>JAPEIP010000009.1:40394620-40480911 GCA_026120095.1 Capsicum chinense
TAACTACTTCAAATTCTTCATGTCACTTAGCAAGCCACCAGAGCTAATATCAGAATAAACTACAGAATTGAAAAATAACTACTAGACGAGAAACGAATGATAAAGATAGATAGAAAAACAATAAGATAAAAACAATCAAAGGAATTAATGGCAAACAAAGTTTATATAACTTCCTTAATCCTTAATCAATTAAATGAAATAAATCACCTAAATCATATGTTGACAACAAGGGAATCAATTCCCAAGAAACCAGAGTTTCTAAACAAAGAATCATACAAGTTAATCCAAGCTACACACTCACTCACAAAAGAGTAATAAGTTATTTATTATCAAAGTTATTCTAAAAATGAAAGAAAACTCGTAATCTATAGTATAGGGTTAATTATTATAACTTATGTGCCTAAAAGTGACCTATTTGGAACAAGAAATCATGGCAGCCCACTTTGGCATCTTCTTGATCATTTTAGGTGCACATGAGGCACATATCAACAACTTATAAATCTGTTTTGACCTGCTTTAGTAGATATGGAGTACGTTGGGCCCACCTCTAGAAAAGATGGGGTGCATATCATATTTAGGCAGATTTTTAGCCCCATCTCGTACTACTTTGGCCTCGTCAAAGTCCCTTGACCATTCTTAAAGGTAAAAATAATCTAATTGGCACCTTTTGATAGCACTAAGGACTGTTAAGCATCTTAGCATCATAAGCATGTTATCTAAAGGTTTAGAGGCAATCTGGGTTGTATAATCCTCTCATTTTTAAAGAAGATTTATCCTCAAATCTGCAACCTTAACAAACAAGAGAAAAACCAACAACCAATAAATCCTCAAAGCACTAGGGTTAGAAGAAGGGTTAATATCAATATATTAATGCCAAGGGGACACCTACTTCACATATAACCAAACATCTTTTAAATTAATTGAAGAGAATTCATCATTCAAAGTGCAAAGGAATTGGCTATGATAAACATCAAGAAACTCTCAAACATATTCCATTAACAAAATTACCAAGAAAATCATTATATGTTGGAACAACCAAGGGTAGAGTCTCATTAGGGTGTAGATTACTCTTCCTTTAACAAGAAGCCATGTTTACACACATGGAATTCTTAACACAAACAAGGCTATCTTTACAAATAATGGGAATGGAATGACAAGAGACAGAATAACCTAATGTGCTACCGTGTAATGACTCTTTATATCATTTTCCATATTTGTACTAATTTTTGTAGTTTGAGCTTATCCATAGCATCCCTAAGTCATTTATGACATTCTGGGAATGATGGTTCAGTTACCAGGTAGTTAATGTGTTTTTAGTGCCAATTCCCTATTTAGAAGTCTTCATTAAATGGCCACCAATCTATAACATTAATAAAACAATCTCTAATGTTAATTCTGACTATGCTAGCAGCTTTAGAATATCAATTTTAGTCTAGGTAGACCTTTGGTTTGGGTCCTGATGCATTTGAGCTCATTTCAACCAATCGATTGGAAATTTTAAAATTTAAAAGTTTAGGTGTGGGACTCACATTTGGTTGAAACAACCTTGAATTGACAATCTGACTTCACCAATGCATCCAAAGCATCGAATTTAGTATGGTTACATATTTTATTTGCAAAAATTATATTCCAAATAAATCCTAAGGCCTCATTGGAAATGTGGAAAATTTCTAAATTATGTTGGTTTTAGTGCGACGGTGATTGACATGACAATCGCTGCAACGCCACAATGATCGCAACAATCGGCTATCCTTTTCTATGTAGCCCATTCTTGAGTTTGAGACTCATAAACTTTCATCTTATATTGCAAAGTACTTTGCTTTGGCTATCCTTTTCTATGTAGCTCGTGTATGAGATTGACCAATTTGAGGTCTGTTCTTCAGTTTTAGCCATTTCATTGCTCAATAGTGTTTTATAATGCCCCAAATATAGTACCCAGAATGCTACACGATGCTCATGACCCCAAAGGATCATAAGCTAACCCATGACTGATATCTGTTCCTGTACACTGCCTAATATACTATATAAATGCAGAAATGAAGGCTGTAAGGCTATAAGGTTCAAAACTATAACATAACTGATAAAATATAACATCTGAAGGGGCTATTAAATACCTAAGAGAACTGAAATAACTGTCTGAATATGCTAGTCTTAAAGCCTCTAAACTGTCTAAGGAATTGATGGGACATGTTCCCAACTAACTCCAACTACTGAAATAAATTAATTAATAAGATAATAAAGTTATGGTCATGTCCTCGAAGGATGAGGACTCACTGCTAACTCTGACTGCTGAGACTGGAATGCTACTGATGCTCTGTAGATCGTGCTTCTGAACCTATGATATAAAACACCATAGCACAAATGCGTCAGTATATTTGAATGTACTAGTATGCATGTGAGGTAGGCTGAATGCAAAAGGTTTATATGCATGAACTATACTAACTAACTGGATAACATGAACGTGAGAACACATGCATGAATACATAGTAACTGTAGCTAAGTTTGTGATAACTTGATTACTGAGTCTGAGTACTGATAACATGAGATACTGATAGTTGTATAACTAAAATAACTAATACTGAGAGACTATATCTGATAGTCTAGGTTCTGATGGAACTAGTTGAGTTCCATACTGTTATGAGTTGATTGTATCTGAAAGTCCTAAAATCTAAAGAACTATCTGAGTTCTTTTACTTAGACTGAATGGTTGTATTTGATAGTCCAAATTCTATAACGAAAACTGTGGGAAGTATCTCTTTAACCGACATGCCCCTAATAAGCTATTATAGCTGAGTCAAGGTCTAATCTCTAACCTCATCTAGCAGGTATGATGTCTCAACCTATGCTGGATACGTAGTACTTGAGCTCAAGGATTGCTACTAAGAATCACATCCTCTACTCATTGGTGAGTTCCCATCCCTGGGGTCACTCGGTACTGAATCCTACTTTAATCTAAATAGACACTAAACAGAATATATTGGACTAAACTGGATTGAGTTTCACTAAATTCCATTGACTGGCGGAATATTACTGAGATCTGATAACTGACTGAGATTACTAGAATGATACTGAATTTACTGAGTTTTCCTGAGTCATGTAACTGATTGAATTCTATTGATCATGGCTTAACTAAGATTATCATGAAAGTGACACTGGCTCTTGGTACAGAACTAAATTGTTGGGTACAAGTATCCCCAGGACTCGATAGAAGAAAACTGACAAGACATGACACTTCTTGAACACATGACCATAGTAAAAAATAAATAATCCAATAAGTTGGAGAATTCATAAAGTACAAGTTCTAAAGCACCACAATGGCTACACATATATCCATAATTCATTGACTAAGACATTTGATCAAACGCTAGACATGCATAAACTTGTACATAAATGGGGATTTCATATTATCATACTAGTATGGCCCTTTTCCTTCACATAGGCATTTAATAGAATAAATGGGGAGCATGCTTTGGTTATACAATCATAAACACATTTAGTAATCATGGATACATCAAGCAACGTGTAAATTTAAGGGTTTATCATGATTATTATGCAAATCACCACATCCTAGGGTCAATCATTGGAATATGTAATTTCAAAGATGAATCAAAACCCCACAACATCATAAACATGAATTTCAGCTGAATTTAAATTATAAACATTCATAAATACACAAATCTTAGATATTGAAAAAAGATTCTTGAGCTTTATGAGTGAAAGAAACCCATTATTCAACACATGACATACCTAGGTTTTGAATTTCTTCAAGTTCTTGGACTTGAAGAACTTGGAATCTTTTAGTTTCTTGAAGAATTATTTGGATCTTGTTCTTAGGGATTATCTTTGAGAGAAAATCCTAATTTGATGTTGTAGATGGATTATGAACTTATGACCCTCGATCTGATATTATTAGGGATTAAAACGGGTGGAAAAAGATCCAAATACCCTTTTAAAAATGAATTCAAAATAACTGAATGAAATATGCGATAGTCCATCGCTGGGTCAATGATCTGTCGGTCCTTACCATCGCACCTAGGTAGAATAGGGGTTCACTGCCTCTGCTGCGATGACTTGGGCAATGGTCTATCGCTAGCTGGATATTTCGTCGGCCTGAACCATCACACTTAGTCAGAAGATGGTCTTACTGCCTTTGCTCTGACAGTTAGGGTTACGTTCCTTCACTAGCTTGATGTTCCGTCGGCCCTCATCGTCGCACCTGGACAGTTTTGACTGCTTTCTATAAAATGGCCATAACTTTCTACCCTGATACTGAATTTGGATGAAATTGTTATCGTTTGAAAGCTAATTCAATTTCCCATATGAGAAAAAGTGAAAATCTTAAAAAATTTACATATATAAAAGTGGATTCATCTTTCAAAGTAAGTTTCCAACATACTTGGGATGATTTCAAGCTAGGTAGAAGTACGAGGTATTATAATATCTCCCCCTTGAGAACATTCACCGTTGCATAAGACTGAGCGAGAGGGGAGAAGGATAGATTAACGTACATAATGAATATAAATGACTGGAACATGATTTAATGACTGATATGACTAATAATTGAATATATCATACTGAACACACATATCTGATGCATGTGTAACTGATTAATGAATGCATGATTGAGTGTTCTGAGGAACTAAGTTTCTCATAATGAGAATGCATATCTGATGCATGATTATATGATTGAACTGGTGCATGAATGGATAACTGAATATCCAATGGTATTTAATACCAAGTTTATAATGGAATTCTGAGCGTGAACTGTATACCAAGTTTGTAACTAAAATACGAACATAAAACTAAAATGCTTAAGGACGACTGTTACCTTCAGCTAGATCTAGTTAGCGAAGAAGAGGTGAGGGTACTTGGTTTGCATGTCTCCTTTTGCTTCCGAAGTAGCTCCCTCAAAGGATTGATTTCGCCAAAGAACTTTGACTAGAGGGACTTATTCGTTCCTTAGTCTATATGTCTGATAGTCTAGGATTTTGACTGGAATCTCTTCTCGTATAGTCTAGGATTTTAACTGGAATCTCTTCATAAAAGAGGTTGTTCTACACATATATGCTGTAAATAGGGACTATGACTGCTAGGTCACCTATACGCTTCTTGAGCAAAGAGACATGAAAGACTGGATGAACTGAGACTAGATCTGAAGGCACTTTGAGCTCATAAGATACCTTACCAAAATGACTGAGAATTTTGAAGGGACCAACATATTAGGGACTGATCTTTTCCTTCTTGCCGAATCTCTTCACTCCCTTCATCGGAGAAATTGATAATGCTCAACTTACACATCAATTTAGTGCAAGACGGTCATCGTCAATATATTTACCCAACTTTAGAGTCAGGGTCGAATCTATAGGGAATAATGTGAGTGGCGATTAAACTAATTTGAAACTATAACTACAAGTTAAATTTAGACAAATATCATGAAAAGATAAAATAGGGATAATTAGACAATGGTTAAGTGTTCAACTTATTTCAGAACTCAAAACTAAGATTTCAACGGTTAAAATCAATGATAGAGAGAAACTAGGGTTTTGATCACTATGACTATTAATCCTGCATTGAATAATAACTATAGTACTGGATTCTCATGACTTATGGGAAACACCAAATTATCAATTTTGACAATTCATCTAAGTATTTCTCAACCTATCTAGATGTTTGGCTTCCTAATTCTCTCGAACTTAGGAAACCCTCCTATTCATACCGATTTTATCTCAAGTTGATCAATTTTGTTACAACATTAACCATTAGATGGGAGCGTAACCTTCCCAAATCATTGTTCATAATTCACTACCTTTCATTTATTTTTCAGTTCGAGCAAATCAACATAAGTTGAGATTTATTGTTTTCAACCAATAGAAAATAATTAATACAAAAGAATTATAAGATGTTCCGACAATCATTCAAACATTAACCAACTATTAAATCAATGGAGGAATCATCATATATCCCACAACCCTAGTTGTGGGGCTTAGTTCTACATGGAATAGAAAAAGATAACAGCAATTGAATCCATAACTCAAGGTAATTAAACTTACAAAATATGTAGTCAAAAGTTGATTCTCTAATAAATCCAAGAGGAATATCCCACAACTCATTCAAGGAATTAAAAATTGAAATCAAAGTTAAGAGCTAAAACTACAGAGAAAAGTGACCCAAGTCCCACCCTTCAGTTCAAGGTGCAGATCCCTCCTTATATAAGAAAACCCTAAATTATGCTTTAAATACTTCAGCCCAATTATAGAAACAAAATCACAGAGTGCAGTATTTTTCTGGGATAGATGACGATATTTGCGATGCCTTATCAGGAGTTTGATGACTTATCAGAAATGTCGTCAGCTTCTTCTTATATTTTTGTACTTCCTTTTTAAGGCTGATGATGAAACCTGATGGTTTATTAGATATGTGATGACATATCAGAAATACCATCACTTTGTCACTCTAAATTTTATTCTCGGCTTAAGCCTGATAGCAATCCTGATGGCTTATCACACTTTTGATGGCTTATCACACGATGTTGTCACTTAGTTCAGCGGAAGTTTATTTTCTATCTAGGTTGACGTAGGTTGACGACAACTCTGATAGCTTATCACAGGGATGATGACTTATCATGAATGTCTTCAGCCACACTTTCCTACTATTTTACATCAGAATTCATCTTTTTCACCTCCATTATTTTAGGTTCTCTTACATCTTAACTTATACTACAAAATCAAGGATAACACAATAAAAAACAAAAAAAGTTTCTTACGACCTTACAAATATTTAGAGTTAAAAGCCTCAAATGTGTGAGCATCTTCTCACACATCAGAGATCCTTAGATAGATAAAGTCATTAATCTCAAAATCGAGATTCTTTACTGAACACCTATGATACGAGAATTGAGAACATGACTGAGTATGTATGTGTGACATAGACTGAGTATCATAAACTGAACTGAGCCATTGCATACATAGCTTATAGCTGATATTTAAGCTTGAGGATCTACCTATGAGTACCCACTACTCCAAGCTAGGTTCCTTACATGAAGAAGGAATAACATGTTTGGGTAATAAACGTTTAGGGGATTATAGAGTATCTCTCCCTTGGGATACTACATCCCTCGTATAATGATGACTTGGTTGAGATACTGAGGAGAGACTGGAATGATGCTCAGGGCACCCATGAATGGAATTGTGACTGAATATTTAGGATCTGAGACTATGTCATGAAACATATACTGAGCTGAACATGCAACTGCTTGATTGGTCTATCTTAGAATGGTTACATCCATGAGACTTTGAATAGTTCCACTAGGTGGATAGAATGGGAAAATATATGAACTTGTCTGTTTGACTGTCAGACTAAAGTACTGGTTGTTCAAACTAATTCGTACTGACTGACTCATCTGAGTTGAGCACTGGCATATATGACTGAGAAAATGGAGTTTTTTATGAACATAAGAAATGGACTAACTGAGTAACATGAGATAGCTGAGTATGAACTCGTGAAATACTTATATTGTCTGAGAATGCAATACCAGGTGTATAACATAATTCAGAAATATTCTATAAGCTGAGGTATCAAAACTCTGATAACATGCATAACTAATAACTAAATGCTATGGTCAAGCAAACCTAAAATTGGACTATGTTACTATTATGATTTCTGAACTGAGGCTGAGACTGACACTATATCTAAGACCATAGCAGAGACTACAACTAAATCAATAATTAAGACTCATAGTGGGACAGAATGCTGGTTTCTGATAATTAAGGTTTAGACTAGTACTGAAGTACTGAATTTTGATGGCTAAGTAATTGATAACTGAAAGCCATGGTCCTATAGGACTATCTAAGTCATTTACTGAATAATATTTACTAAACTGACGCTGTAATTAAGGTCTAAGGGATGGAAAATCAATACCACACATTCACTGAGAGATCTAAACTGGGGGTATACATGACATAACCTGAATTTAGCTGATCACTAGGAGTGGAACATGAGTCATGTGGGTTGAGTATACTGTAAAACATGACATGAGTACATGAGTCGTGAGCTGCATGACCTGAGTCTAAAGGTTCTGTATTTATGGGACATGATCCATACTATTGAGTAAACAGAACTCCTTATACTAGGAACTAGAAACATACATGATTCTATTGAAGGTGCATAAATGTAAGCTATGTTCATGGAACATGATTCGTACCACGGAGTAAACTGGGACTCCTTATACTAGGAACTAAAATCTTACATGATTTTCACTAATTTTCCCAAATATGTACGATGATCATAGAGGTGATAGGTAGTACATGAATATATATCATGATACTTAATGGGTTTTAAGGATCTGTAATATTATTCTGAGATGGTTTGTATGATTATGTTCACTGTAGGAATAGACGAGGATGATATCTATAAAGACTATGACGAACATGTCCAAGTACTACTTGAACACATGGTTCACCAAGTCTATGAAGGTTGTTGGTGAATTGGTAAGACCAAAGGACATGCCTAAGAATTCAAAGTCACCGTACCAATTTTGAAAAGCTATTCTCGGAATGCCACATTCTCTAACTTTGGGTTGATGATATCCTGATCTGAGGTCTATTTTAGTGAAATAACTGGCACCCTAAAGTTGTCCAAACAAGTCATTGATTCTGGGAATTGGATTCTTGTTCGTAACTATGTCTTTATTAAGCTAAACGTAGTCTATACACATTCTGAGGGACTCATCTCTCTTTCACATAAATAGAACTAGTACACCCTACGGGGTAATATTGGGCCTGATGAATCCCTTATCTAAGAGATCCGTCAACTGTTCTTTTTGTTTTCTGAGTTTTGCTGGCATGATTCTGCATGGTAGAATAGATAAAGGATGAGTATCTAAGAGAAGATCAATGTCAAAGTCTATTTCCCTTTTGGAAGGGACTCTGAGAAAATATTTGGGAAATACATCTAAATATTCATTCACTACTAAAACTAATTCAAGACTGGGAGTTTCAGAACTAGAATCCTTAAGCCGAAAAAGATGATAGACACATCTCTTAGATATCATTTTTCACGCCCAAAAGTGGGAAACAAGATCACCTCTGAAAACTGAAGTACTACCCTTCCACTCTAGGATGGGTTCATTCAAGAAATGAAACTGGACAACTCTATTTCTGCAGTCAACTACGACATAGCAGGAATGAATCCAATCCAAGTTTAGAATGACATCAAAATTAGTCATCTCTAATTGGACCAAGTCTGCTGAAGTGACTTTCAAAAATTTCATAACCGGGCAGTTCCTGTATACCAACCAGGCTATGATGGTTTTACCTACTAGGATAGAGACTGAGAAGGGATCTCTAGAATTTTGGGACTAACTCAGAAATCAACTGCTATATAGCGAGTAAAATAAGAAAAAGAAGCTCTTGGATCTAGCAAGACGTAAGCATGTACAAGAAATATCTATAACATACTAGTCACCACATCAGGAGAATATCCTGATCCTATTAGTACTGGAAGCATAAAATCTATTTGGGAGTTGCCTACTGGTAGCACTAGAGGTGGCACCCTGTTGATTCGGGTGACTGAACTGAGCTGAGAAATAGTTACGCTAACCCTGAAAACCTGACTAAAGACAATCTCAGACTCTATGGCCTGGCTTGCCATATCGAAAATAGACATTGATAGTTCTGTAAATACCTTAATGGTTCTTACCACAAGTCTGAGAAAAGGGATGGGTTCAGGCACTGCTAAGACTGCTCTGAGGTTTAGGGCCTAGCGCCCTATCCCTGAAGAAGGGACTAGGACAACAACCTGCTGATTAGTCTCAGCTACTACTGTGTAAGATAAAGTAAGGGAGTCAATTCTCAGTTAGTCAAAAAAGGCATGCTCGTCCATGGAATCTATCTGAACGGGCGAAGATACTAATTGATTTCCAGTTCTTCTTTTGTTAGCCCTTTTTGGGAGACATATTCAATAAATGAAATGGAAAAATGGATTAGACTGGGAGTCTATATTTGTGCTTATGCTTACTAGAACGACAAGAATATTGAAAGAAGGGAAACCGTTCCTAAAATATCTCATAGCCTACTATCCATAAGTGTGTTACACAACACACCCATGCACAAGACTCTACTAGATGTGACTTTTCAGACTTTCTAAAATAATATTGAACCTTAGGCTCTGATATCAAGTTTGTAACTCCCTAAATCTGGTATCCAGAATTCTAAACGGTGCTCATGACCCCAAAGGACCATAAGCTAACCCATGACTGATATCTATACCTGTACACTACATAATATACAATATACATGCCGAAATAAAGGCTGTAACACCTTAAGGTTCAAAACTGTAACATAAATAATAAAACATAACATCTGGAGGGGGTATGAAATACCCAAGACAACTAAAATAACTGTCTGAACATGCTAGTCTGAAAGCCTCTAAACTGTTTAAATAAGGAGTTGATAGGACATGTCCCTAACTAACTCAAACTACTGAAATAAATTAATTAATTAGATAATAAAATAAAGGTCATGTCCTCAAAGGATGAGGACTCACTGCTAACTCTGAGTATTGAGACTAGAATGCTATTGATGATCTGGAGCTTGTGCTTCGAAACTAATGGTATAAATACCATAGCGCAAATGTGTCAATATGTTTGAATATACTGGTATGCATGTGAGGTAGGCTGAATACAAAGGGTTCACATACATGAACTGTACTAACTAACTGGATAACATGAATGTGAGAATACATGCATGAATACATAGTAACTGTAACTAAGTTCATGATAACATAATTACTGAGTTTGAGTACTGGTAACATAAGACACTGATAACTGTATAACTAAAATAATTGATATTAAGTGACTGTATCTGATAGTCTAGGTACTGATAAAACTAGCTGAGTTTTATGCTATTCTAAGTTGACTATATCTGAGAGTTCTTAAATCTGAAGAACTATTTGAGTTCTTTTACTGAGACTGAATGAATGTATCTAACAGTCCTGATTCTGTAATTGAAACTATGGGAAGTAGTATTTTAACCAACATACCCCTAATAAGCTATTATAGCTGAGTTGGGGTCCAATTTGTATCCCCAATTGGAAGGGTGTCAATACCGCGCCTCTGGTAAGGACAAGCTATGAGTGACCCTTATCTAATAGGTACTTTAATGAGAATGGTGGGACACTCATCTAACAGATTAAGCCACCTTATCTACCCTTATTTAGAAGGTTTGATATCTCAACCTACGTTGGCTAGATAGTTCTAGAGCACAAGGATTGCTTCTAAGAATCACACCCTATACTCGCAGGTGAGTTCCCATCCTTAAGCTCCTCGGTGATGAATCCTGCTCCCATCTAAATAGACACTGAACTGAATATACTGGACTAAATTGGATTGAGTTTCACTAAATTTCATTGACTGATGAAACTAAATATACTTGATTGAATTGGATTGAGTTTCACTAAATTTCATTGACTGATGAAATATTAGTGAGATCTAACTGAATGAGATTACTGGATTGATATAGAATTTACTGAGTTTTCCTTAGTCATGTAACTGACTGAACTCTACTGATCATGGCTTGACTGAGATTATCATAAAACTAACACTGTCTCTAGGCAGACAACTAAATTGTCGAGTACAAGTACCCTCAGGGCTCGATAAAAGGAAACTGACAAGACATGATACTTCTTAAACACATGACCATAATCAATAATTCATAATACAATAAGTTAGAGAATTCATGAAGTACAAGTTCTAAAGCACCACAATGGCTACACATATGTCCATAATTCATTGAGTAAGGTATTTTATCAGACACGGGACATACATAAACTTGTACCTAAATAGGGATTTCATATTATCATACTAGTATGGAACTTTTCCTCCACATAGGCATTTAATCAAACAAATGGGGAGCATGCTTTGGTTATACAATCATCAACACATCTAATAATCATGGATCATCAGGGAATTTGTAAATTTAAGGGTTTATCATGATTATTATGTAAATCACCACATCATAGGGTTAATCATTGGAATAAGTAATTTCAAACATGAATCAAAACCCCACAAAATCATGAACATGAATTTCAATTGAATTTAAATCATGCAATTGAATTTAAATCATGAACATTCATAAATGCACAAATCTTAGATTTTGAAAAGAGATTCTTCAAATTCATGGGTGAAAAGGACCCATGAATCAACACATGACATACTTGGATTGTGAGTTTCTTAAAGTTCTTGGACTTGAAGAACTTGGAATCTCTTACTTTTTTGAAGAATGATTTGGATCTTGTTCTTGGAGATTGTCTTTGAGATAAAACCCGTAACACCCCAATTCTGGTACCCAAAATGGCATACAGTGCTTATAACCCCAAAGGACTACAAGCTAACCCATGACTTATATCTGTAACTGAGCACTAAATAATATACTATAATTATGCAGATTATAAGCTATAAGGCCATAGGGTTCAAAACTAAACTAATAATGAATATAAAATAATGTCTATAATGGGGTATAATAATACCCAAAATTGAAATAAACTATATGAAATATGCAATAGTCTAAAAGCTTCTAAACTGTCTTAAATCTATAGAGTTGATGGGACATGTCCCCCACTAACTCCAAACAACTGAAATAATAAAGTAATAAAATAATCATGCTATCCTCAAATGATAGGGACTCACTGCAAGTTTGGTTGCTGAATATCTGATATACTAAGGATGCTCTAGAGTTAGTGCTTCTAAACCTATGGTGCAAAACATCATTGCGCAAATGCGTCAATACGTTGAACGTACTTGTATGCAAGTGAGGTAGGCTGAATGGAAAGGATTCATATGCATGAACAATACTAATTGACTGAATAACATGAACTTGAGAATACATGCATGAATACATAACTGTAATTGAGATCGTGATTACACTGACTCATGAATTTTGATAACATAGATTTACTGATATATGAGTACTAATACTGGGATACTGAATGACTGAGTCTATTGAGTATTAAGGAATTGATGCCAATTACTAATAAAGGAATGACGATTTTTGAAAGTTCTGATTATGAAAAACTGGTCTGATTTACTGTATCCGATAGTCCTGAAATCTGAATAATGGTAACATGAGTTACTAATAGCTAATATAGCTAATACTAAATGACTGTCTATGAAAATCTAGATTCTGATGGAACTAGTTGAGTTCCGTACTATACTGAGTTACTATTTCTGACAGTCTTAAATCTGAAGAACTATTTGAGTTCTTTTATTGAGACTGATACTGAGACTGAGACTGTGGAAAGTAGTCATCTAACCGACATGCCCCTAATACTCCATTATGGCTGAGTTAGGGTTCAATCTATAACCACAATTGGAAAAGTGTCAGTACCACACCACTGGTAAGGATAAGTTGTGGGTGACCCTCATTTGACACTATCCCCAAAAGAGAATGGTGGGACCCTCACTTGACAGTGTTTATCTATCTCATCAACCCTCATCTATTAGTGTTGATGTCTCAAATTATGTTATCTACATAGTTATAGAATACAAAGATTGCTTCTAAGGGTTACACCCTCAACTGTTAGTGTGTGTCCTTATCCTTGGATTCATTCGGTGCTAAATCCTACTCCCATCTGAATAGACATTGAACATACTTAACTGAACTGAACTATTACTAATTGCATTTTTTAACTGATTTAAACTGAGTTCACTGAATCCCATTGACGGATGCAATACTACTAAAATTAGATAATTGACTGAGATTATGAGATTACTTGAGATTCTTGATATTACTGAGATTACTGAGTAACACTTGATTGATACTGAGTTTACTGAGTTTTCCTGAGTTACATGATTGACTGAATTCTACTAAACATGGCTTGGCTAAGAGTATCTTCAAAACTGACACCGGTTTTATGTACATAGTTAAATTGTCGGGTACAAGTACCCCCAGGACTCGATAGCATGAAACTGACAGGACATGACACTTCTTGAACACATGACCAATATCAACAATTTATACTACATCAATTTGGGGATTTCATGAAGGACATGGTTATCATAGTCTTGTACATGAATGGAATTGCATATATACATGTCATACTTTCATCAACCTATTCTAATGGATATTCTCTCAACCATTCATAATGTACACAATATTATGGAAGTCATTCTTGGTTAAAGGGTAAAGCATGCATTTATCACTTAGGTCACAATTAAGCTATATTGCTACTTTCTGTTCTCTTAGGCATTTTATCAAACACCTAGGATTTATGACTTTGGGCATAGGCATGACCATCAAATTAATACAACAAAACTCCATATTTCAACTCAATTTCACATGTTTCAGAACACATACTAGCACAGGTTCAAGAACAACACATAAGGATTCCAACTTGAGAACCATAAAACTGTAATCACACGAACATAATCAACCCACAATAAAATATTCACAATACAAGAATTAAAACTTGATTCTTGGGCTTTATGGATGAAAGGAATCCATGAATGAACATTGTGCAGATTGATGGAGAGATTCTTGAATTCAAGTCTTGAATATAAATCCCCATTTGAAAACCCTCGCTTGTTCTTGAGAGAAACTTGAGAGAAACACTATATTTTTGGTGAAATATGGATGGATCACGTAATATTGGGTTTATATAGAGGGTGAGAAATTGACCCTTTTAACCCTTGGACGCAATTTTAATTTTTATGAAAATTTTCTGATTTTGGGATAATTGGGAATCTGTATGTTGGCATGACGTGGGGATATCACGTTGGCACTTTGTTTGTGACCTGGAAGTTTGGAGTGATGCACCACTATCATGGAGCAACACTGAAAATTAACAATTGCTATTTAAGCTTGCTTCGCGAAACGCTGAAGGCTCAAGAGATACACTGTCTCACTAAAAATGCTCTAACTCTTCACCCGAGTGTTAGATTTGGATGAATTTGGTATCGATGGAACTAGTTAATTTCCATACTATACTGAGTTACTATTTTTGACAGTCTTAAATCTGAAGAACTATTTGAGTTTTTTTACTGAGACTGATAGTGAGATTGAGACTACGGGAAGTAGTCATCTAACCGACATGCCCCTAATATGCCATTATGGGTGAGTTGTGGTTCAGTCTATTACCACAATTGGAAGGGTGTCAATACCACACCACTGGTAAGGATAAGCTGTGGGTGACCCTCATCTAACAGTGTCCCCAAAAGAGAATGGTGGGACCCTCACTTGATAGTTTTTATCTACCTTATCAACCCTCATCTGTCAGTGTTGATGTCTAAACCTATATTGGCTACATAGGTTTGGAATGCAAAGATTTCTTCTAAGGGTTACACACTCAACTGTTACTGTGTTTCCTCATCCTTGGGTTTACTCGGTGCTAAATCCTACTCCCATCTAAATAGACACTGGACATGCTTAACTGAACTGAACTATTACTGATCGTATTTTTTAACTGATTTGAACTGAGTTCACTAAATTCCATTGACTGAGGAAATACTACTAAAATCTGATAATTGACTGAGATTATGAAATTACTTGAGATTTTTGATATTACTGAGATTACTGAGAAAGACTGGATTGATACTAAGTTTACTGAGTTTTCCTAAGTTACATGATTGACTAATTCTATTGAACATGGCTTGGCTGAGAGTATCTTAAAAACTGACATCAACTCTAGGCATATCGTTAAATTGTTGGGTACAAGTACCCCCAAGACTCGATAGCATGAAACTGACAGGACATGACACTTCTTGAACACATGAACAATATCAACAATTTATAATACATCAATTTGGGGATTTCATGAAGGAGATGGTTATCATAGTCTTGTGCATGAATGGAATTAGATACATACATGTCATACTTTCATCAACCTATTCTAATGAATATTCTCTCAACCATTCATAATGCACACAATATTATGGAAGTCATTCTTGGTCATATGGTAAAACATGCATTTATTACTTGGGTCATAATTAAGCTATATTGCGTACTTTCTATTCTGTTAGGTTTTTTATCAAACAACTAGGATGCATGACTTAGGGCGTAGGCATGACCATCAAATTAATACAACAAAAGTCCATATTTCAACTCAATTTCACATATTTCAGAACACATACTATCATAGGTTCAAGAACAACACATAATGATTCCAACTTGGGAACCACAAAACCATAATCACATGAACATAATCAACCCACAACAAAATATTCACAATATAAGATTTAAAACTTGATTATTGGGCTTCATGGGTGAAAGGAATCCATGAATGAACACTGTTCATATCTTAGTTATTTATTCTATGAAGATTGATGGAGAGATTCTTCAATTCGAGTCTTAAATATAAATCGCCATTTGAAAACCCTAGCTTGTTCTTGAGAGAAACTTGAGAGAAACACTATATTTTGGGTGAAATGTGGCTGAATCACATGCTATTGGGTTTATATAGGGGTGATAAATTGACCCTTTCAACCCTTGGACGTGTATTTTAATTCTTGAAAAAAGTTTCCAATTTTTATCCTTGGTGAGATGCGCCACTATCGCGTCAAGTCACTGGAACTTGATAATTGGGAATCTATATGGTGCCATGACTCGGGGATATCACGTTGCCATGTTGTTTGTGCACTGGAAGTTTGGAGCGATACATGACTATCATGGAGCAACACTGGAAATTAACAATTTCCATTTAAGCTGGCTCGCGACATGCTGATGGCTCAAGAGTTACACTATCTTACCAAAAAGGCTTTAACTCATTACCCTGGTATCAGATTTGGGCAAATTTGGTATCGATGGAAAGATTATTCAATTTCCCATATGATAAAAAGAAAAAATATTAAAAATACCACATGTATAAAGTGGATTCATCTTTAAAGAAAGTCTTTAATATTTTTTGGGATAATTTTAAGCTAGGTAGAAGTATGGGGTGTTACAAAACCCTAATTTGATATTGTAGATGGATAATGAACTTATGAGCCTCGATCTGATATTCTTAGGGGTTAAAACAGGAGGAAAAATACACAAATACCATTTTTAAAATGTCTTCAAAATAACTAAATAAACTATGCGATGGTGGGTGAGATGGTACATTGCTGGATCAATGGTCCATTAGTACTGACCATCGCACCTGGGTAGAATAGGGGTTCAATGCCTCTACTGTGATTGCTTGGGCGACAGTTCATCGCTAGCTCAGTGTTCCATCACTAGCTCAATATTTTGTCAGCCTGAGCTATCGCCCTTAGGTAGAAGGTGGTCTCATTGCCTCCGCTGTGACGGTCTGGGCGATGGTCCATTACTAGCTCAATGGTCCATCGGCCCTCATCATTGCACCTGGGCAGTTTTGACTTCTTTCTATAAAACAGCCATAACTTTCTACCCCGATACCGAATTTAAACAAAATTGGTATTGTTGAAAAGGTAATTCAATTTCTCGCATGACAAAAAGTAAAAATATTAAAAATTTTACGTATATAAAAGTGGATTCATCTTTCAAAGTAAGTTTCCAACATACATGGAATGATTTCAAGCTAGGTAGAAGTATGAGATGATTTTAGTTATTTGGATAAGTAGTGGCTTGGAGGATGGGATCATGTACTTGTCTCGATGGATTGAACATTTGGTGGAGTGTCTATGGGTTATAGTAGAGGAGGTGTTATGATCATGACCACTAAAGGGATCATGCTATTTTTTGGGAGTAGATATGGTGGAGTTTAGGCACACTTCCATGTTAACCATCCATCCATCCAACCCTAAAACTTGACTTTAAATTTTATTTATATCTTGTTTCACACTAATTATGGCCACCATTAAAGAATCTATGTTTTTCTCTCCCATAACACTTTGGTTGTAATCTACCGGTGACATTGTACCTAATAAACAAGATTCTAAACAAAAAAAACAAGTTAGATTTAAGATATCAACCTCACAAGCTCTCAGAGCACACACCTTTGTTTTGTCTCTCAATTGGCGTCATAAACATTGAACGATCATTTGTACTCCAGCTAGAAGGCTTGGTACCAATTGTGGCTTGTGATAAGAATGAATTCTTCTTTGAAATTGAAAAGAAAACTCCAAAATAAGCTATTGTACTTGAACCAATAAACAACAATGAAAACAAATGAGAAAAGTACACAAGAATGGACAAGAAAGAATAAGACTCAGAACTAATTAATAAACTAATAGATCAATTATTTGTTGTTAATTAGTGTTTAACAATAAAAAGATGAAGTTAAGAATCAAAAGTTGGATTATTGAAACCTTGCAAAAAGTAAGTTGAAATGATTGTTGCATGTTTGGACTGGAGCAGATCTAGGGTAAACCAGGCATACCCCAGATACCTCCAATGTAGGTTGTACTGGTTTGGGCTACTTTAGACCAGATTTAGTAGGGTAGGCGCACCTATAGTGCACCTTCAAGGTAAATGGCCCGAAATTCAGCTTGTACAAGGCCAAAAATACACTTCTTGTGTTTCGCCTTTGTCCTTTTATTTTGGAATATTCTTTGGTACTTTGGATATGATTTTGTACCAAAACTTTTGTCCATTTTTTATTTCTATTGATTGGATCAAACAAGAACTTTTTGATGAACTTGGATCTTGAAGTTATGAATTTCTTCAAGAACACTATGAACACCAAAATTTCAAACTCTTTCGCCGTTACTTGGAATGCGATGAAATTTTGAACCCATGTAATTTTCAAACTTATAAGAACATTTCAAACATCATTATGCTTCAATTGTCATCCAATTTCTTCTGATTTTTAAACCCACTTGCTATTTCGTCAACCTTCAAGAACACAAAACTGTTGAAATTTTGAAGTTTCTCCAAATGGCACCAACTTTTAACCCAACATTTCTTATAATATAGTAAACACTTCTTCACTAATTTCAACCTTAAATTTTAACCCAAAATCCATAGATCTAAGAACCCATTCATTCTCTTCCTTCAAATTTTAGGACCACAAAGGCGGGTTCCTCTCAAATGCAATTCCAAACACACTAAATGATCAAGTTCAAACCTAAATATCACTAGATGGAATAAATCCAATGTAGAAACTACAATAAGGATTCAAAAACACACAATTTTTGGGTTTTGTTCTTTAAAATGTTTTCGACACTTTTCTTTGTATTTTAGATTTTCTAGATATCAAGATTCAAGATTGACTTTGTGGGAAACAAATCAAGCCCAACTTCGATAGCAAATGATACTAGAATAAACTACAGAATTAAAAACTAACTACAAGATAATAAACAAATGATAAAGATAGATAGAAAAGTAATAAGATAGAAACAATGAAAGGAATTGATAGAAAATAAATGGTATATCAAATCCTTAATCCTCAATCAATTAAACCAAAACAAAGCACCTAAATCATACGTTGAACATAAGAGAATTGATTCCTAAGTAACTAATGTCTCTAAATGAAGAATCAACACAAGCTAATCAAAGCTTATACACTTACTCACAAGCAAGTAATAAGTCATGTATCATCAAAGTTATACTAAAAATAAAACAAAATATTATTTATAGTCTAGGGTTAATTATTATAACTTATGGGCCAACAAGGGACTCTTTTGGAACAAGAAAGCATGGCATCCCACTTTGACATTTTCTTGAGCACTTTAGGCGTGCATTTTAGGAGAATGTTAATCTATTTAGACCTTCTCTGGTAGATCTAGAGCAGGTTGAGTGCACCTCTAGAGGAGATGGGGCACATGTCACCTTCTTGGGTTTTTTTAGCCCCATCTTATACTTCTTTGGCCTCTTCAAAGTCCCTTAACCCTCCTTGAAGGTAATCATCAGCCAATTCAAACCTTTTGATAGTACTAAGGAGTCATTAAGCACCTGTAGTATCATTAGCATCCTATCCAATGGCCCGAATGCAATTTAGATTATATCATGAGTTTATTTCCAAACCACATAGCTAAGTTTTTCTGGGCAAGTTGCATATTTTTTATTTTTGTCACTATTTGTTCTTCATTGGCCATGATTTTTTTCAATGTTTCTTTAATATTAATGTCCTATATATTTAGTTTCTGCTAAAAATGCTAAGTTTGCACCTGATTGTTGTCGAAGTAATAGTTGGCCTGACTCTGCCACTAGTGATTGTAGGCATTACCATAATTTCCATTCTCTACATTGCCCACAAAATTCACTTACTCTAGATCACTCCCCTTAAGTATACATGTGGAACTAATATGATAAATCTCACACCATGATGGGGTCTTCTCGATTGTATTTACCTAAGCCTGTGGTTGGTCTACACTTATCTTATAGAACTATGCCATAATTTGATTTTGCAAGGCTGATAATTGAGCGGCCAAAGATGGGATGCTATCCACCTCAAACATACCAACAAGATTTTTCCCTATATTTCCTTAGATATCACTAGGCCAATTAGGATTACCTTGTACAATTCAGTTCAGCAAGGTATACAACTCATCATAAGTTTTCTTAAATACTTGACCACCTATTGCTGAATCTAATAATTCTTTATCTCACAGTCAAGAGCTTCATCAAAAGGTTGATCTAATACCTCATTTAGATATTGATGGTGCGGGCAATCCTTGAGAAGTGATTTGAACCTCTCCCAAGAATGATATAAGTTATCCACCTTTGGCTTAAAATATAAAATCCCATTGCTTAGACTTGTAGTCTTGCTGGATGGGATAAATCAGATGAGGTACTTCTTTGCTAGATCATCTTGGTTTTTGAAGGTTTTTCCTTCAACCACTTCTTTGCTTACCTTAAAAGTTAGAATAAAAAAAGAGTGAGTCTCACATGGTTTGTGGAGACTCTAAAGGGGTAGAAAGCACCATTGATATCCAAGAAGTTGTGTAGATAAACTTGAGGATCCTCATGTTATAGACCTATAAATTGCCTACTACTGTGCAATAGCTACACCATGTTTTATTTGAGCTCTAATCTACCTCCAGGTTTAGTCTGCAAACTAAAAAGATGACATTTGTTGTAAGTAAGATTTCCACATTGTGTACTATCTTGTGGGCTAGTGGATTTTCAACCACTGGTACAGAAATAGCTTATTTCTATTGAATTGGAGCTATCTGATTGAGATGTACTACTTCTCTCCTTAACTAATATAAGCATAGCTTAAGTTTAGGATATGGGTTAACCAAATCACTTTTCCTTGCCAGCTTACTTAAGATTCACTCCTATAACTGCAAATTTAGAAGTTAAGGTCAAGTTGTTAACACTTATGAAACATAATAGAAAAACTAAAACTAATACAATTGTTGATTTTCAAGTCCCCAACAATGGTACCAAAGTAGTAAAATGGCCTTTAAATACAAGTATAAGTCCCACAGGGACTTATGCTCAACAATAATCTATTTCTAGTATAACTACCAAGATTACACAAATGTAATAGTACCTAATAACATTTGAGATTCGAAAACATAATATAACTATAAACATTTCAATAATGTATAGTATTGGAGACAGTAGTGGAGATGAATCCAAGGTGAAGACACCAAAATAATCTTACTTATCTATACACTTTTTTTGGTTTAGTTAATTATCTTGGTTGTTGATTCACAAGGTTGATAACATGAACATGGTTTTTTAAGCCTCTAATCGTTTATCTAATTTAGCCCCACAACTATTTTTTCGAGAAGGGATGTGAGAACTAAGTTAAAAATATTTATATTTCATCCTGTATATGAGCCAAATATGGAGAATTAGGTATATTCCTATCATAAATGCAAAACTTAACTTCAATACCTCTCTATATAAGATCCCATTCCATATATTCTATGTTCTAATCTATTGTTCCTCCTTCTAGGCTCCTAATAGAAATATAGATTTTTCCTAAGGGTTACAAATCCATAGAAGAGTAAATACAAGGATATATGTGAACAATAAATAACTTAAATACACATTTAAGTAATCATGTTCTTGGCCCCAACTCTAGCAGAGGGTGTTTAGCTGCTCATGGTCTTACAATGAATCACAAGATTTAAATTCATATATAAAATCTAGAAATAAAACTAAAGAAAAGATTTAGAAACCTAAAAGAAGCCTTCCCAAGTGTATTTCCATCCATAAATATCGTCCAAGGTGTGTACAATAAAATAGGAGTGACCTATTTATAGTTGAAACCAATTTCTATTTTAAAACCATGGGTATGCCAGACTATTGAATTTGTGTGATAAGGTCATGGAACACCCTTATCATTGATGCTTACTAGAATTTACAATTTTACTTTATGTCCAAGGGTGTGGCACACCATTAACATGGAGATCCAAGGACGTGGCATGCCCTTGTGCTCATAATTTCTATATTTTATCCAAGTATGTTCCATCTATTTGGCATTGAGTTCCTTACTTTGTGGGTGCTTTTTCATCATAATTAAACCTAATATTGCTCTAAAATATGAATCTTAACATCTTACATGGCCTGCTATATCATCAAACACAACAAATTAATGCTTAAACACTGTAGAATCAACCTTAATATCTCACATGGACTCTTATATCATCAAACACTACAAATTAATGCTTAAAGACAATAGAATCCAACAAGATCAACCAGAACTACACAAAGCTTAAGCTATTAATACTAGTTTTCTCATCTAACATTATGCACACAAGAAGTCCTTAAAACTAGGTTAAATATATAGAGATTATGAAGCTTAGGTGTATAAATCCTCCTAAGATCACACCATTCGTCCAACAATCAGTAGCAACCCATCTAGTTATATCTGTGGAGGAGCAAAAGATATTGATCAAATTTGAGATTAAATCCCCTAGGTTAGTTGAGACTAAAAAAGAGGATGCTTATGAGTTTCTCAATAGTTGTATGGAAAGTTATGTAATTTTTGGTTGGTTGAGATATGTGGAGTGGATTTTCTTACTTATTATCTAAAAACAACACCGAGTAAGTGGTGGAGAGGTTATCTTGTTTCCAAGCTAGATGGATCTCTATCTGTGACTTGTACCCAATTCTTTGAGACTTTCTTGGGGAAGTATACGTCTCACAACATATGCGAGCACCTGAGAGATAAGTTTTTTGCTTTGAGAAAGGGTTTTATTTTTGTATCTAAGTATGAGGCTAAATTTAATAAGTTATCTAGAGACACCACTATGATTCTGTCTATAGAGTATAAGCGGATCAATACTTTGTTAAGGGTTTAAGACTATCGCCTTACTGGGATACTCATAGTTTGATAACTTCAGGGAAGTGTTTTTTGATACTATCAAGCATGTTTATTATATTGAGGAGATATATTATATATACTAAAGGGGCAATAATAAGAGACCCTATTATTTGACTAGTTATAGTGGTAGCCATAACTACTCATAACTTATAGGCTAAGGATTTTTGGGTAGGTACCCCTAACATAAGACTTACCTACATCAAGGTTTGACTTGTAGGCCAGTTCAGGTAGAACTTTAAATATTTGATGGGGGTCAACCAAGTTATAGTAGTTTTGATGGTCCGAGTAGTGCTCATGTGCAAAAATGTATTCAGTTAGGGTTGTCGGGCCTAGGTGGTCACTCTAGATAAGCCTTATCTTCTAGACAGAGTAAAGTGCTAGGGTCATATTATGATTTTGGAGTGTTAGTTTCTTTGCTTGAGAGTGTCCCCTACTTGGGATGATTGAGTCTTTAGTTTTAATGGCAAAATCAATCAAATCAAAGTCACCACTAATTAGAGGTGATGTGCAAGGTCAAAGATTGTCCATAAAGTATAAGATATAGTTCTTAAGGAGTTAGGATAGGTGGTTAGGTAGAAACCTATTTTGATAGCAGACAAGGCCATTTACATACTCTATCGAGTAGACTAGAGGCTAAGACTTCAAATGTTATAATTACAGGTATGATGTCAGCCAACTTCTACTTTTTCTAATACTAGATCCCTATTTTTATAGGTTTTTTCTTATTATGTGCTGCAGTTGGGTTTGTCTTTGAAGTTGTTATTTATTCCTTTATATATAGCTACCCTCATGAGCAATTTCTTAGTAGTTTATCGAGTATATCGACCATGCTTTTTAACTATTCAAGAGTATGATATTCAAGTTGATCTTATTGTGCTGGATATGGTAGATTTTAATATGATTCTATCATGAATTGGTTATCCCATTATCATACGATCTTAGATTGCTTTGCTAAGACCATTACTATAGATATTCATAGAATACCTCTAGTTATGTAGAAGCTTTCTTTTAGCCATATGCCTGAAGGGATTATTTCTCATATATAGGCTAAATGGCTAATATTAAGGGATTATGGGTCATTTTATGCTTATGTTGGAGATGTTAGCATGGTAGGTCCTTCACTTAAATTCATTCCTATTATCCATGTTTTTTCAAATGTTTTTCATAATGACCAACCTAGACTTCCTGCTGATCTATATATTGAGGTTGTTATTGACCTTGAGTTGCATACCTGGCCTATCAAGCTAAAGAAGCTAAATATTCAACTTCAGGATTTTCTAAGAAAGATCTTCACCACACTAAGTGTGTTGCCTCAGGGTTATCTAATTCTATTTATGAAGAAAAAGAATGGCTCTATGTATTTGTGTATGTATATGTGTATCAACTACAGGTAATGGAATAAGGTGATAGTAAAGATTAAGTATCGTATGACTTATATTGATTATTTGTTTGAAAAAATTTAGGGTGCAGTAGTGATTACTAATATTAATTTGAGGCCTATTTACCATCAGTTGAGGATCAGTCATAGACATCTCTAAGATGGCCTTTAGGACCCGTTACTATCATTATGAGTTCCTGGTGATGTCTTTTAGGTTGTGTAATGTCCCATCAATATTTATGAATTTGATAAACCATATTTTTAGGCCATACTTAACCTCCATTTTGATAGTTTTCATTTATGATATCTTGGTGTATTCGAGGAGTAGGGGAGTACAAAATCAATTGATGATTGTGTTCCATACTTTGAGAGATCATAGGCTATGTGCTAAATCCTCAAAGTGAAAGTTCTAGCTAGAGTCTGTAGCTATCTTTGGTCATTTGGTGACTGAAGATGGTAGTGTGGTGTACCCAACAAATATTAAGGCTATTCATGGTTGGGATAAGATTTTATCTCATATTAAGGTTTGCAATTTTATTGGGTTAGTAGGTTACTACACGTTGTTTATTGAGAGATTTGCTCTGTTGCATTCTCTATTACCAGGTTAAATTAAAAGGAGGTTCTATTTTAATGGACCATATTTTATGAGGTAAGCTTTCTTAAGCTCAAGAACTATCTCACTTAAGCTTATATTCAGACTCTTCCAACTGAGGGTGAGGGGTTTACCAGCTATTGTGATGCTTTTGGTGTTGGTTTAGGGTGTGTTATGATATAGTGAGGCCATATTATTTTATATGCATCGATGCAGCTAAAGGTGCATGAGTTCAACTACCTCACTCAACATTTATAGTTGGCAGTGATAGTGTTTGCACATAAATTTGAAGGCACTATTTATATGGGGTTTGTTGTAAGATCTTTACTGATTATTGTAGCTTTCTATATATTATAAACTAGAGATAGGTTAATTTGAGAAAACATAAATAGATTGAGTTGATAAAATACTATGATGTCTATATTCTATGCCATTTGGATAAGGTGAATATGGTTGCAGACATCTTATGTTTGAAGGAAGTAAGTATAGGTAGCTTGGCCTTTATTTTTGTTTTGCATCAGTTATTGCCTATGGATATCCTGTACTTATCTAATTTGATAGTTATCTTGATATTTCATATTCTAAGTGGATTATTTCTAATATTGAGGCCAAATTTACCCTATTGGAGTAGATTCAAAGCCACCAGTTTCAGGATAGTTGGCTTTATAGTATTTGAGGGTAGTTGTTGAAAGGTAAGTCCAGGTGAGCTACCTCAGATTCTGGGAGTGTTATGAGATTTGATGGTCGTAATTTTATTCTGAAGGTCAAAGATTAAATTCAGTTGATTCTTTATGATGCTCATAGCTCAAGGTATTCTATTCAACCAGGGATAACTAAGATCTACATTAATTTGATGCAATATTACTAGTGTATTATTATCTATAGAGATAAAGAAAGTTTTATAGCTTTGTTCCTTTCTTGTTAGTAGGTAAAGGTCGAGCATCAGAGGCCTGATAGATTGCTTCAGAGGCTACCTATTCTATAGTTAAAGTAGGAGTGGTTTACTATGAATTTCATAGGGGTTTTACTTTGTACTTGTTGCTATTTGTATAACATTTAGGTCATTATGGATTAATTGACCAAATCTTCTTATTTTTCCCTATTCAGATCTCCTATAGTGCAAGGAGGTTGGCCCATACATATATTTGAGAAGTTGTCTTCTTTCATGAGGTACCTATGTATATATCATTTCATATCGAGGTTCTTAGTTTACTTTTAGATTCTAGAGGAAATTTCAGGAGGATTTAGGTACTTATGTTTATTTTAGAACCACATTTATCCATTGACTAATGGACAGTCGGAGTAGACTATTCAGGTTAAAGAGAATACACTTCACCCTTATATGTTGGATTTTGGAGGTTAATGGGAATATTTTTTAGCGTTGGCAGAGTTTGTATATAATAATAGCTTTCATTCTGAAATTCAGATGGCCCCATTTGAGGCATTGTATGGTAGGCTAAATCAATCTCTAGTTGGTTGGTTAAGGATTCTAAGGTTAGGTCTCACATAAGATTTACTTCATGAATCATTCGACCGGGTTTGGTTAATTCAGGATAGGCTATGGGCAGATCAAAGTAGACATAAAAGTTATGCTGATAGTACACTTTATTCCTTAAGGTTTAGAGTTGGTGACCATGTCTTCTTTTGAATATCGCCCATAAAAGGCATAATGGGGTTTAGGAGAAAAGGCATGCTCATTCTAGGTATATTGGACTATTCATGATTCTACGGATAGTTAGGGAGGTACATATGAGTTGGCATTGTGTCCTTCCCTTTTGGGCATCCACATAGTGTTTTATGTATCTATAATGCGGAAATATTTCAAAAATAAATCTCACATGGCTCAGTAGGACTCAATTGAGTTGGATGAGAGGTTGGCATTTTGTAGAGGAGCCTATCTCTATTTTGGCCAGAGATGTCAGGGAGTTGCTCTCCAAAGAAATTAATGTAGATAAGGTTCAGTGGTATCACCGACCAGTCAAGGAGGCTACATAGAAGACCAAGCATGATATGTGGACCAGTATCCCTACCTAATCAAGCCTTTAAGTACTTCTTAATCTTCTTCTTTTACAAAGAAAATTCCTTTTAGTAATGGATATTGTAATGACCTTCTAGGTAATTCCCATTGTTTTTATACATTTTTTGTAGTTAGAGCATTCCTATAGTAGTCCTAGGTTAATTATGAATTGCTGGGACTGATAGTTTGGTTATTGGGTAGTTCATTTGGTTTTAGATCCATTTCCATTTTTAGGAGCTTTTAAAGTTAAGTAGTGGGTCTCGTACCAAAACATAGCGTAAATGACCTCAGATACCATTTCTGACAGTCTCAACAGCGCTGGAATGCCTGTTTTAGGCAAGAGGGACTTTTAGTTTGGGTCTTGAGGCATTCTAACTCATTTTGGGCTATTGGGTGGAATTTGCAAAAATAGTTCCTTGGAGTGTGGGCCCCATTTTTATCATAATGACCGTTGAAATTTAGATGGAACCATTTACTCAAAAATGTCAAATTTTATAGGATAGTAAGTTCATTTATATTCATGGGATTCTGAATGAATCTCAAGGGCCAAGTCAGAATATTTACAACTTTAAAAGTTATTGGTGTATCAGAACCTAGTGTAGACCTAGTTCCTTTATGACAACCACGATGAGTACCTTTGATATTATGAGGCTTAAGGGCTCATGATCTCAATGAAGAAGGCCATCGGGTTGGTCTATTATGTTCATTACTATCAGATGGCTGGGTTACCATAATCATGATGGTCCGATAAGTGGGGTGCCACAACCGCGACAAAGTGACCTCGCGACCATGATAAACAAACCCTTGGTAGAATATATTATTTATTTTTTGTTTTTCCTTTATTATTACAGTGTTCCAAACACAATTAATGGAACTTTGGGATCTGAATTTATGGGTAATTATACTATTGAGTTGGGTTTAGCTAGAGAGTATGTATTTTGGTCCCATATTAATGATATTTCATAATCTTCCCCATTTAATTTTGCGTAATTCTCTACTATAGATCATTATCTTAGGATTATTATTGGGACTAGTTCGGGACTAATTTGAGCTTGAAATTGGCTTCATTTTATTGGCTTTTGATACTTGAGCTGTGAGGGATGCGGTGATAGTATCAATTTTATGATTTCAAAAGTGGGCCCACTGATTTTCAGTCTGAATTCTAACGCAAAGTGTTTGTATGCAATATGGGTATTAATTTATTTATCTTGACTCCTGGATCATTATTTTAATAGTTTGGCCGCTCTTGGAAGCCTCTTAGAAGGGGACAACTTAGATTTTGAGAATTCAACAAGCGTTCATGGTGTTCCAATAGGATAAGCTTATTATATCTTTAGACTGAGCTTATTTATGGTATTACTGTGCTATTAAGCTAGGTTTTGTAGTTTATTTTAGTCTGATTCTCTATGTATTATTTTATGCCTTATTTAGCTGGTTAGGGCTTTATTTTGGTAGATTTTGGCCCGTCATCTCTTAGAATAGTGTACCATCATCCATTAGGGATAATATTTGTACTATTTGTACCTTGACATGGGACTATAAAGCTTTATACTAGGCTAGGATTTATTTTGGCCTAAATTTTGTTCTCAGGACCTTGTAGTAGGACCGATTACATTTATTTACTAGTATTCTTGTCTTGAAGACTCTTTAGGCTTATTTTGATTCTTTGACTACGATTTTAGGCTATTACCTTAGGTTATGTTCGACCTTGACTTGACTTCTGGCCTATTTTTTTTTACCTGGCTATATTAGTATCTGACCTGCACTATTCTTTCTTGACTTAATAATTGGGGACCCACCTTTCATTAGCGAACTTACTTGCCCGAGATTTGTAATATTGACCTTATGGTCTAGAAAAAGGCTTAGAAACCTTAGAGTTCATCCATTTAGCTAGATACGCTTATATTTTTCATAAGTTCATTTCATTCCAATTTGAGACCAGTATAAACTTTATTTCTACTATTCTCTTTGAGTTTTTGCGTGGCTCTGGCATAGATAATTGTATGGTTTTCGTATAAGTTTTATAGTTAAGGCAGTCTATTCATGGGATCACTAGTTTATGGTTATGGTATGGTTACTCTGAGTTTTGATTCGAGTCTGACTTTTGGTTATGATATGATTGGGGTGTTCTAGTGTTGACTACATTTATTCTAGGACTATTAATGGTGGTACTGATATCTTTGTACATAATTTTTGTCCCCTCTTATTGTTACCTATGATTTTTATTTTTGAATTCGTCGTATGGCCTCTCATTATTGTCCACTAGGCGTATGACCTTTCGTTATTACCTATCGGTGCTAGTTTAAGTCTGGTGCACATTTTGATAGTTTTATCTTGGAATTGTGATCATATCATTAACTAAGATCTGTTCAACTATGGTTACTTATGCTATCTACTTTAGTTGCTTTTTGGATACACCTGCTGACTTATCGGGACTCGATAAGGTTAGTTGTCTTCCTCTGTGTGCCTCCTTGGATTATAGAGGCCTAGTTAGGATATAGTTAGTTTGTATTGTTTACCATTTTGTTTTTATTTCCTATATTTCTCTTTTTTTTCCCTTGCATAGCTCAACAGAAATTTATATTTCTACCTTAATTTCTGTTCACATAGGTTAAATATTCGCATTATATTCACGCTTTTACTATAATTAAGCTCAGTCAACCGATAATGTCTATTGAGTACCCATTTCTTTGGTACTCATATTTCACTTATTAATATTTTTCTTGATGAGATTTCCAATATGAGCCACCAACGTTATCATTATCCTAGGCCTTGTTGTTGATCCAGAGATGGGGTGAGCTTTCTACAGTTTGAGGCTGATCCTATCTATTTGGTTATAGTCTTTTGAATTTAGAAAATATTGTACGTATGTATATTTTGAATTTTTTTAGTACTCTAATTTTAGGTTGTAGTGGTATAATAAACCTCTAGGTTATGTTTTACATTTCTACAAATTTTCACCATTTAGAGATTTCCTATAGCTGGCCTAAGTTATTTATGACTTTTTAGAGATAATAGTTCAGTTACGAGGTAGTTTATTTGTTTTTTTAGAGTGAATTCTCTGTTTTGAAGTCTTTGATAGTAAGGATTAGCTATCAGACGTTATCTTAAATTTAATGACCTTGTATGCTAATTCTAACTGATCCATCAACTCCATAACATCGAGTTTAGGCTAGAGGTACCTTTGCTTTGGTTCCTAAGGCTTTCGGATACATTTTGGGCTATTGGTCAAAATTTGATAAATAACCCATGGGTGTGGGCCCCATATTTTATCAAAACCACCATGGATGGAAATTTTGAAGGCTCAATTTAGTCCAAAATGTCAAATTTTATAAGCTAGCATAGTTCGCTTAAATTTACAGGATTTTAAATGAATCTCAAGGGGGCGGTGAAAACTTGGAATTTTTCAAACTTTCAGCTGGTGCATCCGCTAAAGTTTAACTTCAGTCACTATAGCAGAGACTTCTTTAGCATCTATCCGATTGCTTAAGAAACCATGGCTTGTTTATTTTGGTCGCTAAAGAATATGCCAGACCGCTAAATTGTAGACCACTTAAGCAGCAACTTGGCCGCTTTAGTAGAAGGGTTAAACCCAACAGGTACTGCTTTAGTGGTACATATCCACTTTAGAGGTGACTGCTTAAGTGGTCAATTCACCTCTTAAGCAGAACCTGAGAGGTCATTAAATCCCCTTTCTTTCCCAATTTTCTCTCATTTTCTCACAGGTCACAAGAGCTAAAACCCCTAAAAAGTATGGGAAATTGGGTGAAAAATCATTAGATGATCATGGGGTGTTTACTAGCTTAGAATAATCATTTCCTCATCAAAATCCTTGTATATTTTGATTAATTCTTGGTTTAATTCCCCAATATTAGTCATAAATCCCTAATTCTCGGTGGGTTTATTTTAGCATCATTTGATCTAGGAATTTACCCATCATTTAGATTAAATAATCCTTATTGATAATTTCAAAAGTGTAATTTCGTAAGCGGGCCCCATCTAGGACTTTGACTTGATTTTAGACCCAAAGCATAAAAAAGCAGCATAGGTATCATATTTCTCATATTAATGCATAGATTACTATTTTGATAGCATGTCATCATGTAGAATCTTCTTGGATGGGGATATTGATGATCTAGCCGACTTTATCAAGCTTTCTTTGTCATCCAGGTAGGTTAGGCTTACCTTTGGTACTCATACTACATATCTATACCTTATTAGTGCAGATCTGAGTACTATTTACCATCGTTGACCCTGATTGTGCTTGTTTAAGTTCTGAGATAAAGTGAGCTCTCAGAGCTAGAGTTGACCTTTTATCCATCTGCTGTTATTGGATAGTCTTTCTATTTTTTACTTGGTGGAATATTGACTTTTATAGTACTCATATTTTTGAATTAGTGGCTCTTATACCGGCCTTACTAGGTCGTGGAATGATATTACTCCTCTTTATTTGTCTTATCTTACTACTTTTTATTTGTAAATCATTTATGTGCATATTTTTCGCATCAATGCCATTTTCCACCAAATATCCCATTACTTATAGTTTTGAGCTACTATTTGGCTTATTTACTGGTGGATAAAGTAGGTGCCATAATGACTCGGAAATTGGGTTGTGAAAAATTGGTATTAGAGCCTAGGTTCACTTGTAGTGTTTATACAAGATCAAGTGTCTGGTAGAGTCCCACGGATCAAAATGATGACATTTGTTTTCTATCTTTGGGGTGCTATAAGACATTCTTAAGAGATCTTCACTTCATTCACTCACTTCATGCTAGGAGTCTGTGTTGGTTTCTAATTTTATTTTGTTTCACTCTTTCATCGATGGCTAGGACACATTCTACTTTTATTAGAGATGAGGACCTTGAGTCCATGACTAGGGATCCTACCAGATTACATGGTCGACCTAAACATTAGGGCTAGGTGAGAGATACAGGCCCAACTAGAGATCAGGATAGATAGCCTTCACTAGACCCTATCTTTGCTCTCACACCAGAGATTGCTCCACCCCAGACAGTGATAGGCCAGGGGGTAGCTTAGGATCCATCAAATTTATTTCTTCGTCGTTGCATAAAGATACATTAGTTTAGCTTTTGGGTTTGGTTTGTGGTTCACTATCTATTTAGCTTAGTCGATAGATCAGAGTGGTACTGAGGCAGGGACACAACGTGTAGCTATGGCTGGAAGAGTTGAGATCCCTCCAACGTTGGTAGTTTCTCATTAAATAGTTTTCTGGACTGCTATGTCTGTCGAGAAGAAAAAGATATTGGGTAACTTCTTGAGATTAACTCTGCTGAAGTTTTTAGGGGCATCGGGCAAGGATGCATATGAGTTTTTTATTGCTTGTGAGATTAGGCCTCATAATTTTGGATTAGTGGAGACTCATGATGTCGACTGCATTACGTTTTAGTTGATTTGCCTGCTTGAAATTAGTGGAGACTTTATCTTGATTCCAGACCAACTATATCTCCCTCGTTTACATGGATATAGTTCTCCGAGGTTTTTTTGGAGAAGTATATGCATCATAGCCTTAGAGATTATTTGAGATACTAGTTCTCAAGGTTAGAGTAGTGATCCCTAACTGTTCTAGCGTCTAAGGCTCAGTTTCATGAGTTGGTCAGGCATGCTACATCTATCTTACCGATCGAGTGTGAACAGATTTGATGTTTCATTCGAGATTGAAATTTCTTCTTTGCATAGCTACTTAGAGTTTGATTATTTCTGGCAAGTTTTTTTATTAAGGTTTATCATTCTTAGATTGTAGAAGAGATGCATTGTGAGGCCCAAGGGGATCGTAATAAGAGGCCACGTTATTATGGTAGTTTCACTAGGAGCCATGTCAACTCATAGTTCAAACATAATGGTTCTCAGGGTAGGTACCCTTTACGCGAGTCTTATTAGCACTACGGTTACTTTAATAGGATCATTTATCTCTCACTTTAGGTTACTGATGAAGGTTAGTCTAGCTACAGTGATTATCCTAGCAAGAGTAGTGGTTAGCCTTTGAGAGTTCATATTCTGGGTCTTCTAGTTGGGCTGGCTATTATGGATTAGCTTGTTGTTCTAGATACAATGTTGTGTCATGGTTATGTTATGATTGTAAGGCCTTCAACTATTTCTCTAGTGTGTCCATGTCACTAAGAAATTGTATTTGAAGCTTAATGTGTTCCACCAATTAGGGCAGTATCACTCCATCTAAATATGGAATATAGAGTCATCGGGGTGGTCTCTAGGGTGCTCATGGATGTCCTCAGGCAAGCAAAAGATTCATCCGATGCCTAGATAGGTGGCAGGAAAGGTCATTTATATGTTGTAACTGGTAGACCGGAGGCATAGTCTTTGGATGATGTTATTATAGTTATGATTTCAATATGCCATCAACCCACTTTTGATTAGATCTCTGCTTATTATGTGCCACAATTAGAATTATGTTAGGATTCTTTAGCTGTATTTTGATTTTTATCTCTACTCTCGTGGGTGATTCTTTTGAAGTGGATTAGATTTATAGATTATTTGTTGTGATTGTTTGAGAGTTTGATACTCAGACCAATCTTACTGTATTAGAGACAGTGGATTTTTAATTGGTTCTATACTTACACAGGTTATCCCTCTATCATGCGATCTTGGATTGTTTTACCAAGATCGTTACCTTAGCTATTCCTGACATACCCCTGTTTATATGGCAGAGATCTTTTAGCTGCACGATGATAGAGAGTATTTCTTATGTTTTGTATAGGAGGCTTATATCGAGGGTTTGTGAGTCTTACCTTACTTATCTCAATGATTTAGTGTAGAGAGTCCTTCTATTGACTCAACTCCTATAGTTCATGAGTTTCCTGATGTTTCTCCTACCAATATTGTTGGTGTTCTTCCTGAGTGTGATATTGATTTTTTGATCGATCATGAGCTGGGCACCCATCATATTTTTATGTCCTCAAACCATATGGCTCGCGTCAATCTTAAGACACTGAATTCCAAGCTTCAGGATCTTCTGGGTAAGGGTTTCATTAGGCCCAGTGTATGACCACAGGGTACTCCAATCTTGTTCATGAAGAAGAAAAATGGTTCCTTGCATATATGTATTGATTACAGGCAGCTTAATAAGGTGACAGTGAAGAAGAAATATCTTATACCTCGTATTGATGATTTATTTGATCAAATGTAGGGAGCAGTGGTGTTCTCTAAGATTGACTTAAGGCCTAGTTACCATTAATTGAGCATTCGGGTTGAGAACATCATAAAGGTAACCTTCACGATTCGCTATGGTCATCATGAGTTCCTAGTGATGTTTTTTGGGTTGACAAATGTCCTAACAACATTTATGGATTTGATAAACTGCATGTTAAGACCTTATTTAGACTCCTTCATGATTATGTTCATCAACGGCATCCTTGTGTACTTGAGGAATAGGGAGGAGCATATACAATATTTAAAGATTATGTTCCAAACTTTGAGTGATCATAAAGGTTGGGGGTTTTGGATGTTCATGGTTGATTAATGTTCCTGCTGATTTAATTATGATATTTTTTCATATTTTAATTATGGTTTTCCTCATGTGGGTGCATGAGAGTTGTGATTTACTTAAGGGGTCATGGTTCAGACCCAAATTTGATGATTTTTTTGCATTGATAATGGCATGCGCTTAACTGTTTGTGAAATTGTCAACAAGAATGATTTTGTCACATAGTTTGATTATTCTTGGAACTTTGCATTGTATAAATGGTTAAACAAACATTAATTGTTTTTGGTTGGTTTCATAAGGTTATGGAAAGGCCTTGGCCGTCATTGTTTGATTATAAATGGGTTTGATTTAATTGGAAACGGTGGAGTCTTGTTTGATTGAAATGGTTTATATGTCATACGGTAATAGACTTACAAGATCTAATTTTGGTTTGATTATACCAATGGTTATTGCCTAATTAAAGGCTCCATTGTAAATTGTTAGGAATATGTAAAAGATTTTATATGGGCTTAAAGGGGGTTGGTAGCAATGTCGTGGAAGGTGGACGTCCCAGGGGGACTGACATTGGAAACTCATGTTCATCGATGTGGGGGTGGACTTGGTGACCGTGTGCATGATGTCACAATTTACATATTTGGGATGCACTAGTCATCTCAGGATATTTTCTCTGGTCGTGTGGCTAACAAGCACCGGGGCCCTTTTAGCAGGGGGATCTGAACCCATATAGCCCGTGGGTGGTTTTTGGGCGGTCGAGATACACAACCCAGGTTAAGGTTTTAAATGCATGCTAAACCTTGTTCCCTATCCCAACACGATATATATATATGTGTGTGATTGCATATGGTTATTTGATTTGGTTTTGAATGATGACATTATTTTATCTTTAAATCTGAGTTACATGCTAGCGTTCGCTCCAGTAACCGTATTCGGCGCTGTATCCCCATGCAATGCAGGAACCAGCCATACTACCATTCCTCTTGCATAGATACTTGGATTTAGGGACAACTTTTGAGTCGGATTAAAGTGGTGAGCATCATTACTCCGGAAGACCTCATTTCATATTATGGACTTCTTTCATTTTTGTTATTTCTTTGGTTTTGGGTTTGGCTATGGTCAGAGGCATGTCCCTGTCACGACCCGAACCAGGGCCTTGTCTTAATGGGAATTCGAAGTCCAACAATAACCAGAGATCGCCCTTGATACTCCACCCAACATATAAACAAACCACAAAAAAATTAATCAAACCCATAACCATTCCATAACATACCCAAGTCCACAGTTTGTCCATACAAAGCCCTTTAAAATAAAACAAGAATATTCGGTCAGGACATGCCCTCATCCATAGCCAAAACCAATATCCTAGTCTAAACCAACAATGATTAAAAAAAAGTTCAAAGAAGGAAATAAAGGCTTCCAAAGATGGAAGCTCCACTTAAAGTCAAGATAAGATGTCCATGAATCTAAGTAACTGTGTAGGAGGTGTAGTAGTATGACAAGCCCCTGCATCGTATGGGGATATAGTGTTATAGGACGGATAGTGGTTGGAGATCTAGCATGTAACTCAAGGATAAAGAAAAAATAATGCCAACAGTTTAGAACCAATTATCCAATGCACATAACCAATTCAACACACACATATATACATATATACCATGCCGGGATAGGGAAAAAGATTAGCATGAGATTTGAAAATGTTAACCTAGCTTGTGTAGTGTAACCATGATATAACAAGGCATCTACAAGCTATATGATCCCAGTTCTCCCATAGCTGGAAAGGCCCTAGTGCTTGTAGCCATACGAACAAGAGAAAATGAATAACTGTATTTGCCTATATGATGGACTTGAACATCCTGACATTATCAAGGTAACTTAAGCACCAATACATTTATTATAGGGGAATCGAACCTCCTATTAATATATATATTTGGGGGACGTGAACTATCCGATCGTAGAGACACCCGCACCGGCTAGTATGGTTTCCAATGTTAGTCCTTCGGACTCCACTTTCATGGCCAGAGTCACATGCCTTATTCACGAAGATTCATAAAAAGAACTTGGCTCTTGAGCCTCTAGACAAAAACTTTGTAGAAACCCTAGTCTAATATTCAAGAGAGTATTTCAAAAGAGAGCTTTTGGAGTGTTTTGTTCCTTTAAAGTGTGTTATGAGAAGCTATAATATTTTTTAAGATGTGGGGTATTAAGGATTTTTGGGTGGGAAATGTCTAAAATGTCCTTATCTTAAAAGCTAAAAAATATGCGTAGGAGGGTACGACTTTCCCCCAACTCGTACACCAATCATACGAGTGGTATACACCAGTCGTACCCTTGACGTAAAGTTGGACTCCAATTCTATCCAACATATAAGTTCATGGCATAACTCATATCGAATCATATAATTGGCACCCTAGAACTATACCCTATAAAGAATCATCTAGGCTAGACATAGGATATCATACGGTTTTGGAACTATACTTCTCATACCCTAACATACGGCTAGTATGATGTCCATTCATACTTTGGATTAAAACAAACCAAAAACATACTAAGTATCATACGACCAAGGACTCCAAATCATATCCACATCATACAACAAGTAAGCCCAAGTTGTATGATGTCTATTAAGCTCAAAATTCAGAATTTTCTAAGGGTCAAAACTAGGGTGTTTAAATTCTCCCCCACTAGGATCATTCGTCATTGAATGATGGGATGAGGCAAGCATAATTATGAATTAATACATTTTTAGTCATCAAAATTTCCATTAACCAAGTTAGAAAGCAAAGACTTAAAACAAAGATATTAAGATCAACACATACCCCAAGAAAGAATTTCAGAATAGGGAACAAGTGCGGATACTTGCACTTCATGTATTCTTCATCCTCCCAAGTAGCTTCTTCAAACTTATGGTTCCTCCAAAGAACCTTTATCGAAGCCACATCCTTCATTTGCAGCCGACAAACATGATGATCCACTATCTCAACCAGGACTACCTCATAAGATAAGGAATCTGAAATACCCAATCCTTTCAAAGGAACAAATGATGAAGGATCACCCACACACTTCCTCAACATAGAGACATGGAAAACTAAATGAATGGAGCTCAAGATAGAAGGCAACTCCAAATTATAGGAAACATTACAAACCCTATTAAAAATTAAAAAAAAAGACCAATATACCAGGCACTGAACTTCTCTTTTATTCCAAACCACATTACTCCTTTCATGGGAGACATCTTTAGGAACACCCAATAGCTAACCTTAAACTCCAACTCCTTATGCCTCATATCCTCATAGGACTTTTGGCGACTTTGAGCGGCTTTCAATCTATCATGAATCACCTTCACCTTCTCTAATGCTTGGTGAACCAAGTAAGGGCCAAACAACTTACTCTCACCAACTTCATACTACCAAATAAGAGAAAGGCATCTCCAACCATACAATACCTCAAAAGGAGCCATACCAATGCTATAATGATAACTAATATTATAAACAAACTCTATAAGAGGCAAATGATAAACCCAACTACCACTATAGTCAATCACATAAGCACAAATCATATCTTTAAATATTCGAATGGTCCTCTCCACTTGTCCTTATTTTTGCGGGTGGAAAGCAGTACTAAGAACTACTTAGTTCCAAAACCTTTCTGAAATAACTGCCAGAAATTAGAAAGGAATTGAGTACCATGGTAATAAATGATAGAAATAGGAGAACCATGCAACTTCACAATATCCGCTAGATAGAACTTAGCATAATCCTCCACCGAATAACTAGTCCTCATAGGAAAGAAGTAAGCAAATTTGGTCATCAAATCCACAATGACCCAAATCAAATCACACTAATAATGAAATCTATATTGATTACCTCCCACTTCCATTCGGGCAATTCAATCTCTTGGTACAAACCTCCAAGCCTTATGTGCTCAACTTTCTTTTGTTGACACATTTTGCACTTAGCCACATATATAGCCATACCCCGCTTTATATTATTCAACCAATAACACACTTTAAGATAATGATACATTTTTGTAGAACTTAGATGAATAGTATTATAAGATCCATGAGCTTCGGCTAAAATCCTTTCCCTTAAACCATCCATATCGGGATTACATAGCCTACCTTGGTACCTCAAGATATCGTCTCCACTAATCACAAAGTCAATAAACTTTTTCTGACCTATATTTTCTCTAATCTTCATCAAATTAGGATCCAACATTTGCTTTTTGTTTATCTCAACAACAAGAGACTACTATAATACCTGATGTACAAACATACCTCCATCATCAGTGTTTGTGAGATGAACTCCAAGATAAGTCAAATCATAAATGTCCTTCATCACTTCTCAATTATCCTTCTCCATATGTGCTAGAATTCTCATGGATAACCTACGAAGAGCATCAATAGCTACCTTAGCCTTACCTGGATGGTAATAAAGATTCATATCATAATCCTTGAGAAGCTTAAGCTATCTTCTCTGGCTAAGGTTAAGCTTTTTCTTAGTAAACATATGATGTAGGCTTTTATGATTAAAAAAAATGTCAACATGAACCCCATAGAGATAGTGATTCAAAATTTTTATCACAAATACCACAACTAACAACTCTAAATCATGAGTAGGGTAGTTCTTCTCATGAATTTTCAACTGTCTAGAAGCATAAGACACCACCCTACTATGCTACATCAATACATAACCAAGCTAAATATGAGAAGCATCACAATACACTACAAAGATATCATTACCCTCGGGAAAGGTTAAAATCATAGCTGAAGTGAACCTATCCTTCAACTTTGATAAACTACACTCACACGTATCAAACCACAAGAACTTCACATTCTTTTGGGTCAATCTAGTCAATGTGGTAGCTATAGTTAAAAAAACCTTCCACAAATCTCCTATAGTGGCCGGCTAAACCCAAGAAGCTCTATATATCGGTTGGTATCACAAGTGTAGGCCACTTTTTAACCACTACAACCTTTTGTGAATTCACTATGATCCCTTCAGTAGAGATAACATAACTAAGAAAAGTCACAACCTTCAATAAAAACTCGTACTTTGTGAGCTTGGCATACAAATATTGATCCTTTAAGGTTTATAACACAATACAAGAGTGATCGACATGATCCGCCTCACTATTAGAGTACACAAAAATACCATTTATGAAGATAATGATGAACAGATCTAGAAACTGATGGAAAATCCTATTCATCATATCCATAAATGTTTCTTTAGCATTGGTCAACCCAAAAGACATAACTAGGAACTCATAGTGACCACACTAGGTCCCGAAGGCAGTCTTAGAGATATCCTCCTCCCTAATCTTAAGCTGATGATAACTTAACCTAGGATTAATCTTAGAAAAATAATTCACACCTTGAATCTGAGCAAACAAGTCACCGATCCTAGGAAGAGGATATTTATTCTTTATGAACATTTTAGTCAGTAGACAGTAATCAATACACATTCAAAGGGAACCATCCTTCTCATGCATGAACAACATTGGAGTGCCCCAAGGAGACACTCTAGGATGGATAAAAACTTTATACAAGAGATCATTTAATTTCGCCTTATAATATTTCAACTCAGCTAGAGCTATTTTATAAGAAGTGATAGTGATAAGCTAAGTTTCAGGAACCAGATCAAACTCAAAATTAATTTCCCTATCGGGAGAAATACCAGGAAGATCATCTGGGAAAACCTCAGGAATCTCATTAACCATAGGAATGGATTTTAAAGAAGGAACTTTCGATTTAGAATTTTTAACCGGGCTAAATAATACAAATACCATTTGGAAAATAACTTTTGGGCTTTAAGATATGAGATGAATCTCCCCTTAGGCACTAAAGAACCATCTTCCCATACAATGACCAGCTCATAAGGAAATTTAATTGAAATATCCTAGGTCTTAACCCTTAGAAATTTTCCTTGGATTCCGTTCTCAAGATCCAACATGACTCTTGAGTATGAGCTATATGTTGGGGTACGAATGGTATGGTCATGTCATATGTTAAACAATATTAGTTGGTGGGATAGTTTTGGTCACTAAAATGGATTTAACTTAGAGGTATAAGTTATAGGGGTTGGTATGAGTCTTATTAGGGGCTCATATAATGGGCAGTGTTTGATCATCCTGGTATTTTATTTTTCTAGGTGTACCAATCATTGGTACAGATTGTATATTACGGATACAAATTAGTTGGATGAGTAATATACAGGAAAGTGTTTGATCCAAGGGTTGAGACTTGGATATGAGTAGTGACCGATCATATAAGAGGGTACGACTCATATGGGTCGGTCGTATCCCTATGATGGTTTTCAAGAAATTTTAGTGGGGGTACTATAGAAATTTCCTTACTTACCTTAACAATGACTCACAACTTCTAATACACTAAGGAGGCTATTTACCTTATTATTCTATTCATTAACACTTAGAAACTATTCCAAAACACTTTATAGTTCTCTCAAGAGCTTTTGGGGGAAGAATACTAGGGTTTCATCTTGATGATTGCTTTGGGGTTTATTTTGGCTATTGCTTTCTATTAATTCTTTGGTATAAGGCATGATTATCTTCTGTCATTGTAATTTAAAGTAAAGGCATGGTTTATATGACTGATTTTATAGTTTAACTATTTCATGATTATGGCTTTTAACTATTATTTGGGGGTTTTGATATTAAATTCTTTGTTAAGGTTTCCTATAGTTTTTATTATGGTTTTATATAAATTAATGGTGGTTTTGGACAATTGGATTGCATGGTAATTATTTAATGGTCTTTGGAATTGGTTTTGGTTATATTATTCCTCTAAGGTGTTTGAAATAATAATTATAGAGATATTGTCATTACATTGACTTCTTTAAATGGTACTCTTGCATGTTTTAAACTTGCTAAAGGAATTATACATAGTTTAAATAGATTGAAAAGACTAAAGTCTAAATGGTTATACTTGTGGAGAACATGAAAGTCTCCCAAGTGGTTTAATATGGTATATGGAAAGGGAATTTAAAATTCCCCTTAACCTAAAAGATTTGGCTATGGATATTACTTTCAAATAATGGGGTGGTAATTCGATTCTAATACTATTGGACTTGGTTAGTAAAAAGGTAAATAGATTTGATTTTTTTGGAAATGGTTTTAATTAGGCATTAATAATGGGTTATGTAACAAAGCCGTAGAAGATGGGGGTCCTGGGGGACCAGAACTGGAAACTCATACTTTCAAAAATAAGGATTGGACTTAGTAGACCATGTGCATAATGTCAAACTATTGGGGGATGTATTAGTCATCCCATGGGATACTTTTTTGGTCGTGCGGCTATACGCACTTAGCCTTTTAAGTAGGGGACCTAAAACCATATCTCCCGTGGGTGGTTTAGGTTTACCAAGATACACAACCTAGGTAAAGGTTTTCAATGTATGCTAAACCTGATTCCCATTCTCGGCACCTATATATATGTATGGTTGTATGTATTATGGATAGTTTTACTTGGTTTTATAACTGGCATCATTTTATCCTTATCTTGAGATTCATGCCATTGGTCACTCGCTAACCCTATTAACTAGTGGCTTTATACCTACGCTATGAAGGAAATAACTATTCAACTCCTTCTACATAGTAATTGACTTGGGGATAATATTTAGACTAAAGTGGTGTGCTTCCATACTTTCGAAAGGCATCATTTCATATTATGGATTTCTTAAGACACTTTTATCTTTGGTTGGATATTAGTTTTGGCCATGGTTGGGGGAATGTCCTATTTAGATTAGCTCTCTTTAAGATAGAGTCTTTATGGTACTTTTGGGGATTGGTATGGACGAGATCAGTATTGGTGTTTTTCTTGGCATTAGTTTTGGTGTTAGGTATTATATTCTTTGATGATATTGTTGGTTGTTCTATCCTATTGGATTTTGGGATTGATTAATCATATTATGTTTTGGTATTCACTTTGGTTATGTCTTGGTTTCTGGCCTATGGTTTTGTTTGGTATGGTTGGGCGATTGGTATGGTATAATTGGACTTGGTTGGGTGGTTCAAGATTGTGACCCTATCCTAGAGTCTTAATGAGAACATTTATGCTATCTTGTTGTATGCTCTAAATTTAACCCATTAAAGACTAGATATATTTGGTTGGGTTGAGTAACAGGGGCGGTCCCCCATGCTGGTTAGACTTGGGATGCCCATTAAGACAAGGCTTGAGGTTGGGTTAAGTAAAGTTGGTATCAGATCTAGGTTCATGGTCACTTCAGAGTAAACAAAGCCATGTCGAGTAGAGTCTATTTTAGGGGAGTGAAGTGCGCCACAATTATTAGGGAGAGACAACAAGATACTTTGGAATGTTTCAATTTGTTGGTATTCTATCTTCAAGTTCTTAATCCTATAATCCTTTCAAATCCTTATTTTTTCATCTTTTAGATCATGCCACATAGATCTGAAACACTAGAAAATTCTTTTGTCCTATCTGGGGATAATGCTGAAGGGGTATGTCCTACATCTGGCGTACATCTTTGATCTCATGGTCCAATTCCTGATGGTACTAGAGTTCCTCCTATTTTTCCTAGTTCTCCTTATATCCCTAATGACAACATAACAAATATAAAATTTTGTCAGTCTATTCATGTTATTACCCAACTGGTTGTTCCTTGGGTTGAGCAGGGTACGACTGCTATTTTGCCTGCTGAGGCTACAAAGGTTGGTCAATTTATGAATATGGGTTATCTAACTTTTATTGGAGTTAAGGTGATGGAGGTTCCACAGGGCTTCTTAGATAAGATGGAAAATATCTTTCGAGTAATACAGACTACTAATGTATAGGGGGTTAATTTTGTTGCTTATCAACCCAAGGATGTTATTTATCAGTAGTATAAGGATTGGACAAGGATAAAGGTAATATGGAATAGGAAGGGTTATGGTAGGACTTTTCTGATGCCTTCTTAGACCGGTGCTTTCCTTAAGAGTTGAGGCAAGCTAAGATGGAGGAGTTTGTGAACCTTAGGAAAGGGGAATATTAGTAAGGGAAAATCTTTTAAAATTCCATCAGCTATCACAATATTCTCCTGACTTGGTGGCTGATATAAGGTTGAGAATGAGAAAGTTTGCTTCTGGTTTGAATAGAGATTTGATTTTAGAAAGAAATATTGCTTTATTTATTAAAGATATAGACATCTAGAGGTTGACTATTCATATACAGTAGGTTGAGGATAAGAATAGGAGGCACGTGAAGTTTGGGGATAGGCAGAGAAAGAGGTGCAGGCTTTTTGATTAGGGAGGTGCTCAGTCACAGGTTTTCTTCCAATGCTCCTTATCATTCGGGAGACAGGCGTCATTAAAGTGGTGATGATTCTCGGGCACAAGCTGCCTAATCTCAGGTGAGTAGAGGTCAGTCAATTTTTTTGTGTCCTCTTTATGGATTTTGTTGGATTTCTAATTAGGGTTATTGTGAGGAAGGAAAGGACAAATGCTTTAGGTGCATCTAGGTAAGCCATCGACTCAGGGATTATTCGGTTAACTAAGTTACTACGGGGGTGAAAAAGATTCTTATGGTTTCCTCTTTTACTCCTACACCTAGTGGTGGGGTATCTAATTCTGTTACTGCTCCCAATTCTAGTGTTGGTCAAAGTAAGTGGTATGCTTTAGCATCCCGACAGGAATCTGAGGCATCACTTTATGTCCTTACTAGAACGTTACACCTTTTCTCTTATGATGCATAATGTTTGCTTAATTTGGGGTCCATTTTACTTATTTGACTCCATATATAATTGTGTCTTTTGGTTTCAATATGGAAGTCCTTTCAAATCCTTTTTCTATTTCTACCCTAGTAGGTGACTTGGTTATTCTAAAATAGTATATTGGGGGGTCTGTTATCTGTTGGTAGCAGGCATACCTTGGTACATCTATTTGAGTTTGATATGGTAGATTTTGATGTAATTCTGAGTATGAATTTTTTGTATTCTTGTTATGCATATTTGGATTGTTAGACTCATAAGGTTATCATTAGGTTCCTTGGAGAACCAGTTATAGAATATGAAGGTAGTTCCTTAGCTCCTAGGGGGAGGTTTATTTATTATCTTAGAGCTTAGAGGTTAATCTCCAAGGGTTGTTTTACCACTTGTCCTAGGTTAAAGATTTTAACTCGGTAGGTCTTTTTTGGTCTTCAGTACTATGGTTAATGAGTATACAGAGGTCTTATTGGATGATCTTCCTGGTGTTCCTTCGGATAGGGAAATAGAGTTTGGTATTGATTTGCTTTTGGATATTCATCTTTCTATTCCTTCATATTGAATAGCTCTGGCTGAGTTAAGGAAACTCAAGGAACAACTTAAAGATATTTTGGATAAGGGGTTTATCTATCCTAGTGTTTCTCCATGGGGTGCACCGGTGTTGTTTGTATGCAAGAAAGATGGTTCCCTTTGGATGTGCATTATCTAAAGGCAATTGAATAAGGTGACAATCAAAAACAAGTATCCTCTTTCTCAAATAGATGAATTGTTTAATCAATTTCAAGGTGCCAAGATTTTTTCAAAGATAGATCTTCGGTATGTGTACCATTAGCTTAAGACTAGTGAAGTGGATATCCCTAAGATAGCTTTTCTTACTTGGTATGGGTATTTTGAGTTCATAGTGATGTTTAGTAGGTTGACTAATACTCCAACAGTATTTATGGACTTAATGAATAAAGTGTTTAGGCATTATTAAGATATCTCCATCATTGTGTTTATTTATGACATTCTGGTTAATTTGAAGAGCAAGGTGGATAATGCTAATCATCTACATGTGGTGTTGAAGACCTTAAAGGAACAACAATTGTATGTCAAGTTCTCTAAGTGTGTGTTGGTTGAACACTATGACTTTCTTAGGTCATGTAATTTTTAGTGAACGGATCATACTGGATCTAAGAAATTTGATGTGGTGAAAAGGTGGCTTCTCCTTTGACTAAGTTGACTCAGAAGATGGTTAAGTTTTTTTTTTCAAATACTGTGAAAAGAGTTTTGAGAAGTTAAAGGATAAGTAGACTTTGGCTCCAATCCTGACTTTGTTGAAAGGAAATGATAGGGTTGTGATTTATTATGATGCATCTCAGGTAGGGCTTGGTTGTGTGTTGATACAGTATCGAAAGGAAACTGCCTATGCTTCTGGGCAGTTGAAGGTACACGAGAGGAATTATCCTACCCATAATTTAGAGTTGTTGGTAGTTGTGTGTTCTTTGAAAATATAGAAGCATTATTTGTATGATGTTCACATGGATATCTTTTTTGATCACAAGAGTCTTCAGTACATGTTTACTTGGAAAGAGCTTAATCTCAGGCAGAGGAGATGGCTTGATCTATATAAAGATTATGATATAAGTCTTCACTATCACCCAGGCAAGGCTAATGTAGTTGTTGATACTCTTTGCAATTTATGCATGGGTAGTTTGGATCATGTGGAGGAAAAAAAAAGGGAATTGGTGAAGGATATTGATCGCTTGGCTAATCTTGGAGTTTCTCTCTTGGACTCTAAGGATGGTAGTGTGATGGTGCAAGGAGCGGTTCAATCGTATCTTGGTGTATAGATTAAAGAGAAGTAATTGTTTGATCCGGTCTTGATGAAAATTAAGAGTGATGTTGGTAGACAAAAGGTTGTATTGTTTTAGATTAGTGGTGATGGTACTTTACGGTACAAAGAGAGATTGTGTGTTCCTGATGTCAACGGGTTATGGCAAAGGGTTTTGGCTGAGGCGCATGAGTTGAGCTATGTTGATCATCTCAGCTCGAGTATGATATATCATGATCTCAAGGAGATCTATTGGTGGAACAGTATGTAGAGTGTTGTGGTTGATTTTATGGCCAAGTGCATGGTGTTTCAAGATGTTAAGGTTGAGCACATGAGGCCAAGTAGGTTTGTATCAAGAAATTAATTTGCCTAAATAGAAGTAGGAGGTGATTAATATGGATTTCGTTATTGGTCTTCCTCGGTCTCAGAACTAATTGATTTAATTTGGTTCATCGTGGATAAGATGACTAAGCCTGTGAACTTCTAGACAGTGTGGACTACCTTTTCTATGGAGGATTATGCAAAGTTGTATCTTCAGGAGATTCTGAAGCTACATGGGGTGATTGTTTCAATTATTTCTGATCGTGGTATGTAGTTTACATATTATTTCTAGCAATCTTTCAAAAAATGGTTGGGCTCTAAGGATAGTCTAAGTATCGCTTTTCATCTACAGCCGGATGGGCAAGTGGAGAGAACTATTGATACATTAGAGGATATGCTTCAGGCTTGTGTGACTGACTATGGTGGAAATTAGGTTGAGAATTTACTTTTGGTGGATGTTTTTACAATAATAGCTGTCATTCGAGTAATAGTATGGGGTAGTATGATGATACAATTAATATTGGCCTTGATTAATAAAATGGTAAATGGATTTGGTTGGTTATTTTGAAATGGTTTAAATCTGGAATTAATGGCAGGGTGTGTAGCAAAGTCGTTGAAGGTGGCGATCCCGTGGAGACCAAAACTGGAAACTCATATTTGCCGATATGAGGATTGGTCTTAGTGGACTGTGTGCATGATGTCACACTATTAGGGGATGTACTAATCATCCCATGGGATACTTCCCTGGTCGTGCGGCTAGTCATACTGGGTACCTTTCAGCATGGGGAGTTGAACCCATATCGCTCATGGTGGTTTAGGATGGCCAAGCTACACAGCCCAGGTAATGGTTTTCAATTCATGCTAAACCCGGTTCCCTTTCCCAGAACTTATATATATGTATGGTTGTATGCATTATTGATAGTTTTACTTGGTTTTATAACTAGAATTATTTTATCCTTACCCTGAGATTCATGCTAGCGGTCACTCGCTAACCCCATCTACTGGCGGCTGTATACCTATGCTTTGCAGGAATAGGCCTTTATGCTCCACCTACATAGTGATTGACTTGGGGACAACATTTGGACTGAAGTGGCGAGCTTCTATCATTTTGAAAGGCATAATTTCATATTATCAATTTCTTTAGACACTTTTCTATCATTTTCATGTGTATGGGGTAGAATTTGCCTAAAAATGGATTTCAGGAAATAGAAATGGGCCTTTGCGGCCTACCTTAGGTCAAGACTTGTGTTAGCCTTTATAGAACTTTTCACGTATGTTACACCCTTATTAGTGATTATTTTAGACTTTGAGGAGATTGAATACTTAATGCTTGTGTTATTTCAGTATTTGGGAAATGGTGGTAATTTTGGGTAAAATTTGATGGTATTAAAGATTTTACTATTGGTATGATTTATGGATATGATATTGTTTAGCTTTATCGATATAATTATTGGTTTGATATTTGATATGGTAACAGTATGGTTTATGGATATGTTTATTGTTATGGTGTTTAGATATGGCTATTGGTATCGTTTATTGATATGATTTATTAGTATGATTCATTGATACAATTTAATGATATGTGTTCTGATTCAAGTTGGACAATTAATGATGATATTGATAATAACAGTTTCGGTGCAAGTACGACAAATTATGTTGTGATGTTGATTCAATTGAGGATGTTGTGATGATATTAATAATATGAGTTCTGGTTCAAGTCTGACAAATGAGGTTATGATATTGATTTTGGTGAGGATGTTATGATGATAATGGTGTGAGTTTCGGTTGAAGTCTGACATTTTAGTTATTTATGATATGATATAGTATTGAAGGTTTGATGGTTATATTTGATATTTGGTAAGGTTATGGATCTTTAGTTAATTACTTTTCTTTGATTGTACCCTACGAGCTTATGGGGTTCGCATTGGGTTACTTACTTTTCCACACTATTTGGCGTATGGGTGCCCATTTAGTAGTTATAACTATGTGATTTTATGTTTAGTTTCTAAATTTATTTTATTTATTTATGCACAACTAGTATCACGAATATGAGTCAAATAAAACAAACAACCCCTCTCAACCAAGCGACGAGCTTGAATGAAAGATATAAATCTCTTTGGACCCGAACAAAGAACACCCTTCCAAGTTCTCCTCGACACACCCAACGAAGCTAAGGTCATAGTCTTAGCATAACAATCTAGGACAACATAATAAGGAGCCAACTAATCCATACCCAAGATGGCATCGAAGTCAACCATATCTAAGACAAGTAATCCTTTCCAAGTTTCATACCCAACAAAAGTCACCACATAAGATAGGTAGACCCGATCCACCGCTAAAGAGTCTCCTACGGGGGTAGATATATAAGTAGGAACATTAAGGGACTCACAAGCAGAATAAAAAATCAAAGCAAAATATGCAAACACATAGCAGAAAGTCAATCTCAAATTAAAAAACATATGTAGATCTAAAGCAAACAGGGACGATACCTATGATGATGGCATCGAAAGCCTCTACCTCTAACCTAGTAGGTATAGCATAGCACTAACCACGTCCAAAACCTGAATGGGTAGTCCCTCGACCACCACCATGGGCACCTATACCTCTGCCTCTCATACCCCTAGTAGAACCTCTACCTTTCACAATTGATATAGGAGTAGCTCTGAAGACACAATAAGGACAGTCCTTGGCCACATGCCAGTCTCATAACACACATAGAAAACCCTATGGCCTGGGTCAATAGAATAAGGTATGACTGAACTTGGACAACCATCTGAAGCTATTGAATTAGAAAACCCTCTACCTGAAATCTATAAGGATTCCTACACTGGTCTACCAAGGTACTCATAGAAACCTCTAAAATATTTAACATGAGAGATGTGACCTCTGAACTCACCCAAATGATGCTCCTTCTTGGAGCCTCCTCGATATACTCAAAGATCAGACTCAGTCATCTTAACATGATCCACAATACTCAGAAACAATGCCCCATGCACTACCATTTAAGTTATAGCAAGATGAAGAAAAATATCCACCCCTTTACAAACTTTTGAATCATCTCAGAGTTAGTGGCAACACTAGCATAAGAATATTTAGACAAGGCATGAAATTATTTTGCATACGCCATAAAAGTCATCGAGCCCTACCTCAACTAATCAAACTCATCTCTAACTAATTCTCTAATCTGAAAGGCATAAATCTATCCAAAAAGTCCTTTGAAAATTGATTGCCAGTCATATATAACTAACAAAGACGTCAACAACCAATAAGCAACCCCACCAATCATTGGCTGCATCTCTCAACTGGTAAGCAGTATAAATGACCCAATGCGGCTCAAGTAAACCAAGGTTATGCAAATAATTACAATAATCCATCAACAACTCATAGGAATCCTCGCCTACAACACTATTAAACCTAGGAGGACCCAAATGTGTGAACCTCTTAAACCTCTTTTGATTCTCAGAAGACATAGTTACACTCGCAATAATAGGAAACATAGTAAATATGGCTAGCTGATAACCCATCTAAGGAGGAATATTAGAAGAAGTCTAAACTCCAGACCTCAAAACACTACACTCAGATACAGGCATTGAAGGGTGAATTACACTTCAAATCTATCGAGTACTATATGCAGATATCAGTATAATAGGAGGATCTATACTCAGAATCGAAGGAATACCATAAGCAAACTCTATCACAGATGGAGATATAATACTTAGAGCTGGAGGAACACTATGTGTACTCATAGAAGTACCCTCTAATTGGGTCATCAAGTAAACTAGTAACCCCTCTAAGACTGGGGCAGAAGAACTCAGTGGAACTATAGTAGGACCAAAATCTCCAACATGCTTATCTCAAGGCTCGTGGTAGATCCCCTAGAGCTATCTCCAGATGGAGTAGATCCTCATGCTTGTCCTCTATGTCCTTGGCCATGACTAGAAACTCACCTTCTTTACTGGTCTCTCTCCTTAGATAATGGATCTACGTCCCTACCCGCACTAGATCTACTCCTCACCATCTACTTAGAAAGAGTGAAATATGACTTAGAACATGAGGTATGAGAGATCAACACAATATCAAATAAAATAAGAAAAATTTCCAAAAGACATCTTATAGCCTCTCAAAGATAGATACGGATGTCTATGTATCTATCCGCGAGCTTTATTAGACATCGCGTTCTTACACTATTAAAACCAATGAACCTGGCTGTCTGTTACTAATTTGTCACAACCCAAAAATAAAGGGTCATGATGGCACTATCGCAAAAAGCCTTGGCAAGTAATCCTATCACACAAACTAATAATAAATGAAAAATAATACCAAACCCAATTCAAGACTCTTGTAACAGAGTCGAACTACATAGATATAACAAATGTTGATATATATAACCAAGGATACCATACCAAAATCCCAAATCCTAGTGTCACAGTGTACGAACTAACTAATATAACTCAAAATTGAAATACATACGATATCTCACTTTCCCTTTATGTACAACAAAGACATAGTTTAGATATAAAATATAGTAGCCAACTTTGGATGCATAGATCAATTGCTACCTTAAATGGGCTCCAAGTATCACCCAAATAAACTACCATGAGGCACACTTATACGTGGATCTACGCCGAAGGGGAACAATAGGGATAGTATACCACCTGTACTTAGTAGGTATCGTAGGCCGATTGAGTAAAGTAGAAAATAAAACATGTAAACAAACTCTATGGGCATGTCACCTGCAATTAGAAAATATCTCAAATGGTAGCCCATACCATCTGCAATAATAGTTCTAATATACACAAATATAAAAAATATAGGTAGAGAAAAAAAGAACAAATATATACGTACATCAAATACAAGAATAGAAAGATAGAACAGATGGATAGATATTAGGTCAAAGATAGAAATACAATCATAATATAAGCACAATATATTAAGTTCAACAAAGATGAGAATAATGATATTAATGGTGGTGATGATGATGATGTGATGTACGAGGTCATCGCACCACCTCCTTATACACTTATCGAGCTAAAGTTTCTCAAGGTAGGACGCATGGGGGTTTTGTCAACCCATACAAAACAAATATCTAATACCAATATTGATATCTCTTCTTTGACACATACATTGATAGATGGTTTTTTAAGATGTTACATTTTCTATTAGAAAAAGCAAGTATTTCCTATTTTTCCATGATGGCACTACAATTTGATGAATGAATATAATAAAAGGATATAATGGTCACAACCAACAAAAATGAGAATATCCAGTATACACCCAATATCCAGTATGCACCCAATATACCAATCATGTGAGCCAAAAATCCATTCAAATCAACCAACCATCTATGATCTAATATAATCTACAAACCATCAAGTGAAACATGTAAGAAAATGTCATTGATACAACATAACTCCAAAAACCTAGGCTTTTTCTAACCAAAAAGAGTGTAACCAAATATACATATGTCATTACTAGGACAACAATATCATATAACACCCCACACATTAACATATACCAAATAATATTTGGAAACCACTGTATATTATCCACATAAGCCCCAACAGGAGCACATAAATCACCTAACACATTTTCTATGATACAACACCATATCTGTAGCATGAATATACGATATTATTAAATATCCAATCGAGTTTAAAGAAATTTAAGCCATAACCAACCTTGAATGCTGAAAACTAGATTGAACCGCCTTCAATATAGAGCCATTTTTTCACGAATGGACCCAAAATCAACTAAAACATACAAATAAAGAATCTATACATAAAAAAACTAATGATACATATATTGCCTATTTTTTAGTCAGGGTAAAAAATAAACCTTTGAAATGAGTTTTAAAAAAGGGTAAAATTAGAATTTTAGTCTAAAAACATATTTCCCATGATTAAAGAAACTAATAGGAGAAGACCTATGTGAAAATAAAGAGAATTTGGGGTTAGAATTGATGAAATGATAATTTGGGTCTTTCAAACAAAATTTCCAAATTCCACCCCTAAATTTGTATTCAATATGATTTAAATGATGGAATCAAATAAAAGTAGTTTAAAAAGGAATTTTGGAGCTTCCCCAAGCTTAGAAATGGAAGATAATGCTTAAAAACTCAATCCCCAACCTTAAAGTCTTGAAAATAGTGAAGGAAATCTAGAAAATAATTATATAAACCCTGGTGCTAGGTGAATCTAAGGCGATCAAATACCGTTTATTGGTACCCAATTAGCATGCTAGTCCGCTAAAGTAGATAATGGCTCCTTTAGCGACTTTCACTAAAGCAGATAAGGGCTGCTAAAGCACCCTTGCCCAGTTGGTAGCCATCTGCTAAAGTGACCACGTGGTGCTTTAGGGCATGCTTCTAAAGAAGCCAAAGTGGTACTATAGTGCACAATGTTAAAATAGCCATAGTAGTGCTTTAGCGGATACACTAACTAAGTGGTGCACTAGCTAAGAAGACTTAAAATTCTAAGTTTGTGTTTATCACTAGAGATTCATCCTAAGTCCTAAGTACACAAACAAACTATGATACCCCATTAAATTTGTCGTTCTAGACTTAATGTCAATATCAAATTTTCCAAAAAATCTTTTTTTTTCAATGAATTGACACCCGAGACCTATTTTTCTAACTTTCCAAATGGAGGGTTGGAATGAGATATAAAAGTTATAAAGCCAAACCAACTATGATTCCAACCTAAATTCAAAGTTTGGGATCTGCTGACATAGTCCATTTTGACACCCAACATACAAATCAATAAATATTGACCTAAGTCAACTATATGCGTCAAGCCACCAAAGACCAGAAACTCACACAAATCATATCAAATATATAGGGAACTATACAAATCATCCCCATACCTCAAAAACATATTTTAACCAATGAGGAGGGGTAAAATAGTCACATTATGCATAAATTAATATTTTACAAAAATTACAAAAAATTAAATCATTACAGATTATTTTGCCCCAGCCAACGGTGGGCTAAGGACCAGCCCAGGCTTCATGAGGGTTTATATCATGTTTTGTATTCGGGGATGCTTTGGTTCAGCTTATTGGTTTAGTTTTTGGTGCACAGTATGTTGTTTCACAATCTATAAGTTAGAGTGGTACTGAGGCATGGGCGCAGCCTTGAGTTGCTGCTCCCACAATTAAGGTCCCTACTGCACCAACAGTTGCTCAGTCGGTAGTTCCCCATCCTTCTGTGTCTATTGAGGAGAATAAGATGTTTGGTTAATTCATGACCTTAGCTCCACCTAGATTTGCTGGTGCACCGAGCGAGGATGCATATAAGTTCTTGGCTGCTTGTGAGTATAGGCTCTATATTTTGGGCCTAGTTGAGCCTCGTTGTATGGATTATACTACTTTTTAGTTGGACTTGGTAGCTCTACATTTGTGAGGAGGTGATCTTGATTCCAGGCTAGTTGGATCTCTACCATTGACATGGACTTAGTTCTTTAAGATCTTCTTCGAGAAGTATATGTTTTGTAGATTTAGGGAACCTTTGAGAAATTAGTTCTTAAGATTGAAGTAGGGATCCATGATGGTTGTAGAGTATGAGGATCAATTCCATGAATTAACTAGGCATAATACTTCTATTTTAGCTAATGAGTATGAGACGGTTTGGTGCTTTATTCGAGGATTAAGATTTCTTCTTTGCATATTTATTAAAAGTTTGGTTGTTGTAGGTAGATCTTCTACTGAGGTTTCTAATCATACTTAGGTTATGAAGGAGATACATCGTGAGGCCCAAAGGGGAAATAATAAGATACCACATTATTAAGGTAGTTTTAGTCGGAGCCATAGTGGATTATGATTCAAAGGTAGTAGTTCTATAATACCCCGAGATCCCATCTCGGGACGTCACACGGTGCTTATAACCCCAAAGAACCACAAGCTAACCCTTTACTGATATCTATACCTGTGAACTACATAATATCTAGAATAAATGTGGAAACTAACCATAAGGTTTAATATAACTATACATACTCAAAACTAAAAACTGAATACTAATACATCCATCTGAAAAGCCTCTAAACTATCTGAACTATAGAGATGATGGGACATATCCCCAACTAACTCTCTCTACTGAAAATATAAACAATGTCTGATGCCATAATAGTAAACTGAGATTCGTCCTCAAAAGAAGAGGATTCACTACTACGACTACTGCTGCTAATTGGGATAGAACTGTTGAGGAAACTCTGTGTCCTGTGCCTCTAAACCTATAGTGCCAAATAAAACACCATAGCACAAATGCGTCAGTACAGAGATACACTGAGTATGTGGACCGGGTAAGGCTAAATACAAGGGCTCATGCATGCATAATATCTAAACAGAATAATCATGAAAATATCGCATGAGAACACATACATGAATCCACAGACCATAAACACAATAATCACAACTCTAGATACTGGAACTTGGAGACAACTCTACTGTAGACTGAATTCGCTACTAATACTGAGATACTGAATTACTGACTCTTTTGATACTGATAACTGAGGATATTGATATACTTATATCAATGACTGAATCCTAATCTTACTACTCTCGACTGATAAGATTTGGAGATCAACTTTTCTAACAGATTATTTCAGAAGTGATTATGAATGATAAAAAATATGATTATATCAAAATCTGACAACAAGGATACTTAATAGAATATGAGACTATTAATCAAGCCTGTTTGGTGGCATATCTACGAATATAATATCAAATAACTGTATATAAAACCAAGCCTAGCTGACGGGATGATCCATGAAATAATGGAACTATCTAAGTTCCTCAAAAAGATAGATGACTGTATCTGATAGTCCTAATTTTTAAAGATTGATACTGAAACTGAAACTGTAACTAAAACTGTGGGATGTAGTTACTTAACCGACATGCCCTGATGTACTACAGGTGGGGTCCAGCCTGTAACCCTAGTTGGAAGGGTGTCAATACCGTGCCATGGGTAAAGACCTCTCTCTGGTCAATCCTCTCTAATAGATAACCCTTACCAGGAAGTCGACCTAAGGCAATATAATAGTCAAATACTCTCTCTATAGGTGACAGCCTTTTCCTGATGGTAACTCCTGTATCTTGCACTGGCTAGGCAGTTTTGGAGGTCAGGGATTTCTAGTAACGACTCCGGCCTCTCTCTCGCTGTCATAAGGAGCCGTCATTCCTTCCCTTGTTTGGTGCTAGTTTCTACTCCCAACTATAGGACTCTGACTAAATTCTTAACTGAACATAACTGAACTAAATCTAATACTAATTATGTTTATTAAAAGATCTGACTGGGCTACGCTAAGTCACTTAGTTCCATATCTGATGAAAATTGTATTGTAACACGGTATCTAACAGATTATACAGAGCTTGAATAGATTATTCGGTCACTTTTGTGATTTGAATTGAACACTTGCATACTATTAGATCTGAGCTAATTTCATGACTAAGGCTCGATTACTAGTGATACGGAGATTACGGAGATAACTAAGATTACTGAGCTTTCTTAAGTTCTACAATTGTTTGAGGATATAGAGTTCTATAGTTCACTGAGTTCTGAGAATCATGGATTGACTGGAATTATTCTAAAACTGACACGGGCTCTATATGATAGCTAAGTTACCGAGTATAAATACCCTCAGTACTTGATAATATAAAATAAAACATAATCATTTCTCCATCATCACAACCATTCATTCATCATCATCATCACAATCATTCATTTATTATCATAGTAATTCATTCATCATTGTTATCACAATCATTCGTTCATTATTGCAGTCATTCATTCATCATGATTATCATTAAAGGATCTCTTCAAGTATTTAGGAAATATAACATACCTTCACCTGTATAATTATTAAGGTATCACATCAAGCATTTTAGAAACATCAATATATACTAGCATAGGGAAACATGCTACTATATCATACATCCTTCAGCAATGTCTTACCTCAAGTACTTCACACCTAAATCAGTCTTAACATGCATTTGAAGATCACATGATTTGGGGAAAACTTCATACTATCATGTCTCAACTTACTTGCTAACCATTTGGCATGTATTAGAAGGTTAGCATATATCAAAGAGCACATAATTGGGGAGTTTACTACCATCACATCTCCATTTGTTCACTAAGGTCCTTCAACAAATACTAGACATGCACGGGTTCATACTTATTTGGGGATTTCCCACTTTCATGGAATAATTCATCCACTTAGGTATTTTATCAAACACTAGGCATGCATAAACTAACTCACAATTTGGGGTTTCATCTTCAACATACTACAATGGCCCTTATGCTTTACCTAAGCTCTTTATCAAACCTATGGGGGACATGATTTGCTTATTCAACTATTTCGACAACCAAATGCCATGAACACATAACATAAATTCCACATACTAGGGTCAAAGCTCATAAATCTTGTACACAAGCATGAATCAAAACTCAAAAACAGAAGGAACATCAATTTCAACTCAAACAAATCATGGAATCTCATAAACATAAAAATCTTGAAATTTTAAAAAGGGTTCTTGAGCTTCTTGGATGAAAGGGAACCAAGAATCAACATCTACATACCTTTGGAAAACTATTTTCTTGAAGGCCTTTGGAGAGATTCTTGACTTCTCTAGATCTTTCTTGATTTTTTCTTAAAGAAGAGAGGAAATTTTAATTTTTTGGACACCCTAATTTTTGGTGGAAAAAGAGAAAACAAGGCCAAAATCCCTTAGATAGGTACTTACAGGGGTTCAGGATAAGGGGAAAAGACAAAAATCCCTTGTAATTATAAACTGTAAAATCCTAATTTTACATGCTGGCGTGATGCACCATAATCGCGTTAGTTCACTAGAAATTAGATAATTGGGAAACTGTATGACGGTGCAACGTGGTGGAAATTGCGTTACCATCTTTGATTGCAAACTAGAACTATACCGCGATGTGTTGGAATCATGGAGTTTCACTGGAATTTGACAATTGCCATTTTTGCTGGCTCCGTGATGCGCTAAGGTGCCAGGTGGCACATTGTCTCACTAAAATGGCTCTAACTCTTCACTCGAGTGTCCGATTTGTGTGAATTTGGTATCGATGACAAGATTATTTAATTATCTATATGAAAAATGTAGAAATTAGCAAAATTACACATGATTCAAAGTATTTCATACTTGGGAAAATATTTCTGTAACTTTTAGACTCGAATTTCTACTTTACTGAATATGCTCTAAGGCTCAAACTAGAAGAGAAATTTGTGGGGTATTACAAGTTCTCAGGGTGGGTACCCTCCTTATTAACCGAATCAACATTAGGGTTTGTTCATTAGGCTTGTTCAGGCCATACATCAAATTACTAATATAGGCTAGTTTAGTTTTAGTAATTGTCTAGGCTATGGTAGTGGTTAGTCTTTGAGGAGTTCGTATTTATTAATTCTAGTCATGGGGGTTATTTTTGGTTATTTGGATGTTATAGTTTTGGTACATCACCTAGGGCATGTTATGATTATAACGCTTTTGGTTATTTTTTGAGAGAGTGCTCCAATTATTGAGCAATTGTCCCTTCAGCTCAAATCATTAAAATGATTAAGGTGGTTTATCATATAGGTAGAGGTAGTATACATCATCATAGAGATGGTCCTTAGGTTGCTGTTGGATGTTCTTAGGTAAGTAGGATAGGAAGTCGATTAGAAGCCTAGCCAGGTGGTAAGTATGGTGAGTTGTATGCTATACCTGCTAGTCTCAAGGCTGAGTGTTCAGATACTATTATCATAGGTAATATCTTTGTGTGCCATTAGTCGACTTTTTCTTTATTAAATCCAATATCCACTTATTCTTTTGCATCTGCTTATTATGTCCGACGGCTAGAGTTTTCTTAGGATTTATTATTCATACCATTATGCGTATCTACTCCAGTGGGTGATTCTTCATAGTAGATTAGCTTATAGATCATGTATTGTGACAATTTGATACTCTAGATGATCTTATTATGTCAGATATGGTGGATTTATATGATTTTAGGCATAATTAGTTATCCCACTCTCATGCGATCTTGAATTATTTTGCAAAGACCATTATCTTACCCATCCTGGATTACCCCTAATAGTATGGCAAAAGACTATTAGCCATGAGCCTATGGGTATTATTTCTTATATTAAGGCTAGAAGACTTATTTTTAGGGGTTTTAAGTCTTATCTCTCTTATATTCATAATTTTAGTTTAAAGAGTCCATCGTTTGACTCTATCCATGTAGTTTGTAAGTTTCCTGATGTTTTCCTTACCGATTTACATATTATTTCTCCTAAGTATGATATAGAGTTGTCATTGATCTTGAGCCGCTTCTAACGAGCTTAAGAAGCTAAATTCTCAAATATATTATCTTCCTAGTAAAGGTTTCAATAGAATAAGTATGTACCCTTAGGAAGCTCATATGTTATTTTAAAGAAGAAGAACGGTTCTATACATATATGTATTAATTATAGGCAGCTTAATAAGGTGACAGCTAAAAACTAAAATCTAATACTTGGAATTAGTGATTTATTTGACCAACTTCAGGGAGCAACGTTGTTCTGTAAGATTTATTTGACGTTTGGTTACCATTAGTTGAGGATTTGGGTTTAGGATATCCCAAAGACAGCCTTTAGGACATGGTATGGTCATTATGAATTCCTCATAATGTCATTTCTTTGACTAATTCCCCAACTACATTTATAGATTTGATGAACCATGTTTTTAGATCTTATTTGGATTTTTTTGTGATTGTGTTCATCGATGACATCATTATGTATTCAAGGAGTAGAGAGGAACATATGTAGTATTTGAGAATTATGATCCAGACTTTGAGTGATCATATGTTTTCAATTCTCTAAGTGTGAGTTTTGGCTTAAATTAGTGGCATTCCTTATCCATGTGGTGTATAAGGATGGGATTATAGTAGACCCAACAAAGATTAACACTAGTCGTAATTGGGGTAGACCCATATCTATATCTAAAGTTGGTTGCTTCATTGGTTTTGCTATTTACTATAGATGGTTCATTAAGAGTTTTGCTACTATTGTAGTGCCAATGACCAGATTAACTTAGAAGGATGTTCCTGTTTAATGGTCTAAGAAATGTGAGTTGAGCTTTAGGAAACACAAGGGATTTCATACTTCAGCTCTTATATTGGCTTTTTTTATTGAGGGTGAGGGATTCATTATGTATTATTATGCTTGTGGTGTTGGTTTAGGATTTGTCTTAATACAGTAGGGTTGAGTTATTTCTTATGCATCAACGCAAATTAAGGTGGTCGAGCGCAAATACCCCACTCATGATTTGAAGTTGGTGATGGTATTTTTTGTACTTAAGATTTAGAGATATGATATTTATCATATGCTTTGTGAGGTCTTCACGGATCATCATATATTTCAGCACGTTATAACCCAAAAGGTGTTTAATTTTAGGCCGCATAGATGGATGGAGTTGCTTAATGATTATGACATATCTATTTTCTATCATCTAGGCAATGGAAATATGTTAGTGGATGTCTTGAAATAAAAGATAGTGAATATAGGTAGCCTGACTTGTATTTTAGTTTCTTAGAGTCTGTTGGTATGGGATGTTCAGTCTTTATCCAACTTGATGGTGTGACTTGATATTTTAGACCCTAGTCTATTTTTCTAGTGTTGTGGTGAGGTGTTCTCTATTTGAGCAGATTTGTAATCACTAGTTTAAGGATATAAGACTTTGAATTATCCATGATCAGGTGTTGAGTGGTGAGTCCAAGAGGGCTACTATAGATTTGAGGGTGTTTTTAGATTTAAAAGCCGCATTGGTGTTTCGATGGTTGATGACTTGATTTAGTAAAATTTATGTGAGGTTCACAACTCTAGATATTCCATTCACCCAGGTACAATCGAGATATATTGAGATTTGTGTTAGAATTACTATGGAGTGGTATGAAGAGAGATGTGCCAACTTTACAACTCAATGCCTATGTTTTTAGTAGGTGAAGGCCGAGCATCAGAGACGTGTTTTTATTTTAAGACTGCCATTCTAGAGTGGAGACAGGAGTGAATTAGCATGGAAGTTATTAGTGGTTTGCCTTGCACTTCCTATGGTTCTAATGGTATTTAAGTCATTGTGTATTGATTGACCAGGTCAACATATTTTATTCCTATTGAAATGTACTCCATCTCCAAGAGGTTATCATGTATATATGTTAGTGAGATAGTTAGTTTGCATGGTTTGCCTAAATTAATTATTCTAGACCGAGGTTCAATGTTCACTTCTAGTTTTTAGAGATTTTTATAGGAGGAGTTGGGAACTGAGGTATATCTTAGTACATCCTTAGACCTTCCAACTTAGATTGATGGGAATTCGGAGCAGATATTTAGGTTCTTGAGGATATGCTCTGAGCCTATGTTATGGTTTTGGAAGGTCAATAGGGAGCAATACTTACCTTTGATAGAATTTGCATATAATAATAGATACCATTTGAGTATTGAGATGGCACTTTTTTAGACTTTATATAGTAGGAATATCATTCTCTGATTGGGTGGTTTGAAACTTCCAGGATTAGATCCCGTACTACTAACTTACTTCAGTATTGTTGGATAGAGTCAACGAGATTTAGGATAGGTTGAGGGTAGCTAAGAATAGGCAGAAGGCTTATGCAGATCATAGACTTTGTTCATGCAGATTTGGAGTTAGTGATCACGTATTCCTCTGAGTATCGTCCATGAAGGGTATGATGTAATTTAGGAGAAAAGGCAAGCTCATCCCCTGCTATATTGGACTTATGGAAATTCTTTGCACAATTGGTGAGGTTTCTTATGAGTTAGTATTACCCCTAAATTTTCCTTCTATTCATCCCATTTTCTATATTCCTATGTTGTGGTAATAAATTCCTAATCTATTTCATATGCTTAGATAAGACAAAATTTAGTTGGGTGAGCGATTGACCTTCGTAGAGGAGTCGTTCTCGTATTTGCTAGTGATTCTGGGCGGTTAAGCACTAGAGAGATTCGAGTAGTTACTTTTATTGGAGGCACCGCCCATTTAAGAACAATACTTAAGAGATTGAGAGTGTCATGTGGACCCAGTATCCTCATCTGTTCGAGGCTTCAGGTACCTCCTAATCCTTAACTTTTGTGGATGAAAGTAGTTTTAGTAGTGGCTATTGTAATGACCCTCTCGGTCATTTTTTTTATTTCTGTTCATTTTCTCCATTAAAAGATTTCAATACCTTCCTTAATTCATTTATGGCTTGCTGGAACTAACAATTAAGTTACCAAGAAGTTTGTTTGGTATTTAGAGATAATTCTGTGTTTTAAATCCTTTGGTGGTTCAAATTGGCTATCAAGCAGAAACATCAATTAAAAGACCTCATATGCCAATTTTTGTAGTTCCAACAGATCTAGAACATCGATTTTAGGCTATTTCGACCCTTGGTTTAGGTCCCGAGGCTTCTAGATTTATTTGGGCTATTGATCGAAAGTTAAGAAAAATGACAAATCGGTGTGGGACCCATTTTTTGTTGAGACACATTAGTGGAAATTTTGACTATACCATTAACTCAGGAATGTTGAAATTGATAGGGTAACATAGTTCATTTGCATATATGGTTTTTCGTATAAATCTCGAGGGGTTAGGGAGACTTGAAAAAATTTCATGTCTCAACTTCTTCTGGTGCACCTCTTAAGAGATCTTTTGGGCCGCTAAAGTGAAGGGGTATCTAAAGTAGTTAGCCAATCACTTTAGCTACCAGGTCATCCTGCTTAAACGAAACCCTTAAGACCTAAGTCATACTTGTGCTATCATGAATGGAAGCTAAAGCGAAACTAGGTCACTTAAGGGGTGACCGCTTAAGTGGCCCAGTATCTTGTTAAGCGATTCCCAAATAATTGAGAAGGGTATAAAAACTCCACTTCGCCCAATTTGATTTTCTCCATTTTTATTCCATATTAAAGTGTGTGGAACCCTATAGAGTGTATAAATTTGGGAGAATCATTAGAAGTTTATTTGGGACTATTCATAGGCTCGATTAAAGCATTACTTCTTCGAATTCTTGGTAAGTTTGATTAAATTCCATGGTTGATTTCTCATGATTTCCTCAAAACCCCTAAATCATTTGTCGGTTGATTATATCACTGTTTGAGCTTGGAATTTGCCTAGTCTTTAAGGTAAATGTTCCTTTAGCACAGAGGGAAGTTTTGACAATTTCTAAAGTACAATTTAGCGAATGGTCTCCACATAGGGTTTTTATGTAATTTTTGACCCAAAGAACAATAGTTAAAAATTGGTATCATTGTTCTCGTATTGATGAGTTGATTATGATTTTAATAGTGTGGCATCTTCTAAAAGCTTCTCAGAAAGGATAATCGGTGGTTCAGGTGATTCTTCGGGCTTTTCTTCAGCGTCTAGGTAGGCTAGGTTTACCTTCTTCGAAGATTTAGTTAATTTATAGCATAATGATGATATTATGATAGATATGCAATGAAGTTTATGTATTGAAAGCATGATTAGTATGACTTATTTTATTTGTGTTGTTTAGGCTGTATTGGAATCGTAATCTAGGTGAATTGTACTTAGTCTATCATGTTTTAGGCAAATTTTTTTAGTTACTCAAGTTAGGTAAAATTGCCTTAGTTGCTCATGTTTAGGCCGAAATTGACTTAGTTGTTCATGTTTGAGAAGAATTGTTATCTTAGGGCTAGTTATGGCTTATTTAACATCTAGAAATGGATTCAGATACATTAGCCTAGTCCGGGGTAGCATTTGCCTAAAATGGATTTCAGGGATTAGAAGTTGGCCCATTGGACCAACCTTAGGCCAAGACTTGTGTTAGATTTTTTAGACCTTTACATGTATGTTACACCATTATTATGATTATTTTGGGAATGCATAGTCTAGTTTGGTATTGGGAGTTAGAGCTAATTTTGGATAAAACTCAATGGTATTATAGATATGACTATTAGTATCATCTACAGATGATTATTTGTATGATTTGTAGATACGATTATTCGTATGGTATTTGATATGGTTATCGGTATGATTTATGGATGTGGTTATTAGTATGTCTTACGGATACAGTTATTTGTATGGCTTATAGATATGGCTATTGGTATGGTTTATTGAAATAATTTATTGATATAGTTTATTGGTATGGTTTATTGATACGAGATCTGTCTCAAGTCTTGCAATTGAATATAATATTGATAATTGAGTTTTGATTTAAGTCCAGCAAATGATGTTGCAATGCTGATACTATTGAGGACGTAATGATGATATTGATAATATGAGGATATAATGATGATATTTATCATATGATGTTGCAGTTTTGGTGTTTTTTTTTCAAGATTGCCCAATTACCTTGACTTAGTTTTGTTATCCTGTATCTTATCGTATTTATATCATGAATTTAGCTCTGTCGGCCGATGATACCTACTGAGTACCCGTGATTTTGGTACGAATACTACACTTTTATACCTTTTCGTGTTGATCTGTTTACTAGTAGCCGTCACTAGCATGACATTCATTCTAAGTTGATTTCGTAGATAGGATGAGCTCTCGACATTGGAGTTTCCCTATTTTTCTTCTATTATGTATGTGTAGCCTTTCTTTCCGAACAAATTGTATTTGATTGCCTCAATACTTATGTTCCGTTTATAGTAGCTCTTGTACCAGCACAACTAGATCATGGGATGATTGTTTATCTTTTATCTTATTATTAGACTTTTATTAATGTCTTATTATTATTATAAGCATTCAAATTGTTGATTTTTGGATTTTAGTCCATTTTTCACCAAGTTTTCCTATTTCGTGTAACTCTAGGCTATAGTTCTACTTACCTACCAGCGGAATAAAGTAGGTGACATCATGACTTATAAATTAGGTCGTGATAATAGTAATTATTTGATGTACTAAGTGTATTAGTTCTGAATGGAGTGTCACGACCCAAAATTCAAGGGTGATGATGACACTTGTCGTGGCAAGCCTTGACAAGTAAGACTATCACTAAAACAAATATAAAATGAAAGATAATACCAAACCCAAGGCAAGACTCTTGGAACAGAGTTGAAACACATAAATGTAACAAAAGTTGATTTATATAACCAAGGATACCATACCAAAATCCCAAAACCTAGTGTCACTGGGTAAGAACTAACTAATACAACTCGAAATCAAAATACATAGGATATCCCAAATGGAGAAAGATCTATCTATAAATATAATAAAAATATACTCTAGCTGAGAAAAGGTACTAGCCAACTCTAGATGCATAGATCAACTGCTACATCGAATGGGCTCCAAGTATTCCCTGAATAAATTTTCGTGAGGCTAACTCATACCTGGATCTACACCGAAAAGGCGCAATGGGTATGAATACGGTCCATTTGAACTCAGTAGATATTATAGCCAACTTAGTAAATTAGAAAATAAAGCATATAACACAAACTATGGGCACGACACCTGCAATAAAAAAGTCCCAAATAGTTGCCCACACCTTCTCTACTAACAGTTCCAATATACACACACATACAAAATACAGGTAGACAAAAGAATAAAGAATATACACTACATCAAATAAAAGTATAGAAAGATAGAACAAGTGGACAGATATCAAGTAAAATACAAAAATACAATCAAAATATAAGCACGATATATGAAGTGTAACGAAGATAATGGTGATGGTGATGATGATGCAATGCATGAGATAATCGCACAACACCTAATGAGAAAAAGCTTCCTAAGGTAGGACACATGGTGGGTTCATCAATCCACTATACCACCAATAGCTATATTTTCTCTTAGGCATATACATCGGTAGAGGGTTTTTAAAGATGTCATAATTTCTAGTCAGAAAAGTCAGTGTTTCCTGTATTTCCATGGTAGTACCAATGTTTGATGAATGAATATGATATGATGATGTACTGCACACAACCAACCAAAATGAGAATATCAAGTATCCAACCAATATACCAACCATGTGAGACAAAAATTCATTCAAATCAACCAACCATCAATGATCATACATAATCCAAAAATCATCAAATAAAACATGCAGGAAAATGTCATTAATAGCACATAATTCCCAATATCTAGACTTTTTCCGACCAAAAGAGTGTAACCAAACATACATATTTCATTACCAGGACAACAATATCATATATGACCCTGCACAGTCGTATATAGCAAACAATGTTTCAAAACCATCAAATATTATCCATATAGGCCTCCACTCGGGTACATAAGTCACCTAACACATTTTCCATGACATTTTTGGAGCTAGGAAATGAATATTTCATAAAATCACCAAAAAACTAATCATTACATCATCGACCACTGAAAATCTAGTTTGTCCTCGAGCTAAAGGCAAGGAACATACTAGAATTAGCAAGAAGATGGGGATAACTAGCATGCATATCAGACTCAACCTCTAATGTAGACTCATCTATAGGTCGATGGATGCTCTAGACCTTAACCACCCGAATAACTCTAAAAAGAAACCATCTAATATTCCTAGATAGAATGGAGATAGGATCCTCAACAAAATACAATAGCTTATCTAACTGGATTGAATCCTGATGAATGACAAGAGACAAATCTGAAATATAATGTTGAAACGTGAAAACATGAAAAACTAGATGAACAACTAATAAATATTTGGGCAATGCTAACTCATATGCCACACCTTTAAGAGTTTGAAGAATCCTAAGAGGTCCAATATACTTGGGACTAAGATTTCCTCTCTTCATAAACATTATCATGCCCTTCATGTGAGGCACACAAAGGAAAAATCGATCATCAACCCTAAATCTCATCGCATGAAGTCTATGATCTGTATAATATTTTTGACTACTCTATGCCATTCAAAGTCTATCTAGAATAATCTGAACTCTATCAAAAGATTTACGAAGCAAGTTTGTACCAGAAGAGCTAATCTCAAAAATCTCAAACCAACAAAATGAAGAGCTATAAGACCTACTATACAAATCCTTAGAAGGAGCCATCTTAATTTTAGAACTGTAGCTATTAGTATATGCAAAATCTGCAAAAGATAGATGTTGCTCCCACTGACATACAAAATCCATGATTCAAACATGAAACATATCCTCTAAAACATTAATAGTCAATTCCGACTAACATTTAGTCTAGGGTCAAAAGCTATACTAAGATCAACTCGAGTACCTAATTCCTACTAAAAGGTGTTGCAGAAGTAGGATGAGAACATTGAATCTTAATCTAAGATGATAGACACTGATATCCAAAATAGGCCAACCTATCAGCATTAAGGAAACTTGTACTAGAATGAAATAAGCAGATTTTGTCAAACGATCCATGAAGACCCAAACATTATTAGAACCATGATAAGTACAAGGCAACCTTGTCAAAAAATTCATAGTAGTTCATTCCCATTTCTACTTGGGAATAAGTAACCTTTGAAGCAAATTACTAGGTCTCAAATGCTTGGATTTTAGCTACTGGAAATATAGGCAACGAGATATAAAATATTCCACATCCTTCCTCATATCACCCACCAATAATGCTATCTCAAGTCATGGTACATCTTAGTCACTCTTGGATGAATGGAATACCTAGAATAATGAGACTCTTCTAAATTCAAACAAATCCTATCACCCGCTCTTAGCACACAAACTCATTCACAAATCCTCAAAATGCCATTTGGATCAAGTGAGGCTTCCTTAGCCTCACCACATACCACTTTATCTCAAATCACTCTTAAACTAACATAATCAAACTAATGAGCCTGAATTTGCTCCATCAAGGAAGACCTAGCCTCTACGAATATCAAAACACAAATAGGTGTTGAAATACCATGCCTAGCCATCTAGTTAGATAAAGACTAAACCTCTAAGTCCAAAGGTCTCTCCTGAGTCAAAAGATATGCCAAACTACCATTGCTAGTCAACTTCTATATAAGGCATCTGTAACCATATTAGCCTTGCTAGATGATAAAAAATAGCAAAGTCATAATCCTTAAGCATATCAAGCCAGTAACGCTGACTCATATAACAATCTCACAAGGTAAAGAAGTACTTTAGGCTATGATGATCAACAAAATTTTCATAATGGACTCCATACATATAGTTCCTTCATAACTTTAAAGCAAAAATAACCGTACAGTACTTTAAATTATAGGTAGGGTAATTCCACTCACATGGCTTCAACTGACTAGAAGAATAATGATCACCTTACCCTTTTGCATTAATACAACACCTAGGCCAATACCTGAAGCATTATAAAAGATGGTAAAACTCACACCCTCCTTAGGTAGGGTCAAGATAGAAGATGAAGTTAGCAAATCCTTAAGATTTTAAAAGCTTACCTCAGAAGCATTAGACCACTAAAAGGAAATATTCTTCTGAGTCGACTTGGTCAACAAATCTATAATTGTAATACCCCATATATTTCTAAGTTAGAAAAATAAACCGCTGTTCCTATATATGAAACTTCTTATCTTATGATTCATATTTGAGTACATGAATTAGCATGAGTATACTAGTGATAATAGAGCTTATGATTTGTTAATCATGTTCACAAGAGTCACTTAGATTAAGCCAAGCTAAGAGCTTTTGAATCCACCAAGTTTTTGTGTGTGATTTCATATAACTCATCTTTGAATGAGAATAACTTCATTTATGGGTGTTCTTTTGGAATATTTATACCATTCAAATTGTAGAGAACTAAATATGTTTTCCATCGATACCAAATTCGCCTAAAACGGACACCCGATGAAGAAGTTATGGCGATTTAAAGTTTCAGCAGCGTTATTTTAATTAGTGACGCATCGCACCGTAAGACAAAATGAAGTTTATCAATTTCTAGTGCCTCTCCGTGATTCCAGTGTATCACAGTGAGTTTTTAGGTCACAAACGGGTGGAAACACGATGTCTCTACGTCGCACCGGAGGCCCAAATCAGGTAATTTTCATAGAAATTAAATGACCCATCTAGAGGGGTATTTCGGTCATCTTTCTACCCCTATATAAGTCCCAAACATGGGATTGAGGCCCAAAATCAGCTCTTTACATTACTTTTTGTCGAAATTCACTCAAGAACAACCAAGAAAATGTCTAGGGTTCAATTGGGTGTTTCAAATTCCAAGCTTATTTCACTACTATCTTCAGGGACCATTAATGTAAGGTATGCATTGTGTTAAGCTATGAATCCAATCCATTCATAGTGCTCAAGAACTATATTTGAAATCCTATTTTGTGAACTTTTTGTGGTGATATCTAAAGGTGTTTTCATGGAATATATATGGTTGTTAGTTGAAAACTATGAACTTTAGGTGGTGTAATATGGTGCAAGTCATGAAACACACCTATTCCTTAAACCATGAATGCTATTTGTTTGATAAAATGCTTAGGATGCTAGGAATTTATGTTTATATGGTTCCATGATATCTAAATGACATGTCCATCTTAGATATGTACTTAAATATGAATCCCATACTATTGATGTGTTGGTATTGTTGTGGTATGAAGCATGTATGATAATGGATATGTATAATATGTACACAAAATATATCCATGCAATCCGTACAATGTTTAAGATGTTGAATAACTACATGAAGTATAAGATCCCCTACTTATGATATTATGAATTGCGGATTCTATTCTTATGATCAAGTCATGTCATGTGTGTTAGTTTTCTTTTATCGAGTCCTGGGGATATTTGTACTCGAAAAATATAGCTGTGTGCCTACAACCATATCATGTTGTCACGATAATCTCAGTCAAGCTATAATCTATAGAACTCAGTCAGTCATGTGACTCAGGAAACCTCAGAAATTGCATGATCTCAGTTAATTCTTAGATTGTAGTACTATTCCATTAGTAAACGGAAGTTAGTTAACTAGTCCAGTACAGTTAGTCAAACCATGTTCAGTCTCTTCAGATGGGAGTATAAGTTAGCAGTGAGTCAACCCAAGGATGGGAACTCACCTACGAATTTTGGATGTGATTCTTAGTAATCATCCTTGCATTCTAGAACTATGTATCCAACATAGGTTAAGATATCTTAACCTGTTAGATTAGGGTTGAAGAGGTGGCTTAACCTGTCAATTCAGGGTTCCTACCGCTCTTGTTTCAAGTACCTACCAGCTAAGGGTCACTCGTAACTATCCTTACCAGTGGTGCGGTATTAACACTCCTCCAGTCAGGGCAAATATTGGACCCTAGCTAAGCCATAATGGCCCACATGGGGCATATTAGTTAAACTGCTACCTCCCATAGTTTCAGACTCATTCTTAGTAAAAGAACTCAAATAGTTCTTCAGATATCAGTATACAAAGACTGTTAGATATTGTCAAATTCAGTTATAACACAGGACTCAGAAATTTCCATCAGATTCAAGACTGTCAGTCCTAGTTGCCTATGCTATTAGAACTACAGTTTCAGCCATGTCAGATATCAGTAAACCATGTAGTAGTGTACAAATTTAGCTATCACGTACTCACGATCTCAGTTACTATGTATGTATGTTTGTACTCTTATGTTTATATCAGTCAGTTAGTTAGCATTATTTATGCCTGTAAAGCCTTTGCATTACTCTACCTTACTCGTATACTCAGTACTCCAGTTGTACTGATGCATTTGTGCTACGGTGCTTTCTTTTCATGTTACACCATAGGTTCAGAGACATGAGTTCCAGACCAGCAGTAGTTGGTGCATTACAGTATACAAAGTTGTAGTGAGTCCTCTTCATTCGAGGATGATACAGTATTATTTTATTTTATTTATTATTTCAACTCAGTTTTGCTAGATGGAGTTAGTTGGAGAGATGTTCCCTCTACTCCTTATTTAGACAGTATTTAGAGGCTTTCAGATTTAGTTTAGATTTGATTTAGTTTTCAATTATTTTGTGTATCTTTCACCCACATGAATGTTACTTTTTTATAGATTTTTTTTATTCGGTTGAACCTTATGGCCTACATGTTCATGTTTTCTGCATTATTACATTATATATTGTAGTGCACAGGTACAGATATTAGTCATGGGTTAGCTTATGGTCCTTCGTGGTCATAAGCACCATGTATCATTTTGATTCATAAAATCAACGTGTTACAAACTTGGTATCAGAGCCTAAGGTTAAATAGAGTACTAGAAAGTTTGAAAGCCGCATCTAGTAAAGTCTTATACATTAGTGTCTTGCTTGCCACATTTATGTACAGGAGGCTATGAGATGCTTTACGAATAGTTTCCCTTCTTTCAATATTCATGTTGTTCTAGTGAGCATAATCTCAAGTTAAACTGTCAGTCTAATCCGTTCTTCTCTTATTTCAGAATATGGCCCGAAAGAGAAGAAACCATCTAGCTCCTCAGCCCGAAGATCCTTTGGGAGGACATGTCTCTTATGTGGAGTTTAGAGCCATATTCACCAAACTTGCTTAGTCTGTGGCTGCCCAAAATGAACGGCCACCAGTTATTTTGGCTAATCTAGTGGCCAATTCCATAGCAGCTAGGGTTCGAGACTTCACCCGAATGAACCCTCCATCTTTCTTTGTGTCTAAGTTTGATGAAGACCCTCAGGAATTCATTGACCAAGTCCAGAAGTTCATTGATATCATGGGATTTAATTCTTTTTAGAGTGATGCATTAATCACATAATAATTATAGGATGTTGCTCGTACTTCATACAAACAGTAGAAGTTCGAGAGGGCAGACGATACAAGTCTTATTGAGTGGGAGGAATTCTTCATGACTTTCTTAGATAGATTCTTTCCCCAAGAGATGAGAGAGGCCAAAGTTTTTGAGTTCATCAACATCAGGCAGGGAAATATGATGGTTAGAGAGTATTCTCTTAGGTTCACTCAGCTAGCCAGATAGGACTGTCATGTGGTTGCAGACAAAGGGCTAAGATGAGCAAGTTCATGTCAAGGGTGAATGATAGCGTGGTAAATTAGTATAGATCTGCAATGCTGAATAGTGAGGTAACTTTAGCCAGGCTCATGACCCATGCTCAACAATTAGAGGAATAGAAGGATAGGAATAGGGAGAGACAGAACAAAAGAGAAAGGTCATAGCAGGCAAATTTGCAATCAGTCTCGAAATTTTAGCAGAACCCTTTTCAGTCTCTAACCAAGTGGGTAAAACTATCATAGCTAGGCAGGTATACAGGAACTACCCAATTATGATATTTCAAAAATCCACATCAGCAAATTTAGTCGAGTTAGAGATGAGTAACTTTGATGTCATTCTCGACATGGATTGGCTTTATTCCTTTTATGCCATAGTCGACTATAAAAATAGGATAGTTCAATTTCAGTTCCTGAATAAGCCCGTCCTAGAATGGAAGGGTAGTGCTTCAGCGTTCAGGGGTCAACTTATTTTCTACCTTCAGGCAATGAAAATGATTTCTAAGGGGTGTGTGTACCATCTCATGCATGTTAAGGATTCCAATTCTAAATCTCCCAGTCTTGAATCAGTCCTAGTGGTTAATAAATATTTAGATGTCTTTCCCAAAGATCTTCCAAGAATTTCTCCTGAAAAGGAAATAGACTTCAACATAGACCTTCTCCTAAATACTCAACCTATTTCTATTCTGTCGTACAAAATGGCACCAGTAGAACTTAAGGAACTAAAAGATCAGTTGCAGGATCTCTTAGATAGGGGATTCATCATGCCTAGGGTATCTTCATGGGGTGCACCATTCTTATTCGTGCACAAGAAAGATAGTTTTCTCAGGATGTGTATCGATTACCATCAGCTCAACAAAGTTACGGTCAAGAACAGGTATCCACTTCTAAGAATAGATGACTTATTTGACCAATTTTAGGGTGCCAGTTACTTCTCTAAGATAGACCTCAGATCAGGCTATCATCAGCTTAGAGTTAGAGAATATCACATCCCGAAGACAACTTTACGTACGCGGTATGGTCACTTTGAATTTCTTGTCATATCCTTTGGTCTAACCAATGCCCCGGTAGCTTTCATAGACTTGATGAACCATTTCTTCAAGCAATACTTGGACATGTTCATCATAGTCTTCATAGATGATATTCTGGTCTATTTTCCCACTGAGCGTGATTATTCAAACTATCTTAGAATTGTTCTTTAGACTCACAGGGATCATCAGTTATTCGCCAAGTTTAGTAAGTGCAAATTTTTGCTAACATAAGTAGCATTCCTCGTCCATATTATTTCTGATGATGGCATTAGAGTAGATCCCTAGAAGACCAAAGCGGTAAGAAACTAGCCTCGTCCTGTATCTCCATTAGATATCAGAAGTTTCTTGGGTTTGGCCGGCAATTACAGATGGTTTGTCAAGGAATTTTCTTCTATTACATCTCCTATGTCTAGATTGAATTAGAAGAAGGTTAAGTTTCAATGGCCAGATTCGTGCGAGAAGAGTTTTCAAGAGTTGAAGACTCGACTCACCTCAGCTCCAGTTCTAGATCATCCAGATAGGTCAGACAGTTTTATAGTCTAGTGTGATGCACGCAGAGTGGGTTTAGGTTGTGTCCTCATACAGCATGGTAAGATCATATACTACGTCTCCAAACAAATAATTCCCCATGAAAAGAATTATCCTACTCATGATCTTGAGTTAGCAGTCGTAGTTTTTGCCTTGAAAATTTGGAGGCATTATCTTTATGGAGTTCATGTAGATGTCTTTACAGATTATAAGTATTTAGTATGTCTTTTCTCAGAAAGATCTCAATATTCATCAGAAAAGGTGGTTATATCACATGAAAGATTATGACATGAGCAACCTCTATCATTCGAGCAAGGCCAATATTATGGTCGACGCTCTCAGTAAATTCTCCATGGGTAGTGTTTCTCACGTTGAGGAAAGCCAGAAGAAAATAGCTCAGGAAATCCATTAGCTGGCCAGACTAGGCATTCGCTTTGTCGACTCTTCCAAGGGTGGTGTATGTGTTCAGAGTAGTTCAGCATTATCTCTAGTTTCTGAGGTGAAAGTAAAGTAAGAAAGGGTTCTTAGCCTATTCAAGCTGAAAGACTCAGTTCTGAATCAGAAAGTTGAGGTTTTCTCCCTAGGGGGAGATGATATTCTTTATTGTCAGGGTCATTTGTGTGTTCCAGGTGTAGATGGATTAAGGCAACGAATTATAGTAGAAACACATGGTGCGCGATACTCTATTCATCTAGGGGCCACTAAGATGTACCACGACTTGCGGGATATCTATTGGTAGAGTGGGATGAAGAGAGATGTTGAGAGTTTGTGTCCAAGTGCTCTACATATCAGTAGGTTAAGACAGAGCATCAGAAACCTAGTTGTTCTATGCAGGAGTTCACCATTCCTACTTAGAAGTGGGAAGAAGTGAACATGGACTTCGTGATAGGTTTGCCTAGAAATTGTCATCAGTATGATTTAGTTTGGATCATTGTAGACAGAATGGCCAAGTCAGCTCATTTTCTTCCTATTCGTACTTCTTATTTAGTTGAGGATTATGGCAAACTCTATATTAGGGATTTGGTTAGATTACATGGTATTCCACTATATATTATTTTAGACAAAAGTACCTAATTCACCTCTCACTTCTGGAAAGCATTCCAAAAGAGTCTTGGACCCAAGTTTAACTCAGTTCAATGTTTCATCCTTAGACAGATGGTCAAGAAAAAAGGACCATTAAGACTCTCGAAGATATGCTAAGGGCATGTGCAATTGATTTCAAGGGAAGTTGGGATGACCATTTGCCTTTGATTGAGTTTACATACAATAATAGCTATAATTCTAGTAGTCAGATGGCTCCATTCGAAGCTCTCTATGATAGGAGATGTAGATCTCCAATCGGTTGGTTTGAAGTTCATGAGGCCTCAGTTATAGGTCCTGACTTGGTATTCGATGCCTTAGAGAAAGTTCAGTAGATCTGAGAGATACTCCGGGATACTCAGAGCCGATAGAAGTCTTATGCAGATATTCATAGAAAGGATCTTGGTTTGAGGTCAATGATTATGTCTACCTCAAGATCTCTCCCATGAAGGGAGTAAAGAGGTCTGTCAAGAAAGGGAAACTCAGTCCCCGATATGTCGGTCCCTTCAGGATTCTCAGTCGCTTCGGTAAGGTAGCTTATGAGCTCGAATTCCCTTCAGATATAAACTCAGGTCATCCTATCTTCCATGTCCCTTTGCTCAAGAAATGCATATATGACCCAGCAGTTGTAGTCCCTATTTAGAGCATTGACGTTCAAAATAATCTCTTTTATGAAGAGATGCCAGTCGAAATCTTAGACTATCCGAGTCGTAGATTGAGGAACAAAGAAGTCCCTCTAGTCAAGGTTCTTTGGAAAAATTAGTCTCATAAGGGAGCTACTTTGGAAGAAAAAGTAGATATGCATACCAAGTATCCTCACCTCTTCTACTCCAATTCAGATCAAGCTCAATGTAATAGTTCTCCTTAAGCGTACTCAGTTTCATGTTCATGTTACTATCATAAACTTGGTATCTATTACCTTTGCATATTTAGTCATGCATTCATGTATTAGTCCAGTGTATAATCATGCATCAAATATACATTCTAATAGGGAGAACTTAGTTATCAGAAGTCTCAGTTATGCATTTATGAATAAGTTACCATGCATCAATATGCATGTCTAGCATGATGTGTTTAGCTTATCAGTCATGTTCGTCATGAGATCATTTTACAGTATCATCTCTCCTCATTTCAGTCAGTCTCATTCAAGGATGAATGTTTCCAATGGGGAGATATTGTAATACCCCATATATTTCTAAGATAGAAAAATAAACCGTTGTTCCTACATATGAAACCTCCTATCCTATGATTCATACTTGAGTAAATAAATTAGGATGAGTATCCTAGTAATAATATATCTTATGATGTGTTAAAAATGTTTATAAGAGTCACTTAGAGTAAGCCAAGCTAAGAACTTTTGAATCCACCATGTTTTCGTATGTGATTTCACATAGCTCATATTTGAATAAGCATAACTTGGTTTATAGGTGGTATTTTGGTAGATTTATAACTCCAAATTGTATATAATTGAATAAGCTTTCGGTCGATACCAAAGTCGCCTAAAACAGACGCCCGGTGAAGAAGTTATGGCGATTTAAAGTTTCAGCAGCGTCATTTCAGTTAGTGGCACATCACGCTGTAAGTCCAAATGACTTTCATCCATTTCCAGTGTCTCTCCACTATTCCAGCGCATCGCGGTGAGTTTCCAAGTCATAAACGAGTGGAAATGCAATGTCTCCGCCTCGCACTGGGCTCAAATTGGGTAATTTTCACAAAAATTAAATGACGCATCTAGAGGGGTATTTGGGTCATCTTTCTACCCCTATATAAGTCCCAAACAAGGGATTGAGGCACCAAATCAGCTCTTTACATTACTTTTTATCAAAATTCACTCAAGAACAACAAAGAAGAAGTCTAGGGTTCAATTGGGGGTTTTAAATTCCAAGCTTATTTCACTACTATCTTCACAGATCATTAATCTAAGATATGCGTAGTATTCATCTATGGATCCAATCCGTTCATAGAGCTCAAGAACTATGTTTTAAATACTATTTTGTGAACTTTTTGTGGTGATATGAGCATGTACATGTTGATGATTGTTGTTAAGTTTTAAGCTGATACCTAAAGGTATTTTCATGGAATATATATGGTTATTAGTTGAAAACTTTGAACTTTCGGTGGTGTAATATGGTGCAAGTCATGAAAAACACCTATGCCTCAAACAATGCATGATAGGTGTTTGATAAAATGTGTGGGATGCTAGTAATTTATCATTATATGGTTCCATGATATCTAAATGACAAGTCTATGTTTGATATAGACTTAAATATGAATTCCATGATATTGATGTGTTGCTATTTTTGTGGTATGAAGCATGTATGATAATGGATATGTATAATATGTACACGAAATATATCCATGCAATCCCTATAGTGTTTAAGATGTTGAATAACTATATGAAGTATAAGATCCCCTACTTAAGATATTATGAATTGTGGACTCCAATCTTATGATCAAGTCATGTCATGTGTGTCGGTTTTCTTTTATCGAGTCCTGGGGGTATTCGTACCCAAAAAATATAGCTGTGTGCCTAGAGCCATGTCATGTTGTCACGATAATCTCAGTCAACCTATAATATATAGAACTCAGTCAGTCATGTGACTCAGGAAACCTCAGAAATCTCATGATCTCATTTAAATCTCAGATAGTAGTAATATTCCGTTAGTCAATGGAAGTTAGTTAATCAGTCCATGTACAGCCAGTTGAATCATATACAGTCTCTTTAGATGGGAGAAGAAGTTGATACTGAGTGAACCCAAGGATGGGAACTCACCTACCACTTTAGGGTGTGATTTTTAGCAGTCATCCTTGCATTCCAGAACTATGTAGCTAGCATAGGTTGAGAAATCTTAACCTGTTAGATTAGGGTTGATAAGGTGGCTTAACCTGCCAGTTCAGGGTTATCACCACTCTCGTTTAGAGTACTTCTCAGCTAAGGGTCACTCACAACTGTCCTTACCAGTGGTATGGTATTGACACCCCTCTTGTCGGGGAAGAGATTGGACCCTATCTTATCCATAATGGAACACATGGGGCATGTCAGCTAAACCACTACATCCCACAGTTTCAAACTCATTCTCAGTAAAAGAACTCAGATAGATCTTCAGATATCAGTATACCAGGACTGTTAGATACAGTCAAATTTAGTTATAACACGGGACTCAAAAATTTCCATTAGATTAAAGACTGTCAGACACAGTCGCCCATGCTATCAGAACTATAGTTTCAGCCATGTCAGTTATCAGTAAATTATGTATTACCATACAGATTTAACTATAACGTAATCACGATCTCAGTTACTATGTATCTATGTTTGTACTCTTACGTTCATCGCAGTCAGTCAGTTAGCATTATTTATGCATGTAAGCCCTTTGCATTAGCCTACCTCACTTGTATACTCAGTACTCCAGTTGTACTCATGTATTTGCGCTATGGTGCTTTCTTTTCATGTTACACTATAGGTTAAGAGACACGAGTTCCAGACCAGCAGTAGCAGTTGCATTCCAGTATAGAGAGTTGCAGTGAGTCCTCTTTATTCGAGGATGATATAATATTATTTTATTTTATTTATTATTTTAGCTCAGTTTTGCTAGACAGAGTTAGTTGGAGACATATTCTTTCATCTCCTTATTCAGACAATATTTAGAAGCTTTCAGATTTAGTTTATATTTGATTTAGTTTCAAGTTGTTTTGGTTATCTTTCACCCACATGGATGTTATTATTTTACAGATTTTTTTATTCAGTTGAACGTTATGGCCTACATGTTCATGTTTTTTGCATTATTAGATTATATATTGTGGTGCACAGGTACAAATATTAGTCATGGGTTAGCTTCTGGTCCTTCGGGGTCATATGCACCGTGTAGCATTCCGGTTCAGAAAATCGGGGTGTTACAAGAATAGATGAAAAACCTTAACCAAACACTTATAGTAACCCACTAAACCGATAAAACTCTGAATCTTAGTGGAAGAGGTAGGCCTAGCCCAATCACTAAGTATTATGATCTTGGTTAGATTGACCATGATACCATCTTTGGTTACAACATGACCCAAGAAAGAGACTGAGTCCAACAAAAATTAACACTTAAAGAACATAGCATACAACTTCGCATCCCTCAATCTCTGAAGCATAATCTGCAAATGCTTCTCATGGTTGACCTTAATCTTTGAATAAACCAAGATATTATTTATAAATACAATAACAAAGGAGTCGACATTCTATTAAAATATCTGGTTCATCAACTCCGTGAATGAAGCTAGGTCATTGGTCAACCCAAAGGACATGGCCAAGAACTCAAACTAACCATATCGAGTCTTAAAAGTTCTCTTCGAAATATCCAAAGTGATACTCGAACCTCAAATAAATCTTTGAAAACACCCTGAAGCTAGTCAAACAAATAATTAATTCAAGGAGAAAGGTACTTACTTATTGTTAACCATCACTTTGTTCAACTGTTGATAATCAATACCCATATGCATCAACCCATTCTTTCTCTTCATAAACAAGATCGACACACCCCAAGGTAATACACTAGGTTGGATAAATCCCTTATTCGACAACTCCTGCAATTAATCCTTCAATTCCTTTAACTCTATTGGGGCAATCCTATAAGGAAGAATAGAAATGGGCTTGGTTCTCATCTCAACATAAATAGCAAAGTTGATATCTTAATCTAGAGGCATACCAGGAAAATTAATTGAGAAAATATCTATAATTTCATAGATAGCTAAAACATAATCCAAATAAAGAGGTGAAGCAACACTAGTATCATGAATATGAGACAAGTAAAGTAAATACCCCCTCTCAACTAAGCGACGAGACTGAACAAATGATATAACTCTTTTAGGACACGAATAAAGCATACCCTTCCAGGTAATCCTTGGTACACCTAGCAAAGCTAAGCTCACAGTCTTAGCCTAACAATCTTGGACAATATGTAAAAGAGCCAACAAATCCATACCTAAGATGACATCAAAGTCAACCATATGTAAGACAAGCAAATCTATCCAAGTCTAACACCCAACATAAGTCACATCACAAGACCAATACACCTGATCCACTACTAAGGTGTTTCTTATAATGGTAAATGCACAAAAAGGCACATAAAGAGGCTCACTAGAAGAATCAATACCCAAAGAAAAATATGAAATAGTATAGGAGAATGTCTATTCTGGATCAAATAACATAGATCCAGATCTAAAAATAAATATGAACGACTACCTAAAGTTGATGAACTAGAATTCACACTACCAAAACCCTGCAAAGATGCCTTCACTGGTTTACTAAAATGCCCAAAAAAACCTCTAAAATCTGTACCTTAAGGAGTGTAGCCTCTGAACTTACCTTGCTAATGCACCTTCTTGGCGTCTTCATAAGATGCTCAAAGAATTGATTCAGTTGTCTTAGCATGATCCATATACTTTGAAATGATACCCCATACACTACTATTGAGTCGTAGCAAGCTGAATGGTAACATCCAACCTATTTCCAAACTTTTAAATCCTCTTAGACTCGATGGCAATACGAGCATGAAAACCTCCTTAACAAGGCATAAAATCATGCCTCATACTCCGTAATAGTCATGGAGCGCTAATCGAAGTTATCAAACTCATCTCTTATATCATTCCTCAACTGAAAGGTATAAATCTATCCAAAAAGGCCTTTGTAAACTAATCCCAAGTCATCACTATAAACTGATCGTAAGTGATCTCTGGTAAACCAAGAGGTGTACAACTAACAAGTGACCTCCATGAATCAATAGCTATATTTCTCACCTTCTATCTAGTATAAGCAACTCCATGTGGCACAAGAGAACCAAGGTTATGCAACGTTTCCCTATAATCAATCAATAACTCGTAGGCTTCATTCACTATAACACCACTAAACCTGGGAGGACCTAGAATACCGTACTGGAATATAGGCATAAAAATTAGTGAAACAGTGTTTATAACATAAGTTATGAATGATCCAGATAATATAGAATAAAATAAGGGAAGTTTCCTAGAGATATCTTATAGACTCTCAAAGATAGATATAAATACCTACTTACTGATTCACAAGATTCTACTAGACACCTTGTTCTTTTACTGATGAGACCACTAAAACCTAGCTGCACTGATACCAATTTGTCACACCCTAAAACTCAAGGTTCATCATGGCTTTTGTCGTAACAAGCCTTAAAAAGTAAGACTATCACCCAAATTGATATAAAATAAAAGACAATATGAAACCCATGGCAAGACTGTTAGTACAGAGTCAAACAACACAAATGTAACAAAAACTAATATATATAACCTAGGATACTAAACCAAAATCCTAAAACCCCGTGTCACATTGTAAGAACTAAATAATACAACTTAAAATTAAAATACATAGGATATCCTAATAGGAGAAAACTCTGTCTCTCAATACAATAAAGATATAGTGTATATGAGAAAATGTAGTAGACAACTTCGGATGCATAGATCAATTGCTACCCTGAATGGGCTCCAAGTATCCCTTGAATCAACTGTCGTGCAGTGCACTCGTACCTGGATTAGCACCAAACGAGCACAGTAGGGACAAGTATGATACACTTTTACTCAATAGGTATCATAGGTTGACTGTGTAAAGTAGCAAATAAAGCATATACACACAAACTATGGGCATGTCACCTACAATAAAAAAAGGTCCCAAATGGTAGCCTACATTATCTCCACTAAAATTTCTAATATACACATAAAAATGAAAAATACAGGTAGAGAAACAAAGATTAAATATACATGTATATCAAATACAAGTATAGAAATATAGAATAAAGGATAAATAGATCGACACACTTCTCAACTTAGTACGATATTTCACTTTGGCACCTAAAGTGGATATTGTTCATGTTAAGTACCTCAGGTATCCATAACCTGCATCCCTTTGGCACCTTTCACTAACATGGTAAAGCTAGTGAAAATACTCGCTTTAGGGCATATGGCAGTATTATTTTATTCTATTTTTCATTTAAGTTATCATCTTCTTCCCTATTATTTCATCCTACTATCTTTTACCATCTTATCTTCCCTATTTTTTCATCCTACTATCTTTTACCATTTTTTCAAGATCTAATTCCATTAATGGTACTCCTAAACCCCTTCTATCTCCTAGAGAATAATTTATTTGAATGTTTTTTCCACATAACTACTAACAATATAATCTTAAAAGTGAAGAAAATAAAAAATTTTCTAAAAATATATCTATAAAAAAAACTAACAAAACTGAGTTTCTAATTCAAACACAAAGAGTATTATATTGTATCAATATGATAATTAACTCTTAGAGAGTATTATTTAAATACAATTTGGTCTTCAAGATTCACTTCCAAGAACCCAACCTCTATAAATTCAACTCCCAACAAAACCTTTGTTTTCTTTTGTTAGTTAATTTTCTAATTTTCTAAAAATTAAGGCTCAATTATGTCAATAAAGCTTAAGAAAATGAGATTTTAGCAACTACAAGGAGATTCTAGTGATGCCATAGTTTCAATTGCCTTGATTAAAAAAGAACATAAAGGAAATAAAAAATTTAACATCTATTAATAGAAGTTAAAAGAACATGGACTGGGTGGGCAAGATAATTTTGATCTTTTTTTTTGAAAAAATAATTGTGGGTGTATATAATGATATGGTGATTTAAAATGAGTTGGTATAATTTAATTAATTATTTAGTTCACATTGGAATGAGTGCAACTCACATATAAGAGTTGATGCAAAAAGGTTGCCAAAATGACATAGTTTGTAGTTGATTTAGGTGCTTAAAATGAACGTTGTCCATTTTTGGTAACAAAGTTAAAGTTCATGTCAAGTTGAGAAGCATGGAGATGAGTTTTTTCTTGTAAAAAATAGACATATATTAAGTCAAAGACAAAAACACAATCACAACATAAGCACAATATATGCAGTGGAATGAAGATGATGATAGTGGTGGTAGTGGTGGTGATGATGATGATGTGATGCATGAGGTCGTCACACAAACTCCTTATACACCTATTGAGATAAAGATTCTTAAGGTAGGAACCATGGTAGGTTCATCAACCATGTTTACAAACAATATCCATATCTCCTCTTTGACACATAAATAAGTAGAGGGTTTTTAATGATGTCGCATTTTCTGTCAGATAAAGCCAGTATTTCTTGTATTTCCATAGTTTTACCAATGTTTTATGAATGGATATGATATGAGGATTTAATGCTCACAACCAATAAAAATGAGAATATCCATTATCCAACTAATATACCAGCCATGTGAGCTAAAAATCCACTAAAATCAAGCAATCATCCATGATCCAATATAATCCAAAAACCATCAAGTGAAACATGCAAGAAAATATCATTGATACCACCTAATTCTCAAAATCTAGGATTTTTCCAACTAAATAGAGTATAACCCAACATACATATATCATTGCCAGGACAACAATATCATATAAGACCCCACATGATCACACACAGAAAATATAGCTTTAAAACCACTAAATATTATCCACATAGGTCCTTACACAGGTACATAAATCACCTAACACATTTTCCATGATACACCCCTATACCCATAGCATGCTTTTACATTATTATTAACTATCTAGCCTTGTCTGAAGAAAGTTAAGCCATAACCTACCTTGAATGACTAAATCCCATTCCAATAAGCTCTAACTACAAAGCTACCCCTTACAAATGGCCTCAAAATCAACTAAACATAAAAATATAGAATCTACACATACAAAGAAATCCAACAATATCCATTTGGCCTATTTCCAGATCGGGGTTAAACAGACTCTGGAAATGGTTTTTCTTAAAAAAAGAGTAAAATCATAATTTTATTTTAGAAACATGTTCTCCATACTAATAGGAGTATATACCTGAAAACCCAAGAAAAAAAAGTTAAAAATAAGGTTCAAATAAAAGAAAAACCATATAAAAGCTTAATAGGCAAAAACCCCCGATACCCATTCTGAAATTATAAATTTGAAGGTGTTTTGAAGATGAAAATAATAGAAAAAATTATAATTATAAGACTAGAAACTTACCCATGCAAGATATCTTGAAAACCTCTTTTGAATCGTCAAGCTCCCAAGCCCCAACAATGGTGAAAATGGGATTTAGATTTTCAACTTGGGTAGAATTCATGAAAAAAATATAAGTTCTTTGTAAATGGTAGATATGCAATTATAAATTGATAAAAATGATTATAAAAGAAAAATGGATAAAAAATCATCGTAATCAAAGCTTTCTAGCTCCAAAAATGTGAAAAATATAAAATGGGGTTGATTTTGGTCTTAACCATCAGCAATGGTCGTTAAAGAGGGCTTTTAAAATATTCAAACACCACTAAAGCAGTTGACCAACTGTTTTAGCACCAACACAAATACCAACAAAGTCAAAAAATTATTTTTGACTCCCGAATCTCATGCGAAATCCTATAACATTATCCAATAGTGATATATGATTGTAAAACAAGTTCAGATCCAATAGAGTAATCAAATTTGCTATCACAACCCGATTTACAAGTCATGATGGCACCTACTCTATCCCATTAGTAGGTAAGCCAAACCTTAACCCGATGTTAAACACAATGGGTTAACTTAGTGGGAATGCCCCAAAATGGCCTTATAGGCAATCCAACATAATGAATAAACAAGGCAATATAAATATTTTAAAGGTAGTCATTACATAAATACGATGCCACAACATATTATAGGTAGTACAAGAGTGAATTTAAATACAACTTAAATATCTTGAATAGTCAGTACATTCTATCTTAAAACTAAAGATTATACTTAAGTAGGATAAAATAAAATAGGTGGCTCCGACTCTAATAGCTCACCTTATCTCTGGATATCAACACAATATGAACGTCGATCAATGGAGGTAACTAGTTCTCAGATCTACTCCAAAAAGGTATAGAAGTGTAGCATGAATACAAAAATCATGGGTTCTCAGTAGGCATCATCGACTGACTGAGCTAAATCATGATATATATATGATAAACTGAAAGATAACATAATTAAATCAAGGTATAGACAAACCTAAAGTAACTCCAACATCGGTGTGCGTAACCAAGCATATAAACCAGAAAAATAGCATAACATAAAATAAAACATCAACATAAGCAAACATAACTACAAAATTGGCTCCCACATGCCAATTAGTAGAAAACAGTAAATAACCCATCGCAAGCCCTAAAAGCCTGTAAGGTGTAGACAAGATAGAGTAACCCACCATCGTTATTTATCAACTGTCATAAGACAATTAGAATTCATCCAAGTCATGTCACGCTATAATGTCCATATTCATCATTTGTTAATTGATCAACACTTATCCACTATCAATCAAGTAGAAACTAATTCTCATGTATTTATAAATCATTTAAAATCAACAGCACAATACTTATCAACTAATCGTTATTTATCAACTAATCAATATTTATCACTAGCCATTATTTATCAACTAACAATTATTTATCAACTAATTAATATGAATCAACCAACCAATATTTATCAAACAATCATTATATCACTAAAATCTACTCATATCATACTACTCTATAACTATTTCCTCATATTCAACTTAGCTATATTGTCAATCTCTCAGCCCAATTTTTTTTATCATAATAATATATCATAATAGTATAATATGTACAGCTGAATTTGAACCGGTATGGATATTCAACAACATCCTATAAATATCATCATAATTATCTTCTGGTCTTGTCAGGCATGTATATATCAACAATATCATCCTTCGGCCTCGTCGGTCATATATATCATCATAATCATCCCCCGGCCTTACCGAGTATATGTATCATCATAATCATCCTCCAGCTGTGCCGAGAATATGTATCAAAAAAATCATCCTCTGGCCTTATTGAACATATATATATCATAATCATCCTTTGGCCTTGTTGGGCATATATATATCATCATAACCATCCTCCGGTCATACCATGTATCATCATAATAAGGCCAATATTATAATTAATAAAGCACTTAGTAGCATAAGTATGAATATAATAGATATTAACATGATAAATAATCATAATCAAAATCATGAGTGATAGCATAACCAATAAAATAATTCCCAATGTAGTAAATAAGCATAATATTTGGCATATCAATAGCATAATCACTAATATAATCAATAAGAATGCTCTTAATCATAATCCAATACTTATTCTCCTATACAGTCATTGAACATGAATGCTAACATTATCAATGTGCACTATAAGGTATCTACAATAAGTTATCAATATCCTAATTATTGCTTATCATTATCATAATAAATGGCTTATCATAAGATTTGTCAATACCGAATCCATGGCATAATCTATAGTTTAGTTATATCATAATCAATGGCTTAATCATCAATGTAGTAAATATGCATGGCCTCTATCATAATCAAAAGCGCAAATGCTAATTTATTGATGAACGTGATCACTAGCTAATACTACCCGAACCAGGGCCTTATCTAATGGGTATCCTAAGTCCAACAATGAATGGGACCACTCCCATTACCAAACCCAACCTCCAAAGACACATACCTTGAGTGGGATAATTTTTAAATGTATAACAGGATAGCTTTTATTACAATTCCAGACTCTGGGATAGGTTAATAATTGTGACAAACCCAAGCAACTACAACCATCTAATACCAACCAACACCTATAACCAAACAGATATAGTAACTAAGTTATTTTCCATAATATAGCATAAAAGGATGGAACAATCATAAGTTCAGTCAAATGGTATCAACCCCAATACCAATGCTAATACCAATACTAAGGCTGACACCAATGCTGACACTGCCTATTCTAACCCATAGTAGTTCCACAAAGCCTCTAACCATAAGAAAAATAATATTCGGTTGGGATATACCCTCAAACATAGCCAAAACCAATGTCTATAAAATAACTAAAGTATGTAAAGACATTTATGATATGAAATAGAGTCTCTCAAAGTATGGAAGCTTACCACTTTAATCCAATAGTTGATCTCAAATTCGATCACTAAGCAGGAGGAGTAGAATGGATGGTTTCTACACCCCGTGGGAATATATCTTCCCGAGCAATATCAGGATAAGGATAAAATAATTTCAACCTTTAAAACCAAGTAAACCAACTATGTGCATTCATAACCATATATACACATACATACACACACATATATATATAACCATTATGGGAAGAGATAATTGATTTTAGCATGTATTTAAAACTATTAACCTGGGTATATGTAGCTTAACCATAATAAGACCATTCGTGAACTATATGGATTTAGTCTATCCCTCAAAATAGACCCTGATATGTGTAGCTGCACGAATCAAAAAAGCCA
>JAPEIP010000009.1:40501974-40524895 GCA_026120095.1 Capsicum chinense
CTAGTGATAGGATAGCTTATGATGCATTAAGCATGTTCATATGAGTCACTTAAGGTAATACAAGCTAAGAGTTTTTGAATCCATCAAGTGTTAGTGTTTGATTTTGCAAGGCTCATTTTTGACCAAGTATAACTCAATGTTAATGTGGTATTTTGGATGATTTAGACCCACCAAATTGTAGATAATCGAATTATCTTTCCAACGATACCAATTTCGCCTGAATCCAACACCCAAGCAAAAAGTTATGCCCATTTTCGTGAGAGACAGTAAGCATAGGCGATTGTTTAAGCGCCGCCCAAACCAAGCATAGGCGATCGGTTAGGCGCCACCCGACCTAGCTTAGGAAATCACCTGGGCGCCGCCTAAGTCAGTTCCAGGTGCCAAAAACACTCTATTTTGAGTTATTTTAAGGGTAAATAAGTATATTAACACTCCTTACACATCCCTAAACTTAACCCTACAAAATATATAGCTTCTCATCATATTACAACCCTATTATCATCTCAAAGTTCTTCATCCAAGAGCACTAAAAGAGAAAAACAATTAGGGTTTCATAATTAAGCTTGATGATCCAATTTCCAGGAAATTCCTCCGTCAATCATCAAGAATCTTCCTTCTAAGGTATGCGTGAGTTGATTTATGGATCCTTTCCATTCGTAAAGCTCAAAACCGCTCTTTTTCATTATAAAGTCTGATTTCTATATTGTTGGGTGCTGATGATCATGTTATTATATTGGGTGATTCCCAAGATGGAATCTTTAAATGTTTTTATGAATTCATGATATCATATGAGTTGGAAACATATAAATTTGGTTGTTCATGATCTATAATTTGATGATTTCACCTATTCTTAAGATTTATATGTAAGATGTTTCATAAAATTCCTAAGAAACTAAAAATCATGCAATATAGCTAAATTGTGACTAAGTGAAGGATTCATGATATGCCCTTACATTCCAATGACTTCTATGTAGATAATTTGCCTTGTAAATATTGCTGGAATACTCATGAACTATTCTTATGAAATTATGCTATGTTTACTTGCAAATCCTACTTATGAACAAGATGTATGATAACCATTTAATCCATATGAACTTTCACGCTATTGGTATGTGTTGCCAATATATTATGCAATGAACATGATATTAAGATTGTGCAAGTACTTCCATGTGATATGAAATGATTTCCATGCAATACATTGTTGATAACAATGCTTAGTATGAGATCCCTACATATGATATTATAAATTATGGACTCTACTCTTATGATCAAGTGAGTCATGTGTCTTAGTTTCCTTCTATCCATTCCTAGGTGTACTTGTACTTTAAAACTATAGCTGTGTGCCTAGATCCATGTCATGTTTCATGATATCCGTACTCAAGCTATGATTCCATAGACTTCAGTCAGTCATGTGACTCAGGAAAACCTTATGATCTTAGTCAGTTGTTAGATATCAATAACATTTTGCCAGTCAAAAGAATTCAGTAAGATTAAGTCATGCACAGTCAGTTATCCATGTCAAGTCCCTCCAGATGGGAGTAGAGGTTAGCACCGAGTGAACCCAAAGTTGGGAACTCACCCTCCAGTTTAGGGTGTGTGTATCATCTCGTGCATGTTAAATATTTCAGTTTTGAATTTCCCTGCCTCGAAACAGTCTTTGTTGTTATTCAATCCTCAGATGTCTCTCCCGAAGATCCTCTATGCATTCCTCCCGAAAGGGAAATAGACTTTAGCATAGACCTTCTTTCGGATACTCAACCTATTTCTATTTTGCCATACAGAATGGCACCAATAGAACTTAAGGAACTGAAAGATCAGTTGAAGGATCTTTTAGATAAGGGATTCATCAGACCCTGCGTTTCCCCATGGGGTGCGCCAGTATTATTCATGGGCAAGAAAAATGATTCTTTTAGGATATGTATTAATTAGTTTCAACTCAATAAGGTCACGATCAAGAATAGATATCATCTTCCCAGGATTGATGATCTATTCGACCAGTTTTAGGGTGCCAGTTACTTCTCCATGATAGACCTCAGATCAGGCTATTATTAGCTCAGACTTAGAGAATGTGACATTCCGAAGATAGCTTTCTGTACTCAGTATAGTCCCTTCGAATTTTTAGTCCTGTCATTTGGTCTTCCAATGCCCCTTCAGCTTTTATGGATTTGATGAACCGTGTGTTCAAGAAGTACTTGGATATGTTTGTCATAGTTTTTATAGATGATATTTTGGTCTATTCTCGCATAGAGCATGATCATGCAGACTATCTCACGATTGTTCTTTAGACTCTCTGGGATCACTAGTTATTTGCTAAGATCAGCAAGTGCGAATTTTGGCTAAGATCAGTAGCATTCCTTGGCCATATTATTTCCGGTGATGGCATTAGAGTAGATCCTCAAAAACTGAGGTAGTAAAAAACTGGCCTAGACCCGTATGTCCATCAGATATTAGGAATTTCTTAGGTTTGGCTGGCTATTACAGATGGTTTGTCGAGGGATTTTCTTCTATTAAATTTCCCATGTCCAGATTGACTCAGAAAAAGATTAAGTTTTAGTGGTGAGATTCATATGAGAAGAGCTTTCAAGAGTTGAAGACTCGACTCACCTTAGCTTTAGTTCTAGCTATTCCAGATGGTTCAGACGGTTTAGTAGTCTATTATGATGCATCCAGAGTGGGTTTAGGTTGTGTCCTCATGTAGCATGGTAAGGTCATAGCCTACGCCTCCATACAGTTAAAGCCACATGAGAAGAATTATCCTACTCATGATCGTGATTTAGCAGCATTAGTTTTTCCCTAGAAAATTAGGAGGCATTATCTCGATGGAGTTTATAGATGTCTTCACAAACCATAAAAGCCTCCAGTATGTCTTTTCATAGAAAGATCTCAATCTTTACTAGAGAAGGTGGTTAGAGTTCTTGAAGGATTAGGACATGAGTGTTCTTTATCATCCCAGCAAGGCCAATATTATGGCCGACGCTATCAGTCGACTCTCCATGGGTAATATTTCTCATGTTGAGGATAGTAAGAAAAAGATGGCTCAGGAGATCCATCAGCTTGCTAGACTAGGCATTCGCTTAGTCGATTCTTTAGAGGGTGGTGTATGTGTTCATAGTAGTTCAGAGTCATCTTTAGTTTCCGAGGTGAAAAAGAAAAAAAATAGCGATCCTAGCCTTGTCAAGCTCAAAGATTTAGTTTAGAATTAGACAGTCAAGGTTTTATCCCAAGGGGGAGATGGTGCTCTTCGTTATCAGGGTCATTTATATGTTCCAGGTGTAGATGAATTGAGGCAGCAAATACTTGCAGAAGTGCATGGTTTGCGATACTCTATTCATCTAGGGGCTACTAAGATGTACCGCGATATGCAGGAGATCTATTGGTGGAGTGGGATGAAGAGAGATATTGCAAAGTTTATGGCTAAGTACTTTACATGTCAGCAAGTTAAGATAGAGCATCAGAAACCTAGTGGTTCCACGAAAGAGTTCACCATTCCTACTTGGAAGTAGGAAGAAGTTAACATGGACTTTGTGATGGGTTTGCCTAGAACTCGTTATCAGCATGATTCAGTCTGGGTCATTATAGATAGAATGACCAAGTCAGCTCATTTACTTCATGTTCATACTTCTTATTCCACTGAGGATTATGCGAAACTCTATATCAGGGAGTTAGTCAGGTTACATGGTGTTCCACTATCTATCATCTCAGACAGAGGTACCCACTTCACTTCTCACTCATGGAAAGCATTCCAAAAGGGTATCGATCCCAAGTCCATCTCAGCATAGCATTTCATCCTCAGACAGATCGTCAAGCAGAGAGGACCATTCAGACTCTTGAAGATATTCTAAGGGCGTGTGCAATTGACTTCAATGGAAGTTGGGATGACCACTTGCCTTTGATTGAGTTTACATACAATAATAGCTATCATTCTAGTATTCAGATGGCCCCATTCAAAGCTCTCTATGGTAGAAGATGTAGATCTCCGATTGGTTGGTTCGAACTTAGTGGGGCAACAACCATAGGTCCTGACTTAGTATTCGACCACTTAGAGAAAGTTTAGTTGATCAGAGAGAGACTCCGGGCAGCTCAGAGCCGACAGAAGTCCTATGTAGATGTTCATAAAAAGAATCTTGAGTTCGAGGTCAATGGCTATGTCTATCTTAAGATGTCTCCCATGAAGGGTGTGAAGAAATTCAGCAAGAAAGGGAAACTCAGTCCCTGGTATGTCGGTCCCTTCAGAATTGTTTATCGCTTTGGCAAGGTAGCTTATGAGCTTGAGTTGCCTTCAGATCTAGCCTCAGTCCATCTAGTCATCCATGTCTCATTGCTAAAGAAGTGCATAGGTGACCCAGTAGTTGTTGTCCCTATTCAGAGCATCGACATTTAGAATAGCCTCTCCTATAAAGAGATTTTAGTCAAAATCTTAGATTATCAGACTCGTAGATTGAGGAACAAAGAAGTCCCTCTAGTCAAGGTTCTTTGGCGAAATCAGTCTTATGAGGGAGCTACTTGGGAAATAGAAGCAGATATGCGTACCAAGTATCCTTACCTATTCGCCACCAATTCAGATCAAGATCAAGGTAACAGTTCTCCTTAATCTTATTCATTTCACATTTATGTTTCCAGTATAAACTAGGTACCTATTAACCATTTCATACTCAGTCTTGCATTCATGTATCAGTTGTCAATGCATCAGATATGCACGAGTTCAGTATGTTTAGCATGTTAGTCATGAGATCAAGTTTCAGTTCTTCATGTTCAGTTCAGGTTCAATTATCTTGTATCTCTTCTCAGTAAATTCACATTCGAGGACGAATGTTCCCAAGAGGGATATATTGTAATACCCCGCATGTTTCTAAGCTAGGAAGTAAATAAGTATTCCTACGTATGAAATCTCCTATCATATGATTCATACTTCAGTACATGACTTACAATGAATATCCTAGTTATAGGATAGCTTATGATGCATTAAGCATGTTCATAGGAGTCACTTAAGGCAATACAAGCTAAGAGTTTTTGAATCCATCAAGGTTAGTGTTTGATTTTGCAAGGTTCATCTTTGAAAGAGTATAACTCGATGATAATGTGGTATTTTGGCTGATTTAGACCCACCAAATTGTAGATAATTGAATTAGCTTTCCAATAATACCAATTTCTCCTTAATCCAATACCCGAGCGAAAAGTTATGCCTATTTTCATGAGAGACAGTAAGCATAGGCGATTGGTTAGGCGCCGCCCAACCCAAACATAGGCGATTGCTTAGGCGCCGCCCAACCAAGCTTAGGAAATCACTTGGATGCCACCTAAGTCAGTTCCAGGTGCCAAAAATACTCTATTTTGAGTTATTTTAATGGTAATTAAGTCTTTTAACACTCCTTACACGTCCCTAAACTTAACCCTATGAAATATATAGCTTCTAATCATATGATAACCCTATTATCATCTCAAAGCTCATCATCCAAGAGCACTAAAAGAGAAAAACAACTAGGTTTGCATAATTAAGCTTGAAGATCTAATTTCAAGAAAATTCTTCCGTCAATCATCAAGAATCTTCCTTTTAAGGTATGCATGAGTTGATTTATGAATCCCTTTCATCCATAAAGCTCAAAAACCCTCTTTTTCATTATAAAGTATGATTTTTATATTGTTCGGTGTTGATGATCATGTTGTTGAAATTGGGTGATTCCCAAGATGGAATCTTTATATGTTTTTATGAATTCATGATACCATATGAGTTGGAAACATGTAAATTTGGTTGTTCATGATGTTATAATTTGATGATTTCACCTATGTTTAAGATGTTCATATAAGGTGTTTGATAAAATGCCTAAGAAACTAGAAATCATGCAATATAGCTAAATTGTGACTAAGTGAAAGGATTCATGATATGCCCTTACATTGCAATGACTTCTATGCTGATAATGTGCCTTGTAAAGGTTGTTGGAATAGTCATGAACTATTCTTATGAAATTATGCTACGTTTACTTGCAAATCCTACTTATGAACAAGATGTCTGATAACCATACATTCCATATGAACTTCCATGCTATTGGTTTGTGTTGATGATTATGAAATGAATATGATATTAAGATTGTGCAAGTATTTCCATATGATATGAAATCCTTTCCATGCTATATATTGTTGATAACTATGCTTATTATGAGATCCCTACTTATGATATTATAAATTATGAACTCTACTCTTATGATCAAGTCAGTCATGTGTGTCAGTTTCCTTCCATCGAGTCCTGGGGGTACTTGTACTCGAAAGCTATAGTTGTTTGTTTAGATCCATGTCATGTTTCACGATATCCGAACTCAAGCTATGATTCCGTAGACTTTAGTAAGTCATATGACTCTGGAAAACCTCATGATTTTAGTCAGTTGTCAGATATCAGTAACATTCCTCCAGTCAATGGAATTTAGTAAGATTAAGTCATGCATAGTCAGTTATTCATGTCCAATCCCTCCAGATGGGAGTACAGGTTAGCACCGAGTGAACCCAAGAATGGGAACTCACCCGCTAGTTCAGGGTGTGATTCTTATTAGTCATTCTTGTATTCCCGAACTACGTAGCCAGCATAGATTGAGAAATCCTAACCTATCAGATTAGGGTTGATGAGGTGGATTAACTCGTCAGTTTAGGGTTCCTACCAGTCTTATTGAGTACCCGACAAATAAGGGTCACTTACAGGATGTCCTTACCTGTGTCACGATATTGACATCCCTCCAGTCGGGGTAGAGATTGGACCCCAGCTTAGCCATAACGACATACATGGGGCATGTCGGTTAAACACTACTTCCCTCAGTTTTAATATTAGTCTCAGTAGAAGAACTCAGGCCGTTATTTAGATTTTAGTATATACAGGAATGTCAGATACAGTCATCTATGTTATCAGTTTCAGTATCAGTCATGACAGTTATTAGTAAACCATATATTAGCTTACAAGTCATGCTCACATATATTCACGGTCCCAGTTTCTATATATGTGTGTTTGTACTTCGACGTTCATATTAGTTAGTCAGTGTTGTTCATGCATGGAACCCTTTGTGTTCAGCCTACCTTCCTCGTACACTCAGTACTTCAGTTATACTGACGCATTTATGCTATGGTGCTTTCTTTTCATGTTACACCATAGGTTCTCAGACACGAGCTCCAGCCCAGCATAGCGGTAGCATTTCAATTGCAGAGACATAGTGAGTCCTCATTGATTTGAGGATAATATGATTTAAATCATATATTTATTTATTCAGTTTAGTTTTATAGAGTTAGTTGGAGACATGTTCCTTTAACTCCTTATTCAAATAGTTTAGAGGCTTTCAGATTTATGTTCCGATTTACGTTCAGATTGAGTTGTTTTGGGTATTTTTACCCACATGATTGTATTCAGTTGAACCTTATGGCCTTACAGTTTTATGTATTCTGCATTATTATATCATGATTTGCAGTATACAGGTACAAATATCAGTCATTGGTTAGGTTGTAGTCCCTCGGGGTCATGAGCACCATGTAGCATTCCGGTTCAGTGAATCGGGGTGTTACAATTGGTTTTGGTTAAAGACTCTAACTTAGAAGATCCTTCTTTCCATTTGGTTTTTGTAGTGAATGAGTTTACTGAGTTCTTTTTGGATTATCTTCCTAGAGTTCTTCCGGATAGGGAGATTGAATTTAGGATTGATCCGATTATGAACACTTGTCCAATATCTATTCCTCATTATAGAATGGCTCCGGATAAGTTAAAAAAACTCAAGGAGTAACTTATGGATCTTTTGGATAAGGTTTTCATCTTTCCTAGTGTGTCCCTATGGGGTGCACTAGTGTTATTCATGCATAAAAGGATGGTTCCTTTTGAATGTGTATTTACTATCACCAGCTAAATAAGGTGATGTTTAAGATATATCTTTTTTCTGGGTATCATCAGCTTAAGATTAGGGAGGAGAATATAACTAAGATGACTTTTCATACTCGGTATTAGAACTTTGAGTTGTTATTTATGTCATTTCATCTAACTACTGCCCTAACGAAAGTCATGGATTTGATGAATAGGATCCTCCATTGGTTTTTGGATCTATTTGTCATTGAGTTCATTGATTACATTTTCTTATACTCTAAGAGTGAGGTAGAGCATGCCATCCACCTCTGCGTGGTGTTGCAGACATTGAAAGAGCAATAATTATATTCCAATTTCTTGTAATGTGAATTCAATTTGAACACTGTCACTTTTATGGTTCATATTATTTCTATTAAGGTGATCATGGTGGAACCACAAAAGGTGGCAGTGGTTAAGAAATGGCCTAAAACCATGACTCCAATTGATATTCAGAGCTTCTTGGGTTTTGCTGGGTATTATAAGATATTTGTGCAAAGTTTATTGATGGCAGATGCCCTATTGACTAAGTTGACTCAGATTAAGGTAAATTTTTTGTAGTCTGATACTTGTGATGGTAGTTTCATGAAGCTAAAGGATAAGCTAATGTAGGATCTGTTTTTGACTTTCCCTGAAGGCAATGTGGGGTTAGTGGTTTACTGTGATGTATCCCGAGTAGGACTTTGCCATGTTCTGATGCAACATAGTAAGGTGATTTCCTATGCTTCTATATAGTTAAAGGTGCATGAGAGGAAGTCTCCTACTCATGCTTTGGAGCTGTTAGCTATGGTGTTTGGATTGAAAATCTAGCGGCACTATTTTTATGGAGTGCACATGGACATCTTTTCTGATCATAAGAGTCTACAATATGTATTCACTTAGAAAGAGCTTATCCTTAGGTAGAGAAGATGGTTGGAGTTTCTCAATGACTATGACATGAGTCTTCACTAAAATCCAAGTAAGGCTAATATTGTTGCTGACACTTTTAGCAGGCTATCCATGGAGAATTTAGCTCATATGGATAAGGAGAGGCAGGAGTGAGTGAAGAATATTCACTCCTCTACTAATCTTGAAGTTCGCGTTTTGGACTCTAAGGATGGTAGTATGAGGTAGAAAAAGTTGTTCGGTCATCACATGGAGTAGAGATCAATGAGAAGTAAATGCTAGATCATGTCTTGATGAAAATCAAGGGTGATGTAGGTGGGAAAAAGGTAATAATATTTGAGATCAGTAGTGATGGTACCTTACAGTACCATGAGAGGTTATGTGTTCCTGATGTCGATGGTTTGTGGGAAAGGGTATTGTCTAAGGTGCATGAATCACGCTATGTTTTTCATCCTAGTTTGATGAAAATATATCATGATCTCAAGGAAATGTATTGGTGGAATGGTATGAAGAAGGATGTGGCTGATTTTGTGGTCAAGCATTTAGTGTAACAACAAGTGAAAGTTGAGCAGATGAGGCCTGGAGGCTTGTATCAGGAAATTGGATTGCCTGAATGGAAATGGGATGTGATCAACATGGATTTCATTATTGGTCTTCCTCAGTCTCAGAACCAATTTTATTTTGGTTGGGTCATCATGGATAGGATGACAAAGTCATCTCACTTTTTGCTAGTAAGGACTAAATTCATGGCTGTGGATTATGCGAGGTTGTATCTCCATGAGATGGTGAAGCTGCATGGGGTACCTATTTTGATTATTTTTAATCTTGGTATACAACTTTCATCTCACTTTTTATGGTTTTTTTAGAAAGGGATGGGGACTAAGGTTAGTCCGAGTACTTTTTTTTACCTACAGATGGATGGGAAATAAGAAAGGACTATTTAGATATTGGAAGATATGCTTCATTCAAGTGTGATTGACTATGGTGGTAATTGATTTGAGAATATACCTTTGGTAGAGTTTTCTTACAATAATAGATACTATTTAAGCATTAGGATAGCCCATTTTGAGGCATTGTATAGTATGAGGTATAGATCTCCTAGTAGGTGATTTGAGCTTGATGAAGTGGATATGTTTTGACCAAACTTGGTTTATCAGGCTATAGAAAAGGTAAACGTTATTCGGGGTAGGATTAAGGCTGCCTAAAGTTACAAAAGTTCCTATGTAAATATAAGGCATAGGTACTTGGAATTTGAAGTTGGGGATATGGTGTTCCTAAAGGTATCTCACATGAAGAAAGTAATGTGTTTTGGAAAAAAGAGGAAGCTCAATCCCCAGTATGTTTATTCTTATGTTATTTTAAAAAGGGTTGGTAATGTAGCATATGAATTGAATTTGCCTTCTAGTTTGAGCTCTATTCAACCGGTATCCCATGTCTCTATGTGGAGAATTTGTATAGGTGATCCTTTATCAGTTGTTCCTTTGGAAGGATTGGTTACCTTAGATCCCCTGTCTTATGAAGAGATCCTAATTTAGATCTTAGATCGGTAGGTTTTTCAATTGCGGACCAAGGATGTAGCTTTGGTTAAGGATCTATAGCGGAACCACAAGGTGGAAAAAAAATACTTGGGCAGCGAAAGAGGACATAAATTCCAAGTATCCGCATTTATTTTCTGCTTTGAATATTCGTGCGGATGGTAAGTATTCTTGATCACATCTTTGATTTCTAAATTTGTTAAAAGAAGGTTGATTTCTTTTTATCATTGTTTTCTAACTTATTTAAAGGTTGGAATGGTTATGTTGGGGAGTAAATTGTGCTTGTACTACCTTGTCTATCATTTAATAATGAATGATCCTAGTGAGGAGACTGAAATACCCTAGGTTTTAATACTTAGAAAATTTCTCAATTTTTGGCTTTTGGACGTCATACGACTTGGGGTACTAGTCGTATGATATGGTATGATTGGGTAGGTCATCGTCATATGCTAATTGGTGTGGTTAGGTTTGTTTCTATCAAAAGTAAAGTTAGAACATACAAGTCGTATATTAGGGTACAAAAGGTAATATTCGATCATATGTTGCCCTAAGTTTAGGCTAGGTGATTCTATTCTACCTAGGATATGATTTGATGGTTCTAATCGTATGGTTTGGAATGGTTTTCCTTGGGAGGTTGTATTGTAATACCCCGTAAATTTTCCTAGCTTAAATTCATTCTTAGACTGTTAAGGAATAACTTCCAAAATTAAGAATATTTATTTTGTGTGGAATTCTTTAGATTTAGACTTTCCATTATGTGGGAAATTGAATAAACATTCTATTGATACCAAATTCGCCTAATTTCAACACTCGATAAAGGAGTTAAGACATGTTTAAGTTGACAGTGTACCAACAGGCCAGTCACCACATCACGGAGATGGTTAAATTCATAATTGTCATTTCCAGTGGACCTCCACGATATTAGTGCATCATGGAGAGGTTCATTTTCTCATTTGTCAATTTCCAGTAATCCAATGCTATAGTGGTGCATCGCGCCGAAGGCCAAAATGGTATTCCTATTAGACACCGTGATGGTGGCGCGTCGTGTTGAAGTTTTAGGTCCCAATTGTCAAAATCCAGTGGGACAATATGATAGCTCCGCATCGTGGAGACCCCCAATTTTCCAATCATCATGTTTCAGTGAGCGACTGTGATAATGGCGCGTTGTTGTGGCCCATTAAGTCGGGACCCCAGTTAATTTTTTCCAGTTTCGTTTAGGGGTTTAAAAAGGACATTTTGGACTATTACCAAGCCCCCAATCCATCCAAAACACAGGATTAAACTCATTCTAAACCTATTATATTCATTATTCATCAATTTTCTCTCAAACAAAACCCTAGAGCTCCAAAGCTTTTTCTGCAATAAATCAAAATCCTCCATTGATTCTCCAAGAAAGCTTAAAATTGAAGGATACCATGCCAAGAAAATCAAGAACCTATCATCAAGAACTCAACAGGAATCCAAAATTCAATGTTTCTTCATCTAATCATCCAACAAGGTATGTGGGGTCTATGAACAAGGATCTTATTCTATCCTTGTGCCCAAAACAAAGTTTTAATTACAAATTTATATGATTTTAAATGTTTATACATGAATTTCAAGTTAGGGTTGATACCCATTATTGCTATTTGCAAATTTATGAGTTTTTAAGATATTTTAAAGATGAATTTCATGTCTATTTTCATATTTTCGTGCCTATTGCAGTAAATTAAAGATTTATTAGATGAATCATCATGCTTTCCATTATCAAGCATGACTATTATGATGTTTTGACATGAGATTTATGCATGGGTTATTGCCCCAAAATTGAATAATATTATTTCAAGAAAGATGATGCTTCAAACATCTTATGATCAGATTACTTATAGATTTTCAGAAAAATCTTTGATCTTTGATTCCTCCGTTTAGCTATGGAATCTACCTTACAGATTATTTTAGATTACAAAACTCAGAATATCTTTATTTACAGATTTACTCAGCTGATTGCATAATTCGTTTTAGATAAGCCCTTATGCTATTTTAAAAGTGGATTTCTAACATAATGAGCGTAGGAAATAAAAAGGGAGTAGTATTTAGCACCGAGCGGGAAGTGTGGGTTTAGTGCATCTTACTTCCACATAACTACGCAACCAATGTATGTATAGATTATTAGATTATTCCTATTTCTATATGGATGATAGAGGTAGCTTGTGATTAATCACACAGGTAAGTTATACTCCCTGGCAAGAGTATGATACCTCTCCCGAACATGAAGTTTCTTCCATAGGAGGACAAGAAGTTGGACTCTATGTTAGCTCACATGGTTTATGTTGGTTAAGAGAACCTCCCTACTAATAAAAGTAAAATAATGAAAGAAATTCTCTTAGAAAACTAAGTGTAAAGGCTCACAATTTTATTTAGAATATACTTTATAGAAAGTATATAGCTTTAGATTTTAGCTTTCAGATTTCAGATTTAGAGTGAGCTCTTTTACACTTGGACAGTATGATTTAAAGACAGAGTTTTAGTATAGCTTTTAGAACTAAATGTTATGGCTCACAGTAGTTATAAAGTATGTATTTCTTTTTATTGCTACATAATCAGTATTTCAGATATTCCAGCTTATGTGAGTTATTTACATTTATCATACATTGATTTATAAATGATGATTATGAGATGATGTTTTACTTATGCTAATCACCCTCATATACTCAGTAAATCCTCAAAGTATTGATCCACATATACATCTATGTGCTGCATTGTCTCATAATGCATGTTCAGGTGCTCAGTGTGAGCAATATAAGTAGTTCGAGCATCTTCATCTACATCCGACAGTTGTTGAGTCCTCATAGTTTGGGGACTTATTCATTTAGATTTTGCAGTTTGTCAGTTTATGAGATTTAGCATTTTCTTTCAGATAGTTTGAGTTAGCTGGGCGTTTGTCCCAGTAACTCTCAAGTATTAGTAGTAGAGGCTTGTCAGACTACTAATTTTGATGCAAATTATTCAGTTTTAAGATGTCAAATGTTATGTCCAGATTTTTCTCAGATATTACGAACAGTTTCCATATTCTAGCATGACTTTTATGTCTATATTTCTATTATTATAAGATTCAGGCTCATTAGTATGGAGACAGGGTGAGCTTATGTCTACTCATTGTCTTGAGCCTCTTGTGACATCTCTAGATTAGATTTTGGGGTGTTACAAACTTGGTATCAAAGACTGAGGTTTTGACGAGTCCTAGGGAGTCAAAGAAGCAGCGTTACGTAGAGTCTTGCTCATAGGTGTGAAGCGCGCCACATTTATGAATAAGATCCTACAGAACATTCTTAGGAAATCATCTATTTATTTTATGATATAGCGTGCTTATAGTATTTCTATCTGCTTTTAACTCATGCTTTTGCGTGATAATTAAATATTTCTCCTCATCTAGCTAATGCATGCAGAAATAATAAATAGCTATCTTAGCCCGCTGATCCTTTGAATAAGAAAGTGTCACATATAGAGTTTCGGGCTACCTTTTAGGCACTAGACCAAGCTGTGACAACTAATGTTCTGGGCAATTGTCAGGCTGCAATCCCACCTCAGCAAGATAGGAACCTAGCCGCATGCAGAATTTAAGATCTTATGAGAATGAACTAGCCAGAGTTCTTTAGGTCAAAAACAAGTGAGGAACCAAAGTTGTATCTTGATGAATTGAATAAGATCACCCAAAATATGCATGTTTCTAAAAGAGGGAGTGTAGAATTGGCATTCTATAGGCTAAAAGATGTTACATATGACAAGGTAGTGATGTGGAAGAAGAGTAAAGAGGAGAACACAACTCCCATGACTTGGCAGATATTTCAGGATATATTTCAAGATATGTTTCTCCCACATAAGATGAGAAAAGCTAAGATAGAAGAATTCACGAACCTGAGGCATGGCTCAATGACAGTGAAGGAGTATTGCCTTAAGTTTAGCTAGTTGTCTAAGTATGCCCCTAATCAGATGGTTGACCCTAGGTCAAACATGAGTAAGTTTATGACTGAAGTGTCTATATTGGTGGTCAAAGAGTGTAGGAATGACATACTTATTACAGACATGGATCTTTCTAGATTGACAATGCATGCTCAATAGATTGAGGCAAAGAAATTGAAGGGAAGTGAGAGGGGATATAAGAAGGCTAGAATAAGGCAGTTTGATTATGGTTAGAATAGGTCTGCAGAAGAAAATTGTTTGCATTTTTAGAATAGTTCATCCCTTCTAGAACCATCATCAGCTACTTCTCCTGCTCCTAGATGTAGACAGAAGTAGTAGGGTAAGTCTCCTATGTCCAGATCCCAGAGTAGTGTGGGTGGTAGACCTAATTATCCTATGTGTACTAAGTGTGGTAAAAATCATCATGGTGAGTGTTTGGCTGGTCATAAAGGTTATTTTTGATGTGGTAAGTTGGGTCACAGTGTTAGATATTATCCGCATACTAAGCAAGAAAATAGTGATGACCGTCCCCAGACTCAGGCTATTAGTGCACCATCTCTTTTAGGTCGCCCAGCTCCTCCTCAGGGCGTATCATCCAGTACCAGTGGTGTTCAGTACCAGAATTGGTTCTATGATTTACCATCCCGCCAGGAGCAGGAAGATTCACCAAATGTGGTTATGAGTATACTTCGTGTCTTTCATCTTTATGTTTATATATTGTTAGACACTAGGTTAACTTTTTCTTATTTAACCCCATTAGTTGCTGTAAATTTTGAGATAAGTTCTAAAATGATCCCTAAGGCTTTCTTTGTTTCTACAATAGTATGTGAGTCAGTTGTAGCTAAACAAATCTATAAAAAGTGTCCTGTCACTGTCCTTCTATAATACCCTAAATTTCTCTAGCCTATATTAACCCTGATTTTATGGGTTATCCGATAAAATTTTTGAAATACTCAGTAATTATAATATTTGATCATGCCATTGCGTAGGATATTCAAATATCTTTCCAACAATATAAAATTCACGTAAACCTGTCAATCAGGTAAGAAGTTATGGCGATTTTAAGTTTTAGACATTAAATATCGTCATTCAGGCCAGTAACGCATCGCAGAGTTTTTTAGAATAGGAATTGTAAATTTGTAGTGTTGCTCTATGATACAGACACATCACACCATAGAGCCAATTCACAATTTTCAATTTCTAGTGTACCAACGTGATTCCACCATGTCACGGTGCACTTCTAGTTCACAAACAAACTGGCATGCGATACCACCGCATCGCACCACCATGTAATTTCCCAGTTGTCATTTTTCAGTGGCGCATCACGGCGGCGTCCAAATCAAAAAATTACATGAAAAATTAAAGTTGCGCCAAGGTTAACACAGTCTTTTCCCATGATTTTATTCCATCCAGATGTGGGATTTAAGCCTTACAAACATGTAAAACCCTTCATTATTCACTTTTCCCAGAAATTAAAGGATAGTTTTCTCTCAAGAAAACAAATCATAGCTCTCAAAAATCAAGGTCAATACCAAGGATCTCTCTAAGAACTCCAAGAATATCACCAATTAAGGTATGTTAGATGTTCATCTATGGGTCCCTTCCACCCATGGAGTCAAAGAATCCATAGTTAAAGCTTCAAGAATTATGATTCATGATTTACATATATGAAATTGGATAGTGTTCTTGTTTAGACATTTATTGAGTTTCAATCCATGATAAATTATAGATTCCATAAAGTTGTATAGCAGGTATGTTCAATTGGGTGATCCCCATATTATAATCCATGAATTTTGCAAATTGATTGTTGTATCTACGTTAATTATTTATTCCATAAGAGTACCTCGATCATGTTCAGAAAGTCGCAAACATCATGGGAGTGAATTTAAGTGATAATGTAGAGTTAGCCGCCTATCAACTGCAAGATGTAGCCCATACGTGGTTTAAATAATGCAAAGTAGATAAGGGTATAGATGTAGAGCCCATAGAGTGGGAAGAGTTTGCTACTACCTTCCTAGATAGATTCTTTCCCTTAGAGTTCAGAGAAACCAAAGTATTAGAGTTCATCAATCTCACACAAGGTAACATGAGCGTAAAAGAGTATTCCCTCAAATTTACTCAGTTAGCCAGGTATGCTCCCCATGTAGTAGAAGAAAATAGGTCCAGAATAAGCAAGTTTATATATAGGGTGTCAAATAGTATTGTTAAGGAGTGTAGGACAACTATGTTGTTTAAGGATATGGACATATCTAGGCTTATGGTCCATGCTTAAAATATTAAGGAGAAGAAACTTAAGGAGAAGGAGAGGGAAAATAAAAGGGCAAGAATAGGTAGCTTTCATTTTTATCCAAAGTCTTTAGTTTAAGCTTTGTCCACAGTCAGTGTACTGATGACCCAGGATAACATAAGCAATGGCCGTACTAATCCATCTTATGGAGAGTGTGGTAAGAATCATAAGGTTGTGTGCAGAGTTGGCAGTGATATTTGTTTTAGGTGTGGCAAGCTAGGTCATAGAGATAGAGGTTGTCCTCACTCAGGTTCTCAAGGTTAGTATAGTAGTCCTTCAGCTATGTCATGTTGCCTGAATCAATAAGGTGCCGCTTTCAGTGCCACTAGTGGGAAATGCCTAAATAGGTTTTATGCACTTCAGAACAGATAGAATCAAGAAAGTTCTCCTGATGCGGTCACTGGCATGTTACAGATCTCCCGTTAACATATTTATTCCTTAGTTTTAGATCCCAGATATTCAATCATGATTTAGTTCATGGGTGATACGTGTATCATCTTATGATTTTCCTTAGTATCTCAGCCAAGTCAGTATTCTCGAGGGACATAGTGTCCCAAGAAGGAGATGGACTATAATCCCCGAGCTAATAAGATCTAAACCTTTTATTTCCTCTTTATGTAGTAAATCTAGTCGAAGTGATGGGTCCTCATAGTTGACCCTCAGGTCCCAATTTCAGTCGTATGACCATTCCCCTTTTATGAAAAATATCTAAGGAATCAGTTCAGTTCAGGTATTACGATTCAGGCTTAGTCATGTCCTCATGTTTCTATTTATGTATATTTATTCACGTATTCATTAATCTGTGCATACATGTATTCATGCATCAGACATATGTTCAATATGTAAACTCAAATTTTAAGTATTTTCAGTCATGTATCCCATACATTAGATATGCATGTTTAGGATGTAAGTACAGTCTATCAGACCAGTCACGTAATCATACATCAGTTGTGCATGTATTGTTCTGTATGTAAAATCAGTCTATCTGTACTCTCTCAACTAAATAAGCCACATTTGAGGATGAATATTCCCAAGGGGAAGATATTAAAATACCCCATATTTCCCTAGACTAGATTAACCCTCAGTACATAGGTTATCCTAGATAATATTTTTGAAATACTCAATAATTTTTAGATTTTATCCTGCCATTTTGTAGGATATTCTATTAGCTTTCCAACGATATAAATTTATGTAAATCCGACAATCGAGTAAGAAGTTATGAAGATTTTAAGTTTAAATAGTTAAAGATCGTCATTCAGGCCAGTAGCACGTCGCAGAGTGTGTTAGAATAGTAATTGTCAATTTCCAGTGTTTCTCCATAATATTGGTGCATCGCGCCATAGACCCAGTTTATAATTGCCAATTTTGAGTGTACTATAGGATTCCACTGCATTGCAGTCCACTTCTAGTTGACAAACAAAGTCGCAACAGATACCACTGTGTTGCGTCACCATGTAATTTCCCAATTTTCATTTTCCATTGGCTTGGTGTGATAGTGGTGCGTCGTGCTAGGGGTCGAGATTGGGAAAATTACATGAAAAATTAAAGTTTCACCTATGGTTCAAATAGTCTTTTCCTATTATTTTATTCTGCCCAGATATAAGATTTAAGCCCTAAAAACATGTAAAGTCCTTCATTATTCACTTTTCCCAAAAATCAAAAGGTAGTTATCTCTAAAGAAAACAAACCCTAGCTCTTAAGAATCAAGGTGAATCCCAATAATCTCTCCAAGAATATCACTAATTAAGGTATGTTAGATGTTCATCTATGTGTCCCTTCTACCCATAGAGTCAAAGAATCTATTTCAAAAGCTTCAAGAATTATGATTCATGATTTACATATATAAAATTGGATTGTGTTCATGTTTTGAGTCAAAGAATCTATTTCTAAAGCTTCAAGAATTATGATTCATGATTTACATATATAAAATTGGATTGTGTTCATGTTTTCACATTTATTGAGTTTTAATCCATGATAGATTATAGATTCCATGAAGTTGTAGAGCATGTATGTTGAATTGGGTGATCCCCATGTTATAATCAATGAATTTTGCAAGTTGATTATTGTATCCATGTTAAACCTAAGTGTTTATAATTTAATCTCAGACAAGGTAGCATTAGCGTAAAAGAGTATTCCCTCAAGTTTACTCAATTAGCCTAGTATGCTCCCCATGTAGTAGCAGACAACAGGTCCAGAATGAGTAAGTTCATATATGGGGTATTAGATAGTGTCGTTAAGGAGAGGACAACTGTGTTGATTAAGGAATTGGACATATCTAGGCTTATCATCCATGCTCAATAGATTAAGGAGCAGAAGCTTAAGGATAATGAGAGGGTGAGAACAGGTAGCTTTATTTTCAATCAGCCTAAGTCAGATGGGGGTAACCGTTCTCAATTTCATCTAAAGTCTTCGGTTATTGCTTCATCCTCAACCAGTGTACTGATGACCTAGGATAACATAAGCAGTGGTCATACTAATACATTTTATGAGAGTGTGGTAAGAATTATAAGGGTGTGTGCAGAGCTGGCAGTGATGTTTGTTTTGGGTGTGGCAAGCTAGGTCATAGAGCTAGAGATTGTCTTTAGTCAAGTTGTGAGGGTTAGTATAGTCTTCCTTCAGCTCTGATAGGTCACCTAAATGAACAAGGTGCCACTTCCAGTGCCACCAGTGGGCAATGCCTAAATAGGTTTTACGTACTTCAGTCCAAACAGGATCAAGAAAGTTCTCCTGATCTGGTCATTGGCATGTTATGGATATTCCATTTACATATTTATGCCTCAGTTTCAGATCCTAGATATTGAGTCACGATTTAGTTTTTGGGTTCCCCATGCATCGTCTCATGCTTTTCCTTAGTATTTAGCCAAGTCAGCATTCCCGAGGGACATAGTTTCCCAAGAGGGAAATGTACTATAATCCTCGAGCTGTCACGATCTAAGCCTTCCATTTTATTATTATATAGTAAATCCATTCAAAGTACTGGGTCCTCATAGTTGACCCTCAGGTCCCAATCTCATCCGTATGATCATTCCCTTGTCATGACATATATCTAAGTAATCAGTTCTGTTCATGTATCATGATTTAGCTTAGGCATGTCCTCATGTTCCCGTTCATGCATATTCAGTCACGTATTCATTAATCTGTTCAGACAGGTACTCATGCATCAGACATACATGTTCAATATGTAAACTCAACTTATCAGTATTTTCAGTCATGTATCCCGTGCATCAGATTTGGATGTTTTGGATGTAAGTTCAGTATATCAAACTAGCAATATAATAATGCATCAATTGTGCATGTGTAGTTCAGTACCTAAACTCTGTCTATCTGTACTCTCTCAGCTTAACAAGCCATATTTGAGGATGAATATTCCCAAGAAGGAGATATTAAAATACCCTCAGTACATGGGTTATCCTAGATAAAATTTTTTGAAATACTCAGTAATTTTCAAATTTTAGCCTGCCTTTGTGTAGGAAATTCAATTAGCTTTTCAATGATATAAAATTTGCCTAAATCCAACAACGGGTAAGAAGTTATGGCGATTTTAAGTTTAGTTGTTAAAAATTGTCATTAACGCTAGTAGTATATCGCGGAGTGTGTTAGAATAGCAATTTTCAATTTCCAGTTTTGCTTCATGATATTGGCGCATTGCGCCATAAACTCAATTCACAATTGTTAATTGTTAGTGTACCAACATGATTCCACTGCGTCATGGTGCACTTCTAGTTGACAAACAAAGTGGCAATGCGATACCAATGTATCGTGCCACCATGTAATTTCCTAGTTGTCATTTTCTAATGTCTTGGCGCGATAGTGGCGCATCGTGCCAGGGGTTCAAATCGAGAAAATTACATGAAAAATTAAAGTTGCGCCCAGGGTTAAAATAATCTTTTTCCATGATTTTTTTCTGCCCAGACATAGGATTTAAGTCCTAAAAATGTGTAAAATCTTTTACTACTCACTTTCCCAAAAATCAAATGGTAGTTCTCTCTCAAGAAAACAAACCCTAGCTCTCAAGAATCAAGGTAAATCCTAATAATCTCTCCAATAACTCTAAGAATCTCACTAATTAATGTATGTTAGATGTTCATCTATGGGTCCCTTCCACCCATGGAGTCAAAGAATCCATAGTTAAAGCTTCAAGAATTATGATTCATGATTTAAATATATGAAATTGGACAATGTTCTTGTTTAGATATTTATTGAGTTTCAATCCATGATAAATTATAGATTCCATAAAGTTGTATAGCAGGTATGTTCAATTGGGTGATCCCTATGTTATAATCCCGTAATTTTGCAAATTGATTGTTGTATCCATGTCAACCCTAAGTGTTTATGATTCAATGAAACAAGGCTTCTCATGTGCTTGAAAAATTGTCTATGAGAATGAAATAATGCCATTATAGCATGCTAACATGTATTCCCCATTCATGTAAAAGTTAATGCATTATAAGTGATTGATAAATTATCTATTTGAATGATTTGTGACCAAGTGTACATTGCTATGTTATTCAAGATTATGGTTTTCTTTACTTTTCATGCTATCGAGTCCTGGGGGTATTTAATACCCGATAATTTAGTTGTTACTTAGAGCCAGTATCAGTTATAGAATAGTATAAGTCATGTCACTATCAGTAGTACTCTCAGTCCCTTATAGAATTTAATAGGATTCAGTCAGTTACAAAACATAGGAAAACTCAGTAATCTTAGTATCAGTCCCGTACAGCTCAGTACACTCAGTTTAGTGTCTTTTAGTTGGGAGTAGGATTTAGCACTGAGTAAACCCAATGATGGGGGCTCACCTTCCAGAAGAGAGTGTGATCCTTAGAAGCAATCCTTGCATTCTAGAACTACATAGCCAGTGTAGGTAGAGACATCAAACCTACCAGTTGAGGGTTGATAAGGTGATCTACCTGCCAATATAGGGTACCACTATTCTTGTTTAGGGAAACTTCCAGTAAATGGTTACTCTTCAATTTGACTTTGCCCGTGGCACACTACTGACACTTTTCCAATTGGGGTTACTGATTGGACCACTATTAGTTCAAATAGGGGCATATCGGTTACATGATTACATCCCGTAATTTTAGTTTTAGTCTCAGTCTTCAGAATAGAACTCAGTTCAGTTCTGCAGAATTAGGAATATCATATACAGTCACTCAATTATCTGTATTTTAGATTATCAATGATATTAAATTATCAGTATGTTCAGTTATCAGTTATAAAATTTAGTTCTAGTATACTTAGTTACAGTATACATAATATGTTTAGTAGTTACAGATCCTCCATGTATGCAAATCTATCTCTTGCATATCATTTATTCTGTTATTTTTAATGCATATGCACCCTTGCATTCAATCTTACCTCATTTACCATACTAGTATATTCCCGCATATTGACGCATACTTTACTGTGCTATGATGTTTCATATCATAGGTTTTGATACTCAGGTTCCTGAACGCTCTTAGCCAAATTTAGCAGTGAGTCCTCATCTATTGAGGAAATGCTTTCATTTTAGTACTTCAGCATAACAATATTTTAGTAGAAGGAGTTAGTAAGGGGATTGTCCCATCAACTCAACTGTCAGTCAGTTTCAGTTAGGGGCTCTCAGACTAGATTTTGAGATAGTATTTTATATTCAAAGTTTGTATTTTATCATTATTTAAGAGTTTCCTAATGTCTTTCCCTAGGATTTGTTAGGGTACCTCCTGCTAGGGAAATAGAATTTGGTATTATCCATCTTCTCGATACTCAACTTATTTACATTCCTCCATATCATATGGCTCCTGCAAAGCTTAAGGAGTTTAAGGAGAAACTCAAAGATCTACAAGATAAAGGTTTGATAAAGCCTAGTTTTTCTCCATGGGGAACTCCCGTCCTATTCATATGAAAGAAAGATAGTTCTTTGAAAATGTGCACTGGCTATCACCAACTGAATAAGGTTACTGTCGAGAACAAACATTATCTTCTGAGAATTGATGTCATATTTTATCAACTCCAAGGTGCAAGTTATTTCTCAAAGATAGACATTAGATTCGGCTATCATCAACTTAAATTAAGGGAATGTGATATTCCAAAGAAAGCCTTCAGATTCCGTTAGGGTCATTTTGTGTTTCTAGTCATGTCATTTGGATTTACCAATGCCCTAGCAACCTTTATGGACTTGATGAATAGTGTGTTCAAATAGTATCTGGACATATTTGCAATATTCTTTGTAGATGATATCCTTGTCTACTCTCATAGTGAGGATGATCATTCAGACCATCTCAGAATTGTATTACAAAGAGAATGATCATTTAGACCATCTCAGAATTATGTTGCAAACTCTTAGAGATCACTAGTTGTTTGCCAAATTCAACAAGTGTGAATATTGGCTAAGATCAATAGCCTTTATCTATCATATTATTTCCAGTGAGG
>JAPEIP010000009.1:40524995-40540038 GCA_026120095.1 Capsicum chinense
AGTATCAGTCCCGTACAGCTCAGTACACTCAGTTTAGTGTCTTTTAGTTGGGAGTAGGATTTAGCACTGAGTAAACCCAATGATGGGGGCTCACCTTCCAGAAGAGAGTGTGATCCTTAGAAGCAATCCTTGCATTCTAGAACTACATAGCCAGTGTAGGTAGAGACATCAAACCTACCAGTTGAGGGTTGATAAGGTGATCTACCTGCCAATATAGGGTACCACTATTCTTGTTTAGGGAAACTTCCAGTAAATGGTTACTCTTCAATTTGACTTTGCCCGTGGCACACTACTGACACTTTTCCAATTGGGGTTACTGATTGGACCACTATTAGTTCAAATAGGGGCATATCGGTTACATGATTACATCCCGTAATTTTAGTTTTAGTCTCAGTCTTCAGAATAGAACTCAGTTCAGTTCTGCAGAATTAGGAATATCATATACAGTCACTCAATTATCTGTATTTTAGATTATCAATGATATTAAATTATCAGTATGTTCAGTTATCAGTTATAAAATTTAGTTCTAGTATACTTAGTTACAGTATACATAATATGTTTAGTAGTTACAGATCCTCCATGTATGCAAATCTATCTCTTGCATATCATTTATTCTGTTATTTTTAATGCATATGCACCCTTGCATTCAATCTTACCTCATTTACCATACTAGTATATTCCCGCATATTGACGCATACTTTACTGTGCTATGATGTTTCATATCATAGGTTTTGATACTCAGGTTCCTGAACGCTCTTAGCCAAATTTAGCAGTGAGTCCTCATCTATTGAGGAAATGCTTTCATTTTAGTACTTCAGCATAACAATATTTTAGTAGAAGGAGTTAGTAAGGGGATTGTCCCATCAACTCAACTGTCAGTCAGTTTCAGTTAGGGGCTCTCAGACTAGATTTTGAGATAGTATTTTATATTCAAAGTTTGTATTTTATCATTATTTAAGAGTTTCCTAATGTCTTTCCCTAGGATTTGTTAGGGTACCTCCTGCTAGGGAAATAGAATTTGGTATTATCCATCTTCTCGATACTCAACTTATTTACATTCCTCCATATCATATGGCTCCTGCAAAGCTTAAGGAGTTTAAGGAGAAACTCAAAGATCTACAAGATAAAGGTTTGATAAAGCCTAGTTTTTCTCCATGGGGAACTCCCGTCCTATTCATATGAAAGAAAGATAGTTCTTTGAAAATGTGCACTGGCTATCACCAACTGAATAAGGTTACTGTCGAGAACAAACATTATCTTCTGAGAATTGATGTCATATTTTATCAACTCCAAGGTGCAAGTTATTTCTCAAAGATAGACATTAGATTCGGCTATCATCAACTTAAATTAAGGGAATGTGATATTCCAAAGAAAGCCTTCAGATTCCGTTAGGGTCATTTTGTGTTTCTAGTCATGTCATTTGGATTTACCAATGCCCTAGCAACCTTTATGGACTTGATGAATAGTGTGTTCAAATAGTATCTGGACATATTTGCAATATTCTTTGTAGATGATATCCTTGTCTACTCTCATAGTGAGGATGATCATTCAGACCATCTCAGAATTGTATTACAAAGAGAATGATCATTTAGACCATCTCAGAATTATGTTGCAAACTCTTAGAGATCACTAGTTGTTTGCCAAATTCAACAAGTGTGAATATTGGCTAAGATCAATAGCCTTTATCTATCATATTATTTCCAGTGAGGGTACTAGGTTAATCCCCAAATATTTTATTGAGGGTTTCTCATCTATTACATCCCCTATTTCTAGATTGACCCAACTGATACTCCTACAAATTACCCCTACTGCAACAAACTTTTGGCAACAGTTCCTAAAGCATTAAAATAGACCCTCTATTGCAACGGTTACAACCGTTGGAAAAATAATTGTTCTAGTAGAACTATTTTTTGGTAAAAACATTGCTTTTGTTGAAGAACCATTGCAATAGAGTGTCTTATAGAAACGATTGCACGAACCATTACCATAGAGTCATTAATGGTAACACTTTATAGGATAAAAAATACAATTGTAACATTTTTTCACATCCCTCGCCAATATTATCAAAAATTAAAGAAATATAAACAATGTGTCTATAATTTCACTGAAGTTTGATAAGCTCTGATGACCCAATTTCACTATGCTCCTAAATCCCAATTTCAAAGGTGATATTGTCAGCATCAATAACAACACCTAGTTTGGAACATTCTTCTTCTTCTCTTCATCCCTAATGAGGGACCCTATTACTTCTTCAAGAATATTTATTCTGATTTTGACCCTTTTGCTTCAAACACCACTACTACCATCACTATCACCATTGCTATCATTGTTAATTCTGTTGCCGTGCTGCTAGTGGTGGGGTGGTGGGGATATAGGGCCCACTAAGACTATGGATGAGGTGTGAAGGGATATTGTAGCAGGGGTGGGGGAGATAACTTTGGAGGATTTTTTTACGAAAGATGGTATGGTTACAAAGGAGGATGTTACAGTATGAATGATTTCTACCACTCTACCACCACCGCCACCATCATCGATGGAGATGGTGGCTTTAGAAGCTAGAGGAGATTTTGTGGTGGATAACATAATGGGTACAAGGAATTTTCAGTTTCTAGTGGCCATGGAGTAGAATGGACTAGGTGGGTATGGTATGGAACCATTACAACCACCACCACCCTATATAGGATATAGAAATAGGGTTTAGCGGCAGCTATTGTAGAAAGGAAAGTGTCTGTGGAAGATAGAAGAGAAGGTCAACTGTGGAGGAGTTGCTGGCTGACAAAGCTACATAGCAAAAAAAATGATGTATGATCCAGAACAAAGAGTTTCCTGCTAGGTCTAAAGAGCAAAAATAGGTACCTTTTTCGCTTCCATTTCGATGAATTTCTAATCACGTTTGTTTTTTTGTTTTTAGGGCCGCGAAAATTGAGAGTTGCACCTATATTTTTAATGAATTTCAGGATTATCATGCATTTATTTTAAGCTACATATTTTCCCCATAGATGAATTTGTTATTGTTTTCTTGCCAAGAATTACTAAAATATTGATGATCTTAAATAGTTTTTGTAACAGGCTATTTCTTGTTCAAATAATAAAGAATCAATTGTTTAAAACATGAATAATTATTGATAGTATAACTAGCTATCAAAGTTTTTTTATCATGTCTTCTGATCACTCTATAACAATGCTAAGAAAGGATCCAAGGAAAATTGACATAATTAAAAGTCAAGATTAATACACCTAATTTTGAGGCTCATGAAATGGAAGCTAATGATTTACAAGCAGCAGTTGTCCAGTATCTCCAATTTAGGGGGACAGGAAAGGGACTGAGATTGCTTTTGTTGTTAAAACTTGAAGTTCTACTACCATTAAACTTTTCCTATCTGCTTAGAGTGGTTTGTGATTTTATTGTTTTAGATGTCCAATATTTTGATACATATCTTGGAAGTAGTTTGTAGCACTTGTAATTTCTAATAAGTAACTGCACCACTTTGTGCTTTTGCATAGTTTCCTTGGCAATTTTTAACAAGTAACTTCACTTTGATTGCTGACCGAACATTTAGGTTTGTGTTTAATTTGGGCATTTTTTGTTGCTCTTATTTCTATGTCGATAAAGCATTTCCTTATTTCTACTCTAATTATGCTAAATACATCTCCTATTATCAAATCAATAATAACTTAAAAACTCACAATAACCAATTACAAAATAGAATTACATTATGAAATATTCTTCCTTGAATACCCTTTATATTATGGTAAATATTTTGTATCCCTCCTCAATATCCTATGCCAGTAGGCTTAATTAACAAGTGTTAAGTTTAATTGCTGCTTTATTACTTGGTTCCGTATAGAACTTGTAGTTATCAGCTGGCTTAGTTGTGGATTCTGCTAAGTTGTAGCTCCCATGATCATTTCTTCTATCATCTTATCATGATCCTCTTGTTTCTACCTGGCTATAGTAAATATTACACCACCTGGTACAAAAATAATTTTAATGTTATCAAGTTTAGCTCAACTTGCAAGGAAGGTAAACTAAGAAAATAGAGATGCATAGCATTTGGAGTAAAGGATCAGGAACTAATATATGAAGTTAAAATGAGAACTTTGATGCAATTCAATTTGGCAAGCAGTAGTAAGAGCATAAAATATGTCCTGATGATTGAACAAGGTTTAATCTCATCAAATGAGGGAGGGACAACATTCTATCTTCATAAAATTTATTATAAATGAATTGCTACTAGTATTTTATTTCTCATCCATTGAATAACGATAAGTGATATTTTATTTTTTCTACTGCTATTATTCAATATGGACATGTGAAGAAACTAATAGAATAGATAAAGAAAGGGGCAGCATCTGTTGATAGAGTTGAAGATAAATTGTCGCAAGTAGGTGCTAGCTTTATCTTTTTATATCTTTCCATTTGGAATTGAAAATTTACATTATTCTAATTTTGAGAAAGCATCTTCAAATCTAATTTACTTGAAAATAATGAACCACAAAGTACAACAAGGTGGTAGTTTTGGTTACTGCCTGACAACTCAATAAAATTTATCTGTTTAAGGTGGTTCCTTGTTAATAAGAACCATTTTTGTCACTTAGAGATGATACTTAAGTGAAATATAAAGGGAGTATGATAATCAGCTAAATTTCTCTAGCTTTAAATAATCCTTCTTTTGTTTTGGTATAAATATATTGCTATTGGAAGGTGCAATGTTGCTAGAGCACTTACCACTTATCAGTATCATTCTATTCTATATGTACTATTAAGGGCATATCGTTTGCATTCTTCTCAAGCGGCTATGACCATGCTATTTTGTTGAACCTTGTAAATCTAATCTTTGTTGTGTGAATTTGTCTCTCATTCACTGGTTCGTACGAATAACCTAGTTTTTATGCGTGTAGTTCTGGTAAAAAAAGCTTTCTCAACTTTAACAAAACTAAAGTGATTGGCTGAATGTATGGACTCTATTTAATTAAACGAAATTGGTGTAGGCTGATGAAGAAACAACGTGGTCTATGCTAATTTTCAAAATTGTTTCTTCCATCTCTGGTTCATATTTACTTTTTGGTCTTAGTTGTCTCTTTTTGGTTGTTTTATCATTTTTTCTTGTCTGTCTTACTAAGTAATTGAATAAGGATTAAACAAACATAGAAATTAGGGAAAGCTTGAAGAAGTTCAGAGCCAGTGAAGTGGCCTATGCACTAGACCAAACTTGGATGGTTGATGAACTTTGTCTTTTAACTGTGATCCCTTAAGATAAAAAGTTTGTATATCCTTGTAGATATTGTGTTTGTGGTATCTGGGAGGCTTAATCATATTGAAATTTGAGATACTTGCTTATGGTTGCCTCACGCTAATTGCATGTTCTCTCTGAGGAAATATACTTTTATATTAACTAATAGTCCCTTTAGTTATAATTCACAATATTTGCAACATTATTGCCTATAAAACCTTGCATGGATGACTTGTAACATTTTTTGTTCTATGTTCTCGCTTTGAACAATTTCTTTGTTCTAGTAGGTTCTTTCTTCATTGGGATGGAAGAAGGGTGATCTTTTTCTAGATGATGTCAACGCTCAATTAAAGAATAAGAATATTACAACTGATATTAAATTACACTCAAGATCCAATGTAAGTTCTGCAATTATCTCTTCTATTTCACTACTTATTTTGTAATCCCACTCTTGTATTGTGCTCTTGGATTTTTTATCTTCGTCTTTAGTGATCATTTGACAAAATAGGAGTACACAACCTTTTCTGATTTACAATACCATGTTTATATTTGTAGCCGTCTTATCATTTGTTTTTAGGGTAATTACTTAGCATAGTTTTCTTGTTCTTTCTCTTATATAATGAAATTAATCTGATATAATTATGTAACAGATGTTTAGCTTTATAAAACCACCATACTTGATGAAGATTCTCCAGGGTTGAAACCAATTTTAAGCTTCAGAGTTCTTGACTAATGGTCTGGAAAAGTAAACAACTCTACCATTTATTTGTCAAATATTGACATTGAAAGAAGAAAATATGTGGCTCTCTTTTATGCAAATCACAGATCAAGCTATTCAAGTTCACTCCTATGTTAGGGTGCTCTGACCATCATATTTCAACTGTAGGAGTCCCATGTGTCTTTACTTTGTTTTTTATATATGAGAAAAATGAGAAAGAAATAGATTATCTAATTCATGAGATTGTCTAATTTATATGGAAATTGACGTCTGATATTTTTGGGAAAACTTTTAGCTCTGCAAAAGACAAATAATACACAGAAATAACCTTATCGAGCTTCTTCCTTATGTTAAGAAGCTTTCTTAAGCAGGTTCTTTTAGTTAAACGACTTCAGGTTTTTCCTTATCTATAACAGGGATGTTATCTATTTGTTTGTAGTGATAACATGCTTTTTGAACTTACTGTGAACCTATTTAATATTCTATTTTTTAAACTTATAATGACTTGAACAATTATGAATCTACATGGGTGTTCAAAAAATCATCAAAAAGTTAAAGAACTTTGTTTCAGTTGGATCACTTCCAGCTTTATAGAAAAAATAAATGCGAGAACACAAGAAGAAGAAAAATATAGGTTACTTGGAATTTCTTGAAGCTTATCGTGAGTAGAACTTGATACTATGTAAAACCATAACTAATCATTTGAGTACTTAACATACATTTTGGTTTTGAATTTAGATTACTAGTTTAATTTGTTCCATATTCTGGATTATGTGATTATTAATGAATGATTTTGTTTTAAGATGTGTGTATAATTATTTATTGTAATTTATTATGTATGTAAATACTAATTTACAATATATCGCTATAGATTCTATTGCAAATATCACAATAGATGATGTTGTAATAGTTTAATGTCATTGTAATAACTTCTATTACAACAGTTAAGAACTATTGCAATAGATAAAAATAGGCATCTCAATAAGTAAAAATATAACTATTTCCATAGGTCAAGCTTTGGCGATGGTTTCGTGATGGTTTCAGCCAACCGTCGCCATAGCTTGACCTATGGCAACAGTTCAAAAAACCATCATATAAACCGTTGCCATAGACCTATTGCAATAACCACCAATAGGACGCTTGCTGAACCATCGCGGTAGAGCTATGACAGTGTTTTTTCTTTCTATTGCAATGGTTTTGCAACCGTTACCATAGGGGTAATTTCTGGTAGTAAGAAGGTTACATTTCAGTGGTCCAATTCCTATAAGAAGAGTTTTAAAGAGTTAAAGACTCAACTCACTTTAGCCCCATTCCTAGCATTACCCAATGGTATGGATGGTTTTGTGGTGTTTTCTTTGAAAATCTAGAGACATTGTATTTATGGGGTGCACGTTGATGTGTTCATGGATCATAAAAGTTTGAAATATGTGTTTACTCAGAGGGAATTGAATCTACGTTAGAGAAGATGGTTAGAATTTTTAAAGGATTATGATATGAATTTATTGTATCATTCGGGCAAGGCCAATGTAGTGGTAGATGCCCTTAGTAGACTGTCTATGGGTAGTGTTTCTCATATGGAGAATAGTAAGAAAGAGTTAGCTCAAGAAGTACATCAGTTAGCCATATTGGGTGTTAGATTAGTTGATTCCGCCAAAGGAAATGTTTAGGTTCAGAGTAGTTCTGAATCTTCACTAGTTTCAGAAGTGAAAGAGAAAAAAGATAAGGATCCTTGTTTGGTCAAACTGAAGAAGTTAGTTAAAGACCAAAAGGTAGAGGTTTTCTCCCAAGGGGAAGATGGTGTGTTGAGATACAAAAGTAGATTATGCGTACTTTGTGTTGATGATTTGAGATAGCAGATTATGGCTAAAGCACATGGTGTGCGTTATTCTATTCATCCCGTCGCTACCAAGATGTACCGCAACTTATGAGAAATCTATTGATAGAGTAGTATGAAGAAAGATATTGTAGAGTTTTTGCCAAAGTGAGCAACTTGTCAACTGGTTAAGGTAGAGTACCAAAAACCTGGTGGTACATTGCAAGAGTTTGGTATACCCACTTAGAAGTGGGAAGAGGTGAATATGGATTTTGTGACTAGTTTACCCCATTTGCATCATAATCATGATTCAATTTGGGTTATGGTGGATAGATTGACTAAGTCAGCGCATTTCATGCTAGTTCATCAAATATAGTTGAGGATTATACTAAGATGTATATTCGAGAGATAGTTAGATTACATGGAGTTCCTTTTTCCATTATCTAAAATAGGGGTACTCAGTTTACCTCTCAATTTTGGAAAGCTTTTCAGAAGGGTCTTGGTACCCAAATTAATCTTAGTTTATCTTTTCATCTGCAGATATATGGACAAGAAGAGAGGATCATTCAGACTTTAGAGGATATGTTGAGATCTTGTGTTCTTAATTTCAAAGGTAATTGGGATGAGAATTTGCAACTGATTGAGTTCACTTATAATAATAGTTATCATGCTAGTATTCAGATGGATCCATTTGAGGCTCTTTATGGGCAGAGATATAGATCATCGATTGGTTGGTTCGAAGTAGGTAAGGTCAATTTAATTGGGCTAGACAAGGTGTTTGAAGCCATAGAGAAAATTTAGTTAATTAGTGAGAGATTAAAAGTAGCCCAAAGTCGTCAGAAATTCTATATAAATGTAGGAAGAAAAGGTCTTGAGTTTGAAGTTGATAATTTTGTACATTTGAAAGTTTCACCCATGAAAGGGGTGAAGATATTTGGCAAGAAGAGAAGCTTAGTCCTCATTATGTAGGTCCCTTTCGTATTTTGAGTCATGTTGGGAAGGTGGCGTATGATCTTGAGATACCCATAGATTTATCCTCAGTTCATCCAGTATTCCATATGTCCTTGTTGAAGAAGTGAATGGACGAGTCAGCTATTGTAGTTCCTATACAAAATACATATATTAAGAATATCCTTTCGTATGAAGATGTCCCAGTAGAGATTCTTGATCATCAGATACATAGACTAAGGAACAAAAAGTTCCCTTGGTCAAAGTTTTATGGCCAAATCATTCCGTTGAGGGCGCTACTTAGGAAGCAGAAGCATACATATGTACCAAGTATGCTTATCTCTTCTCCACAAACACATATTCTGTCGAAGGTAATATTTTCCTTTATTCAGTTCTTTTCTAAGTCTTAGGTTCAGCTATATAGCTATTCTGATAATAATTCGTGCATTTTCAAATCAGTTCAGTATCTTAGTATATTGAGCATCAGTCATTCAGTTTATTTCAGTTTTGCATGATAGCTTATAGCCTCAAATTCTTTAATATTTTTAGCTTAACCAGACACATTCGAGGACGAATGTTTCCAAGATTGAGATATTGTAATACCCCATAAATTTTACATGATTAAATTCATTCCTAGAATGTTAAGGAATAACTTTAAAAATTAAGAATATTTATTTCATGTGGAATTCTTTAGATTTAGACTTTCCATTGCGTGGTAAATTGAATAAGCTATCCATCGATACCAAATTCGCCTAATTTCGACACTCGGTAAAGGAGTTAAGACATTTTTAAGTTGATAGTCTACCACCTGGGCAGTCACCGCATTATGGAGATGGTTAACTTCATAATTGTCATATCCAGTGAACCTCTGTGATATTGGCATATCACGGACAGGTCCATTTTCCCATTTGTCAATTTCAAGTAGTCCGATTATATAGTAGCACGTCGCACTGCATTGAAGTTCCAGGTCCTAATTGTCAAAATCCAGTGGCATAACGCGATAGCTCCGCATCGTGGAGACACCCAATTTTCCAATTGTCAAATTCTAGTGAGCCACCATGATAGTGGGGTGTCGTGCTAGTCGATCAAATCGAGACCCAGTTACATATTTTCCAGCTTCATTTAGGGTTTTAAAGAGGGCATTTCGGAGTATTCCTAAGACCCTAATCCATCCAAAACACAAGATTACAGTAATTCTAAACCTATTGTACTCATTATTTATCAATTTTCTCTCAAAGAAAACCTTAGAGCTCCAAAGCTTCTTCTCCAAGAAATTAAAATCCTCCATTGATTCTCCAAGAATGCTTAAAATTGAAGGATCCCAAGGCAAGATTATCAAGAACCCATCATCAAGAACTCAATAGGAATCCAAAATTCAAGGTTTCTTCATCTAATTATCCAACAAGGTATGTGGGGTCTATGAACAAGGATCTACTTCCATCCTTGTGCCCAAAACAAAGTTTTAATTACAAATTCATTTGATTTTGAATGTTTATACATGAATTTCAAGTTAGGGTTCATACTGATTATTACTGTTTACAAAGTAATGAGTATTTAAGATATTTTGAAGGTGGATTGTATGTCTATTTTCACATTTTAATGCCTATTGTAGTAAATTACATATTTTTTAGATGAATTATCATTTTGTCCATTATCAAGCATGATTATTATGATGTTTTTACATGAGATTTATGCATGGGTTACTGCCCTAAGATTGAATAATATTATTTCAAGAAAGATGATGCTTCAAGCATCTTATGAGCAGATTTCTCATAGATTTTCAAAAAAAGCTTTGATCTTTTGATCCTCATTAGCTATGGAGTTCAATTTATAGATTATTACAGATTATAGAACTCAGAAAAACATTATTTATAGATTTACTCAGCTGATTACTTAATTGGTTTTAGATAAACCATTATGCTAGTTTTAAAGTTGATTTCTAATAGAATTAGCGTAGCAAATAAAAAAGAGTAGTATTTAGCACCGAGCGGAATTGTGGTTTTAGTATATTCTATATCCACAGAACTATGTAGCCAACATAGGTATAGATTATTAGATTATTCCCATTTCTATACGGATGATAGATTTTGCTTGTGATCAATCACATGGGTAGGTTATACTCCCTAGCAAGAGCATGACACCTTTTTCCAACATAAGGTATTTTTATTAGGAGGACGAGATGTTAGACTCCATGTTATCTCACATCGTGTATGTCGTTTAAGAGAACCTACCTGCTGATCAAAGTAAAAGAATGAAATAAATGCTTTTAGAAAACTAAGTTTAAAGACTCACAGTTTTATTTAGAATATGCTTTACAAAAAGATAATAGCTTTAGATTTTAGCTTTCAGATTTTAGATTTAGAGTGAGCTCTTTTAAACTTAAATAGTATGATTTAAAGATATAGATTTAGTACAACTATTAGAACTAAATTTTATGGCTCACAAGATTTATAAAGTATGTTTTGCTTCTTATTGCTATATATTTCAGTATTTCAGATATTTCAGCTTATCTGAGTCATTTATATTTAGCATGCATTGTTTTATAAATGATGATTATGAGATGATGTTTTACTAATGCATATCACCTCATATACTCATTATATCCTTAAAGTATTGATCCACATATACGTCTATATGCTACATTGTCTCATAATGTAGGTTCAGGTGCTCAATGTCAGTAGCGTGAGTAGTTCGAGCATCTTCATCTATATTCGACGGTTGGTGAGTCCTTATAGTTTGGGGACTTATTCATTCAAATTTTGCAGTTTATTAGTTTATGAGATTTAGCCTTTCTTTTTAGACAGTTCGAGTATCTGGAGGTTTGTCGAAGTGACTATCTAGTATTAGTAGTAGAGGCTTGTTAGACTACTAGTTTAGATGTAGATTACTCAATTTTGATGTTTCATATGTTATGTTCAGATTATTCTCAGATATTACAAATAGTTTCTGCATTCTAGCATGACTTTTATGTCTATATTTTCATTATTATAAGATTCAAGCTCAGTAGTAGGCAGGGTTAGCTTAAGGCTACTCATAGTTTTGAGCCCCGTATGACGTCTAAAGATCATATTTTGGGGCATTATACATATGTTGGACAATGTTAGAGTCTTAAGGGAGGCCTAGGGTATGATTGGTTTGTGCCACTCATATAGTAGGGTACGATTGGTATGGGGTGGTGTACCATCCTGTAAGAATTTTAAGCTGTTTAATTTGGGGGTAATATGGAAATTTTACCGCTTAACCTCTTAAGGCCCCACAATTTATATCACTCTTGGGGCATCATTTAACCTATTTTCAATCACTCAAACTCTCTTAAAACACTTTAAAATTCTCTTAAGGCTCTTGGGTCAAGGAAGGCTAGGGTTTCCTCAATAGGATCATTTTGGGGCTTATAAGGGTGATTTCTCTTCATCATATTCTTAATCTAAGGTATGTTACTTCTTTCTCATTGTTAGTTAAAACTAAAAGCATGTTTTATGAATTGTTTTCATGGCATAAATGTTGTATGGTTTTGGGTTTTAAAATATATTTTGGGGGTTTTGGTTACAATGGTTGGTTATGTTTTTTCCATATCTCTTACTTATTGTTTTTATGTTATTTTGGTGGTTTGAACATTTGGTTTTATCAAAATGGTTAAATTAGTACATGGTATTGTCTTTGAAAACTATATTCCCCCAACATGTTTGATAAAATGCCTAAGAGAATGTTTTTTGTTAAATTGTTGGACTTTCCTTAAATTATTGCATTGTATAAATTGGTAATGGAACCCTAAATGGTAAAAGTGGTTTTGAATGGTTAATGGTAAGGTCTTTGTGGTTATGGTTGGTCCAATTAAAATCCATATGGGGTACAAGGGAATCCCCTTAGCAAGCATAATAATGATCACTTGTAGAGTAAATGGGATTCCCCCAAATTAACTTAACAATGTAATCTATGGGTATGTCAGAATCCCTTTTTCTTAAAAAGAACGGCTAAGGACTTTTCTTGTAAGCAATAGTCGGTATGACGATACCACTACTTATAGCCTTGGTTAATAATAAATGGAATTGGTGGTTTAGTTTTATGGTAATGGTTTTACTTGGGCAATATTGGCGGGGTATGATTGCTAATCGTGAAGGTGTGAGTCCAATGGACGAACAATGAAAGCTCATATTTGCAGACATAAAGATTTGTCATAAAGACCATGTATGATACTTATAGGGTACATGGGAATCCCTTAAGTACACTTGTGCATATGTATCATAGATAGTGAAGGGTACTCGAGAATCCCCTACTCCTATGGTATCTCCAGATCGTAAGGCTACAAGTATAGGTCCCGTTTAGGGGGTTACACTAGACCCATATAGCCCATGGGTAGTTCTAGGAAAGTTAAGCTACACATACCTAGGTTAATGGTTTTAAAGGCATACTAAACCCAATTCCCATTCCCAGCATGGTTGTATATATGTATGTATGATTGTGAATGCATATCGTTTGTTTACTTGGTTTTAAAGGTTGGAATACTTTATACTTTTCCTGAGTGCATGCTAGCATCACCCGCTAACCCATTTTTGGGCAGCTGTATCCCCACACGATGAAAGAACCATCCATTCTACTTTTCCTGCTTTATGATCAGATTAGGGATCAGTTGTTGCATTAAAGTTGTGAGATTCCATATTCCAGAAGGCTCCATTTCATGTGGTGGATGTTTTTACATACTTAGGTTATTTCATAAACATTAATTTTGGCTATGGTTGGTGGCATGTTCTAATCTGATATTATTTTACTTTTGGTTATAGGATTGTGGAACTACTATGGGTTGGTATGGGAGATGTTATTATTAGTGTTAGCCTTAGTATTAGCATTGGTATTGGGGATGACATAGGTTGATGGTATTTTATTTATGATTGTTCCATTCTATTTTAGATAATGTATATTTATATTTGGAACTCATTTGGTATGAGATTCATTGATTGGTTTATGGTATGGTTATTGGTTGCTATTGTATGGTCTGGATTGGTACAAATATGCTATCTTGTTATATGTTGGGAACTCATCCAACTCAGGATATACATTTGGATGATTGGGTTGGGTATCAAGGGTGGTCCTCGGTACTGGTTGGACTTGGGATGCCCATTATGACAAGGCCCTAGTTTGGATCATGTCAGTCACCCTACTCATCGGCTGTAGGATTCTCTCTTGATTCGAATTTAAAGCAAGTAAAGGATTTTACTGAATCCTAGTGCTAGAAATACATCGTAGACCCAACTATGAACAACAAAATAAACCCGTGAACTTCAGCAATTTCAATCTACTCGATATCATAATCCCTAATAGTGGTGCCAAAATTTTGATCTACTGCTAAACTATCTCTCCAAATCGAGGCTAAATTAGTCCTAGTCAGTATAGTAACCCAGCTACGGCTGGAATCAATGGGTAAATGTGGAAAGAAAATGTGGGGTTTTGTAGTTTAAATTAACCATAAGTAACTAGTTGTTGCATTTTGTTAAAATCAATGGGAGACGAACACTAGGATTGTGTCCCCCTTAGAATCTTGAATCAATAGGTTTCCTATGCTCAACTAAACAAAACGAATAGCTTGCATGCAGAATCTGATAAGCTATGTACTATAAAATCACTTGTGGACACATTGACGGATTTCATCCTTTACCTTTTGAGTGTCAAAGTGTCTCTCTACTAACCGTTATCCTATATCCTAGTTAACTATCACCTTTTCGGTCTCATGTTATTAGATGTAACTAATTTTCACTAGAAGATACTATTAGTAAGATGGTTTCATTAATTAACTCCAAATTATTGTTGTCATTATATTTTCCTAGTCCCTACTTCCCTTTTAGAGTGAATAGAAATATCTAGGCAGTATCATAACATTTGCAACCACTAACACAACTATTAAAACGAAGATAATACAATACATGCATGGGTACTAGTTCAGAACAGCTTTGCACTTTACCTACTCATCAATTTTCCTGGGTTTCCACAACCCTAGCAAAGAGTTTTAGCCACTCATGTGTAACACCCCGATTTGCTGAACCGGAATGCTACACGGTGCTCATGACCCCGAGGGACCATAAGATAACCCATGACTGATATCAAAGATGAGCAAACATAAATCAAAGGGATCAAATACCTTGAAATTTATAGTATGAGATAGAAACAGAAGAAAGGGTAACATTCCTACATGCCTTGTAGCCCTTCTTTTATAAGTGTGGTATTTTACACACCCATAAAAAACTATACTTGACATGTATTTATGCACACCCAACTGAATATGAACCTAGGATCTGATACCAACTTGACACAACCCAAAATTGAGCCTTATTATATGGG
>JAPEIP010000009.1:40540138-40615895 GCA_026120095.1 Capsicum chinense
ATGGACGAGTCAGCTATTGTAGTTCCTATACAAAATACATATATTAAGAATATCCTTTCGTATGAAGATGTCCCAGTAGAGATTCTTGATCATCAGATCCATAGACTAAGGAAAAAAAAGTTCCCTTGGTCAAAGTTTTATGGCCAAATCATTCCGTTGAGGGCGCTACTTAGGAAGCAGAAGCATACATATGTACCAAGTATGCTTATCTCTTCTCCACAAACACATATTCTGTCGAAGGTAATATTTTCCTTTATTCAGTTCTTTTCTAAGTCTTAGGTTCAGCTATATAGCTATTCTGATAATAATTCGTGCATTTTCAAATCAGTTCAGTATCTTAGTATATTGAGCATCAGTCATTCAGTTTATTTCAGTTTTGCATGATAGCTTATAGCCTCAAATTCTTTAATATTTTTAGCTTAACCAGACACATTCGAGGACGAATGTTTCCAAGATTGAGATATTGTAATACCCCATAAATTTTACATGATTAAATTCATTCCTAGAATGTTAAGGAATAACTTTAAAAATTAAGAATATTTATTTCATGTGGAATTCTTTAGATTTAGACTTTCCATTGCGTGGTAAATTGAATAAGCTATCCATCGATACCAAATTCGCCTAATTTCGACACTCGGTAAAGGAGTTAAGACATTTTTAAGTTGATAGTCTACCACCTGGGCAGTCACCGCATTATGGAGATGGTTAACTTCATAATTGTCATATCCAGTGAACCTCTGTGATATTGGCATATCACGGACAGGTCCATTTTCCCATTTGTCAATTTCAAGTAGTCCGATTATATAGTAGCACGTCGCACTGCATTGAAGTTCCAGGTCCTAATTGTCAAAATCCAGTGGCATAACGCGATAGCTCCGCATCGTGGAGACACCCAATTTTCCAATTGTCAAATTCTAGTGAGCCACCATGATAGTGGGGTGTCGTGCTAGTCGATCAAATCGAGACCCAGTTACATATTTTCCAGCTTCATTTAGGGTTTTAAAGAGGGCATTTCGGAGTATTCCTAAGACCCTAATCCATCCAAAACACAAGATTACAGTAATTCTAAACCTATTGTACTCATTATTTATCAATTTTCTCTCAAAGAAAACCTTAGAGCTCCAAAGCTTCTTCTCCAAGAAATTAAAATCCTCCATTGATTCTCCAAGAATGCTTAAAATTGAAGGATCCCAAGGCAAGATTATCAAGAACCCATCATCAAGAACTCAATAGGAATCCAAAATTCAAGGTTTCTTCATCTAATTATCCAACAAGGTATGTGGGGTCTATGAACAAGGATCTACTTCCATCCTTGTGCCCAAAACAAAGTTTTAATTACAAATTCATTTGATTTTGAATGTTTATACATGAATTTCAAGTTAGGGTTCATACTGATTATTACTGTTTACAAAGTAATGAGTATTTAAGATATTTTGAAGGTGGATTGTATGTCTATTTTCACATTTTAATGCCTATTGTAGTAAATTACATATTTTTTAGATGAATTATCATTTTGTCCATTATCAAGCATGATTATTATGATGTTTTTACATGAGATTTATGCATGGGTTACTGCCCTAAGATTGAATAATATTATTTCAAGAAAGATGATGCTTCAAGCATCTTATGAGCAGATTTCTCATAGATTTTCAAAAAAAGCTTTGATCTTTTGATCCTCATTAGCTATGGAGTTCAATTTATAGATTATTACAGATTATAGAACTCAGAAAAACATTATTTATAGATTTACTCAGCTGATTACTTAATTGGTTTTAGATAAACCATTATGCTAGTTTTAAAGTTGATTTCTAATAGAATTAGCGTAGCAAATAAAAAAGAGTAGTATTTAGCACCGAGCGGAATTGTGGTTTTAGTATATTCTATATCCACAGAACTATGTAGCCAACATAGGTATAGATTATTAGATTATTCCCATTTCTATACGGATGATAGATTTTGCTTGTGATCAATCACATGGGTAGGTTATACTCCCTAGCAAGAGCATGACACCTTTTTCCAACATAAGGTATTTTTATTAGGAGGACGAGATGTTAGACTCCATGTTATCTCACATCGTGTATGTCGTTTAAGAGAACCTACCTGCTGATCAAAGTAAAAGAATGAAATAAATGCTTTTAGAAAACTAAGTTTAAAGACTCACAGTTTTATTTAGAATATGCTTTACAAAAAGATAATAGCTTTAGATTTTAGCTTTCAGATTTTAGATTTAGAGTGAGCTCTTTTAAACTTAAATAGTATGATTTAAAGATATAGATTTAGTACAACTATTAGAACTAAATTTTATGGCTCACAAGATTTATAAAGTATGTTTTGCTTCTTATTGCTATATATTTCAGTATTTCAGATATTTCAGCTTATCTGAGTCATTTATATTTAGCATGCATTGTTTTATAAATGATGATTATGAGATGATGTTTTACTAATGCATATCACCTCATATACTCATTATATCCTTAAAGTATTGATCCACATATACGTCTATATGCTACATTGTCTCATAATGTAGGTTCAGGTGCTCAATGTCAGTAGCGTGAGTAGTTCGAGCATCTTCATCTATATTCGACGGTTGGTGAGTCCTTATAGTTTGGGGACTTATTCATTCAAATTTTGCAGTTTATTAGTTTATGAGATTTAGCCTTTCTTTTTAGACAGTTCGAGTATCTGGAGGTTTGTCGAAGTGACTATCTAGTATTAGTAGTAGAGGCTTGTTAGACTACTAGTTTAGATGTAGATTACTCAATTTTGATGTTTCATATGTTATGTTCAGATTATTCTCAGATATTACAAATAGTTTCTGCATTCTAGCATGACTTTTATGTCTATATTTTCATTATTATAAGATTCAAGCTCAGTAGTAGGCAGGGTTAGCTTAAGGCTACTCATAGTTTTGAGCCCCGTATGACGTCTAAAGATCATATTTTGGGGCATTATACATATGTTGGACAATGTTAGAGTCTTAAGGGAGGCCTAGGGTATGATTGGTTTGTGCCACTCATATAGTAGGGTACGATTGGTATGGGGTGGTGTACCATCCTGTAAGAATTTTAAGCTGTTTAATTTGGGGGTAATATGGAAATTTTACCGCTTAACCTCTTAAGGCCCCACAATTTATATCACTCTTGGGGCATCATTTAACCTATTTTCAATCACTCAAACTCTCTTAAAACACTTTAAAATTCTCTTAAGGCTCTTGGGTCAAGGAAGGCTAGGGTTTCCTCAATAGGATCATTTTGGGGCTTATAAGGGTGATTTCTCTTCATCATATTCTTAATCTAAGGTATGTTACTTCTTTCTCATTGTTAGTTAAAACTAAAAGCATGTTTTATGAATTGTTTTCATGGCATAAATGTTGTATGGTTTTGGGTTTTAAAATATATTTTGGGGGTTTTGGTTACAATGGTTGGTTATGTTTTTTCCATATCTCTTACTTATTGTTTTTATGTTATTTTGGTGGTTTGAACATTTGGTTTTATCAAAATGGTTAAATTAGTACATGGTATTGTCTTTGAAAACTATATTCCCCCAACATGTTTGATAAAATGCCTAAGAGAATGTTTTTTGTTAAATTGTTGGACTTTCCTTAAATTATTGCATTGTATAAATTGGTAATGGAACCCTAAATGGTAAAAGTGGTTTTGAATGGTTAATGGTAAGGTCTTTGTGGTTATGGTTGGTCCAATTAAAATCCATATGGGGTACAAGGGAATCCCCTTAGCAAGCATAATAATGATCACTTGTAGAGTAAATGGGATTCCCCCAAATTAACTTAACAATGTAATCTATGGGTATGTCAGAATCCCTTTTTCTTAAAAAGAACGGCTAAGGACTTTTCTTGTAAGCAATAGTCGGTATGACGATACCACTACTTATAGCCTTGGTTAATAATAAATGGAATTGGTGGTTTAGTTTTATGGTAATGGTTTTACTTGGGCAATATTGGCGGGGTATGATTGCTAATCGTGAAGGTGTGAGTCCAATGGACGAACAATGAAAGCTCATATTTGCAGACATAAAGATTTGTCATAAAGACCATGTATGATACTTATAGGGTACATGGGAATCCCTTAAGTACACTTGTGCATATGTATCATAGATAGTGAAGGGTACTCGAGAATCCCCTACTCCTATGGTATCTCCAGATCGTAAGGCTACAAGTATAGGTCCCGTTTAGGGGGTTACACTAGACCCATATAGCCCATGGGTAGTTCTAGGAAAGTTAAGCTACACATACCTAGGTTAATGGTTTTAAAGGCATACTAAACCCAATTCCCATTCCCAGCATGGTTGTATATATGTATGTATGATTGTGAATGCATATCGTTTGTTTACTTGGTTTTAAAGGTTGGAATACTTTATACTTTTCCTGAGTGCATGCTAGCATCACCCGCTAACCCATTTTTGGGCAGCTGTATCCCCACACGATGAAAGAACCATCCATTCTACTTTTCCTGCTTTATGATCAGATTAGGGATCAGTTGTTGCATTAAAGTTGTGAGATTCCATATTCCAGAAGGCTCCATTTCATGTGGTGGATGTTTTTACATACTTAGGTTATTTCATAAACATTAATTTTGGCTATGGTTGGTGGCATGTTCTAATCTGATATTATTTTACTTTTGGTTATAGGATTGTGGAACTACTATGGGTTGGTATGGGAGATGTTATTATTAGTGTTAGCCTTAGTATTAGCATTGGTATTGGGGATGACATAGGTTGATGGTATTTTATTTATGATTGTTCCATTCTATTTTAGATAATGTATATTTATATTTGGAACTCATTTGGTATGAGATTCATTGATTGGTTTATGGTATGGTTATTGGTTGCTATTGTATGGTCTGGATTGGTACAAATATGCTATCTTGTTATATGTTGGGAACTCATCCAACTCAGGATATACATTTGGATGATTGGGTTGGGTATCAAGGGTGGTCCTCGGTACTGGTTGGACTTGGGATGCCCATTATGACAAGGCCCTAGTTTGGATCATGTCAGTCACCCTACTCATCGGCTGTAGGATTCTCTCTTGATTCGAATTTAAAGCAAGTAAAGGATTTTACTGAATCCTAGTGCTAGAAATACATCGTAGACCCAACTATGAACAACAAAATAAACCCGTGAACTTCAGCAATTTCAATCTACTCGATATCATAATCCCTAATAGTGGTGCCAAAATTTTGATCTACTGCTAAACTATCTCTCCAAATCGAGGCTAAATTAGTCCTAGTCAGTATAGTAACCCAGCTACGGCTGGAATCAATGGGTAAATGTGGAAAGAAAATGTGGGGTTTTGTAGTTTAAATTAACCATAAGTAACTAGTTGTTGCATTTTGTTAAAATCAATGGGAGACGAACACTAGGATTGTGTCCCCCTTAGAATCTTGAATCAATAGGTTTCCTATGCTCAACTAAACAAAACGAATAGCTTGCATGCAGAATCTGATAAGCTATGTACTATAAAATCACTTGTGGACACATTGACGGATTTCATCCTTTACCTTTTGAGTGTCAAAGTGTCTCTCTACTAACCGTTATCCTATATCCTAGTTAACTATCACCTTTTCGGTCTCATGTTATTAGATGTAACTAATTTTCACTAGAAGATACTATTAGTAAGATGGTTTCATTAATTAACTCCAAATTATTGTTGTCATTATATTTTCCTAGTCCCTACTTCCCTTTTAGAGTGAATAGAAATATCTAGGCAGTATCATAACATTTGCAACCACTAACACAACTATTAAAACGAAGATAATACAATACATGCATGGGTACTAGTTCAGAACAGCTTTGCACTTTACCTACTCATCAATTTTCCTGGGTTTCCACAACCCTAGCAAAGAGTTTTAGCCACTCATGTGTAACACCCCGATTTGCTGAACCGGAATGCTACACGGTGCTCATGACCCCGAGGGACCATAAGATAACCCATGACTGATATCAAAGATGAGCAAACATAAATCAAAGGGATCAAATACCTTGAAATTTATAGTATGAGATAGAAACAGAAGAAAGGGTAACATTCCTACATGCCTTGTAGCCCTTCTTTTATAAGTGTGGTATTTTACACACCCATAAAAAACTATACTTGACATGTATTTATGCACACCCAACTGAATATGAACCTAGGATCTGATACCAACTTGACACAACCCAAAATTGAGCCTTATTATATGGGCATCTTGAGCCCAACAAAGATCAAATATCGCCCCATCAACCTAACCAAACAATCTTATTAATCCAAAAGTGTCGGATAAACTCCGAGCATCTAATCATGATAGTGAAAATAAGACTAATAATTATAACTTAATAATGTCTAGTGATTCAATAATGCCAATATACAATATCCAATATATCCAAGTCCATAGTCATCCACAAAGCCCTACCAATCTAATGTTTTAATATGTCAGGACAAGCCCCTGACAATAGCCATACCAATTCTAAATAAGTCTATAACAAAAGATAGAAAGACCCTAAAATGTATGACTTATGAAGTAGGAAAGACCATAACTTCAAAGTCAACACACAAACCTCTTTGTCAACCTAGTCGCTGCGTAGGAAGACAAGAAGAATCTCTAGCCCGTATGGCTCATAGGGACATAACGTTCAAAGATGATTAGTGGTTGGAGTGATAGCATATAACTCTAGGATAAAGAGAATAACATTATTATTCAAATCAATTCAAAACATCCCATTTAACCACGTTTAAGTATATCGAAATACATATATCCATATATGTGTTCATCAAGTGCTGGAAAAGGAACAAGACTTAGTAATCATTCTTGACACACTCAATCATGAGTTATGAAGTGGAGGACTCTGACCTTCCACCATCATTTTTTTGAAGGATTGCACTTCCCAATCATATCAGGCAGATTAGGCAATGGACTCTAACCTCGAGCTGTCATACTAGGCAAGGAACTATAATCACAAGCCACCTTATTGGGCGAGGGACTCTAACCATAAGCCATCTTATTAGGAAACAGACTCTAACCATAAGCCATCATGACTATCATTATTGGACATTGGGACACTAACCCTTTGTCCATGCACTAATATTCATTCAATTCAACACTTAGGTACTCTAACCCCTATTTTACAATCAATCACTTTAATAGGAAAATGACTTAATTCAATTCATCATTCAATTCAATTCATGGTAATCAAAACCCTTAGAAAACCATTTATTCTTTATTAGCATTTTTATACCACTCTTTACTTCATACACAATTCAAGTTCATATTTAGGGACTTTAACCCTTTTAGCCATAAAACTATCAAGGTCATAAATTAACTAATTAAATTTGTAGCAAGGTCTTTAAAATACCATTTACCAACCACTCATACTTATTGGACCATTTCCCTAGTTTAATACATCATTAATATGTGTCTAGATATTTTTACAAACACAGTGTGGGTATGCTTTTACCAATGCCAAAATTAAAGTAGAAATCATCAATCTTATGGTTACTCATAAGACACTTGTTAAACCACAAACACCAAGTAGCCACATGTGCAGATCATCACTAAAATCAAGTGTAAACACAAGTCTAAGTAGGAGAAAACATTACTCAATACTAGGCATCAAAACCCTAAACATTTATTTAAAAATAATCACTTATAAGTCAGAAGTCATGTTTAAGACATGTGATATATCAGCTAACAAATAAGGTAAAGAGTTATATGCCTTGTACAAGGTGAATCCCAAAAAGACTTGACCCCCTTCTTAACTCTAGAAGAACATTTGTGGAACCTGGCTTTCAAATATTCAATAGTGAGTTTTGAGGTTTCAAATAAGTGTTTAAAAGTCCATAATACATTATATAGTGAGGGGAATTAGGGGTTAGGGGTGGTAAATGTCCATAAAACCCTTTTCTTAAAAGATGAAAAGTGACTTCCAAAGATGGTACAACTCACTTGACTAAAGCATACCCTATCTTGTACCGTAGGCCTTACTAAGGACCCCTACACTACAAAAGGTATGACTACAAATACATGACTCATATCTTATAATATGAATAGTACCCTAAACCATACCTTGAATTATACCCTAGATAGCTTCAACTAGGTCAAGCTCAGCACTTTATACGGCTAGGTAATATATGACTCATACCCTAACATACATCTAGGGAAGGGCTAAAACATATCTTGGATAATATATAACCCCCACTACACTACCTATCATATAAGTGAGGTGTCACTAAGTCATATCTAGGGTATGACTAGTATCCTTAATCCACTTCTTGCCCAGAATGCTTAACATAAGATATTTTTCAAAGAGTCCAAAGCCTAGGTGTTTCACCAGTACCTATATCACATGGGGATACAATAGCCCGAAGATGGGTCAGTGGGTGAACCCTAGCATATACTCAAGATAAGGATAAAATAATGCCAACCATTATTACGAAGATAACCAACTATCTAAATTTACGACGATAAATATATATAACCATTTTAGGAAAAGGAAATTGGGTTTAGCATGTATTTAAAACTATTAACCTGGGTTTGTGTAGCTTAACATTCCTAAAACTACCTATGGGCTATATGGATCCAGTGTAACCCTTTGAATAGGCCCCGATACATATAGTTGCACAAGCCAAAGATACCATAAGAGTAGGGGATTCCTAAGTACCCTTTGTTCTACATGATACATATATACAATTGTAACTTAGGGGACTCCCATGTACCCTATATGGTCATCATGACCAAATCCTTATATCATCAGACATGAGTTTTCAATGTCTATTTATTTTACTCACACCTTCACGATTAGATATCACACCCCTCCATTATTTCCCAATTAAAACCATTACTACATAACCAAGATCATCATTACATTTGTTATTAACCAAGGCTATAAGTACTGGTATCATCATACCGACTATATCTTGCAAGCAATGTCCTTAGTCATTCTTTTTAAGAAGAAGGGATCCCCATGTACCCTCAGGTTACTTTATTGAGTTGACTTGGGGAAATTCCATGTAGTCCACAATTAGGGTTTCCCTTGCACCCTCCAAGAATATTCAATTAACTATAACGATGACCACCAAACCATACCCTTTACCAATTTAAACCATTTAAATAATTTAAGGTTTCATTACCATGTTAAACTATGCAATAGTTCCAGTAAAAGTCCAACAATGTAGTAAATGCATTCTCATGGTAATTTTATCAAAAATGTTAGGGGCATAGTATTTCCAAAGTTAAAACCAAGTACTAATTAACCATCCCATGCAACCAAAAATCCAACCTACTATTATAACATGTAAATCCATAATTAAAGTAATGGAAAACCATAACCAAGCATTTACAACCAAACCCCCAACATATATTTAAAAACCCAAATCATGAAATAATTATGCCATGAAAATAATTTGTAAAACATTTCTTTAGTTGAAACTAATAATAAGGGAGAAGTATCTTTCCTTATATTTAGAAGAATATGAGAAGAAATCACTCTTATGAGCTGCAATTGAGCACGTTTAAGAAAAACCTACACCCTATAAATAATAGTATTAGTTCTCAAAACCGACACGCACATCATGTGAATCTGGTATAGATTAGAGATTTAGAGTGAGCTACTAATATTAAAAGTTGGTCCTAATCTTCCTCAGTTGTTAGAGTGATCTTTATATTCCTTTTTGATAGAGTTTTGTGTGTCTATATGTATATATAAATATTACACTTACCTTGTACTCTTATTTTGTTAGAAGCTCTTATACTGACTTCAATAGATTTTGGGGTTACTTTTCTATATTGGTCTTTGTATTAGATTCATTTGCTATTTCTTTCTTCTTTTCTCTGAATAGTCTATTACTTAGGTTTCAAATTTTGGGTTGCATTACCTACTGATAGTTTATGGTAGGTGCTATCATGACCTGAGAGATTAGATCATGAGAAATTGTATTAGAGCATAGGTTCACTCGTAATATTGGTACACGAGATAAGTGCCTAGTAGAGTCCTGTAGATTGGTACAAAATATTTATATTCTATGTTTTGAATCCTATATGGCATTTTTAGGACTTTATTTCTTTTTGTATGTTCGTACTTCTATGAATCTCTAAGTACTTCTTTTGACTTCACACTTTTCTAGATGGGTAGAAAAAGGTTATTTATACTATGGGCAGGACTTCTATCCATGACACCTGAGTTTTAGCTTAGTATTGAGCTATGGAGTTATGGATTGATATTGAGAATATTCAACATCACATAGGGGTTCTAGGGCTGAACTAGTCTTTGGAAGAATTTGTGACCGCCTTAGCTTGTAAGGATTTAGTGTTAGAGATTTTGAGCCTTTATATTGATACTTCATAAACAAAAGTGGCATGTGATATATTGACTGGTTATTAGGACAAAGTTGGGTTTGTTTGTATTGATTAGGGCTCCTAATTAATTTTAGAGTATGAGATAAGGTTTCTCGCATGGTCTAAGCATATTTTTATGTTATATCCTATAGAGAATGAGACATTTTATGGGTTTATTATGGGACTAGCATTACTAATGCAGTTGACATAAGAGAATTTGATGTCAGCTGCATCTATTTTACCTTAGGTTGTTGTTCACACAATGACTACAAAAAGGAAATGTATTGAGACATATGGAGGTTTCAATAACAGGCGATGTTAGAAGTTAGTGTTAGTAGTATTCCATCCAAATGTAGGGCTACTCCAAGTAGAGGTTAGTATTACTTGCGATCAACTAGTTTTATTTAGGTAGGACCTTAAATTATAGGTTACTCTCAGTAGGTCATGGTGATCTCATTGGAGCATTTTTAGTTAGGTATTACAGGGTTCTAGGTCTAGGAGTTTAGGATGTGGTGTTCATTCTAAGTTAGTTGGAACATTTTTTCATAGAGTTACGTGGGGCACATTATGATTGTGGAGGTAGTTTATTGGTTTAAGAAGTGTCATAGGAATGATTTGGTTAGACAGTTAGGTTTAGGTCATGGTTTTTTCGAGATTAGAAATTTAGGGGTTTTTTATGACTATTGAGAGACCAATCATTGGTATAAAGAGTGCCCTATATGTGGGATTTTTTAGAAGCCAACATTACTAAATTAGTCTTGTAGGGATTTGGCACCTTCTGTTAGGGGATATGACTTTTGATTTCATTATTACATGTAATGGTTTACATATTTTATTTTTTATTTGAATTAAGTTTGGATTTTCATACCTATTGGTGTTTATATGGCTTGATGTTAGTATTGTTGTAAGAATTTGTATAGATTTATGCATGTATAGCTATATTCATAGATAGTTTGTTTTTGAAGTTGATTGAGTGAATTGGTATTGTTATTTTCTTGTGGTGTACCACTTGGGTAAATTTTTTTTCCTTTAGCATATTGACCTTGATGTGATCTTAAATAGTATTGGTTATTTTTCATTTTGTGTCACATGTATGTTATATTGTTGTTACTATTGGTATTATTTTATCTTTGATTGATCCTTACATGATAGGAGGATAAACTAGTGTTATCAAGCTAGTATATCTTTTATTGCAACACTTGTCTATTTGGATTAGGCGTCAACCTTGATTCTGGTTTTCCTTTTTTTCATTGGTAAGGTAAGGTCAATTATTGAAAGGGTTATGGGAATGACAGCATTGCCTTTTGTGGTTATGTTATAATCCTTGCATTGACAATCTTTTTTCTATGGTCTGTTCCAAGGTTTGTAAGTCTGAGGTTTGTTCATCAGGTTTGATTTGTTCCTACTTAATGGTGGTTGTGATATTGGTGTTGTATTGAGTTAGCTAGTTAGTTCTTTTTGTAATAACATTCATTATTAAGTTGAGTTGAGTGAGATTTGAATGAGTGATTTTAGTGGTTTCTTATTTAAGGATTTATTTAGCCTAGTATAATTTTATGGGATCCTTTTGCTTGGAATAAAAAGATGGTTGTGTGTTCTTCTATACTAGTTATAATCAAACAAATTATGTTACTCAAGGAAATAAATATCAGTGACTATATTGCTAAATTTTATCAAGATTGACTATCATTAGGACTCTTTACAGTCCATATGGTTTTTTAATTCTTCAATGATCTTCCCTATGTGCTACAAAAGGTATGGAGTGTTTGACCATATGGTTCGCCCATGATGTAACTCATTTGTGATTGTGTTCCTTGGTTACTCCTTAGCTTTAGCCCTTATGGGGAATATTTGGAATGTGTATAGTTTATGAAGGTGATATTAACTTGGGTATTTGAAATTCCATAGAACTTATTAGCTTTGATTTCTATTTTGAGTCTTTCATATGACAACTATAGAGTTGTGTTAGTTTTTCTATTCAGATGCTTATTTACCAACACGATTATTTTGGGTATTGAGGCCAGGTGGTTCAAATCTATTGATAAGATTACTACTATGGATTGCAATCATAATTTGTTGTTAGTGTTTTGAGGGTTTATTTAGCTGAGAATTTTTTCATAGAAGGACAAAGCCTACCCACTACTTATCGATTTCGTTCTCTTTAATTTCGAAAGAGTGACTTAGATGATATTTAAAGGATAGTGATTTAAAAATGGTGTTGGTTTCTACTACTTCCAACCTTGGTTCTTAGTTTCCATTAAGCCTTTTGGGAGTCTACTTAGTGAGAGATGGGGGCTTGAGTTAAGTTTAGAGTATATTTTTACTCTCTAATTGATTTTCAATTAGAGTGGATTGTTCATATCCTAGAGGTTGATCTTTGAGCTTATGCTATTTGTTTTGATGGTTAACGAGATCAATTGTTGGCTTTATAGAGATTACAGACATTAGTCACCACCATTTAGGTATTCAGGTTAGACCTTAGGAGGCATTTGTTCATATACTAGTCAGTGTTGATTTCGGATAGGTCATCTTCATTCATTTGAGGTTAGTAGTAATGTCATTACATGGATAGGACTTGGATGATACTGGAGAGATCCACTATGGTTCAGACTAGGAAACATGCTTGGAAAGACAATAGAATATTAGCTTTGTAGTTTGAAGTTAGTAGTATTATTTATGTGTTGGATTGTATTTAGCCTGGTCGAGTATTTGCTTAGATATGCTGGTATTAGTATGATATAGGTATACTATGATTTTGTTCTTACGTAATTTAGTCGAGCTTAGTTCTATTGCAAGGTAGTCAACTTTCGAAAATCTAGTGGTTACTTTGAGCAATGGAGTACGGAAGTGGAAATCTAGGGGTTGCCTCTAGTTTATGTTCGCTAAAGGAATTATTCTATTCGAGAGGGTGTTTGGGGAACCTTTCAGGGCATATGGATCTAGTGCCCTTATCTTCTTGATGTTAGGGTTTTTTTATTCTTAGACTTTTGAGGATGAAAGTCTTTTTAATAGTTGTTACTGTAAAGATCCTCTTGGTCATTTTCTTAGTTTTCATATGTTTCCCGCATTTAATGCTTTTTTCAATAGTTGCTAGAAATAATTTATGACCGATCAGTGAGGTGGTTCAATTACACGATAGTTCATTTGAGAATGCTATTAGTATCAAACTTTTTCTAAAATATTCAAATTAAATTAACATTAGCTAAAGATTTATTTTACTACATTTTAAAATGTTTTAGATATTTATCAAAATTGCTTCATTATGATGTATATATATTAGTTATTATAGATTACAATTTATTAGTATTTTAAATGAAGATAGTGAGACTATTTATATTAAGAAAATTCTTAGTTTATGATAGAGGTTTAATTCTAAATAATTTTTCATTAATAAATATATATTTAAAAGATTGTATTTAGTTTTCCATAAATCTAAGTAATATCAGAGTGTGAGCATGATATGGAAGTAATAATAACTTATTGAATTGGGAAAATCCCACCATGTGGAAGTAAGAAAAACGGACAACATAATGGTTAGTTAGAGATGGCAGAATTTCCATTCATGAATTAATTTATTAATATAGTAATTATTTGTGATGTTAATCTTTTGAGATAGTTTGCTAGATGGATTCATTAAAATTCATCAGATTCTTAATCATCTGTCCTACCTAGCACATATGTTTCTTCTAACACTTTTTATATTTATTATTTATATATATAGTCAAAAGGAGAATTTAATTTGGATAAAATAGTTTGTGATTTTATATTATCACCGGTTAATTATCTACATTAAGTTTTTCAAGTTTTGGTCCTAGTGCAACATCATTTGGAGACTTTTTGATAAGGCTAGTCTTCGATGCAATATTTGCAGGATTAGTATTTAGGCTCCGGGTAAGCTAGGGTCTACTCTTCTCTATGAGAACGTCTATGCTAGATATGGTATTATAGAATAGATTTATAGCTAACTGCGTGTTGATTTGACTGGGTGTAATGCCCCGCACATTCGTATGCTTGAAAGTGAACCGTTGTTCGTACATGTGAAACCCCCAATTCTGTAAGCCATATTTGAGAACATGAATTACCAAGAGTAACCTAGTTATAAGAGAGCTTATGATGTATTAAGTGTGGTTATATGAGTCACTTAAGGTAGTGCAAGCTAAGAGTTTCGAAATCCATCAAGTTTTAGTGTTTGAATTGGCAAGGGTCATGTTTTAATGGCCATAACTTAATAAATATGTGGTATTTCCGCATATTTCTACCCTCCAGCTTATAGAAAATTGAATTAGCTTTCCAACGATACCAATTTTATCAAAATTCGACACCTAAACAAGGAGTTATGCTTCTGCGAAGTATAGTGTGTCGCCTAACCAATCGCACATAGCTACTGACCTAAATATGTGTGATAAGCAATGCAGCGTATACCTAAATGTGTGCGATAAGCAATGCAGTGCATACTTAAATCTGTGCGATAAGCTATGCGGCGCATACGTAAATGTATGCGATAACCAATACGACGTACACTTGGTGTTTCAAGTAGTAAAAACACTCCATTTTGAGTTATTTTGAGGGAAATTAAGTCTTTTGGCACTCCTTACATGCCCCTAAACTTAACCTTATGAATTTAATAGAATCTCAACACATCATAACCCTATTATCAATCTAAGTTCATTATCCAAGAGAACTAAAGGAGAAAAACAGTTAGGGTTGCATAATCAAAATTGAGCGTCCAATCTTTTAATGAATCCATTACCATAAAGGTATGTGGGGTTTTCAACAAGAATATCCTATCGTTCTTGTAACCAAAAGTTTGTATTATTTTACGAAGATACATGATTTTACTTCTTTAATTATGAATTTGAGATGGAAACTATTATCCTATATTCTTGTTCAAGAAACTATGATATTTTTGTGATGTCTTAAAGATAAATTCCTTGAGTTTTGAAGTTAGTATCATGTTTCAAGTTGAATTTTCAGATTTTCATATGAGTTCTACTTGTTTGCTATACAAAGTATGAATCTTGAAATGTTTTGCTCAAGTGTTGATAAATGTGATTTAAACCCTCTTTGAGATTATGATCTTTGGTGACGTAATGTGTTATACACATCTTGATATTTGAATTATTTTACCTTTTGGTCTTGAAAGAGTTATTTTTGAACTCGAATGAGAAAAGAAATCCACATGTTGATTTATTATGAAAAAGGGGTAGCATAATGGCTCCCGATATAAATTGGTGAATTGCATTATTGTGGATTTTCTTTTGAAATGATCTGAGCTCAGTCTGGGAATAGTCTTTAGCACCGAGTGGGAGGTATAGCTATGATTGGTACTTTCTTAAAACTATGTGCCCCCATAGGATGTGAGCCTAAGGCTGATTGATATAGTGATCACTACTGAACAAAAGATTAAGGTTCTACACCAATGGCAAGGATAGGAAAGCTCTCCCCAATATGGGTTGAACGTTCGAATCCATGTAGCTCACACAGATTATATCGGTTGTAAGAGACTCCTAGTGTGTGTGTGTATTCTTCTGATTTAGATGAAAAATATGATAGTTTGAAAGTGTGAGTTGTGAAAGTTGTCGTTTTTGAAGAATTTGATGAATATTTCTATATCTTAAAGAGAATTGTTATGAAAGCTACTTGTTTTGATCACTTGAAAATGATTATGAATGTGATTGGGTTTTACTATGATGACTCACATATTTTCACCGATGTATTTTACTCTATGGTGATTATGATGATTTTATTTTGAGCTATGTGAGTCTTTTATTACAACATGCATATTTTACTATGAATATTTGTGATATAGGACTTTTATGAAAACTTGCATACACCCTCATATACTTGGTCCATATTCCATGGTACTGACCCATGTATTCATACGCGGGCTACATTTTCCCTATATTGAGGTCTAGGTGCTCATTCCCAAGCTTGACATGATTCTCCGACCACATTGGTCCACATATTCTGCAGTGGTAAGTCCTCATGGTTTGAGGATTGGTTATTTCAGATTTCACTCTTTTATTTTGAGTTATCACTTTATTCCATGATGCTAGGGTCAGTTGGGGTCTGTCCCAATGGCTCAGTGTTATACATCTTAGTAGAGGCTTATTGGACTAGATGGTTGGATTGATCAATCTTGTGGAGAGGTCGTATTTTGTTACTTTCCACATCTCTTTTGTCTTGAATTATGATATTATGGAGAATATCTTGATGTTTGATTATGGTAATCCTGTCGATGAGTGTTGAATGGTATGAAAACAGTTCAAAGGGTTAGCTTAGGGCTACTTGTAGCCTTAAGCATTGTGTGATGCTTTAGGACCCATTTTCAGGGTGTTACACCGAGCTGGGCAATTTAGAATAGAATTGTAAATTGAGCAGTGACCTAAAGATATCCCCTATAGCTATAGGATACCATTAAGTCTGATTATTTATGTCTATGACCTTGGGTTGAAATTAAGAATTCATCGTATTAGATTTATAGTTTTAGAACCATTAGTATAAGATTACAGTATTAGTTAGTGAATTAGGTGATATCCCTTGATTAGATCTTCCCAATATCTTAATTGTCGTATTTAACTTTATCCTACTTAGTTATAATGTTGTTAACATGCTAAATTACATATTTTTTATCCTGCGGTCTTTGTTATAAAACTAGTTGGATACTATGTTAGTACACTATTCTTTGAAAGGATGTGGTTTATTTTTTAAATGCTTATATTGGTATTGTTTGAATATTGATTATGGTAGGCATATGTTTAGATGTATTATTTCTTATTCAGAGGTATGATTCAAACTAAACCTTGGTTTTCTCTACTATTATCAAAAAATCTATTTATGTCTTACTTTAGCTTTTAAAATTAATTTCTAAATGGAAGATGTAGCACCCTTATTATTGGTGTATGATCATTTAAAATAAGCATCCTATTATGAAAACTTAAATCGAGGCAGATTTTGATCAATTCTTGATCCATAAAATTTTCACTATTTACATACTTCAGACGAGGGAGATTTGGACTATTCTAAATTATTATACCATTTTAGTCCTAAATTTATTATCGAGCACTAGACTTTATGGATTTCTAATTATTTTAGTCTAGGATCAATTCTATGAACTTATACATATATTTACCTCTGGCATATCATATGTTCACTCGCTACTATTGAATATCATTTATTCCTTTCCACTACTATTATATATGGCATATCACTATCTTCACTCTTCTATCAAATATTGACTAGTCACTTATGGTATTGCGCATATTCTCCTTATTACCTATAGTATCTTACAGTTACCTTACCCCTTCATGGGCATTATTATGTTTATTTCTTAAATAGATATCTGTAGTTTATATTCTTACTTTACATGTTATTTATACATGCATTATCTTTGGAGCTCAGTCGGCCTATACCTACTGAGTACCTTGTGTTTGGTAGTCATACTAAACTTTTGCACCGTGGAAGTCATAGTAATATTTCTTGAAGCGCGGTTGTTCATCGCATGGAGATACCTCAGATAAGAGATTTGGGTGAGTTCCTAAGGTTTGGAGTTTCTCCTACTCTTCCTTATTTGTTGGACTGATATTTATTTTTTATTTAAGAGGTAGTCCTATATATTTTTATTATGCTTACCTTGCACTCTTGTAGTTTTTTTTTACTAGATACCCATGAACTGGCTTTACTAGGTTTTGAGTTTACTTCTCTATGTTATTCTTTTTATTGGATTGATATTTTGTTGCTTTCTTCTTTTCTGTTGATAGTGTATTATTAGATGTTCCAAATTATGGGTTGGCTCACCTACTGTTGAGTTATGCTATGTTCCATTAGGACCTAAGAAATCGGGTCGCGATACAAACATTAGTAAATTGCTTGATAGAATGAGTTAGAATGTGTGTCTTGAGCCGGGGGTCTATCAAAAACAGCCTCTCTACTTCTTCGAATGTAGTAGTATGGACTGCGTATATTTTGTCCTCCCAGACCCCACTATGTGGGAATACACTAGGTTTATTGTTATTATTGTTTCATGTATTTGAATGTGTGTAGCGACCTCTATCCCCTTAGAATGACTAAAGCTTGGAATTCAAATTAGTAATGCTGTCAGATGTCATGTACTAGTCTTCAGGTTATGAGTGTGTCATTTTGTAATATTTGGAAGTAGGCTTACCAGGTTGAATTTCTTGTAAAAACTTGATTTAGTAGCAAAATTCTTAACATCTAAATGTGTGTTGTCTACTTCAATAAGAAATAGGATAAGCTTTTATAGTTCCTTTCTTCTGTTTTGTTTATGAATTCTTCAGCCTGTTCCATTTGTTATTTTATATGAACTAGTGTAACTCGATTTTACTCAATTCATTATCTTTCTCTTCTGTCGGTGTGAGATCAATTCTTTCTTTATTTTCTTTTTTTTTTTGAGTTTTTTTAGGATAGATTTTTAAATAGTAAACTTTAAAAATATGTTCTTTTTGAGCGGTTAGCTTGTATAATGTTTGCTCTTAGCATGAGGAATTCAGAGCTTTGAACTTTTAACAATTGTATGTTTTATGTAAATAGCTCTAACTACTTATTTTTTTACATTCAAATAGAATTTATTACATATTTCCTTTTTAATGAACATAGAGAGGTTGTATTTATAGTTTGGAATTAAATTCTAAAAATGTGGACACACAAATATGTTTCCTTACAATTGGTAATATTTTTAGGCATTTTAAGTTTATGATTTACTGCTCAACTTTTAACATAACATTGTGTGCTATATGTCCATATTGTCATGTGGTTTGCCGCATCAATTTTTCTCATTTTAGAGATTTTATCTTACTGAACTTTTGCAACATTCTCAAACATAATATTAAGTGTTAAATAGACTACTAATTCCTTTTCTCCCATCTTTGTGCATGAACCTCCCAAAACATGAGTCTATTTGGATTCCCCATTTCCCTCGCATTCGCCCATTTTTGGGTCAAACCTTGCCCATGGAATCAAAGAGAAGCAAGTATCTAGGTGGAATACAAATATACGATTGATATACAGTCATATACTACGTTACACAAGCGAACAAGAATTGTATGCAAGGGTATACATTATAAAAAAGGGGTAAAAAATCCATAAAAGAAAGTCCAAGTCATGGACAGATTTCCTTGGGCCAAAAAGGGGGCCCATACTTGAACTCGCTCTTTATATGTAATTTGTAGGCTATTTTTGTAACTTCTTTGTATTTAACACAGCCATAACTAAGTATCAATCCACATGGAGTTTAACATTTACTATCTCCTTTTTGTTATAAAAATCGCTTTCATATTTTTATATGAACAAGAGTTTACTAAATGTTTTCTGACAAACTTAAACATTAAAACTAACTTGAGAATTATTCATACTCTCTCATAGTTAGTAGTAAGCTCGATATCGATGATAAGGAAGTTGGGTCAATAATTTAACTCAGAGTTTTTATTAAAGTTAGAATTATTTTTAAAACATTGATATTTTTTTTATTTTGTAATTTCGAATAAATTAAATGGAAAAGTTTTAGCAAAATTCTACTCATTTCAAAAATGAGATTTTGTCATATAATGTCAAATATTTTTGTAACAATTATTTTTCAAGACTATCAAATTACAATAAATCATTCAGGAACCACACTTTGTGGATTTTCAAAAGTTTCTAACACTTTTTTCGAATTTAACTTGAACAATTACCCTAGACTCTGCTGTTAATTAAAGATTTTGTTTCAAAAATTACCTTTATAATTTGGTTTCTTAATTTTCCTAAAAATTAAGTGGCATCTCTAAATTATTTTTCAAAGTATCTTCAAATAGACTTTTTTATCACAAAGTTATGAACTTTTTGACTTTTCAAATAATCGTAATAATGAGTATTACAGAGAAATTCCCAAACGAAACCGACCTAAATCAAGCAATTTTATCTTACCTACGACATGGCTTGTAACAATGTTTCTAACACCCCAAGCACCCTAGACTAAGTATCAAGTGAGAAGAAACTACCTAAACTAAGGTCAAAATCATTCCAAGCATTATGTATGACTTTTCTCAAAAATTCTCTCAAATTAAAAACCCTAATCATCCAAACCCAATTCCAAGAATCTCATGTGTTCACCATTAATTCTTCAAATTGATTCAACAATTGGATTCCTTAATGCAAGACCATCACGAATATCCATACAAGTGTACAAAGAGAGTTCCAAGGGCTAGAGTTTATCCAAAGCTCCTAATTCAAGGTATGTGGATTTTGAACAAGAATACTTCTTTCATTCTTGTGCCCAATGATTCAATTTTTAAAAATGAATTTCATATTTTTGCAAGTGGGTTTGTACCCAAATTATATTATTTTGGAGAATATGAATTGATAAGTTGTTCAAGCTTTGAATTGAGTGATTTTTTTTCACTTATTTATGTTTTGAATTTATAATTCATGCTATAAATTGCAAATTCCTATATTGATGTGATATTTTCAAGGGTTTCCAAGATTGGTGTCATGAATTAAGCTTTACTGTGAAATTGTGATCCTTTAAGGATATACATGCCTTAAGTCCAAGAATGAATTGTTGATACTTTATAATGTGTTTCAAGAAGTGTATTGATATTTCCATTCTATTAAAGTTTTAAAGTCTACTGGTGATAGACTATCAATGTTTCAAAAAAAGAATTGATTTTAATCCTAAGCTAGGATAAGAAAATTCACACTATTTGATTTAAGCTAAAGGGAATCATAGTTGGCTTCCATTGCATATTTCTGAGTTGTTTAAGGTGGATTTTTCTTAAAAGTTCTTAGCTTAAGTAAAGGAGTAGTATTTAGCATTGATTTGGGCTTGATTCCAAGGTCTCATGCTTCAGAACTACAAGTCACCATAGGATTTGATTTACCCCAAGTGGGTTAAGCTAGTGATCACAAAAAGTAAAAGGTTCGACTCCAATGGCAAGGATTGAACTTCTCTCCCCAACTGTAGTTCACATGGTTTATGTCGGTTAGAAGAAACTCCCAAGTTTCCTAGAGTCTCAAGTCTTAAAGTTATTAAGGTTTTAAGCCCTTGAGTTTCAAAGAAGTTTCTTGTTTTCAAAACACTAAAGTGCATGTTCTAAAAGTTATTGTTTTAAGAGTTCAACTAGTTTACAAGCTTGAGATCAAAGAAAGAATACAGATTTAGAATAAAGTGTAATGGTTCATATGAATTATACTACATGTTTCATTATTCATGATTCATGAGAGTTTTATTCAAGTTATGCGAGTCATCTACAAAATCATGTATGTTTTCCATAATGATTTATTGTATTGATATTTAGTTGCATAAACCCCCATATACTCAGTACATTTCTAAGTGCTGATCCACATATACGTCTATGTGCCACATTGTCTCATAATGTAGGTTCAGGTGCTCAGTCCCAGCAGTGTCACTGATCCTGAGTACCTTTATCTGCACCTCCACTATGTTGAGTCCTCATGGTTCGAGAACCTATCTTCAGACACTTCAGTATTTTTAGTAGTTTTTATACTACTTTCAGTTCAGTTCGAGTGAGTTGGGGATCTGTCCCAATGGCTCTCTATTTTGTTGAGTAGTAGAGGCTTTGTCAGACTATATGGTCAATATATTTAAATTTGTAGTATTTTATTACTTTTACAATACTCATTAGGATTTCAGTTAGACATGATATGAAATGATTCCTTATTTTGCTCTCATTAGCTTTAAGTAAGTTTTATACTAACTAATAGTCTCAAAGGGTTAGCTTGGGGCTACTTGTATCCTTAAGCACCGTGTGATGCTTTGTGATAGGATTTGGGGGCATTAAATTTTTTTTCCCTTCTGAGTAATTTTGACTACCACAATGTTATCAAAATAATAATCTACTATTTAATACGAGAAAATATATGCCCATTTTGTATATTATACTTCAGGCTAAATAAAAAAATGAATTGTGGTGCCTAATGGCAGAATTTGAAAATTTAACCCACAATTACCTTCTTCATACGACAAGCACTCATGAACAAAAACTTAGCAAGAATAGGGCCTAAATTGGGACTCAAACCCATAAAGTCCAAGGGAATTTTTTTCTTTTTCAATTAAAGAAGTCCAAGACCCATTTTATTGCAAATCAAAAGAAAACAGTAATAGCTAGTTTTGTAGGCCTACAGAGTTACCCAACCAATACTAAAGAGGAGAGCCAATTGTCTACTTTCCTAAATCAACTGAGATGAAATAAGAGGCACAATATGAAAGCTACTAAAAATAATTATCAACGATGATGATAGAAGTTGAAATAGGTTCAAACACCACTCGCCGTAGCTGAATCTCTACTAAATACTAGACATACATCCCTTTGTAAATATACTATTTAGATCCAATCTACTTTTTCCCTATTTATCTCTATCATCTCCATCTTTCACCAATCACAATTGTTGTTGATTCCATCTGCAACCTCAATGCTCTCACCTGGCTCTATGTACTCTATGTACTCAATCCAAGGTTCTTATATCTGTCTCTACTAATAAATTGACTATATTCCTGACTCTCTCAAACAACTTTATATTCATAAGCCCATAAATTTAATTTCAAAAGAAATTAATACCACTGTGTGAGTTATTCCTATTGAATGTATTTGATAGTTATTTACATTTGATGATTTCTTGTACTGACATAACACCCATACTTGTACTGTCAACAAATAGACAATGGTTAAACTTGTTGCTATGATATCTCTAGTATGGCTCTCTCAATCTAAGATTAGGTTGGATTATCTTTTCTAAACTTGTAATCTTTCTAGATTGTGTTGGTAACTCCTAAAAATTAGTGAATTGGACCGTCCTTGCAAAATAAAAAGTATAATTAGTGAAAAAATTCTCCAGTTGGTTCCATTCCCCGGCTATGTATTGTATCTGGCATTCTACATTAGTTCTTCAGTACATGATCTTTTCTATGTAAATTACAATACTCCAAGGAGACTTACATTCTTCATCAAGCATCGTCTTCACCATTAAGTTGTCTATCTCTATCAATATAAGAAGGATATTATAACTAACACAGTACTCAATCCCTTGTTAAATAGCTAATTATTCTGCACATATACTTGTTGTATTAGGAATTACTTTTTCTCTTTCATATGTTGAACCTCCATCATTATTCCTATCTATAAAATCAATATAGATATCCCCTAGGTTTCCCCTTGATGCACCATCCATGTTACATTTGTACCAACCTACCTTTGGTAGTCTCTATCTAATCATTGTACTAGCCACATTAGGTCTATACCTTTCTAAAAATCAATTATGTCAGACTAAGTGGTAGGAATATTTTTAATCCATGGATACTTCATTTTAGTTACCCAATATTGATTCAAATTTATTGCATAGATTGCTCTATGCCTTGACATGTCCTTTCTATAAACAAAAGAATTTCACCACTTCCAAACTTGCAATAGAATTATAACAACTACAACATAATATATAGGCTTTAGTTTAGGTACACATTCATGAATCCACCATTTTGATATGACCTCCTTAACTTAGACAAAAGGCCAATAAATTCCAATAACATTAGAAAAGTCAATCTAGATACTTCTACCAAAATTGCTTGATCTAATAAAATGATTAATGGCTTTTTGTTCTGGCTACATACGACATCTACATCTTGAAACCATATTAATTCTACATCCTACTACAAACTCATTCACTTTAATGTTTAGCATTTGAAAACTCCCTACAAAAAAAGATATCTTGATTGGTAATCCCTACATTTAAATTTTTAGGAAGCATTTATCCTTCAGCTGTTTATGTCTTAGAATGTCTTATGCACTCTTCACTATGAACTTCTCATTGATATTAGCCATGCAGAAAGGTCTGTCACATAGCATCGATCTTTCAAAAATCATTATCTCTGTGACTACATGCTCTACAATCACTTGTGGGAGATTCGGGTTCATTACCTGCAAACTCCAATTCACATCTTCCATGAAAGTACTTAACAATTCTATCTCTTTATTACTTATAAAATCAATTGTTAATATGTTTATGACAGGGACTAATATAGTCCAATTATCAAAACAAAGGTTAGAGCATCCATTCCTAGGTTCCTACCATATCTCCTAATCTATTTGATCTCTAGCCTCAAATATTTTTTTCTAGATCCGAGAACCTCCCTTCCATTATACTACTATTGAAATTTATTTTTTCAGTATTTATTCCATATAAAATTGGTTCACAGTTATCTAATTGTCCTAAAGATCCATCATAATTTAAAAAATAAGGCTTTAGAAACATCAAACATACAACTTAAGCCAATTCCTTCTTCACTCTTAGTAAGACATAAATCCTCACATTTAGCAAATACCTACTTCTCCCTTCTTCCTTATTACTCTCGAAAAATCTTCCCATACTCTTTGTATTTCTTGCAAACTAAATTTATTAGGAGCAAACACAGATAATAGATGTACAGGGATGCTTTGAATAACATTTAAAATAAGAATAGCCTTTCCACACTATGACAATAATTTCCCTTTCCAGTTTTGGAGTCTTTCCTTCAACATCTTGATTAGATCATTATAACACACCATTTTTTTCTTTGAATTAAATATGTGTATCTTAGATATCTAAAAGGAAAGGGTTCTTTTCAGACCATACAATTTGTTCTACTTCGCAGACTAAACCTTGTGTTGTTATACTAAACATATACAAGCTAATTTTCTATTTGTTAACCAATTGGCTGGACACTAAATTATAGTTTTTCATAACATTCATAACTATATACAAGGATCCCCTTTATCCAGAAGCAAAAAAGGTTTTGTTATCTTCTTATGCCAAGTAATTTATGTCTGAACTCTATATAGCCATGCCATAACCAATGTATCTTCAATCATCAAACAAAGCATTTAGTGCTCTGGACAGTTTGTCAAAAATGATAATGAATAAAGTAGAGAACAAAGGATCTCATTTCTTTACATCTCTAGTGAAATTAACGAACCCATGAGATTGTCTATAAATTAGTATAGAATACTAATTATTAGTAATCAACCGCCAGATTAGTTCAACAAAAACCTCTAAGAATCCTATATTCCTCAATACATTAGTTAAATACAACCAAGTCGCCCTGTAATATGACTTGGTTATGTCTAATTTCAGTACTGTATTTATTGGTTTTCCCCCGATTCTTATTTTAGTCTCAATTTCTTAGGTCAAAATATATTCTCAATAATGCATCTTTCTTTGACAAATCCTGATTTATTTGATGAAATTAATGATGGAAGTAGAATGTCCAATCTTTCTTGAACCACCTTAGAGATAATAATATTAATAAATTTACTTAGACTACTAGGACTAGATCATCAAAGGTTTAACGCATTCTTATTTTGAATAATAACCAAAATTGTATGAGTAAGGGATTTAGGCAATGAGTCACCAGCAAAGTAAGCGTTTACTATAATGAGGAAATCTTATTTCTCAATTTCCCAACAGTATTGAAAAAATTCCCATTCAAACTATCTGGGCCACCATAACTACCCCCTCCATTGAAAAAATAGTTGTTTTGACCTCCTCTATTGTTATTATCGAAAATAATAATGTATTATCCTTCCCATTCATAGTGAGAGGTATTCTATTAAGGATTTCAAAATTGGTACCTTCAGCGTTTTGAGTAAATTTCTTGTTAAACACCTTAATGGATCTTCTTTAATTTGCTCTATCGCTTCAAGCCAAACCCCATCAGTATTGCTAATCTTTCTAACCTTTAGTCTTCTCCTTCTACTATTGACTAACTTATAAAGCTAGGAAGTGTTTCTATCCCCATCAACCTACTAGGGTAGTCTAGATTTTTGTTTCCTAAATTCCTTCTTCAAATGCAAGTATTTCTTTAATTGTTCTTGGGCTATCTGCAACATCATTCTATTATGAGGTGTAGGTTCTGCTTTAAACAATTTTCCGCAACCGTCATAACAATTTCTCTAATGATCAATTTCTTGAGGATTTCCTCATAAGTATGTCTAATCCATTTGGTCAATACTTTATTAGTGTTCTTTATTTTCTATTGAACATTAAAAACAAATTCCCTACACCATCAATTTTCTAGTATTCCTCCACTATCTTTAAAAAATCTGAATTTTCACTTCAAGAACTAAGGAATTTGAAGGGGTCCCTAATCAATAAAGAGTGATTTTCCATTGTAAGAAATAGAGGTGAATGATCAGATTCTATCCTTGCTAAGTGTTCTAAGTCTATGTTTTCAAAAAATATAATTTAGCTCCTAATTTACAACAATTATTTCTTTTCTTTCAAAAATATAGTCAACACCATACTTACCATTCCACTAGGGAAACAAACTACTTCTAATGTCAACCTCCAATAGACCTGAGAAGTTAATACAATAAGTAAAATCTTTAACTTGTTTAGGTGAAATAGGTAAGCCAACAACTTATTCCTCATTATTTAACACCGCATTAAGACTACCATCAACAAACCAAGTCACACCATATCTATTATTTTGTTGATAAATACTATCCTACAAATGAAGTCTTTCAACTTCTGTGCATTTTGCATAGACAATGGTGGACAATAACATCAAATTTAGGTAATTAACACTTAGCTTAATTGTAGATTGTTGGTCACTATTATGAACTATCTCCATATATATTTCTTCTTTTAAAAAGAGTCAAATCTTCCCATTCTCATAGTACCAACAAACTGTATTCCTAGTCATCTTTTGTAAAGTTGGATATAATTTTTCTGTTAGAAAGGTTCCAACAAGGCAATCACGAAAATCTGATGATACTTATGTAACATGTGTATCCTATGAAATACTTTATGTGTCCTAACTGATCTAATATTCAAACTGATATCTGTCAAGATCATTTACAATTAGATATGTTAACTTATCTCTTTGGAACCGATTTGTTATTTGTGAATTCTCTTGTCTCTTTCCCTTTCTCCAAGCTATCTCCATAATCAATTTCTTTAGGAACTTTATCCTTCTTTTCATGTTGTTCCAATTTCTCCATATCAACATTATGAAATATAATATTGTTCTACTATGACATTAATGATTCTTTATCATTATGGTCAATTGTTGTATTGTATTAATCCCCTCTTCATGAAGATCCATTTCTTTATTAGCTATGGGATATTCATCCCCAACCTTTTGTGATACCCTGATGTCCATATTACCCTAATTTCCTTCCTCAATTTTTTTATGATTTTCCTGTAGACCCGTAATACCTTGAGTCATAGCCTCATAATATTTCCTCCTATACTTCTTGCCTAATTTTTCCTTCTTCTAATTCATCCTGCATTTTCCCCTGTATTTATTACAACAATGATTGTTATCAACTTTTTTCTTCCCAAAAGCTATTGCAACCCACTACTTAGTTAAGCTATTTTAAAGAGTTTGAGGACTGCTATTCATTTGAACACTCTAATAGATATCTTCTTTACCCTCTTTATTGTCAACTTCCTTTATTACTGCTAAACACCTAAATTTTGTTCCTGGTATGCACTCATTTTTTATTGTCTTCACTCTTTATAACCTGTTCCATTCTAACATTATTCCATTAGCTCATTTTAACATCCTTCCCACTAGATAGACCTTTTAGAGGCAAGTTTACATCCTATGAGGTTGTTGAATGCTACACTTTTTGCCTTTGTTAATCATTTTTCTTTTCATATTCTCCTTAATATTTCTTCTGTATAAACTCTAGATGTAGCAAACTATAGTTCCCAATTAAATAACCTTGAAATTTACATATATTGCAGTACTTTGGGATGTACTCAAATTTAATTCTCACTTTTTCTATCCTAACTGATCCTGAATCTTTCTAAACAATTTTTGTGGTGAAAAGCTTAGGGAGGTTGAAGTAGAGATAAACTTTCTCCTTAAGCCGAGCACAACTGGGTCTAGTCTTATTGACTGTGGCTACATCCAGTTGCAAGTGTTTTGCAACTGCACTTGCAAATGAAAATAGAATTTCCCTGATAATGAAGCTGCGTAAAAAGTATGAAAAGGATATCCAAGTAGTATATTGAGTAGTTTCTGCATCATATTTATAAAATCTTTTTTACTTTTACTTTTGATTAGTACAAGTTTGTTTCGGAAGAAACCATCTTGACAATTACTCTTTCCTCCATATTGAAGGGGAATGGTTATTCTCAACCATTTTAAAAATGGCTAACCTTGTGAGAATTTACTAATAATGGCGTATGTCAGGTTTTCAATGGAGTCCATGTATGTAACTTTTACTTCCACCCATTTTAAGACATGTTCCCCATTAATGATACTTGTTTTCTTGATTGGAATTGTAGATTTTGTATTGTATTTAAATATGTGACTATACTACTTGCACATAGTTTGTTGAATTATCATTGTTTGTGCTAGGAAAATATTTTATGTATTAGAATATCTTAGCAGTTTGAGATAGATTGTTCTAGGGTATGAGATGCGGGGGGGAGGGGGGTGAATTGAGAGTTTGAACGTTTAGGGGAATTTGACGAGCCTCAGAAAGAGGTGGTTCGGTTGATGGGATGGCCATTGTAGTAAGGTTAAAGGTTTAAGGTATTGGATAGGGAAAAGGGTTGCAAGGTATGAAAAATTTTATTCAAAGAAATCAAGTCCGCAAACTAGGAATTTAGGATGAATTTGACGTATAATTAATGACAAATCAATCATGTGAGATAACATTTACATATCTTTACTTAAAATGACGAAAACCCCATAATCCCATCTCCTTTTAGATCAACAATGGAAAATATATAGAGAAAGAATATTTTAAAATAAAGAAGAGAACAATCATTACAACTAGGGGCCTATTCATTGTGAATAGGGACCCTTATCCTGAACATGAGCCAACTATAAAATAACACCACAACTACGAAGAACAAATTTGAACCAAGACAAATCGACCTCCTTTGTAAATTAAATAAATCCATAGCAAACATAATTGCCAATTTTGTAGACCATCACGATCATGGAGGCCCCATCATGATTGCGATGAAGAAAAGGGACTTGTACCTGAAAACTCCAAGAGCAAATCACCAAGAGGAATTTTCTCCAAATAGGTCCTTGAGATTATTTTCAAAAACCTGTGCTTGCAAACTAAATATGCTACCTTATTATAAACGATATTCTATACCCAATGAAATCGACGAAATTCCTAACTAAGGTCATTTTGAGAAATGTGAGCACAAATCTATTCTATATCATTTTAAGTAAAATCTACCCAATAGTCAAAAATAATATTGAAATCCTTAAGACCCAACAAAAACTCACTCTAGATCAAAATTCATGTTTTAGAGATAAAGAAACTATAAAAATTCTCATGTAAGGATGTTTACTAAAAGTTTTGATGAAAGCCAAATTTCTCAACTATTAAATCTCTAAAACTGGAAAATTAGCTTAAAACTCAAACAAACTGATCCTCATATATTCCTCTATTGTAATGACCCGAGTATGTCCCCTAGATGCTACACAGTGCTCATAATCTCAAAGGACCACAACTTGACCCATGACTAGTACCAGTTTTAATCACTGAATAATAATACTTTGTAATGCGAAAATTAGGTTAAATTACCATAAGGTTCAAAACTTAATCATATATAGTATATACGGAATACTGAAGATCTGACAATTTTATATGAAAACTGAATAACAGTCTGAAATAGTCTAGTCTAAAAATTCTGTAACTGAACAATCTGAAAATGGAGTTGATGGGACAATTCTTCAACTAACTTTGAATACTGATAATTTACTAAAAATGCTAAAAAAGACAACCCTATCCTCAAACTATGAGGACTCACTACTAAATCTGTTTCTGATAATCAAGAATACTAGGTATGGTCAGGAGCCCGTGCATCTGAACCTAGGATACAAGAGATCATAGAGCAAAAGAAAGGTATGTGTCAGTACTTTAAATGTACTGGAATGCTAAGTGAGGTAAGCTGATATGCATGGGTTTATATGCATGAACAATAACTAACTGAATAGCATAAATACAACTGAATGAGAGTACATGTATAACTGAAACAGATGAAACACTGATTATGCAATACTGTGCATATATTTGCATATACTGTGTCTGAGATCATAGTAACACTTGATGCTAATTTTTGATAACTGTATGAGTAATTCTAGGTTTATTGGTAATTGTATTACTGATAGCTGGGTGACTATTTCTGACAGTCCTGATTCTGTAGAACTGATTTGAGTTCTATATTGAGATGGGTAACTGTGTCTGATAGTTCTGATTCTATAGAACTGAACTGAGTTCTTTACTGAGACTAAAACTAAAACTGTGGGAGATAATCATCTAAAATATATGCCCCTTCTCTGAACTAATTCGGGTTCCAACCTATAACCCCAATTGGAAGGGTGTCAGTACCATGACATGAGTAAAGACAAGTGTTGTGTCATCCTCATCTAACAGGTGCTCTGAGCGAGAATAGTGATACCCTCAACTGGAAGGTAGAATACCTCATCAACCCTCAACAGAAGGGTGGATGTCTCAAACTACACTGGCTACGTAGTTCTGGAATGCAAGGACCACTTCTAAGGATTACACCTTCTACTGGCTACTGAGTCCCTATCCTTAAGTTCACTCCGTTGAATCCTACTCCCAACTAAATATACACAAAATTTTTTTCTAAACTATTCTAGGCTAGAATAAAATATTAGTGATCATGTTAATTGACTGAACTGGACTGGGTTCACTAAGCACTGTAACTGATTGCGTGTTCTGAGTTCTATTTATTAACTGGATATACTGAGTTTTGTACTAACTTAATACTATTGTATGTGACATCACTGAAACTATTCTGAAGCTACTGCAATTCTAGGTAAAAGCTAGATTTTTGGGTACTAGATACCCCCAAGACTCGATGACATGAAAAGTAAAGCATAGCATGATCTTGAAAAGCATTACACTATTCATAGATCATTCATAGAGATATTTTGTCAAACACTTGTAAGACATAAGCTTGTACATATGCTATTATGTCATGATTTCCCTATTTAATCCATATAAGCAATTTATCAGACACTTGGGGAACACAATCTATGCACATAATTCTATTCAACATAGAGGCATCAAGATTTCCAATCCCAACTTACAAATTCAAGGGATTTAACATGAATTCACATAATACTACACAAATGTAAAAGTAAATTTACTTGAATCTTATAATAAATAATGAATTACATCATAATTATGAATAGATTCAAGCCCAACATGGAATTCATGAAATCAACAAACTTAATGTTTTAAAAAGAGGTGCTGGAACTCCAAGTATAGAAGGAAACCCTTGGATGAATACCTAAAACACCTTGGTGCTAGAATTCCTGAAGATTGTTGGTGAATTCCTTGAATCTTGATCTTAAATTTGATAGGTTAGGGTTTGTTCTTGAAAGAATTTGAGAGAAAGTGAGTGTATTTTTCTTATTTAAGGTTAAATCTCATATTTGGGGGGCTAATTAAGGTTGGAAAAATAACCTAAATACCCCTCTAGATGCAGGCTTTTAATGACTAAAAGTGTGCCCAGTGATGCGCAGAACGATGTACTACATCAATGGGATTGATGTGATGGCCAATGTATTGCTTCGAGTCTACGTTGATTCACTGGAATTGAACTCTGAAACTGGGAAAAATATTTTTTGATACGATGGGCGACGCTGCGCATTGAGATCGCATCGACCCACTATTTTTGTCATCCAAACTCAATTTAAACGAGGTTCGAAAAATCTAAAACTTAACCAAAGTGACCTACTGATACTCTTGATCATGAATAAACCTAAAAATTAGTACTTTAAGGTCATAATGGTCATGAAATAGGATCGCCAACTTATGAAGGCTAAAAGACTTCTAAGTATAAAAACTTAGTTGAAATATCTAAGTGTGAGACCTCTTTTCAAGCTTTAACGGATTGAGTTAAGCGTAGAGTTTTGCGAGGTCTTACAATATCTCTTTCTTAGGAACATTTATCCTAGAATGAGATGGATTAAGCTGGGAAACAGTGATATACAGAGCTTACACACTGAACATTCATATCTAATGCATGGAGTACATGATTGAAACTACTGATAAGCTGATTTTTCAAACTGAACATGTATATTTGATGCATAAGTACATGGTTGAACTGAGTCATGAATGCATGACCGTCATGAAAATGACATAAAATGGTAATGAATACCAAATTTTTAACTGTAACTGAATATGGAACTGAGCAAATCTAAGAAAGATTGTTACCTTGAACTGAGTCTGAGTTTTCAAAGAAGAGGTGAGGATACTTGGTCCGTATATCTGCTTCTTCTTCCCAAGTAGCTCTCTCAACGGACTGATTCCGCCAAAGAACTTTGACAAGGAGAACTTCTTTGTTCCTCAGTATGCGAACCTGATCATCAAGGATTTCAAATGGGATCTTTTCTTAAGATAGACTATTCTGAACATCTATACCCTCTTAAGGGACTACAACTGCTGGATCTCCTATGCACTTCTTTAGCATAGAGACATGAAACACTGGATGTACAGAAGCTAAGTTTGATGGAGACTTAAGCTTATAAGTTATCTTTCTAAAATGGCTGATAATTCGGTAAGGACCGTCATATCGGGGACTGAGCTTCCCCTTCTTGCCAAACCTCTACATCCTTTTATATGAGATATTTTCAAATACACATAGTCGGAAATCTCAAACTCGAGATCTTTTCATCACACATCTGTATATAATTTTTGTCAGCTCTGAGCTGTCTTAAGCCTTTTTCTGATAAGCTGAACATTTCTAAGGTATCAAATACAAAGTCAGGACCTAGCACTGTGGTCTCACCTGCTTCAAACCAGCACCTCAAACAGAGCCATCTAAATGCCTGAATAATAACTGTTGTTATATGCGAACTCAATCAAGGGCAAGTAGTCATCCCAACAACCATTAAAGTCAATGACACACAACCTTAACATACCTTTCAAAGTCTAAATAGTCCTCTCTTCTTCACCATCTATCTGACAGTGGAAGAATGTACTAAGGTGAACTTGGATACCAAGACTCTTTTGGAAGGCTTTCAATAAGTGAGAGGTGAACTACATACCTCTATATAAGATGATGGACAATAGAACTCCATACGATCTGACCAACTCTCTAACATAGAGCTTGGCATAATCCTCAGCTAAATAAGCGGTATGGGATAGTAAGAAATGAGCTGATTTGGTCATCCTATCTGAAATGACCCAAATTGAATCATTTTGATGACGAGTGTGGGGCATACCCATCACAAAGTCAATGTTCACTTTCTCCAACTTCCATGTGGGAATACTAAACTCTTGCATGGAACTACTAATTTTCTGGTACTTAATCTTAACCTACTAACATGTAGAGAATTAGCCACAAAATCTGTAATGTCTCTTTTCATCCTACTCCACCAATAGACCTCCCGTAAATTACGGTACATCTTAGTGTCCCCTAGATGAATAGAGTAATGCACACCATACGCTTCTGGAAGAATTCATTACCTCAATTTGTCTACACTTGGCTCGCATAACCAACCCTAGATACGCAACACACTATCTCCCCTTGGTAGAAAACCTCAACTTTTAATATCTGACTGACTCTTCCATCTTAATTAAACGGGGATCTTTGTCCTTCTTTTCCTTTATTTTAGATTCTAGAGATGATTCTAAACTATTCTGCACCCACACACTTTCCTCTAATAAATCGACTAAGCAAACACCTAGTCGGGCAAGCTGATGAACTTCCTGAACTAACTTTTTCTTATTATCCTCCACATGAGCAACACTACCCATAGACATACTACAGAGAGCATCAGCTACTCCATTAGCCTTACCCTGGGATATAGTATGCTCATGTCATAGTCTTTCAAAAGCTCTAACCACCTTTTTTGACGTAGGTTTAGATCTTTATGAGAAAATACATATTTTCAGCATCTTATGGTATGTGAACACATCCACATGCACCCCATATAAATAATGCCTCCAAATCTTTAAGGCAAACACTACAGCTATAAACTCGAGATCATGAGTAGCATAATTCATTTCATGGAGCTTAAGCTATGTAGAGACATAGGATATGACCTTATCTCTCTGCATCAAAACACAACCCAAACAAACTCTAGAAGCATTGCAATATACCATAAACTGTCTAAACTATCTGGTAGAGTCAAGACTGGAGGTATGGTGAGTCGAGTCTTTAACTCTTAAAAACTTTTCTCACAAGAACATGTCCACTGGAATTTGACTTTCTTCTTAGTCAATCTGTAGATAGGGGTGTAATATGAGAGAATCCCCTGACAAGCTATTAGTAATATCCAACTAAACCTAAGAAACTCCTGATATCTAATAGAGAGATAGGTGTAGGCCAGCTTATCACTACTCTAGCCTTTTGAGGAACAACTCTAATGCCATCACCGAAAACTATATGGATAAGGAAAGCTACTGGCCTTAGGCAAAATTCATAATTATTGAATTTGGCAAAAAAATTATGGGGTTTGAGGTTCTATAACACTATCTGAGATGGTCTCCATATTTATATTCACTACGGGAGTACACAAGAATGTCATCAATAAAGACTATGACAAATATGTCCAAGTACTACTCGAACACACAGTTCATCAAGTCCATGAAGGCTGCTGGAGCACTAGTAATACCAAATTACATGACTAAGAATTTGAAGTGGCCATATTGAGTTCTGAAAGCTATTTTTAGGATATCACATTCTTCGACCCTAAGTTGATGATAGCCTGATTTGAGGTTTATCTTAGAAAAGTGAATGGCACCCTGATGTTGGTCAAACAACTCATCGATTCTATGAAGTGGATACTTTTTCTTGACTATAACTATATTTAACTAATGGTAGTCTATACACATCCTAAGAGAATCATTTTTCTTACGTATGAATAGAACTGGTATTTCCCAAGGGGATATTGCGGGTTTGATGAATCCCTTATCTAAGAGATCTTTTAACTGTTATTTTAAATCTTTGAGTTATGCTGGAACCATTCTATACAGAAGAATAGAGATAGGTTACGTATCAAGAAGATGGTCTATTCTGAAGTCAATTTCCTTTTCGAGAGGGACCCCGAGAAGATCTTCAGGAAACTTATCAGGAGATTCATTTTTCTCACCTAATGGTAAGAAATAAACTAACCCTTAAGTATGGAAGTACTACCCCTCCACTCAAGGATAGGTTTATTTAGAAACTAAAAATAGACCATTCTATTTCTGCAGTCAACTGAAGCATTGCATTAATGGAACTAATACATGTCAAGAATGACATCAAAATCAATCATCTCTAATTCTACTAAGTCTGCTGAAGGGACATTTTGAGATACCATAATCTGACAGTTCCTATATACCTATTGAGCTATGATAGATTTACCTATTAGGGTAGAGACTGAGAAGGGCTCTGCTAGGATTTTAGGACTGACTCTAATGTCAACAGCTATATGAAAAGTTACAATGGACAAATAAGCTTTTAGGTATAGCAAAGCATAAACATGTAAATGATAAACCTGTAATATACCAGTTACCATATCAAAAGAACTTTCCTGATCCTATTGGGACTGAAATGCATAGAGTCTATTTGGGTGCTGCCCATTGGTGGCAATAGAAATGGCACCCTACTGATTTGGGAAACAGGAATGACAATAATTATACTGACCTTAAAAACCTGACTGAGGACAATCTCTGACTCTATGGTCTGGCTTGCCATATCTGAAACATACATCACTGGTAGCCCTATATATACCTATTGGTTTTTGCTATATTTTTAGCAAAAAGGATTTGTTCAGGCACTGCTAAGACCACCTTCGGGTTTAGGGCCTAATGCCTATCTTTATTATCGTCTTTGAATTTTGGCACTGGAGCACTGGTTACGGACAGAGCTAGAACTAATGATTTTAGGTGGAACTTAGAACGATTTCCACCCTCTAACTTACGCATAGCAAAGTTGAAGCTACTTATTCTAGCTCTCTTATTCTCCCTCTCCTTCTCCGTATTCTTAGCCTCCTCTATCTGCTAAGCATGGACCATGATCCTGGATATGTCCATCTTCTTAATCAACATTGTAGTCCTATAGTCCTTGACCATACAGTTAGACACGCCAGACATAAACTTACTCATCTTAGATCTGCTATCTGCTATCACATGAGAAGCGTATTTGGCTCACTAAGTAAACTTGAGAGAATACTCTTTCACTATCTTATTTCCCTACTTCAGATTAATAAACTCCAACACCTTTGCTTCTCTTAACTCCAGTGGGAAGAACCTATCTTAAAAGCAGTGGCAAACTTCTCCCATTTTGTGAGCCCTACATCTGTGGCCCTCTCTGCCTTCTACTACTTGAACCATGAGTGAGCCACATTCTATAACTGATATGAGGCCAACTCAACAGTCTTACTAGCTACCACCCCTATAATATCTATGACTTTCTCTACCTGATTATGGAATTCCTATGGGTCCTCATCTAACTTAGACCCGGTAAAAGCTAGAGGGTTCATTTGGGTGATGTCCTAAATTTTAGATATAGTAGTATTGGCCATTCATTTGGCCTAAAAAATATTTGGCCATTCATTCTAAGTTACAACGGAAATGGCTAGGGTAGTGAAAATGGCTCTGAATTTAGCATGGGAAATATGCTCATCCAAGGGATCTGCCTGAACGAGCTAAGGGGCTGGCTGATTTCCTATTCTTCGTCCATTGTTTTTTTTTGGAGGCATTTTCTGTAAATGGAAGTAAGAAAAAAATTAAACTAAGATTGTATCTTCAGCTCATGCTCACTCATACAATATGAATACTGAAAGAAGAGAAACTTTTCCTAAAATACCTTATATTCTTTTGTCCATAAGGGTGGCATGCTACACACCCATGGATAAGACTCTAATAAATACGGCTTTCAAACTTCCTAGGACACTATTGAATCTTAGGCTCTGATACCAAGTTTGTAATACCCCAAGTCTATACCCCAGATGCTACATGATACTTATAATCACGAAGGACTAGAAGCTAACCCTTGAATAGTACATACTGCAATCACTGAATAATAATACAGTGTAATGCAAAAATTAGGTGGAAATTTCCATAAGGTTCAAAACAAAATCATATACTGATACGTAAATATTAAATATTGAATGTCTGATAATCATATCTAAAAATTGAATAACTTTCTGAAATGGTCTTGTCTTAAAAGCATCTAACTGAACTTTCTGAAAATGGAGTTGATGGGACAATTCCCCAACTAACTTTGACTAGTGAAAATATACTAAAAATGATACAACTAATAACCCTATCCTTGAACTATAAGGACTCACCACTAAATTTCCTGCTAATAATCTGCTGCTAGGTACAGTCAGGAGCCCGTGCATTTAAACCTATGATATAAGACATCATAGAGCAAAAGAAATGTATGAATCAGTACTTTGAATGTAAAGATATGCTAAGTGAGGTAGGCTGATATGCATGGGTTTATGTGCATGAATAATATCTGACTGAATAGTATAAATACAACTGAATGAGAGTATATGTATAACTTAAATTGATGAAACACTGATTATGCAATACTGTGCACATATCTATATATATTGTGTCTGAGATTACAGTAACACTGGATACTGAGTTCTGATAACTGAATGACTAATATCTGAGTTTACTGATAAATCTATTACTAATAGCTGGGTGACTATTTCTGACAATCCTAATTCTGTAGAAATGATATGAGTTTTATGATGAGCTGGGTGACTGTGTCTGAAAATCCTAATTCTTTAGAACTAAATTGAGTTCTATAATGAGATTGAAACTAAAACTGTGTGAGATAATCATCTAATCGACATTTTCCTTCACTGAACTAATTTGGGGTCCAACATGTAACCCCTATTAGAAGGGTGATAGTATAGTGCCATGGGTAAAGACATGAGCCAAGTCACCCTCACCTGGCAGATTCTCTAAATGAGAATGGTGGTACCCTCAATAGGTAGGTAAAATACCTAATCAACCCTCATCTGGTAAACTAATGTCTCAACCAAGTTGTGGAATGCAAGGACATCTTCTAAGGATCACACCCTCTACTGGTAAGTAAGTTCCAATACTTGGGTTCACTCGGTGTTTAATTCTACTCCCAAATGAATAGATACTAAATTGATTGCTAAACTGTTCTAGGCTAGACTGAACTATTATTGATTATGTTAACTGACTGAACTAAATTGAGTTCACTGAGTACTGTAACTGATTGCATATTATGAGCTCTATTTGTTGACTAAATATACTTAGTTTTGTACTGCCTGAATACTACTATATGTGACATCACTAAGATTATTTTGAAGCTACTATAATATCTAGGTTAATAGGATATTTGGACCTATATAAATGCTATTTCCTCCTAGACATGATATTAGTCCTATAGAGATGTTATTTCCTCTTAGTTATGATATTGGGTCATTGCAAATAATTTTCATATTAGTTATGATTATTAGGCCCGTAGAGATATATTCCTCTTAGATATGATAATTGTTCTACCGAGGTGATATTCCTCATAGTCATGATGTAGGACGTACTAATATAATATGATTATTTGCTTACTAGTATTATACTTCAAGATGTGAGATGATTATATTCTTATTGACATTATGCCTCCTAGATATGAGATGAATATATACTTCTTAATATTATGCCTCCTAGATATGAGAATATTATATGCTTACTGATATTATATTTTCTAGATGTGAGATGATTATATGCTTACTTATATTATGCCTCCTAGATGTGAGATGATTATATGCTTATTGTTATTATGCCACCTAGATATGAGATGAATATATGGTTATTGATATTATTCCTCAAATATGTGAAATGATTATATGGTTATTGATATTATGACTCCTAGATATAAGATGAATATATGCCTATTAATATTGTTCCTCTTATATGTGAGATGATTATATGCTTATTGATATTATTTCTCTTATATGTGAGATGATTATAGATATGGTATGACTTAAAAATATGTTTATCATTATGTGTTTCGGATATATATACGGGCCTAAGACTGTAGTTATGATGTTGAGATTATTTCGACCACATTATTAGGCCAAAAGTTGTGTTTTTCATATTGATTGGATATTTGGGAAGTGTTTCTCCTTGTAAAGGATATGGTTGTAGAATATATATATATATATGTATATGTTTATCTACACATCTCTCTGGTACGAGACGAAGAAAGATGCATTATGAATCTTATTATTACACTGATTAAATAATGGTGATGGCATGCATATTTGGTACATTCTTGATTATTATATCTGTGATTGATGTGATTCTAGTTAAAATACGATCTTATTACAATTCTTCCTAAATAAGCTTTAGGCTATGTGGGATCTAGTTGTATTTTACGTGACTACAGTACTTGATGGCTTGAAATATGTTGTACTAGTTAATGAACTTTATCTAGTTGAAATATGGTAGCTAGAGATTATGGATAATATGTGGCTAATGATGATGACATTGTTAGAGTTGGTAAACATTAGTTTCTATTGATGACTAACTTTATGATGCTGATTAGTTTTTAAATGGTGATATGTATATTTATGATGATAGATAATAGAATATGTTAGTTGATAAATAAACAAAGTAGCTAAATGATGGTTAGAGGTATTTTTCTAGATGGTAACTAGTGAGATTATGATTGTTAGAAATAAAAATTCATTAATTGTGTGATTAAGGTCCTGCGGTGAATCTTTACTAGGTACTAAATATTGGCTACTTAGTGAATAAAGATAATGTGAAGAAATGGTTAGACTAATAATCAGAGGTCTTCTTCATGATTAAACCCTATCACTTACTTTAGTCGTGGGATATTCTAATCTTTTCTACTTTTTTATAATAATTTAGTTCTGAAGATCACTCTGGGCTACATGCTTGTTGATTTAACCTTCTTTCTACAATGTTTTGAGTCCGTGCAACTATTATATGTCTATAGATATATATATGTATTGACGTTTATAATTATATTGATATCCGACAAGGCTGGAGGATACTAGTGATGATATATTGATACCCAGTAAGGCCGGAAGATACTGCACTGACATATTAACATACGACAAAGTTAGAGGATACTGTGATAATATATTAATATCTGACAAGGCCAGAGGATACTGTGCTGATATATTGATTAACAAAAAGGCCAAAGGATATAGTAATGATATATTAATCCTCATAAACGCCTATGTTTGATTATCCTAATAATGTTCATGATGATGAAGATTATGAAAGAGATGGTTATGATGGTTACATTGTGATATTGACTATGTACTTTGCATTCATTCCTGCGTGTGCATCACCTTCCACTAGTATACAGTTATATCTATCACCCCATATAGGACGATTACATAGATATGGATGAAGAATATGCCTTGTGTTATATGTTGATTGAACTTTCAAAACCTAGGGCATTAGGGGTACATATAGGATTGACTAGGTATTTAGTTATTTGGAGTATCCGGCTATTCACACTACCGTTTATATTGTTATTTTCACTGTTATGATCATTATTGTGGCTAGATTATGGTAGATTGGTCATAGATCCAATATTGAGATTTAAGGTATGTCCACGACCTCTTCTATCTTATGATGGAATTATTATGCATGATTATTTCATGTCTAGCCATATGGATTAGAAACCATGATCATGATAGCATTAAATCCAGATTGTATTATAATGAGGTCTTAGAATGAGGATATGATTATCTAGGTTATGCATTGAGATAACCTTATATTTATATATATATATATATAAATATACCTAGCTATATGAAGCTATAACACTACTGTATATCCCTTTCTTTATTGTTCGTATTGTATATTCATTTCTTGGACTTGTATATTGCTATATTCTTTTCTTTCGCTCTTTATTTGTATATTGGATTGATATATACGGTATATTCTTGACTACTATTGAATATGGCTAGATTAGGATAGTTCACCCTGACACTTCCTTAGTCTTATTATGTTAGACTCTTGGTCTTGAATTGGATAGATGTCCTTTATTATTCTCACTAACTTGTTATATGAGTTCTAGATTCTTGGGTGTAGTTTCCATTCTTTTTATATGCTATATATATCTGCTTTACCTTTGGAGCTCAATTGGCAGTTAGTTTCCTATTGAGTACCATTCATTTCGTACTCATACTATACTTTGCAGCCTACAAATCATTATAACTTATCACTTTCTTATGAATTGGATTAGTCTCTATGATTTATTCCGAGATAAGTCGTATCCGTGTATTTCTCTTGGTATTTCACTTTTGTACTCTTATTTAATAAGAAGCTTGATGGATGGATCTCTTAGCCACTAAGGCAACCCTGCTACAAGCTTCCTTACTTCCCTCAAATAAACTAGGATCTCATTAAAGGGAAGGACTATTGATTGCTTTCAAGAATTTATATCCATAAATTTCAACTTGTGCAAGTCGATCATCCTCTTTTTTCTCTTTCCCGATGCTCCTTCAGCACAAATCTTAGGAGGATAAATGAGAGTGTTTAGGTGCACCCAAGTGTCTAAGGGGTATATCTCAACCCTTGATCTCTTGAATAGATTAGTAATTAAAGAAGGGAATAAGAGATATGTACCACCATGAGTCTTGAAATACTTCATATCTGAGATCACAAGCTAACAAACATTCAAAGGATTGTAGTATAGTGTACAGGCAATCATCCCAGCTCTTATATTTAGAATAGCAATCATGTGTATGCAAGGAGAAATATGAATACAAATAATGTGCAGCCATATCCTCGCCTATCCTGTGAAATCATTAATGGATATCCCCTTATTGCTGGTCCCCTAAGGAACCTCCCTATCATGGAATAACTTCTCAGTCATCCAGCTCTTGAGTTCACACCTCTTGCCTCAAATTAATTCATACCTACATTTGTGAGCCTATATAGGTCATTTATTTGTTCATCTCCAAGGTTAGTGTAAAAATCCCTTACCTATTACTCATTTTCCCGACAAGGATATCAGGCAAAACAGCCCAACATAGTGGCTATGAGTTTGTAACAGAATGCCAAAAGATTTTTTGGCACCTTTTCAAAACATATGGCCTTCACCAAAAGAAGCTTTGTTTTTAGGAGATCACTGTAGTTCATGTTGTGGAATTCAGAGGCCATGAAACAGACTTGGTCATAATCTCCTATTATGTAAACCTGAAAAACATGAGAACAACACAACAAGATACATCATTAAAATTTCCATGGAAAAATAAGGTATGTTTACCATTAAAGCTCCTAGGATAGTTACTTGGTAGTTTTAGGGCAAGTTAAAAGGGCAAGATTTTTGGTCTAGGCTAGAAATTAGCCTTAGATATGGCGATTATGAGTCACTGAGCAGTGATCATGATCCAATGACTGAGATTGTAGTATTTGAGAACAAACTGGGCCAAATTTTCAAAAACTCTAAAGTCCAATTATAAGGCCAAATCATGTTCCAAAGCAGGAATTAACAATAAGAACATTGTACAATGTTCCTAGGTACCCGAGCATGCCCTTAGAACGTGAAAACAACTTTCTATGAGTTTGTTTGGGTATTTGATCAAGAACATAGTGTGTACACTATATTTCTCTCACTTTTTAATGGAATTTGGGTACTCAAGACTTCCCCAAATGTGTGTACATTATTCAAACTAACAAACCACAAGACAAGTACAATTAAACTATGATTTAGAAATAGAAATAAAAATTTTAGGTCATACCTAATACATTTATTATAAAGCCTACCTAATACCAATTAAAGAGGGAATTCAAAGAACATACAAGATCAGGGATGACAGATAAATGGTACATTGCTTTTAGGATGATCAATATTAAATCACATAAGGTGCATTCTGAAAGGAACTTGAAGAGGGAGTATGAGGGAAATAGGTTGTTGAATCGTCTCTTAACATAGTCTGTACCACAATTGCAGTCAATGCTCAGTGATTATGGTTATGCATTCACCACGATCGCAGTAGCACAGGTGCTGTAATCACAGTAACCGAGGCTTTTTTAGGTCCTCTATTTTCCCTTGCTCAGTCCACTACAAAAAATCTCATACTTTCCCCTGTTTAGCCTTGATAAAATGCCCCACATTGCCACAAATGATTGGATTAATAAACAACAAAACTAAAATCTACTCTAAAAAATCAAAAATAAAAGATACGAGCCACTTTCGTACCATTTATGGGCTGCCTCCCACATAGAGTCTAATTAATCATTGCGGCACGACGTTCTTTATATTTTCAAGTTAGACCCTACATGGACCCATCATTTATCCCCATATCCTCAACATCAATGATGAACACTACTTGCAATTCTATTGGTTGATTCTAAATTTTGTAAACACGAAAAAACACTTCATCATCTTCATCCCAAAATTTTATTTCACCTAACCCCACATCCATAATAGCTCTTCTGGTTGCAAGGAAATATAAGCCAACGTTAATAGAGACCTCATGTTTGATTTCACAGTTAAGCACCACGAAATTTGCCGGAAGGATAAAGCGGTCTACCTTTACTAAAATATTAAACAGCACCCCAACTGGACTCTTGATAGACCGGTCCATCATTAATATCATCATTGTCAATGGAGTAGGAGTGACCAACCAGAGTTTTTAATATATTGCATAAGGCATGAGATAGATGTTGGCACCACTGTCACACAAAGGTTTTTCAATAATCTCATATAAAGGCCTTGGGATCCTCCTTCTTTTCAACTATAGTGCTAGTCATGATAGATCTACAACCATGGGTAATTTATATAGTTTTAACCTAAACTAGATGTTTCTTTGACATTAAAGTCTTCATAAGATTAGCGCATCTCGGGATCTTTTGAATTGCCTCTAGCAATGGGATATTAATTGAGAAATTGCTAGGCTTACCAAGGAATACCTTGAATTTAGCATTTTCTTCCCCTTTTTAAGTCCTTGAGGGAATGGAGAAGGACATTCCTGGTAGGTAATAATTCATTTTTCAATTAATCATTCTCAAATACCTTTGGGTGTTCTTCTTAATCATTCACTTCTTCACTTAATATCAGTTCTTTTTTTTTCCTTCTAGAGACTTCAAAGCCTCCTTATTCGCATCATTTATAGATTTCTTTTTGAAATTCATTTATTCAATATTGTTCTTTTTTTCAAAATCCACCATAATATAACCATGGGTTTTACCACTCCTAGTGATAATGGCGAACACTTGTGCATCTTTTTTAGGATTCACAACGGTGCCACTATGAAGACCTCTTTTTTGTCCAACTTTAAGTTAAGTGGAGATTTAACCAATTTGAGTCTTTAATTTCTTGATAAAGATAGAGTGGGATACAACCTATTGGTTGATTTTCCAAAAGTCATCTTTCAATCTACGGACCATCTTGTCTCTTCCCTCCACTCTCATAAAAATCCTTGAAAACACATTCATCTTGAAATTTTTGGGATCATCCGAGTTAGACTCTTTCCCCTTTTCTCGTCTATGTGGATGAACATATTGATTATACTCTTTCTCTTTGTCACTCAAATCATGCCAGTCCCATTCCCTTTTACGTTCTGTCCAACCTTGGTTCCAACCTTTCCTTTGATAGGTCGAGTGAGAACTCACTAGATATTTAGCCAAATACCTAATCTCTCCATTAATACTCTTAGCATCTTCCTTGTCATATCCCTTTGATGCCATAGCATTCATTATATTTATGAATGGACCCATCACATACTTCAATTGTAACTCCAATTATGTTAACATTTTTGCCATGTTTTCCTTCCTCTCTTTCTATTTTTTCCTTTGATATTTATCAACATAGGAGGTGGTATGAGACCCTTTAGCTACTTTGATGTCTTAAGTATTCCATCCCCAATTTGATTTTGTGACTTTCTCAAGCAAAATTTTAGCCACATTATAAGACAACCTCACAAGTGAACCACCCAACCGCATTATCTACCACAGTTTTATTTATTTGATCCAAATCCCCTTAGATGATTTGGAAGAGTATCTTATCTAGGACCTCATGGTTGGGACATTGTATAAGATTCCCATTAAACCTCTCCCATACCTCGAATAGAGTTTGTCTATTCAATTAAACAAAGTTTGTTATTTTATCAAAAAATTGCACTATCTTTGATGGTGGAAAGTATTGGTCCATGAAAGCAATGTTAGTTCATCCAAGGTTGTGATTAACCTAGTCGGAAGAGATCATAACCACAATACTGCCTCAACCATTATAGAACATGGGAACAAGTGCAACTATATCAATTTATGCAAGATGTGTGCAATATCAAAAGGGTCACAAACTTCTACATTGTTCTCCAAATATGAATTGGGGTCCTCATGAGCATTCCTCCTGAAGACACCCTTCATTTGATTCATATGAAACATAACACTCATAATATGGATTACCTTGTTCCATTGAATAGATGGGATATAGAAGGCACTCATACATCCTATATCAGGTAGTTATTTTTTATCATCATGGGGACCATCAAAAGTCTCAGCATTACATTCAATGTCGCTCATAGTGTCATGGACACTATTGAATTCACCTAAAAACACAATAAAATAAATGAATTAAATTGAAATCATCATAGGTATAACCAAAGCTATAATAAACATCATACAAGTTAAAACAAAGTATCACTCCATGATAATGGTGCTATTTTCATCACGCTCACCGATACCCTAGTTTTGATATAGGACAATAACTGATAATAAAACTCAACTCACCTTGATGTCAAATCCTTGAGGAGTGAGTCTAGTCTTCAAACCCTATAGGTATTGATAGCATCTTAGGTGTATGACCATAGTGTAAAAAAAGTAAAATACATAATTTAAAATGGGTAGATTGGTTTGGAAAGTTCTTTTATCAAGATGAAATCAAACTACAAACTCAAAGCGACAATTGTGGTTTAGATTTCAATATGAGACAAGTCCTGGTATTATGTCTTCTGAGGGGGAAAATAATTAATGGGTTCATGATAATTGAGTGTAAGTTCTAGTCATCAACTACATGGGTAGTCTAGGTTAGGAGTTTTTGAGGAAAATCTTTCAACCAAACCTAAAGATTATCACCCTTGGATCCTTTCAAATACCTCATAGATGAAACAAGAAAAATCTCCTAATACCTCAATTGGGCATCCTTATTTCTAGGAAGATGCCCAAAATCTAGATAATTCTCAACTCACTATTATCTCTAGGATGTTGAAAAGAGCAAAATCTAAATCTATCAATTGTTAACTAGTACCTTGTCACTCATCTCTCTGTTTCAAGGATAATATAGCATCCAAAAGTTCAATAATATCCCTTTTCAAGATGATGTCATCTTTTGAGTACAAATCCCAACTAAATCAAGCAAGCGTTAGTGAAACTCATAATAAATAACCATGAATATACACTAATAAATCATAACCCACACATATTTGAACCCTATTTCAACAAAAACCCAAGGTAAATTGTTTAGCTACTCATGAAGTTAGGAACAAGAAATATATCAAATTGATTATTCGATGCTTCCATTGAAATTGCAACCAAGAGTTGTGCAATATCGAAATTTAACTACAACCAAAACTAATTGAGAAATTAATCACACTGAGTTGCCCCAATTTGGTAGAGTTTACAAAGTCTCCAATTTTTATTTTTCAAGTCTAGAATACCAAAATGGGAAAGTGTTTTTGCATCATAAAAGATTTGGAATATTTTTTTATTTCCATAATCTAATTTAGGGCTATAGTGTCTAAGGTCTTGAATTTTCTTTAATACCTATTTGCTCGCATTTCAGATCATGCCTTCCTGAAGATCAACAGCATGTTGAAACTCTTCTATCCCATTTGAGGACAATATCGATAGATTTCATCATACTTATAGAGTACGGACCCAATCTAGAGCCCCTGATCCTTATTTCTCTTAAAGGGTCCATTATTTATGGCTGATCTTTCTCCAGCTGGTGATTGTCATGATCAGTCACTTTAAGGATATATTTTTAATACATAATTCCATTAATCTATTTATCCATTGACTCAGTTGGTGACCCTATTTGTGGTTTTTTTTTATGATTTTGGACCTGAGAGTATTTTGGACCCCTTTTCTGTGTCAACCTGAGGGGTGATTCTGTGGGTTCTAGAAGAGTTTATAGGAGTTTTTTAGTATCTATCTATGGTATGGAGACCGTGGAAGACTTAATAGAATTGGATACTATTGATTTTGATATTATCCTAGGGATGGATCAGCTCCATTCATATATGGCTCTCTAGATTTATCTTTGAGCAGGTAGGTTAATCTCCAGGGGGTATCTACACCATTTAGTGCATGTTAAAGATTTTTGTTTTGAACATCCTTTATTGAATTCTATCCTTATGGTCTATGAGTTTCCAAAAGTATTTTCTACTGATCTTTTTAGTGTTTCTCCTAATAGGGAAATTGATTTTGGGATTGATCTTCTTTCGGACACTCATCATATATCTATCCCTCCCTATAGAATGGCTCTGGCTAGTTAAAAGAACTGAAGGAGTAGTTGAAAGAACTCTTCGATAAGGTTTTTATTTGTCCTAGTATTTCCTTGTGGGGTGCTCCTATCCTCTTCATGCATAAGAAGTATAGGTACCTTCAAATGTGTATATACTACTGCCAGTTGAATAAGGTGACTGTAAATAATAAATATCCTCTTTCTAGGATTGATGACCCGTTTGTCTAGGTTTAGGGTCCTACGTACTTCTCTAAAACTGATATTTTTTCATGTTATCATCAGGTGAATATTAGGGAGGGGATACCCTGAATACTATTTTTTGCTCCTAATATAATCATTATGAGTTCTAGGTCATGTCTTTTGGTTTGACGAATGCCTCGATGGCATTTATAGATTGTTTGAATCCAGTCAACCTTGAGTTTTTGATACATTTGTCATTGTGTTTATTGATGACACTGTTGTTTATTCTAAGAGCAAGAAAGATCATGCCAATCATCTCTGAGTACTATTTTAGACCCTTAAGGATCAATAATTGTATGCTAAGTTTTTAATTATGAGTTTTGGATGAATGCTTTTAGGTCATGTTGTATCCAGTAAGGCTATAGTGGTAGATCCACAAAAATTTGAGGTGGTTAAAAAGTGGCCTTAACCCATGAATCCAACAATATTTAGAGTTTTTTAGGTTTAGCCAGATATTATAAGAGGGTTGTGGAAAGTTTCTTTTCTATTGCCGCCCCATTAGCTATGATGACTCAGAAAAAGGTAAAGTTCTTATGGACGGATGCTTGTGGGGGTTGTTTTGAGAACTTGAAGGATAAGTTGACTTTGACTCTACTTTTTACGATACCTAAGGGTACCGAGGGTTTTGCTATTTATTGTGATATTTCCCATATGAGATTGGGCTGTGGGTTAAAGAAGCATGGTAAAGGTGTGACCTACACTGCTAGACAGTTATAAGTTCAAAAGAAGAATTACCCAACACACGACTTTGAATTGATGGTTTTGGACTTTGCTTTAATGATTTGCCACCATTATTTTTATGGGGTTCATGTTGGCATCTATTGAGATCATAAGAGCTTACAATATGTGTTTACCCTAAAAAAGTTGAATTTCAAGAAAAGGAGGTGCTTGAGTTTCTCATATACTATGACATGAGTCTCCATTATTATCTAAGTAAAGCTAACATAGTTGCCGATGCTCTTAGCAGGTTTTCTATGGGAATCTTCTCTGATATGATGAGTAAAAGGTAAAGTTTATTAAAGATATTCATCAGTTAGGTAATCTTGGGGTTCTTCTCTTATACTCTGAGGATGGAGGTATAATGGTGTGAGAGGTGGTGGAGTTATCTCTTGGTGTTGAGGTGGAAGAGAAGCAGGTTATTAATCCTATCTAGATACAGATTAAGAGTAATATGGGTGTGCAGAATGTTATATTTTTTTAGGCTGGTGGTGATAGTATCTTGAGATACCAAGGTAGGTTGAGTGTTTCCAATTTGATGGGCTGCGAGAGAGGATTTTGGTTGAGGCTCATGAGTTGACATAAACTATTTATCATGGATCGAAGAAGATGTACCATATTTTAAAAAAGATCAATTGGTAGAATAACATGAAGAGGGATGTGTTTATTTTTTTGACCAAGTGTATGGCTTGTCAACAAGTCAAGGTAGAGCACTTGAGGTCCAGTGGTTTGTCTTAAGAGATTGAGTTGCCCATGTGGAAATGGGAAGTGATGAATATGGATTTTATTATTGATCTTCTATGGCCTCGCTGTCAGTTTGATTCGATCTGAGTCACTGTGGATAGGAACACCAAGTCTGCTCATTTTCTACTAGTGAAGACTAACTATTCAATAGAGGATTACTCTAAGCTTTTTTATTCAGGAGGTAGTGAAGTTGCATGGTGCTCCAGTTTCCATCATATTTGATTGGGGTACTCAGTTCTCATCATACTTTTGGTCTTCTATACATAGAGGTTTAGGAACTAAGGTGAATCTTGACACCACTTTTTACCCTCTGATGGATGAACAAGTAGAGAATATTATTTACACTTTGGAGGACATAATATGGTCTTGTATGCTTAACTTTGGTGGTTGTTGTGTTGATCATTTGCCCCTTATAGAGTTTGTGTATAATAATAGCTATCACACAAGTATTGGGATAACTCCGTTCAAAGTTCCTTATAATAAGAGGTGTAGGTCTCCTATTAGGTAATTTGAGGCTTGTGAGAATAGATAGTATAGTCCCTACTTAGTCCACCAAGATTTGGAAAAGGTAAATATGATTAGAGATAGGCTTAAGACCACCAAGATTCAGCAAAGGCCCTATGAAAATATAATGCAAAGGGACTTAAAGTTTGATATAGATGATTTTATGTTCTTAAAGGTGTCTCTTATTTAGGGAGTGGTATGGTTTGGAAGGAAGGGAAAGCTTAGCTCATGTTTTGTTGGTCCATATCTATTTTTAGGTGAGTAAGCAGTATAGCTTATGAGTTGGAATTGCCTCCAAGCTTGGGTTCCATTCATCCGATCTTTCATGTTTCGATGTTAAAGAAATATGTGGGTGATCCTTCTTAGGTTATTCTATTAGAGAGTGTTGGTGTTTCAAATTCCTTTTCTAATGAGGAATTCCCGGTTGAGATAGTGGATAGGCTTGTCCATCATTTGAGGACTAAGGATGTGGCTTTTGTGAGTGTTCTATAGTGGAATCATAAGGTTGGATAAGTTACTTGGGATGCCAAAGAGGACATAAAGTTAAAATATGTCTTCTTGTTTCTCATTTTAGATAACTGTACTTGAGGTATTGTATTCCTTAACATCTTTGTTTTCTATCTTTGTTAAAGGTAAATGTGGTTGTACCATGTGTTAAATTGTGCTAATGGATTCCTTGACCCATTATTCAAGGAAAAATAATCCTAAGGAGGGAGAATGAGATGCCGTAAGTGTTGGGCACTGAAAAATTTTTAGTTTTTGAACTCACTATCCTAACTACGGGTCACACTATGAGTCGTAAAGTGTCTTGACTGGTCGTACAACCTAAATCATAAGGGTTTTAGAGAATTTTTCTTGAGTTGTTTCCTTGGTGATGAATTGAGGTACGAGTCAGAGAGACTCATTATGAGTCGTATATCCCCCGTCCGTAGCCAAACTAGTATGATACCCAAACTGTTCTATCTTGAGTATGACTACAATTTATGATTCGTAATGACTCTATATGAGTTGTAAGGTACCAATTGTATGGTGACCAGTGTGTACAAAAAATTTCCTATCACGATTAATACTCAGACCCTACGAGTCGTTATGAGTCCTTACAATTCGTATAGTAACCCATAGTCACTGGCCAAAATTTTTCAACTTTTAAATTAAGGTGGTTTTGGACATTTCCCGTTTTCCCTAAACATAACCCATGACTTTACAACATTATTAGGACCCCATTCTCCTACATAACACAGTAAAATATCTTCTCTCTTCGTATAAATTTTCTCATGCAAGAGCATTAGGGTTTTCTCAAGATTGATTTTCTAGAGCATCCAAGGAAAAATTCCCTCAAAAATTGTGATTCTTTCAGGCATGAACCTCTTTCACCAAAACTTATTTTGTTAAAAGAATGTGCTTAAGTGGTTACTCATGTGGTTTATTTATGGGTTTTTGTATATAGGTTAAGGATTTTGAATAATTATTGTTTATGTGATGTTTCATATTTGCAAATGTATTATTTATATTTTAAATGGTGGTTTTGAAACCTATTTAATGCATGGGTGAGAGAATTGAAATATGGCCGTCCCTAAGTTTGATGAATTAATTAATTGTTTCCTACAATTACCTCAACCCAATCTTGTGAAATTAGCTTTGAACCATAATTTGCTTATTGAAAAACATTTTGAATCCTTGTACATATTAAAGAGTAATGGAACCTGAATTAACTCTTAAAGAGGGCTTGAGGGCCATGAATTGAATTTGAAATTAAAACTTCAGACTCTTAATGGACAAGGGTTAGAGTCCAACTTTGCTAGATAATTTATTTCCAACATGGGACTTTGGATTCCCGTTGGCTCAGTAGGTTAGTCCCACTTAGATGCATGGTTGGGTTCGTACGTGGAACTTTAAAATATCATTGGCTACTTGGGTAGAGTCCAATTAGCAAATTGTTTAATTTGAAAATTGACATGTGCTTGCAAGCTGTAGTCAGTACGATGATACCACTTAATAATGCCTTAACAAATGAATCCTTGGTTTATGATTAAGCATGTGTGAAGAGTGTTTTAATTGGGATTTAATGATTCTTCTATGACTATGCCATGAAAGTGGACATCCCGAGGGGCCCATATTAGAAATTGCAGTTACCGATGTAGGGGTAAAAATGGCCAGGTAGTTCAACTCCCTCATGATATATTCTGAGTGCTTAAGTCATTCTTGATGTATGATGGGAGGTTCGAGTCCCCCATATTACATATGCATATACAATTATTAGCTGGTTCATGCGGTAACATGCATTGGCCCCTTTCAGCTCGGGAAAAGCTAGACCCATATATCCCATGGATGTCTTATTATAACGGTTAGCTACACAGTCCAAGTTAATGATTTTAAAGTACATGTTAAGCCTTGTACCCCATCACATCAATTGACATATATATATGTATGCATGCGATCGTGTGTATTACAGTTTTATGATTTTTGAACTACTTATGATGGAATTATTTTACCTTTTACCCTTGAGCTACATACTAGTTCTCAACCCACTAACTGTATTCGAAAGTTGTATTTTCACGTGATACAAGGTCCGAAGGAAATCCTACTTTTCCTGCATAGTGTTTGGTGGATCAATTTGATTCGTCGATCATTTACGGTGAAGTGGTGAGCTTTCATTCTCTAGAAAACTTGATCATTCCATCTGTTTGCTTCCATGAATTAAAATTAAATACGTCACATTAACATTATCATTGTTATTGTCATTGTCAGAGTTGGGGACATGTCCCGACGTAGGTTGTTTGATGGTATAGACATTTTTGGATTATTGTGGATGGTTTTGTTTGTTGAGTTTCATAAAACTTTGAGTCCCTATTTACTCTATTTTTTTATATGTTTTAAACTCATCCAGTGTCATGTGTTTGTGTTTGTTCTATATGGCTAGGTAAAGGGTGTAATGCTCGGTCCTCGACAGACTTGGGATGCCCATCATGTCCAGGCCCTAGTTCATGTCGAGATAATTTGATATGTACTAAGGTCATACAATACCCTTATCTTAAATTTAAGTTTAAAGTGTCCTTATCGATTTTGTTTGGGTCTAAATTTATACTAGGGTCAACCTCAAACTTGAATTTATCATAAAATTTAAACTTTTAGGGTGTCCAATACCCACCAAATTAAATATCTCCGAGTCTTACTTCCAACACAACCAATTATTTGTTAATTTTCTTTCTGAGTAAAAAACTAAGATAGTTTTATTGAAGTCTCGGTGTTGAAAAGCAGGGGCATCATAGTCGGATCATGTCACTATTGTGACATCTCTAGATGATATGCATATCGTTATAATGATGTAACAATAGTTTATAACCATATTTTTATGGATTTCATCCACTAAAACTTAAATGTTTATTCCTAAGCCCATAGGGGCAATTCTTTCTTGGTTTGGGTGGAAATCCTTCTTTGGGGTAAGATTTTTACTTTTTCAAAACATTGATTTATTCGTTTATCTTATAGAATCATTAGAATGAGGAACACATGATAAAATTCATGTTGCTTAGAACCCTAGGACCATGAACGTCTAGAGAAAACCCATGGGTAGATGTATTTTCACTTTGAATTAATTTTAGTTTGTGAATTAACTCTTCCGAGTGTGAAATTATGGTTTAATAACATGAAAGTTCATTGCTGGGGATATTGAATTCAATAAAAGTGGGACATTTAGCTTAAAAACTCTATTGATGGAGTTAGGAGGAACTTGATAGAACTAAGTTGATGATTAATTGACCCTTTGGTAAATTTTTCAGCTGTGAATAAGGGTTAAATAAGTGGTTTGAATGCACATGATATTTTTTGAAGAGTTGTTTATTAATTACTCTTGTAATTGTTGTCTACTAGACAATTTAGCCTTTGAAAATGTGAAAAAAAAGAAAGATCATCCATGGCAAAACTTATTTACTGTAAAAGCTTGGCTCCGATGTAGGTGATGGTTTATGAGTAGTAGGTTTTGGTTAATCATTGCATCCATAATATAGATTTGATTGGAGAAATTATGTTTACACCAGTGTGCATGTATTTTTGATGGAAAAATATGAATTTAATGTAATAAATATCTAGTTGTGTGTTATTATGTTATTGTATGAACTATTGATGTGTTTTTATGTTTTTATGATGTCATGGTAGATCTTAATATGAATTATGTGAATATAGATACTGTTAAAGAGTTTGAACGATCTTATAATCTAGGGATTTAGTGTAAATGTTATAAAAAGGGTGAACTTAATATTACTCGTATTAGAATATTTGATAATCTTGATTAATATTAGTGATAGGAACTGATTATGGTATGAGGAGGTGGTCATATAACTTAAAAGCCTACGGTCAAGTTAAGCTAAGGATTAGGAACGTCAAAAGTATTTAGGTGTACGACTAAAACTATATTGTAAGTTTAATATAGCTGAATAATTGGCTAATAAAGTACGTCTTGAACCTAGTAATAAACTTGTGAAAGAACTACCGTTTAGACTCTTTTGCATTGAATGTGCTCTCCTAAAATATGTTGTGGATTTAATGAATATGGCTGGATAATGATTTCTTGAATAAGTGGTGGATTTGTATTAGGACATATCATAATTGATAAAACCAATATTTCACGTCTACTTGTAATCTAGTATTTTAAAGTATAATTATTGTTTACCTGAAATGATTCACTCAAGTTGACCAAGTGTTTGGGTGTTTGCCTATTGTTTTAATGAATTCTTAAGGAAGAAATTTGGTCAATTATATTATAAGTGCAATCACATTCAATGATTTATATGTAAAGCCTGTGGTTGTTATAAATGTTGGTTGTTATCATTAGTTTTTGTGATTATTGTAATATTTTATTGATTATTTAAAGGATGTACCATGATTTTGACATCTTCAAGGGATTTGGTGGAATAAGGTATGTAGGCCCTTGATGCTTGGGTTTTGGTACATGGATAGAGATCGTTCCCTATGGGTCATGACTAGTGGGAATCATCATACCCTTAGTGTATGTGTACAAGGCTCAGGTGATGTGAAAGTTCCATTTCTGAACTAGAGATTATTTGCTTTATGATTACCTTGGTTTCTTGATTTAATAATCTTTATACATTATCTGATATTACATTGGTTCCATGAGTGAACTTGGTCTATGTTCTTTATTTCTAAAGGTGGTTTCTCGTGTAAATCACTATTCATGTTAATTTTCATTATTGTTTATTTATGAACTTCAGTTGATTCAAGTAAAATTGATAAATTCTTAGCATAATTGTTGTTGTTATTCTTATGTTAGATTTGAGGTATGGGTATTATTGGAGTCACAGATAGTTCACTTGGACATTTTAATGTGTTCATAGTTGTACTTGCTAAAAAATTATGGTCATTGTTGTCATTTCTTATTGATGTTATTTTATAAAGATTGTCTTATAATAACTATTATGATTAAGAAAGTAACATTTAAGATGGATGAAATTTAATGCGAAGATTGATATTAGAGAAATTAAGTGTGAAAGTTATAAGGGTAATGTCAATGGTATATATTGACTATTAGTACAGAATATATACAACTAAGTTAGCAGGAATAAGAATGGAATGCACTTAGGTAACACAAATGGATTAAAATGATGTGGATTGAATTGCTACATAGGTTGTCATGCTTCATTTCTATGATTTTTATATTTGGTTTACCTGATCTAACTCTGGTCGAATGATGATCCCTACAAGTTCATATTGTTTGTACTGATACTACTCTTGTTACACCCTTTTTAAGGTATAGTCTGGTTGCAGGATCAATTAATTTTTCTTAGGTGATATGCATAGTGATCTCTCATATCTTCTACTCCTCTCATTCATAATTGATGTTCTGACTACTCTTTAATTCATTAATTTAGCATCTCTTGTACCTTTCTAGACTAGGTCCTTAGGTATTTTTCATTCCATATTTTAATATGGTGTCTTATTTTTTTGACAAAGGATTTGGATATTTGGTTACTTATTTTTAGACTTCTTCATATCTTGTTGAAAGGGTGGTAAGGGGTTCTCCCATCTAGGTGGATTATAGTATGTGCACTCACGATTCAATAATTTGGGTCCTGATATATTTGTCATAGTATTTATAGACAACATTTTTGTAGACACCAAGAGTATTAAGGAGCATGTAGGGCATTTACGAATTGTCTTTGATAGATACAAGAGAAAAAGATTTATGCAAAACTCTCTAAGTGTGAATTCTGGATGTCATCTATGTCCTTTCTGGGTAAAGTTATTTCTAAAAAGGGGTGATGGTATGTCAGGTACCAAATTAATAAGGATGGACAAGAACCCATATATAATTACCTTTCCCACACCAGATGACATACGCAGGATTATGGGGCACTAATATGTAAAATATCCAATATCAGCCATAAACGTATGCAAGGGAGCTGTGTCAACAAAACTATACATTACACTACTACACTATGTCCATGTAGCCTCTAGTCAGTTTAATATGCTATAATACAAGTGACTAGTTGCATCAGGCCCATTATGCCCAACCAGCGACTTGTACATCTAGTTAAAAAATACTAGGCATACACTGGCTCCAGGGAGCGTTGGAGCTCACCAAAGTATCAGCTAGAAACGACAATAGGACCAAATGTGGGCGTCTGTTATCCTGAGGACCTGAGCTAGCATTAATAAAACATGGCGTGCCCGAGATATCAGTACGTAAATAACATGTACTAGTATGAAAGCAAACAAAATAATATCTTGACAAGTACATAAGCTCATATGAGTCAAATTGTAAAATGAAAAATGTATGAGCCAACAAGTAACACATGAATGATATGAATTTGTAACTTATGTACCGACCATATTAACCTTTTATATCGTGTTTAGAAAAGCGTTCATTCTAATATAGGGCTTATAATTTGCATAGATGATGTGTTTATCCTATAAGTCGTAAAACTGATCACAAATAGCCTACCAAAAGCAATCTGAGGGAAGTATAAACCATATGTTGCTCACATACTCCTTACTATGATCCCATACATATCACTATAACTGTAGTCTGTATCTAGGTACGCCCTGCCCAGGGGCTCACTATGGGGGTTTTCCCATAGGCCATATATGCCATATGTTGGCTCGAGTCAGGGGAAACCAATGCATGATGTTCCATCTGACTCCAAGTAAAAATGATGCCAGAAAGGCGGGTACACCTAATGGTTGGGCTCCCTGTACTGGTCTGGTGTCGATCTTGTGCATAGAATAACGTCTAGCGATATGCCAAGCCAAACCAATGTACCCTCCATCATTAATATTTATCAAATAGTGCCAAACACATACAAATGTAGCTATGTTATTACCATTTACTTTTACTCCTAACGTGTGATATACATAAATATATTAAGCCTAAGGACTTCGAGTATAGAAACTTATAATAATATGGATGTATCATGAAAATGTTACACAAAGAAGGAAGGTTTAGCTTCACATACCTTAGTACTTTAGTAACTATGATAGTAATTCGAGCCCTAATTAGTTTAACCCGCGGGAGTATAGCCTTAATCTATCCAACCACCAACTTCTGTTATCCAATAGGCAATTCACTAGCTATAAGGATAACATATAGGTCCATTAGTAACCCGTAGGAACATTTAACAATTATCCCAATATTTTCCTCTCATGCCTAAAGTTAATTGAATCCTTTAATAAGCATTCGGAATGAATCCTTTCACTTTTTAACTTACACAATTCGAAGGAAAATAACCTCAATCATTTATTTATAGTCAATATTAAAAAGAAGAATAGAGAATGTACCTCTTGAAATATAACTTCTCAAAATTCTTTAACTTATATGCTTCGTAAGGACAAAGGGATTCTTTCACTATTTACAATCTCTTATTGACAACTTGATTAAATTTTCCAGTTTGATAAGAAAAGAAAGAGAGCAGAAAGAAAGAGGGAAAGTAACAGGAGAAACAGAAATGGCATAGAAATACCTAATGGTTGTTGTTTCCTGGACTTCACTTTCCCATGAAATGAGAAATATACCACTATTTTATTATTAATAATAGGGAAATAATATGATGGTCCCTCAACTTTCTAGTATTAGAACTTGGTATAATTAAGGAACCATAATTTAATTTTTTCTTACTATCTTTAGCACAATAATACAATATACAACATACAATTCCTTGTCAAAAGTGGTAAATTAATTCATTTTTTTAAGATGCCACAATCTCCCCCATTTAGAATCATTCATCCTCAAATGATGTACGGAGATTACTTTTCAATTCACAACTATCCCAGAAATCCTTAAGTTTAATAGACTTCATTCTAATCTTACTTATCTCGGATAAGGCCTTAAATTTAGGCGAACTTTCCAAATTTCCCAAAAAAAATTGGCAGAGTTTTCTTTGTAAATAGGCCTATCGGTTACCTTTCAGCTAACCAGAATCCATCCTACTACACTTCAAATAGCGTCATGACACATATAATACTCAATAGATAATACATGAGGCTCCGCTTGGCCTTAATCTCAAAAACAATAGTACACAAGGCTCCTCTTGGCTTTAAACACCATTAAACATCATAATCAACGATTCAACTTACCTTATACTCTACATCTACAAGATGTTTCTATGTAAATCTCAAGACTCATAGGCACAAATCTTGCACCTAAACATATCAGGTAAGAATCAGACATCAACAGAACAAAATATAGTAGAAACTAATGATCATGTAAAGGGATAAGTAGTTCAAGAACCTTTTGATAGTTTATTAAATAAATAAATAAGGTTATTTAGTTTTTATATCCGTTTCTGCTTCCCAAGTGGCTTCTCTTACATTCTAGTTCCTCCATAACACCTTTACTAAAGCTATATCTTTAGATCATAACTTTCTGACCTATCGATCCAATATGGCCACAGGGACTTCCTCAAATAATATGTCTCCTGTAAGGTCAATACCCTCTATAAGTATGATGTGAGATGGCTCTCCTAGGCATTTACTTAGAATAGACACATGAAAGACAGGATGCACTTCAATTAACTCTGGAGGTAATTTTAGTTCGTAGGCTACCTAGCCAATTCTGCGAATAACTTTGTAGGGTCCATTATACCTAGGATTCAACTTACCCTTCTTACCAAATCGCATAACATATTTCATAGGCGACACCTTCAAGAATACAAAATCGTGAATTTGAAATTCTAAATCTCTACGTCGTACATCTAACTACAATTTTTTACCCAGTGTAGGTAGTCTTTAACCTCTATTGTATTAACTTAACCTTTTCAATGGCTTGATGTAATAGATCTGGGCCTAATACCTGTGTCTTACCAATTTCAAAGAAACCAATAGGTAATCTACATCGTCTTCTATATAAAGCTTCGAAAGGAGCCATGCCAATGCTGCAGTGATAGCTATTATCATAAGTGAGTTCTAAAAAAGTCAAATGATAATCTCAATTACCTTTAAAGTCCAGCGCGTATGCTCTCAATGTATCTTTGAGTGTCTGAATGGTAAGCTCGGCTTGGCCATTGGTCTGTGGATAAAATACAATACTAAGGTTCACTTGCGTACCCAAGTTCTTATGGAATGATTTCTAAGATCGAGCTTTAAATGGAGAATCTCTATTAGAAATAATAGACATTGGGGTCCCATGTAGGCAAAAAATCTCTTTTACATATAACATAGCATAATTCTCAACTGTACTAGTAGGCTTAACCGGAAGAAAATGGGCTAATTTCGACAATCGATCAATTATTACCCAAATAGAGTCATGCTTCCGATAAGAAAAAGGTAAGCCTACAAATAAGTCCATATTAATAGAATCCTATTTCCACACAGGAATACTAAACGTTTGAGCTAGGACACTGGGCCTCTGATGTTCCACTTTCACTTGTTGACAATTAGAGAACTGTGCCACATATTTTTATATATTTTTCTTTATGTCATTCCACCAGTAGAACTCTTTAAGATCATGATACATTTTTGTATACTCGGGATGGCATGAATAGCGAGAGCAATGTCCCTTAGTAATAATATATTGTCGCAACCTATCTACATCAGGTATACACAAGCTACCTCGATACCTCAAAGTATCATTGCTTGCTAGCTCAAATACTTGGACTCGCTGTTGTGGAATTCCCTATCTGTACTGGAATAATAAGGAGTCATCATATTGCTTCTATTTATCCAATGCCACGAGTGAAGACTCGGCTGAATTGAGTTCAACAACGCCGCTATCATCGAAATTCATAAGATGAACTCCAAGGATGGATAGTTTGTGAACATCTCTCATTACTTCACGCTGCACATGCGACTAATGTGCTAGGATACCCATGGATAGTTGACTAAGAGCATCAGCTGTAGTGTTACCTTTTTTCGAATAATAGAGAATATTGACATCATAATCATTCAATAACTCTAGCCATATCTTCTGCCTCAAGTTCAACTCCTTATACTTGAATAGATATTGAAGACACTTGTGATCAGTAAAGATATGAACATTCACATCATATAGATAATGCGGCCATATTATAAGCGGGAATACCACACCTGCAAGCTCCAAGTTATGAGTGGGATAATTCGATTCATGCTTCTTTAATTGTTGAGAAGCATATGCTATAACTCTTCCATGTTGCATCAGGATGTAACCCAAAAAAAAACCTGAAGCATCACAGTACACTATATATCCTTCTGTTCCCTCTGGTAAGGCTAATGCTGCTGCTGTAGTTAATATATGTTTCAACTCTTGGAAACTTCTTTAAGAAGCATCTAACCACGGGCACTTAACCATTTTCTATGTCAATTTGGTCAATGGGGCAGAACTAGAGGAAAATACTTCCACAAATCTCCTATAGTAACCAAGTAGCCCCAAGAAGCTACGCTCCTCAGGAGGGGTGGTTGGTTGAGGCCAATTCTTCACAGCTTTTATATTTTGAAAATCTACTCTAATGCCTTCTCCAAATACTACATGACCAAGAAAGGCTACCACAGTCGACCAAAACTCGCAATTAGAGAACTTAGCATACAACTGGTGATTTCTAAGTGTCTGTAATACTGACCTCAAATGATCTGCATGCTCAACTTCATTACGTGTATATATCAAAATATCATCTAGAAATTCAATCATGTACATATCAATAAAAGGTTTATAAATCTTGTTCATCATGTCCATGAAGGCTACTAGAGCATTCGTTAGTCCAAATTACTTGAAAAGAAACTCAGAGTGCCCATATCCTGGTCAAAAGGCTATTTTAGGAATATCTTATTCACAAATTCTTAACTAGTGATAATCGAACCTCAAATTGATCTTTTAAAAACATTTAGGTCCTTGTAATTGATCAAATAAGTCGTCTATTTGAAGAAGAGGATACTTACTTTTTATTGTCACTTTGTTTAACTTTCTGTAATCTATACACATTCACAGCTTACCGTCTTTCTTGCATAGAAGAAGCACTAGAGCACCTCAAGGTGATATACTGATTTGAATGAAACCTTTACCAAGTAAGTCCATTAATTACTCTTTTAGCTCTTTCAACTCTAAAGGTGCCATTCTACAAGGTGGAATTGATATCGGCTGGGTACTAGGATCCACATTAATACCAAAATCAATCTCTCTGATAGGAGGTAATCAAAGAAATTCATTAGGAAACATATCTGAGTAGTTGTTCACCACTGGTATAGATGCTAGAGTTGGTACCTTTTTTTCAGCCTCAATGTCATTCACTTGGACTAGGTGATACAAACACCCATTTGAAATAAGCTTTTGTGCCTTAAGAAAGAAATAAACCTCCCTTTAGGCACCATAGAATCACCCTTCCACTCTTAGACTGGGTCTCCTGGGAACTGGAAATAGGCTATCTTAGCTCAAAAATTAACTATAGCATAATAGGATAATAGCAAATCTATACCCATAATAACATCAAAACTGACCATTTCAAGTTCAATCAGATTTGCCAATGTAGCACGACCACACACTGTCATCATAAAATCATAATAGACCCACCTAGCTATAATAGAATCTCCTACTAGAGTCGAAACTGTGAATGGTTTGATAATAACTCTGGCTCTATTCTAAGCTTCTTAGAAATAAATAGAGTAACATATGAAAAGGTATATCCTAGGTCTATGAAGCCATATACATCATATAAAATGACAGCTAAGGTACCTGTGACCATAACTACAGATGTATCTAAATCTTATCAACTAGTTAGTGCATATATATGGTTCGAGGATGCTCTCAAATCGGTCACTCCTCCCCTACCAGATCCTTTACTGCTGATGCCTGAGGACTACGAGAAGAATAAGACACTAATGAAGTTGAAGCTGATGCAGACCCTGAAGGCTATAATAGATCACCTCTACCTTTACCTCTGAGCTGTAAACACTCACATGCTATGTGACCCTCTATACCACACTAGTAACACTTATTTGAACCATGTCGACACTCTCTTCTATGTGGTCAGACACACTACTGGCACATAGGTCAAGGTAGTAACCCTCGACTAACACCCTTCTGAGGTCATAAGTCTGGTGCTCTAGAAGTTTGAATCTACTCATACCTGTGCCCCAAGAACTAATTTAGAGTAGTAGATGTGGAGCACATAACTAATTAGGTCTGCTAGGTAACCCTCTACTAGTGGAAGCTCCACTACTTCCCTGATAGTAGCTAGCCATCCTAGCTCTCTTACTTTGCTCCCTTTCACTATATACTTTATGATTACATTAATCTTCCTCTATCTGCTGAGCACATGCCATGATTGTTGCTATGTAAAAATCTTTATTCATAGCAGAAATAGAACAAAGTCCTTCCAGAGACCCGTAAGACCATTCAGAAAGCGATAAATCCATTTTGCTTATGTACTAAGCACCTCTGGAGCATATTTGGAAAACTATGTAAACCACAAACAATACTTCTTGACACTAAGATTACCCTTCTTTAAGGATAGAAATTCATCTACCTTTCCCTCTCTAAGACCAAATGGCATGAAATGATCCATGAAGGCTTGTGCAAATTCTGTCTAGACCACTAGGGGAGCTTCCTGACCTCTCAAGGCAATCCACGTATCATACTAATCAACAACAACATCTTTCAGTCGATGGGAAACCAATTTAACTACCTTCATATTTGAGACCTGCATCACCTTACAAATTTTATAGGACTTATCAATGAATTATTGAGGGTGGTCTGTAAGCTTAAAACCTATAAATTCTGGTGGTTTCATAAAAAGAAAATCTTTGATCTTAGATTTAGCTATCCCTCCCTGAGTAGCAATAGGTACGCCCATATTTTGTCTTTAGGCCTGGGCGCTAACCAACTATGTAAGCAACTGTATCACTCCCTTAATATCTAGGTTTGTGGGACTTGGTGGTAGGATAGGAACTACGGTTAGTACCACTGGAGGTTTAGTAACCCTGTTAAGTCCTTCGATTCCAGGCATTTGAGAACCTGAAAGCATAAACCTAACAAACCTTCTTGAGTCCTATTCAGATCCAATAATATAAGAGATTGCTCGGTAGTGGTTACCTCTTGAGTAATGATAGTAACAGCCTACTGGGATTCTTGAACCTTTTTTGTAGCAACATAGTCTGTATCACAGATAAGCAGAATAGGATTCAAAAGTAACTTCCTATAACTTAACTCTATTGCACGATTTAGATTATATATGAAGGTCAAATTCCTAAATATCCATGCAGTTCCTTAATTATAAATATGGCGCGCAACACATTGATATGTAAGGTCCTACTAGAAAAGGCTTCATAGACCACTTGAAACAAGTAAACCTAGGCTCTGATACCAATTTTGTCATGTCCCAAATTAATAAGGATAGACAAGAACCCATATATACTTACCTTTATAGCAGCAGATGACATACGTAGAATTATGGGGTAATAATGAGCAATATACCAAGTATAAGATATATACATACGCAAGGGAGTTGTATCAACAAAACTGTACATTATACTACTACACGATGTCTATGAAGCCTCTTGTCAGTTTAATATGCTATACTATAAGTGACTAGTTTGCATCAGGCCTGTTATGCCAAACCAAAGACCTGTACATGTACTCAAAAATACTATGCATAGATTGGTTCTAATTAGAGTTGGAGCTCACTAAAATATTAGCTAAAAATGGCAATAGGCCCTAACATAGACATCTACTATCTTAAGGACCTAAGCCTGCATTAATAAAACATTATGGGCCCGAGATGTCGGTACATAAACAACATGTACTGGTATGCAAGTTGACATAATAACAGCTGGACAAGAACAGAAGCTCATATGAGTCAAATGGTAAAATGAAAAATGTATAAGCCAACAAGTAACACATGAACAATATGAATTTATATCTTATACATTATCCTTATTAGACTTTTATATTATGTTTTGAAAAGCATTCATTATAATATAGGGCTTATACTTTGCATAGATGATGTTCTTATGCTATAAGTCATAAAATAATATGAAATGGCCTACCAAAGGTATCTGAGGCTTGTATAAATCATATGTTTCTCACATACTGCATACTATGATCACATACATATAACTGTAATCACAGTCCGTATCCAAGTACGCCCCATTTAGGGGATCACTATAGAGGTCTGCCCGCAAGCCATATATGCCATATGTTAGGTCGAGTCAAGAGAAACCAATGCATGATGTTCCACTGACTCTAAGTACAAATGATGCCACAAAGGTAGATACACCTAATGGCTAGGTTTACTATAGTGGTCTACTCTCGATCTTGTGCACAGAATCATGTTGAGCAATATTCCAAGACATACCCATGTATCCTTCCATCGTTAATGCTTATCAAATAATGCCAAATACATACAAGCGTAGCTATGTTATTACTATTTAATTTTACACCTAACGTGTGATATACATATACATATTATGGCCTAAGGACTTCTAGTATAGAAACTTATAATATTATGCAAGTATCATGAAAATGTAACACAAAGAGGGAGGGTTTAGCTTCGCATACCTTAGTACATTAGTAGTTATGATAGTAATTAAATCCGTAATTAGTTTAACTCATGAGAGTATAGCCTTTATTTTTCCAACCACCAACTTCTGTTATCCAATAGGAAATTTGCTAGCTACAAGGATAACATATAGGTCTATTAGTAACCCTTAGGAACATTTAACAATTTATCCTAATATTTCTTGAACACGCCCGAAGTTAATAAAATGCTTTAATATGCATTTGGAATGATTCCTTTAACTTTTCAACTTACAAAATTTGATAGTAAATAGCCCCCATCACTTATTTATAGTCAATATTACTTAGAAGAATAGAGAATTTACCTCTTGAAATTCAACTTCTCAAAATTCTTTAACTTATATTTTTCGTAAGGGCAAATTGATTTTTTCACCGCTTACAATCTCTTATTGACAACTTAATTAAATTTTCCTTGTTGAGAAGAAAAGAAAGAGAGCATAAAGAAAGAGGGAAATGAACAGGAACAATAAAAATAGGGTAGCCCTGCCTAATGGTTGTTGTTTCTGGCAATTTACTTCCTAATGCAATGAGAAGTCCCCCCTTTTTATGCATATACCATTGTTTTATTATTATTAATAGTGAAATTATTTAATGCCACCCCAACTTTCTAGTATTAGAACTTGGTGGAATTAAGATAGCATAATTTAATTTTTTTTCTTACCATCCTTATCACAATAATACATTATACAAAATACAAATCCTTGTCAAACATGCTAAATTAATTCTTTTTTTAGATGCCACATGGTGGATCCTTAAAAGATAGATGTGACTAAGAATTGGGCAAGGTCTACATCAGTGAATGAAGTTCATCAGTATTTGGGTTTAAATAGTTATTATTGGAGATTCATTAAGAGCTTTACATTGATTGCTACTCACTTGGCAAGACTGGCTTAGAAGGATGTGACTTTTATTTGGTCTGAGAAATGCGAAGAGAGATTCTAAAAGTGTAAGTCGCTTTTGACAATAGCTCCTAGTCTTTCCTTTATTGTAGAAGGTAAGGTTTGAATAGTACTAATGATGCTTAACTACTATCTTGGGTGTTTATTAATGCAGGATAGGAATGCAATTGTTTATGTTTTAAGGCAACTGAAGGTTCATGAGAGAAACTGCCCAACTCATGACATAAAGCTGGAGACGGTGGTCTTTGCACTTAAAATATGGAGGTACTAATCAAATGTTGTTATATGTGAGCTTTTCAAATATTATTGTAGCGTACAATATATGTTCACTAAAAAGGACTTCAATCTGCGACTGTGACAGAGGATGGAGTTGTTAAAGAATTATGAAGGTACCATGTAGGAACAACATATATAGTGTTGGAAAGTTTGAAAGCAACCACACATCCTTTAGCAAGAGAGATTTAAACTCTAGTAATGTAGCTGATGTAGTTTGGGGTGTCAAATAAGAAGAAGGGTTGTTTATATTGAGCCAAGGTTGATATTCATTTATCAAATCAAGGCCAGGCAGTTTAAAAATGTAAAGTTTAATAAGATTTAAAATAAGGTAGTGTATAGTGAGGCCCAACAACCCACTTTTGTTGCTAGCTGTATGTTGAGGATGAAGAGATTTGTATGTCTGCCTGTGTTAATGATTTGAATCCTATTTTTCTAGAAGATGTTCATGGATCGAGGTACTCTATAATTACTAGTAAAACAAAGATATACAGTAATTGGAGACATCTTAATTGGTGGTATTAAATTATGAAGGTCATAGTGGATTGTGTGGAAAGGTTTTATAATTGTCATTATGTAAAATATGAGTATTATAAGCATATGAGTATACTTCAGAGAATGGCCATTTTGAAAAAAAGTAGGAGAGAATTTCCATAGACTTCTTGGTTGATCTTCCTACGACCTTAGGGTAGTATGATTCAATTTGGGCCATTATTGTCAGGCTAATTAAATCTACAAATTTCATTCTAGTTAAAATATAGTATAATATAAAAAAATTAGCCATTATCTATGTTGAGGATGTTTTACAGTTATATGGGGTTCCAGTATCGATAATATCTAATTAAGGTGTACAATGTAACTTAAAGTTATGCTGCAAGTTGTATTAGGTCCTAATCATTAAGCTATATCTTAGTAGTTAGTACTGTCTTTCATCCACAGATAGATAGGCAGTCTAAGATGAAAATTCAAGTTCTAGAAGACATGCTTCCAACATGTGTGGATGGTTTTGGGGGTCATTAAGATTATTTTTACCGATAAATTCTTGTACAATAGCAAATATCATTCCAATATTGACATTGACCCCTTAAGACTCTATATAAAAGAAGATATAAGTTAACCATAGGCTAGTTGAGGTGGGTGATATAAATCCCTTAGTCACCAATTTGGTAAGATATTCTCATAAGAAGTTAAAGTTCATTGAAGGAAATTTTTTAGCATCCCAAACTCTCCAAAAAGAGTATTCGGATCATAAGGTGAGAGACATGTTCTTTAAAAAGGGTAAGCATGTGCTTCTTCTCTAAGGAATGGTGTTATGTGATTTTGCAAGTGCAGCAAGATTATACTTAAGTACATTGGTCTATTTGAAGACATTAAAGATGTGTGTCAAGTAGCTTTTAAACTTCTAGTGACTCCGAGTTTGTTGGGAGTCCATCCTATATTCAATGTTCCTCTATGGATGAAATACCATAAGGATGGAAATTACATTAATCATTTGGTCTCTATATCTTTAGATAAGAATCTCACTTATGAGGAATAACTAGTGGCGATACTAGATGGAGAACCAAAGATATTAAGCCCATGAAAGTAAAGTGGAAGCACTGTCCTTTCGATGAGCCAGCTTGGGAGACTCAAGCAAATAGTATGACTAGTACCCTCACCTGTTTGATGATTCATTTATTTTTTGGCTAACTTTTTTGTCCTCATTATTTTGCTCTCAATCAAGGATGAATTATAGGTACATTTATATATGTTGTAACAACCTTTTTGGCCACTACAATATGCTTAACATTTAAAAATTTGGGTTAAATTTCTCCCTGGATGATATCTTTTAAACTTTAGGCTCAACTAGTTTATAAAAAAATTCAAGTGTATGTCATCTATATAAATTTTATAATACATGGGGTGGTGAATAATGTCTTTAAAATTATAATGTGTTAGCCAAGAGGTTTACTAATCTGTGGAAACTTCTTAAACAAAAATTGGGTTATTAGAACTGCTGATATAGTGTTTCACATAAAAAAGTTAATTTGTAAGGTTCAAATAGATTTATTATGTTTTTGAAATGATGAAAATAGGAACTAGCACAAGTTCTTGCCTTGCCACAGTAGACAACATGGTTGCTATAGAGGTAATTAAACTAGTATAGTAGAAGTTAGTCTTAGTTAGCATTGCGGTAGCAATAAGATCCTACTATAATAGGAATCTAGCCGCTAAAGTAAGCTTGATACAATAGATAGAAATTCAAACTTAAAAATATTATTTTTCATTCTAAAAGTTTCAGAGGTCAAGTAATAGTGATTTATGGTGATTTTTTGTGGTTTTCTTAAACTTCCATTACTAAGGTAAGTGGGTTTTATTCCTCCTAACACATGTTTAATCCCCAAATTCTTAAAATTCATAAGTTTTGATCATAGTGGGGACAGTGGGTGTATCCTAGGCTAAGAACTTGATATAAATTGGTTATGGAGGAATTAAAATTGCTTGATTATAGTCTAGAATTGTTGAATTATGATTACTTAACTAGAATTATCCTTTTAATGTTGGTTTATGAAGAATTTGAGAAGGATGAAGGGTAGAAAACCCTAGAATGAGAAAATTATGTATGAACTTCGCCTTTAGTCAATGAGATTAGGTTATAATGCCAAGAATTGATGGAACATTGGTTGAGTTATTATTTATGTATTCTTTTAGATCGATATCAATCCAAGGCTACAAGGAAGGGCAAGCCTCAAGTCATTAAGAGCATTGCAAGGCTTGAATTGAGGTAGATTATATGGAGTTAAGTTTCATGTTGATTATATATGTTTATGTTTAACTTATTATTTGTTTGTTTAAATGCAATACATGTTAATATATAATGTATTTACTAAATCTTGTATACAAGTGTATAAAATTATAACTTGTAATTGATTGATTAAAAAATCTTATTGATATGCAAGTTGTATTGATTGAACACACTATGTGATTATACTTGTAAATAGTACTGCTTTATTTTTGTGAGTTGATTTGAGCAAGGTTTATTGTGATTCAATTAATATATTTGAGGTGACATAAGGCTGGGGACATTAGGATAAGGGTTGTATATCACTTTGATTGAAATAAGGCTAGCAATATACAAGTTTTCTGGTAGATTAGGTACATGGACTAAGCTCGTCCCTAAAGGTCATGGCTAGTGGGCAACCATATTACCCTTATCATGTGTATGCACTATAATTTTTATAGAGTTTAATAATTCCTTGACTGAATCGGATTATATTTTGTTATACATATATTGGGTTCCTTGTGAGGACCTTTAGGTAAAGATATTTGAATATGTTCTTTAAGTGAACTAGTGGTATTGTCTTAATGATTTATGTTTTTCTTAAAATGAGATATTACTTGATGTTGTAAGATAATAGGATGTCTTAAGTTAATGTTACATTAATTTGAGCTACGAGTCTTATTGTGGTTGATATGAAATCGAGTATTAATATGCATAGTGTGATTTCTTTTACTGTCTTGAAATGGTTGATATAAAAGTGGAATTGTGGTGGAAAAATTGAGTAAGTAATGTTGGCCTATGATTTCACCAGTAAATAGTGGTTTTGTACTAATTCTACCATGTATGATTTATTTTGTTGAGTGCAGAGCATATTTCGGCAGCTTCTATAAGAAATCACTTATCAATGATAAAGCAATAATAGATCCAAGGGTGAACTTTGGTCTTCCAATCATTCATTGATTTATCATACCTTGATCTTCTCCACTTGTTTTGGGAAAAGAGGAATTTACTTTAGTATTTATGTTTTCAGGAAAGCACCCATAATCATATTCTAGTTAGGTTTTTGGCACAATGACATTCAGTTTCAGGGAATGGTTTTTGACATTATGTTTTATTTCTACATTTTTTAAACTACTATAAACTATTGGTTCATCAATGGAATTGTTTTTGGTCTTATTTAACATGGTTAAGATTGGTGTAGATTCTTTGAGTTAGATTTTCTCTTGCGAGAGGGTTAGTGTGGGTGCCACTCATGATGGATTTGGATCGTGATACAAATATAACATAATGTCCTCAATAAAAATACAGTCTCAAAGAAATCTGTCCTAAAATATCACTCCTCAATATTCACCCATTCTTGATCTTTTTCCATAATTCATGCAAAAAATAAGTCTTCCTAATATTTTTCCCTAAATATCTCTTTTAAGATCTTCTTCCTAAAATATCCCTTTTAATATTCTCACATGATTTTCTTATTATTCTTACTCGGTAATATTCCTTAATATTCTCATGATTTTTCTTTAACTTCTTAATACATGAATACTTTTTTCTTTCCATTTGTCTCCACTATAAATTCTACTAAAGAATTAGGATTTATGCATCAATGGATGTGGTTATAATTCTTTCATACATAAAATTTAAAAAGAAATAGGATATAATTAATAAAACATAAAATTTAATGAGCACCAATTTACATACAAATTTCTTGTAATGACCCTTCAGGTCATTGTAGATATTTCTACTTATTTTGTTTTGTAAAAGATTTTACCTAGCTACCCCAAGTCATTTATGACTTTTACGAACTGATAGCTCGGTTACCAGGTAGTCCATTTAATTTCTAGAGCCAATCTTTGCTATTTCCAAACAACCACTGGGTAAAAACTTTAGTAAAATGATCTTAGATGCAAATTCTATCTATGCCAGTAGCTCCGAAATATTGATTTCACCCTAGGTAGACCTTTGCTTTGGGTCACAATATATCTAAGATCATTTCAACCTATTGGTCAAAAAGTTAAAAAATTAGAAAATTAGTTGTGGGAGCCACATTATATTGAATGATGTCAGATACAAAATTTGAGTTTTCAAACATTTTGGAAATATTGAAATAAGAATTGTTACATATTTTATTTATGTATATAAAATTAAGAATCAATGCAAAGGCGTCGTTGGAAACTTTGAGATTTTTTTAAGTTTTGTTGATGATGGTGCATAGTAATTATGCAAAAGCAATCATGATCATACTATGGTAATCAAAATTAGGCCGTGGCTATAATACATAGGCGATTACAGTACATGGGTGGTGATAGCCACACCTAATTACCTGGGATGAGTATTGAAATGCCCTTTAGGTTGCATTTTAGGCACTTTTCACTCATTCTTGAGACCTAAAAGCCCTAAAATAGTGTGCTAACCTTAAATCAAGTTTTGGGTGTGACTTGAGATATTAGTTAACATATATTTTCATGATTAACATTAGATTTAACATAAGAATCCTTCAATTTCATGCTTAAATTCTTGATCAAAACCTCGAATAACTTGAGGGCTTAATTTTAGCAAAACATAATCTTAGTTTTCACCTATTTCTTGAGGGGTATGATTCCTTAATTGTGTATGAACATTGGGTTGACCTCAAAAATGCATCTTTCATAAGTGGGACCTACTAGTGTTTTTGGTGTCTTTTTGGACCTTAAGATTAATAGTGTAATATGGGTATTGATATTCTTCTAATGATGTGTAGAATGCGTTTTTATTGCTTGGTACCATGACAAAGCTTCTCGAAAAGGAAAAGGAAAAGTTTTAGGGTTCGTGAGCTTTCTTTTGGATTTGAGGTAGGCCAGGCTTATTCCTTGTCAGATTGAGCTGTGTTATAGTATAATTGTGATAACTTGTTAGATATGCAATGGGATTTAGGTGTTGGATTGATGAACGGTGAGACTTGATATTAGTTACATCATTTAGGCCACTTGAACTTAATCATTAAAATACTTGACTTGTGGTCTTCAACCTTGGGGAGTTGAACTTCATGCCTCATAGTTAGCATGATGATAACTTTATTATTCTAGTTGGATGAGAATGAACTTGTAACTCAAGTTGTGCATAAGTTGACCCTAGTTGATAACATTAATAGAAGTATCACAGATACTCTGGTTGATTTAGGTGTAGTGTTTGGGAAGGACCTTTACCAAAATAATATTAGTGTCTTTCTATTCATATATGAGGTGATTTATATACCTTAGCCTAGCCCCGAGTGAAAGTTGGACTTATAATGTATTTAGGGAATTAAAAGGGTGTTCTTAAACCACCTTAAGTTTGGATTGATATAGTTCTCTTGAAGACCTTAGAGGCTTACTAAAGGCCTGGGAAATTCTCCCTTGGAAATATGTTGGCTAATCATAGTAAAGGGATTGTGGAGATGGCATTTTAAGTGATGTATATGGTTTGTTGGATAAATTATTGTTAATGGTATGAGTAGCTATAGATTATGCTATTAATTGAGCCTATTACTATGTTATTATATAAGCTAATGATTAGGCTATAATTTCTTGCTTTGGGCTACACTATTTCTCATAATACACTTTTGTTTACTAATTAAGCTAGTGATCATGCTAGAAGCTATGTTAATAATTATTCTTGAAGCCTGATTATAGTTTGTAATATGCATGTGATATATTCATACATCCTTTGGTAAATTTTCATTAATGATGAATGATGAGTTATAGAGGTATATTCTTCCTTGTTTCTCCTTTACATTTATTTACTTTATCCCTCGTGGGGATTATCATTTTTGTTAGCCCTCGTGAGGCTTGTCATTTACTTTTTCCCTTGTGGGGCTTGTCCTTATTATTGACATTGATTTTCCTATTGTGATGATATTAATACCCAACAAGATCAGAGGAGAGTATGATTATGATATGGATATCCAAGATGGCAGGAGGATGTTATGATTATGATAATAATATCTGATATGGTCAGAGAATATTATGATGAGGATGATGATCCGTGAAAAAGCAAAAGGATGATTATTTTATATACCTATGCGTACATCTACCCGTTCGAGTCTATATAGCACTATGCATAGAACTTTATACTTATTTATACATACCTATATATCTTCGTGTAAGTGATGTGGATATAATATGACATTAGGATGCCAGATGTAGCCTACTAGTGTTAAATGCCTACTAGTGTTGTAATAATTAATGATAACTAAGGATTCATAAAGGATATTGTTTAAAAGATATATCAATACTAGATGGTAAACGGGAAACTAGTTGTAAAATAAGAATTCACCTTGTGAGTGATGTTAGTGATAAATGATGGTTAGTTAAGGAATGTTGGATATTAAAAAGGTTATGTGGTCAATAGTTATTAAATAAATTACTATTATTATATGATGGCTAGAAATTTAATGGACTAGTTAATGTTCCTTGTTTAGCTAATAAATAGTGGCTAATTGGTATTAATTAGAAGTATCAATGATGGTTGTAGTATGGGATATGGTCATATGGTTAATGTTTGTAACTAATAAATGTTTGGTAAAATTTCTGATTGATGATAAATGTGGAATATGGTTCAATGGTGATGAGACTTTGAAATGTTAATGGTTAAATGCCTTATTTTTTTTTCTCTTAGTTGTACTCTTTAGTAGTATGGGATATTGAGGTGAGTTTTTTTAGTTTATATGCACTAGTTGGCATATGGGAGAAAACTAAGTACTTATGTTTGCTTGGAGTTACACTTTATGATGTGTAATGGTTCTGAATTGTCCATTACTTATGTACGACAGTATTGGAATGTATTAATTCCTTATGTTATACTATCATTCCTGTTTAATTACTTATAATGTACAGAGATGATGGAAATGATTTAGGTTCAATTTTGTACCTTGGCCTAGATATGATTATCTTGCATTATATCATCTTTATATCATAACTTAGCTCAGTCAGTTGATGATGCGTACTAAGTACTTGTTGTTTTGATACTCATACTATATTTCTATACCTTTTTAGTTCATATCCAATTACTAATTGTTGTTGCTGATCAGTGCTCGTGCGGTGATTGATTTCTGGAGATAGGTTGAGCTCATGGAGTTTGAGTAGCCCATTTTCCTTCTATCTTTTACATTCAATCCTTAGTATTTGAGATAGATATATTGACTATATTCTAAGTGATTTGGGGTACTATTATTGATATTAGATGCTCTTGTTCTGGCTCTACCAAGTCATGGGATTAGTATCTTATGATGATTCTTTATCTATTTAGAACACTTTATTTATATTATATCTTACGCTTATTAGTTTTGGCCTATGATGGGCATTTTCTACCAGATTAACCCATTGTGTTAGTTCTGGGTTATGCTATTGGCTTACCTACTAGAGAGATATAGTACATGCCATCATGACCTATTATACAGGTCATGAAAAATTGGCATCAGAACCTAGGTTTCACCAGTATTGTTGGTACAACAAAAAGTGTCTAGTAGAGTCTTGTGGATTGGAATATTTATGGTTGTTTCCTAGCTTTAGGAGGCTATGAGATATTGTTAGGAGTTTTACACTTCTTTCACTCACATCGTACTAAGAGTTTGAGTTGGTTTTTAGAATATTCCCTTGACTTTACTTTTTTACAGATAGATAGGACTCGTGTTACCGCAATATGAGATCAGGGTCACAAGACCTATACTAAAGATCCTACTCTTATTCATGGATGACCTAGAGGTTGATGAAAACCTCGTTATGTTTCCCTAGTTAGGGCCAAGCTAGGCCACCTTTCCTAGAGACTATTCCTACACATGAGACAGAGATTCTTCAGCCACAACAAGTGGTGTGCCAGGGACTAGCCAAGGATCCACCCGATTATATTCCCTCTTTATTTCTTAGATTTGTGTCGATAAATATTTTGGGGATTATTGTTGTTGTGCTATCTGATGGTGCACAGTTTACTAATAAGAGTGCAGCTAAGGCAGGGGCGCGACCTGTAGCTGCCACTCCCGGGGTTAAGGTTCCCTGTGTACTAGTATTTTTTTCAGTCGGTAGCTACTCATCCAGTTGTAACCTATCCTGCTAAGTCTTCTGAGGAGCAGAACATGTTAGGTTGATTCTTGAGATTGGCTTTGCCTAGGCTTTTTGGTGCTCCAGGCAAGGATGCATATGATTTTTCTTGTTGCTTGTGAGGATCAAATTCATGGATTGGGCCTTATTGAGACTCGTGGTGTGGATTACACCAGATTTTAGTTGGATTTGTTTACTCGTCATTCGTGAAGAGGTTCTATGGATTATAGATCAGCTAGATCTTTTCAATTCTCTTAGACTCCGTTCTCCGAGATATTTTTAGAGAAGTTTATGTAACGTTTAGTCATAGAGATTGACTGAGGGATCGGTTCTTGTAATGCCCCAATTCTTCTAAACCAAAATTCTACATGGTGCTCATAACCCCGAAGGACCACAAGCTAACCCATGACTAATATCTGTACCTGTAAACTGTATAACATCTCATAAAATATGCAGAAACATAAACTGTAAGGCCATATGGTTCAATACTAATACATATTTGAAAAATATGGAATAACAATACGAAAAAGAAACATAAATACTGAAGTCTAAATATCTAATCTGACATCTAGTACGAAAGCCTCTAACTGAACTAAATAAGGATTTGATGGGATATGTCCCCAACTAACTCCAACTTCTGAAACAAAGTGAAAACTGAAATAGAATGGAAATCATCATGTCCTCGAAGGATGAGGACTCACGTCTAACTCTGACTGCTGATCCTGGAATCTACTACTGATTTGGAGCTCATGCCTCTGAACCTATGGTGTAACATAAGAGAAAGCACCATAGCGCAAATGCGTCAGTACGTCTGAATGTAC
>JAPEIP010000009.1:40615995-40628136 GCA_026120095.1 Capsicum chinense
TCATCATGTCCTCGAAGGATGAGGACTCACGTCTAACTCTGACTGCTGATCCTGGAATCTACTACTGATTTGGAGCTCATGCCTCTGAACCTATGGTGTAACATAAGAGAAAGCACCATAGCGCAAATGCGTCAGTACGTCTGAATGTACTAAGTATACAAGTGAGGTAGGCTAAATTCAAAGGGTTATATGCATGGATAATACTGACTAATATAAACGTGAAAGTACATACATGCATACGTAACTGTACTAAACTTCTGGAGAGATGGAATATTGAGTCTGAATACTAACAACATGAGTGTACTGATAATGAGATTCTAAAAGACTAAGTTTACTAATATTGATATGTAAATCAGTAATAAGTGATAGATTTGATACTGTATTACTGAATATTAAGAGACTAATATTGCATTACTGATAAATGAATGATTGTTTTTGACAGTTCAAATTATAAAGAACTGGTCTGATTGACTGTATCTGACAGTCCTGAAGCTGAGTACTGATAGCATGAGTTCTGATAACGTTGTGATTGATGGCATAAGTGACTACATCTCACAGTCCATAAATCTGAAGGAAACTATCTGAGTTCCATTCTATTTTTTAGTAGACTGTGTCTGATAGCCCTGATATGCTGAAATCTAAAGAGCTATCTGAGTTCTTTACTGAGAATGGGTAGCTATAGCTGAAAATCCTAAAATCTATAACCAAAATTATGGGAAGTAGTTATCTAACCGATATGCCCCAAATACGCTATAATAGTAAAGTTGGGGTCCAATCTCTACCCCGACTGGAGGGGTATTAATACCGCGCCACTGGTAAGGACAGCTGTGAGAACCCTATACTGGAAGGTACTCAATTAGAACAGTGTGAACCTTAAAATAAAAGGTTAAGCCACCTCATCAACCCTAATCTAATGGGTTAAGATGTCTCAACCTACACTAGCTACATAGTTCTGGAACATAAGGATGACTACTAAGAATCACACCCTGAACTGGCGGGTAAGTTCCCATCCTTGGGTTTACTCGGTGCTAACTTCTACTCCCATTTGAAGGACACTGAACTTAATAACTAATCTGAACTGATTAACTGAATTGAACTGATAAGATGAACTGATACTGATATACACGACTGATACTAGTGGTATTGTTTGGCGGAGCTAAACTAAGTTTACTAGATTCCAGTGACTGATGATTGTATTGAGTTCTGAAGACTGTTTGAGAGTACTGAAGTTACTTATATTGACTGTCAGTACTGAGGTTACTGAGATTACTGCGCACTAAGATTACTGAGATTACTGGACTACTAAGATTACTGAGATTTCTCAGTTTTCCTGAGTCACATGACTGACTGAATTCTATAGATCATGGCTTGACTGAGAGTATCGTATAATCATGACATGGCTCAAGGTACACAACTATATTTTTCGTGTACAAGTACACCCAGGACTCGATGGAAGGAAACTGACACAACTTGAATTTCTTGAGTACACGACCATCAATAAAAATCCATAATACATGAGTGGGGAATTTAATGAAGTACATAGTCATCATAATATCTATCATGAATAGGATGTCTTATAATCAAATCATAAATCTCATATTCTAATATCATGGGCATTCTGAAAACATATATTATTCATAGAAATCACATGGAAACCATTCAAGCATAAAGGAACGGCAATATGTAACGTTTAGTTCATATTTTAATGATTTGAGAATACTATACTTCATGTATTTATTCAACATCTCAAACATGGTAGGGAAAGCATGGATATATTTTGTGTACATAATTTATATCTCAATTATCATACATGCTTTATACCACAACAATAACAACACATAATTTGCATAGAAATTCATATTGGAGTGTATGGCTAACATGAACTTGTTATTTAGATATCATGAAATCATGTAAATATGAAGTTCTAACATACTAGGCATTTTAAAGAACACCTTGCATGCATTCTTTAAGGCATAGGTGAATTTCATACTTGCATTCTATCAATCCATCTAAAGATCATGTTTTTCAACTAACAACATAACTTTCATGAGATATATACAGTCAAGATATTATTATATAGGAAACAAAACAAGCATCAACATAGGTATGATCATATCACCATAATCAACCAAGATTTTTTATTTTAAAGATTGATTCTTGAACTCCACGGATGAATGGAATTCGTGGATGAACACTATGCACACCTTGGAAGGAAGGTTCTTCATGATTGACGGAGGAATTTCGTTGAATTGGATCTTCAAGCTTAATTATGCAACCCTAGTTGTTTTTCTCTTTTAGTTGTCTTGGATGATGAGATTTGAGATGTTAATAGGGTTGTAATGTGTTTAGAAGCTATATATTTCGTAGGGTTAAGTTTAGGGACGTGTAAGGAGTGTTAAAACACTTTATTACCCTTAAAATAACTCTAAACAGAGTGTTTCTGGCACCTGGAACTGACTTAGGTGGCGCCCAAGTGATTTACTAAGCTAGGTTGGGTGGCCCCAAACCAATCGCCTATGTTTGGGTTGGGCGGCGCCTACCCAATCGCCTATCCTTACTATTTCTCACAAAAAAGGGCATAACTTTTTGCTCGTGCATTGGATTAAGGTAAAATTGGTATCGTTGGAAAGATAATTCGATTCTATACAATTTGGTGGGTCTAAATTAGACAAAAATACAATATTAACATTGAGTTATACTCGTTCAAAGATGACCCTTGCAAAATCAAATACTAAAACTTGATGGATTCAAAAACTCTTAGCTTGTATTACATTAAGTGACTCATATGAACATGCTTAATGTATCATAAGCTATATTATCATTAGGATAATAATTGTATGTCGTTCACTAAAATGCTACTCACAGGATAGGAGGTTTCATACGTAGAAAAATGGTTCATCTCCTAGCTTAGAAATATATGGGGTATTACAATATCTCCCCCTAAGAAACATTCGTCCTCGAATGGAAATTAACTAAAGCGGGAGAGATGATAAGATGAAGCAAGTACAAGACATACACTACTGAAACATGGGTTCATGACTGGCATGACTGAAAGCTGAGCATAACATACTGAACATGCATATCTGATGCATGGGGAGCTGACTCATGAATATAAGATTGAGGATTCTAATAAAGTAAGTTTTCTCAAAATGAGAATGCATATCTGATGCACAACTGAAAGTTTGAAACAATGGATATCTGATCCATGGTTATATGACCGATATAATACGTGAATGCATGATTGAAAGTACTAACGAGCTGATTACGCATATCTGATGCGTGAATTCATGACTAAACTTACTCATGAACATGCAATGGTAAAGTTATCAAGTTTGAACTGAAAACTGAGTATGGAACTGAATACCAAGCTTGTACAGAAATATGAACATGAGAACGAGTAAGTTTAAGGAAAATTGTTACCTTGAACTGAAAATATAGATAAGTTTGAGATTAATTACTCCATATGCATGATCGGAAACATGAGAACATAACTGAGTCTGGGATGTGGTAGATATACTAAATATCATGATCTGAACTAAATCTTGAAAACATGGCATATGACTAAAGTTGGAGCTTGAGGGTTATCTTATGAGCACCCCTTCTCCAAACTGGATTCATCAAAAGAAAAGAGAGCAGCATGTTTATGTCATGAAAGTTTATAGGTATGATGTATCTCCCCCTTGGGACACTATGTCCCTCAAAGAACACTGACTTAGATGATCTACTGGGGGAAATTGAGGCAATGTTCAAAACACCTAGGAATTGACTCTTCACTGAATAACTAGGATCTGAAACTGAGACATGATACATGAACATAGGTAAACACGAGTGCATAAATATACTAACTTATATGATTAACTGAATAGCTGATAGCTGAATACTGGATCTGGAAAGCTAAACTGTACTTAGTCTGAATAGCTAGGCTGAGATTTTTGAGTTTTATGCATAGGAGATAAGGACTAACTGAGTAAAATGAGGTATCTGAGCATGGATTCATAAAGTCTGTATTATTTATGAATGCGAGACCAAGCGTACGACATGGCACTGAGGTATTCTATAAACTGGGGTACTAAACTGATAACTGATTACTAACAACCTGAATGTTATGGTAAAGCAAGTCTGGACTGAACTGAGTTTCAAATCTGGTTACTGAACTAAAAATGATATTATAACTAAGCCTATAGCTAGTACAGAAGTAATGAATTTAAGGACTGAACACTGATCATTGAGTGTTGGATACTGAAACTATAATTGAGTTCGCAACTGAGTTTTTGATGGCTACATGCTGTGGACTGACATAAGTCAAGGATCTAAATGTACACTTACACTTTGTACTTTCCCAAATTCTCAATACAACCCGTTGCTAGATGATTACTTGCACATTTATCATGAAATTCAAGCCTATCTTCAAAACTACACCCTCGTGCAAAGTAAGCATGCAACAATATTTTCTTATCTAAACAACTGCTCATCACTACACTGTTCCATAAGGAGAGCTAACTAGAGGAGTAAATCAAGAGGACCTGAAACATGAATAGACAAAAACTAAACTTGACACATGACTGAAACTTTACGAATAATATATCAATAATTTTGATTTACCCATAAGGTCTGAACTGAGGATATACAATGCATAGTCTAAATGTATATGATCTGTAGGGGCATAGCATAAGTCATGGAAGCTAAGTATACTGGAAAGTATGATATGCGTACATGAGTCATGAACTGCATGACCTGAGTCTAGAGATTTCTATACTCCTGGGACATGATTCAAATATTGAGGAAGCTGGAACTAAACCCCCTATAGTGGGAACTGAAGGCGCACATAATCCCATGGAAAGTGTGTGAAAGTAGATTGTTCTCATGGAACATGACTCGTACTGTGGAGTAAAAGGACTCTTCATGCTGGAAATTAAATTCATACATGATTATAGTTTGTGACCATAGAGTTGGTATGCAATGCCTGAGTTGGTTTCGTGATAGCTGAAGTGAAAAACTCTGCACTGAGATGAGAATGGGTCTGAAATTGTCTTCCCTTACTGCTTTCTATATATACTGGCTCTACTACTGAAATCTGAGGGCCTGGCTTAGGTACTTGATCTACCGTCACATACCTGCATTATGTTCAACACCTGCCTATCTTACTAAACATATCATCTAATTTTGTTTCCTCATTTACTGCTAATATCACATTCACACCTTCATGCTTAATTTTGAGTCAATAAACTTAAGTGTTTAGCTTGTACTGTTCAAGCCTACTGATCTAATCTGCATGGATACATAATCTGATCAAATAGAATAATACTATCCCAACTCTACTACAGCTAAACTTCTGGGTTCAACAATGAGTTTTCATAATCATAAATAAAATTTGTACGACCTTAGAACAATAATGAAGTTATGGGATACTGTTTGAGTCTATTGCTAATCTCATAACTGACCGTAGGGACTGTCTGAGAAAGCCCTGTCTTTAGGACTTTGAACTTCACTATTTCTATTAACTTAAGTATGGTAAAGTAAACATGAGGGGTGCATGATATGAATCTACATGGTTTCCTTAAAAAAACATGCTATAGCATGATCTTGAGACATGAAAGAAGGGAAACTATTCCTAAAACATCTCATAACCTCCTGCACATAAGTGTGGAGCACAACATGCCCATTTACAAGACTCAACTTTATGCAGCTTTCAGACTTCCTAGGATACTGTTGAACCTTAGGCTCTGATACAAAGTTTGTAACACCGTAATTTTTCTAAACTGAAATGCTACACGGTGTTCATGACCCCGAAGGACCACAAGCTAACCCACGACTGATATCTATACCTGTAAACTGCATAATATCTCATAACATATGCAAAAACATAAACTGTAAGGCCATAAGGTTCAATACTAATACATATTTGAAAAATATGGTATAACAATACCAAAAAGGAACATAAATACTGAAGTCTGAAAATCTAATATGGCATCTAGTCCGAAAGCCTCTAATTGAACTGAATAAGTAGTTGAAAGCACATGTCCCCAACTAACTCCAACTATTAAAATAAAGTGAAAACTAAAATAGAAATAAAATCATCATGTCCTCAAAGGATGAGGAGTCACATCTAACTCTGACTGCTGATCTTGGAATCTACTGCTGATTTGGAGCTCATGCCTCTGAGCCTATGGTGTAACATAAGAGAAAGCCCCATAGTGTGAATATATCAGTACGTCTGAATGTACTGAGTATACGAGTGAGGTAGGCTAAATGGAAAAGGTTATATGAATGGACAATAATGACTGATATGAATGTGAGAGTACTTACATGTATACATAACTGTAATTGAACTCGTGGAGATACAGACTACTAAGTCTGAATACTGATAACATGAGTGTACTGATAATGAAATTCTAAAAGATTGAGTTTATTGATATTAAAATATGAATCACTAATAAGTGATGGATCTGATACTGTATTACTAAATTCTAAAAGACTGATATTACGTTACTGATATATGAATAATTGTTTCTGATAGTTTGAATTATGAAGAACTGGTCTGATTGACTTTATCTAACAGTCCTGAAGTTGAGTAATTATAGCCTGAGTTCTGATAACTGTTGTGATTGATAGTATACGTGACTATATCTCACAGTCCATAAATCTGAAGGAAACTATTTGAGTTCCATTCTATTTCTGAGTTGATTGTATCTGATAGCCCTGATATACTAAAATCTGAAGAGCTATCTGAGTTCTTTACTGAGACTGGGTAGCTATAGATGACAGTTAACTAAAACTGTGGGATGTAGTTATCTAACTGACATGCCCTAAATACTCTATAATAGCTAAGCTGCGGTCCAATCTCTACCCCAACTGAAGGGGTATCAATACCGCGCCACTGGTAAGGACAGGTGAGAGAACCCTATAAAGGCAGGTACTCAATCAGAATGGTGGGAACTCTAAACTAATGGGTTAAGCCACCTCATCAACCCTAATCTAACTAGTTAAGATGTGTCAACCTACGCTAGCTATATAGTTCTACAACACAAGGATGACTACTAAGAATCACACCCTAAACTGGCGGGTGAGCTCCCATTCTGGGTTAACACGGTGCTAACTCCTACTCTCATCTGAAGGACACTAAACTAAATAACTAAGCTGAACTAAATAACTAAACTGAACTAATTATCTGACTGATACTGATTAACTAGACGTATACTAGTGGTATTGTTTAGCAGAGCTAAACTATGTTTACTGGATTCCAATGACTGACGAATTGTACTGAGTTCTGAGGACTGGTTAAGAGTACAAAAGTTACTAAGATTGATAGTCAATATTGAGGTTGCTGAGGTTACTGAGCACTGAGATTACTGAAATTACTGGACTACTGAGATTACTGATATTTCTGAGTTTGCCTGAGTCACATGACTGACTGAATTCTATAGATCATGGTTTGACTGAGATTATCATGAAAACATGACATGGATCTAGGAACATAGCTATTTTTTTTGGGTACAAGTACCCCCAGGACTCGATGGAAGGAAACTGACACATCTTGAATTTCTTGAGTACACGACCATCAATAAAAATCCATAATACATGAGTGGGGGATTTAATGAAGTACATGGTCATCATAATATCTATCTTGAATAGGAATGCTTATAATCAAGTCATAATCTTATATTCTAATATCATGGGCATTTCGACAATATATACTATTCATAGCTATCACATGGAAACCATTCAAGCGTAAGGGAACGACAATATGTAACGTTTAGTTCATATTGTAATGATTTAGGGATATAATACTTCATGTTTTTATTAAACATCTCCAACATGGTAGGGAAAGTATGGATATATTTTGTGTACATAATTTATATCTCCATTATCATACATGCTTTATACCACAACAATAACAACACCTAATTTGCATGGAAATTCATGTTGGAGTGTGTGTCTAACATGAACTTGTTATTTAGATATCATGAAATCATGTAAATATGATGTTCTAACATACTAGGGATTTTATCAAACACCGTACAAGTATATTTTAAGGCATAGGTGGATTTGATACATGCATTCTATCAATCCATCTAAAGATCATATTTTTCAACTAACAACATGACTTTCATGAGGTATATAGTCACGATACTAGTAGTAGCAAAAAAAAAAACATCAACATGGGTATGACCATATTACCACAATTAACCAAGATTTTGTATTTTAAATATTGATTCTTGAACTCCACGAATCAAAGGAATCCATGGATGAACACTACGCATACCTTGGAAGGGAGGTTCTTGATGATTGACGGAGGAATTTCCTTGAAATTGGATCTTTAAGTTTAATTACGCAACCCTAGTTGGTTTTCTCTTTTAGTGCTTTGGCTGATGAGATTTGAGATGTTAATAGGGTTGTAATGTGTTTTGAAGCTATATATTTTGTAGGGTTAAGTTTAGGGACGTGTAAGGAGTGTTAAAAGACTTAATTACCCTTAAAATAACTTAAAACAGAGTGTTTTTGGCTCCTGGAACTGACTTAGGTGGTGCCCAAGTGATTAACTAAGCTATGTTGGGCGGCGCCTAACTAATCGCCTATGTTTACGTTAGGCGGTGCCTAACCAATCGCCTATTCTTACAGTCTCTCATGAAAAAGGGCATAACTTTTTGCTCGGGTATTGAATTAAGGCAAAATTGGTATCGTTGGAAAGATAATTCGATTCTCTAAATTGAGTGGGTCTAATTAACCCAAAATACACATTAAGATTGAGGTATACTCATTAAAATATTACCCTTACAAAATCGAACACTAAAACTTGATGTATTCAAAAACTCTTAGCTTGTATTACCTTAAGTGACTCATATGAACATGGTTAATGTATCATAAGATATCTTATCACTAGGATACTCATTGTAAGTCATGTACTAAAATGCTACTCATAGGATAAGTGGTTCTATACGTAGGAGAAATGGTTCGTCTTCTAGCTTAGAAACATTCGGGGTATTATAGTTCTCCAGATTGGTAAAAAGCTCCATGATAGTTGCTGAGTATGAGGCCAAATTTTATAAGTTAGGTAGGCATCTGACTTCTATTTGCTTACTGATTATAAGTGAGTTTGTTGCTTTATAGAGGGTTGAGACTCCCTATTCGTATGGATACACAGAGTTTAGTTATTGTAGGTAGGACTTTTATAGATGTTTCTGATCATGCTAGGGTGATTAATGAGATGCACTGTGAGAGTAATAAGGGCCATGAGAAGAGATCTAGGTACCAAGATAAATTTAGTCAGAGTCGTAGTGGTTTATAATTCTTGGGTAGTAGTACTCATGTTGGGTATTCTGCACATCCATTTTTTCTGCTTAAGAATTAGCCTAGTCGACTAGTTTAGGAAGCTCCTTAGATTACTAATGGAGGTTAGGCTGGTGCAATAGGTTACCCTAGAAAGGGAGATGATCGGTTATTAAGAGTACATCTTTGGGTCAGTCTAGATGTGATGGTTATTCTGGGTCAGCCAGATTTGATGGTTTGGGTTCTACTAATATTTCCTATTTTACTTATGGACTTTATGGTCACTATTTATGAGATTACACTAGTCATAGGGCAATTTTTGTTTCAACACAAGGTGCTTCCCTATTAGGGTAGTTCATCGCTCTAGTAGAGGTGGCTCTTACGGTCTTAAGGATGGATACAAGAAATATTGAGCAGGTTTTTAGGTAGGTAGGATAGGAGGTCGGTCAGATTCCTAGCCAGGTGGTGAGCGTGGTCAGTTATATATGTAGGCGTGGTTAGTTATATTTAGAACCAGCTATACTCAAGGATGAGACTTTGAATATTGTAGTTACAAGTGTGATTTTGGAGTGCCACAAGTTGGCTCTTGATACGAGATCCACTTATTCTTATATATATGCTTATTATGCACCATGATTGGAGTAGACTAATGATTTATCATCTATTTCCTTGTGTGAATCATCTCCCATAGGTTATTTTTTATTAGGTGATCGAGTATTCAGATTATGTGTTGTGAAAGTTAGTGATATTTATTCTTGGGTTGATCTTATTACTCTACATAAGGTGGATTTTGATGTAATTTCGGGCATAGACTGGTTATCCTACTATTATGTGGCCAAGAAAAATATTACCAATACCATTACCTTACCAAGCTTATGTACCCCCAGTCGTGTGGCAGGGAGCAAGTATCCATGAGCCTATGGGTCCTCATCTAACTTAGACCTGGTAAAAGATGGAGGGTTCATTCGGGTAATGTCCCAAATTTTGGCAGCATCAGTATTGGCCACTCGGTTGGCCTAAACATTATTTGGCCATTCATTCTGAGTTACAACAAAAATGGCTAGGGTAGTAAAAGCAGCTCTGAATTCAGCATGGGAGACATGTTCATCCAAGTGATCTGCCTGAACGGGCTAAGGGGCTTGCTGATTTCCTATTCTTCTTCCATTTTTTTTTTAAGAAGGCATTTTTTGTAAATATAAGTAAGAAAAAAATTAGACTTAGATTGTAACTTGAGCTCATTCTCGCTCATGCAATATGAATACTAAAAGAAGGGAAACTTTTCCTAAAATACCTCGTAGCCTTTTGTCCATAAGTGTGGCGTGCTACACATCCATGCATAAGGAATCTGATGAATTAAAATGAATATATGTAGCAAACTATCTTAAAAGACAAACATCTCAAATTATTACTCAATTAATATATTAATTTATGAATGGAAATTGTTCCACCTCTAACTAACCACTTGTCCTCATTTCTAACTCACAAATTGAGGAATTTTCCAAATGCAACAAGTTATTATAATCTTCCATATCTTGCACAAACTAGATTATTGCTTCAATTTTTGGTAAATTAAATATGACTTTTTGAATATACATTAATTATGAATAAAGCCTCTTACATAAACTAAGATTTTTCCAAAATACATAGACTCACTAATTCCATTTAAAATATTAATAAAGTAGTATATTTTCTTAAAATACTGTTAATATATCATAAATAAAGAATTTTCAAAAATATCTAAAATGGTTTAGAATGGTAATAAAATATATATTTTACCTAATTCTAATTTAATTCCAATATTTCAGAAAAAGTTTGGTACTAATAATATTCTCAAATGAACTATCCTTGAATTGATGCATCTCCCAAACGAGTCAGAAATAACGAGTAGAAACTATTGGGAAAAGATATATTTTATTTACTTTCTAAACTAATATTTCACTTTAACATCCTTTTCATTATGAAGATCCAAGTATGAGCAACCATTGTCAATTTTTTCTCCTAACCTTGCTTCTGATCCGAAGATGGGGTGAGTTGTCTAGAGTTAATAGTTTATCTTCCCATTTATTTTCGGCTATAGTATTTTGTATGTAAGGTAATATTATTTATATGTATGTTTTGGATACTATTTAGTACTCTTATTTTATTATAATATCTTTGTACCAATGTTAAAACACTTAGCCTTTGAACCATGAGATGAACTTCTTTAGTCATAGGTTGAGGTTGTTGTGTTTGCTTCCTACCAATTGAAAGATGTAGCGTACCAATGGTATGAAGGGTGGGATTTGTCTAGAGGTGTAGATTATAGTCCCGCCATGTGGGAGGATTTCTCCCAGACTTTCTTAGACTGTTTCTTTCCTCAAGAGTTAAGAGAATGGAAAGTGGAAGAGTTTGTGAACTTGAAGAAGGGAAGGATGTTTGTACAAGAGTAGGCCTTGAAATTACATCAATTGGATAGGTATGCTCCCAAGATGGTCTCTAGCATTATGGCTATGATGCATAATTTTGTCTCAGGATAGACCCGTGAGTTAATCCTTGTGAGCAATGTAGCTTTGTTGATTCAAATTATAAACATCTGTATGTTGATCGTATCTATGCAACAAGTGAAAGAAAAGAAAAGGATGAAATTTGAGTTTATTGAAAGGCAAGGGAAAAAGTTTAGAACTTCAGTCCCTAGTGGTAGAGATGGAGATAAGTGGCCACAAAAAAGTAGGAGAGAGATAACACTCAACTTAAACATCAATTTAAGTGAAAGCCGTTCATCGTCAATTTATTTACCCAACTTTGGAGTAGGAGTCGAATCCATGAGGAATCATGTGAGTGGAGATCAAATTAATTTGGAATAATAGATACAATTTAAATTAAAACCAATAGTAC
>JAPEIP010000009.1:40628365-40676129 GCA_026120095.1 Capsicum chinense
AGGGGGTTCTAGTGTAAATTCAGGGCTATGAATAATTAGAGTTTTGAAAATTATGGACGAATCTTTGGATTATGCATTACTAAGGGATTGGCATGCGGATGCTAATAGCTAACTTCATTATTAGTAAATCAAGTGTAGGCAGGTTTGGTTATGGGTTTTGATTCCAGACTTTCAACAAAACACCAAAGTTTCACCAGTTAATTCTTTAGATTACTAAACGGGGGTTGTTCAATAATTTTTAACAACAACCTCAATCTAGTCATCCCTATTTCTTGAATAATACCAATGGTATAGTTAACTTCACAATAACCCTTATATCAAAGATAGTGAAAATTTAGAAAACTACATACATAATCATATAACATTGCTTTAGCCTCCACATGCCTCTTTTATGAATGATGTGGGTTCATAAAGTTCACCCAAAACACTTCTTTCGAAGATGGCCTTGATCTTTCTAGAGTATGGAGCTTTCACTCATAAGACCCATATAGGTATTTGGGGCTTTCACCGACAAATCCCATCCAAGCTAGCATAGCAAAGATAAAACCCATAAACATGAACTACCAAATATTAACTAACAAAAACAAACGACACACAAAATTAACCCCTATACACATATAACCCCAAGAGGGAGATCTAGCTACATATAAGATAAATTAGTATATATTTACCCAAATATCCATTAAAATGACTTTTTGAAGATTAAGTGAATTTTACTTCAAACTTGGCACTCCCACAAATCAATAATGGAAGTTAGCTAATCCTCCACTTAGAAAGTCTCTAATGTATTCCTCACCAAAAATTTATATAATATTTTCTTCTCCAAGTATGGAGGCTACGAACTGACGAACTAAACCTCCAATTACGGAAGATGGAATATGAAGAATGACTTAGGGTTTGAGTCTTTTTGTCAAAATTGGGATCAACCACGTGCATTTCCAAATTTGCCCTTGCATTGAGCTATTTTGCTAAGACACGATCGCACCAGCTTGTTCGAGATTGGAATCTCCAAGACTGTGATAGACTTATACGACCGTGGTTGATTGACCCTACTTGACTTCCATGATCGCGGTCACCACAATAGCTGAGGCCATTCTACTCCAGGTATTCAATTGCATTTTCTTGCTCCCTTTTTGATCATTCTAAGATCCAATCCATATCTTTCAATCTTCTTAACTCTAATCCTACAGTGTGGTTATTAGATATTAGTTCCTTTAATCACAATTATGTCTCTTTTATTCATTCAAAACAAGGAAATGTACACAAATGATGAGTGCAAATGAATGAAAAAATCACCACTCATCAATACCCCCAACTTAAAGCATATGCTTGTCCTCAAGAAGCATTACTTCTTACCATGAGATATAATTATTTATTCTCTGACTTCATGCTTTAAATATCACAATGACTTCAACCATAGTCACTACCACAAGTAGCTCATTGCACATGTACTAATCTAATTTTTACTTCTCCCCTCATCATACGATGCACTATCAAAGAAAATACAAGAATTCAATAAGAAATCAAGAAACAACAACTAATACTCTAGAAGTGACTCAGTTCCAGACCAAACTAAGCTATACTCTATTTTTTTCATTGTTAATAAGGTAACACATGACCCTCCTGAACTTGTTAACATGCCAGCCTAACATAAAAGAGAATTTCACACACCAAACTACCAAATATGTGATCTTGGGTGTATTTATATGCCTAAGCACCATAACTTATCCATATTTTAGCTAAGTTTAGAGAACAAAGTGCCTAGTTTCTTATGTTTTTTGTCTACTTCTATGTAATTGAGCTAACCGATGTTATTAGCATGATTTTAGGTATTAATGAAGTAGATGAAAACGTAATGGGACTGTGGACTATGGATGCCCTATGACACAAGAGAGAGTAGCAGTTTGGACTAAATGTGGCGCCTAGAAACTATGTCCAAGATTAGTTTGTCATTTATAATTAGTTCAGGGACTTAGAAGGAAATTATGAGAGAAGAGATTATTAAAAGGCTTAATGCTGAATTTTTATTTAGAATTCATTATTCTGTATTTTTTTTAGGGATAAAAGAAAGGCGGCTTAGCTTGAGGAGAGAGAGAGAAACATTTTTCTTTTGTTTTCCCTATTATGCAGATGAATCTGCCAGAGTTTCATGGGTCGAGAGCAGGTGATAACCCACAGATGTATTTTGATGAAATAAAGAAAATTACACAGATTATGCATGTGATCGAGGAATAAAGTATGGACCTGGCTTCTTATCGATTGAAGGATATTGGATATGACTGGGTGCAGCTGTGGAATAAGGGTAGAGAGGAAGATATCGCTCTGGTGACTTGGCAATTTTTCCAAGATTCTTTCTTAGATAGATTCTTTCCTCTTAAGTTACGGGAAGCTAAGATAGAGGATTTTAGGAAATTGAGACAAGGATCTATGTTGGTTAAGGAGTATTGTCTTAATTTTAATCAGCTATCGAATTACACTTCCAATATGATGGATGACTCGAGGACTAGTATGAGCAAGTTTCTAACTGGGGTGTTGAGTTATATGGTGAAAAAATATAGATCTGCTATAATTAACTGGGAGATTGATCTTCCTAGGTTAATGATTCACGCCCAACAGATTGAGTGAGATAAGATAATGGAAAGAGAAAGAGTAAGTGGGATTAAGAGAGTCAGATTGGAGCAACAAGGGACTAGTTAGACTAGATTTTCCAGAGGGAGTCACCCTCAGTTTCACAAACGTCATTTATACCTGCACCTTCCTTAGCTAGTTCTCCTGTATATCGGGGCTGACAGATGCTTGAAAATAGGTCGGTACCTTCCAGGTCTCAGGACAGTATAAGTAACCAGCTTCATCCTTCTTTGTGTACTAAGTGTGGTAAAGACCATTTTCAGGAGTGTTATGTGGGGCAGCGGAGCTATTTTCATTGTGGCAAGTTGGGCCATATACGTAGAGACTACCCGTATGCCAGACAGCAGAGTCGTGATGCCCGTCCCCAGAGTCAGGCTACCAGTGCCCCACCTCCCACAGCACGTCCAGTTTCTCCTCAGGGTGCTTTATCTAGTACTGCTTGAGGTTAATGCAAGAATCGTTTCTATGATATACCACCTCATCAGGAGCAGAACGACTCTTCCGATGTTGTCACTGGTATGCTACGTGTTTTCTACTTTAATGTCTATCCGTTGATAAACCCCGGTTCGATTTTTTCTTATGTGACACCTCTGGTTGCTATAAATTTTAAAATAGATCCTGAACTAATTTCTGAGCCTATTTTGGTTTCTACTCTGGTAGAAAAGTCTGTCATTGCTAAGTGGGTGTATAAGAAATGTCCCATTACTGTCTTTTATCGGGATATGTATGTTGATTTGATTGATCTAGATATGGTTGACTTTGATATCATTGTGGGTGTGGATTGGCTTCTCTCATGCTATGCGTCTATTGATTGTTGTGCCTGTGTGGTCAAGTTTCAGTTTCCTAATAAACCTATCCTCGAATGATCAGGGAGTTCTGTGATTCCTAAGGGTCATTTCATATCCTATGTAAAAGCTAGGAAGTTAATTTCCAACGGTTGCATCCACTATTTGGTTTGGGTTAAAGATACTTAGTCTGAAACCCCGACAATTCAGTCAATTAATATTGTTAATAAGTTTCTTGATATCTTTCCAAAAGATCTCCCTGGAGTCCTTTTTGGTAGAGAGATAGAGTTCGTGATTAACCTTCTTCCCGATACTCAGCCTATTTTCGTTCCTCCGTATCGCATGGCTCATATGGAAATTAAAGTGTTAAAGGAGCAAATGAAAGATCTTTTAGATAAAAGCTTTATCAGACCCAGTGTATCTCTGTGGGGTGCACCTGTCTTGTTTGTGCATAAGAAAGGTGATTCTTTGCGGATGTGAATTTATTATCGATAGCTTAATAGGGTTACTACAGAAAATAAATATCTGCTTTCTCGAATTGATGATTTATTTGATCAATTACAAGGTGCGAGCTACTTTTCAAAGATAGACGTCAGATCTACTCATCACCAACTTAAGGTTAGGGAATATGATATCCCCAAGACATCCTTCTGAACCTGTTACGGTCATTTTAAAGTTCTAGTGATGTCTTTTGGGTTAACTAATGCTCCAGCGGATTTCATGGATCTTATGAACCGTGTATTCCGGCCATATCTGGATTTATTTGTAATAGTGTTCCTTGATGATATTCTTATTTACTCCCGAAGTGAGGATGATCCTGCGGATCATCTCCGAATCGTGTTGGAAACTCTTTGAACTTATTGATTGTATGCTAAGTTCTATAAGTGTGAGTTCTGGCTAAACTCTACAGCCTTCTTGGGTCATGTTGTTTCTAGCTGGTTATTATCATCATTTTGTTAAAGGCTTTCCATCTATTACGTCTCTTATGACCCGTTTGACCCAAAAGAAAGTGAAGTTCCTGTGGTCGAAATTTTGCGAGAAGAGTTTTTCAGAGTTGAAGACTCAACTCAATTCAGCCCCTATGTTAACTTTGCCTGATGGTGTTGATGGTTTTATGGTGTATTGTGATGCTTCCAGAGACGGTTTGGGTTATGTATTGATGCAAAAGGGAAAGGTTATAGCTTATGCTTCTAGGCAGCTAAAGCCTCACAAGAAGAATTATCCTACCCATGAAATTAGCTCTCATTGATTTTGCTTTGAAAATATGGAGACATTATTTATATGGTGTCCATGCCGACGTCTTCACGGACCATAAGATCTTGCAGTATGTATTCACCCAAAAGAAGTTGAATCTTAGGCAGAGACGATGGTTATAACTATTAAAAGATTATGATATGAGCCTGCTATATCATTCAGGAAAGGCCAATGTAGTAGCAGATGACCTTAGTCGGAAGTCCATGGGTAGCGTAGCACATGTTGAGATTTGTAAGAAGGAGTTGGCCTACGAGGTACATCATTTGTTATTTTGTGATACTGAGGGTAGTAGGAGTGCAAAGCGGTTCCGAATCCTCTTTATTATCGAAAGTGAAGGAGAACCAAGATAGGGATCCTAGCTTGGTCAGGTTAAAAGAGTCAGTTAAAGACCAAAAGGTGTAGGTTTTCTCCAAAGGGAGAGATAGCTTTTTGAGACTCTGAGAAAGATTATGTGTTCCTGATGTTGATAACTTGAAGCTGAGGATTATGGTGGAAGCGTATGGTACACGATATTACATCCATCCTAGTGCTACCAAGATGTACCATGATTTGCAAAAAATCTATTGGTGGAACGGTATGAAGAGGAACATAGCTAAATTTGTGGCAAAGTGTTTCACCTATCAATAGGTTAAATTAGAGCATCAAAGGCCCAGTGGCATGATGCAAGAGTTTAGTATTCCTACTTGGAAGTTGGAAGAAGTGAATATGGACTTCATAGTTGGTTTTCCTGCTTCTCATCACCATCATGATTTGATTTGGGTTGTCATAGATCGGCTGACGAAATCAGCTCATTTAAGTTTTGTTTTCCATCAACAAATAGATGGTCAGGACGAGCGGACGATTCATACTTTAGAAGATATGTTGAGGGTTTGTGTGCTTCATTTTAAAGGTAGTTGGGAGGAGCACTTAGCATTAATCGAGTTTCCTTACAATAACAGTTTTCATGTTACTATTGGAATAGCCTCATTTGAAGCTTTGTATGGTAGAAGGTATAGATCACCCATTGGTTAGTTTGAAGTTAGGGAGGCTTTCACGACTGGACCGGATGTGGTGTTCGCGGCCATGGAGAAGGTTAAGTTAATTTGGGAAAGGTTGAAATCCATCCAAAGTCATCAAAAATCATACACAGATGTAAGGAGGAAAGACCTCGAATTTGATCTTGGTGATTTAGTATACTTGAAAGCTTCACCCATGAAAGGGGTGAATAGATTTGGGAAGAAAGGGAAACTAAGTCCCCGTTACGTTGGTCCCTATAAGATTGTGGATCGGATTGGGAAGGTAACGTATAAGATTGACTAACCTGTGGAGTTATATAACGTTCATCCAGTTTTCCATGTTTCTATGCTTAAGAAGTCTATTGGTGATTATGTTTTGATTGATCCTTCTGAAACCTCGGGTATTCAAGATAGTCTTTCATATGAAGAGATTCTCGTTAAGGTTTTTGACCTTCAAGTTCTTAGGCTAAGAAACAAGGAAGTTCCTTTAGTTAAAGTGCTTTGGCGAAATCAATCTGTGGAGAGTGCTACTTGGGAAGCTGAAGCGGATATATGCGCCAAATATCCCTACCTCTTTCCTATGAATCCCGAGCATGTCAAAGGTATCGTCCTCTTTTGATTTAATCCTTATTGCTATGTTTATCTTGGCCTGTGTGTTTTCTATGATATCCAAAAAAATCTAGAATGGATATAGGCTTGGGCAAGATGATTTTCTTTATATACTCATTTTCAAGGTATTCTTGACCTACCTATCAATATTTGATGATGAATGTTTCCAAGGGGGAGATGATGTGATGCCCCGAAAACATTTTCCGTTAAGATCTCGGATGAAAATGTGTTGAATTCTATTCTTTATCATGATTAATAATTTTTCTATGTGGAATTTATTGATATGTGACCAGTCATTGCATAGAGCATCGAATAAGATTTCCAATGATATTTGGATCAACCAAAACGGACACTCAAGAGATGAGTTATAATCATTTCGATCTAACCATGAATAGTGGCGAACAGTAAATGTGCAGGAAAAAAATAGTGAGGTTAGGCCAATTTTAGGGTCAGCTTCAAACCATCATAACTCCTTGTACATAATGATCTGGGTAAGCTACTATATATCAACAGAAATCTTTGAAAGTCCTCTTTCCAATTAAATTAGTTTCATCCAATTTGGCTATCGAAGAAAAAATTTATGGTTGATCTACTTTAGCCTATCAAAATAGTCCAACAAAGGACAGATTTGACATTATTTGATTTTTAAGGGTATTTTGGTCATTCCTAGTCCAATCCATCCGGTTAAACCATGGATTTAAGTCCATTAAGAGCATTCATTTTTCTCCAAAATTTCCTACGGCTCAAACTTCAACCCTACTACTCCAAATTTCATCCTTCTATGTCTCTTGATTGAACCATAGAAATTTCAAATTGATTTGGGATTCGAGTTGATCATGTTAAGGACTTAGAGAAACACCCTTTATTTTTGTGAAAAAAGTTCCAAAGTTGGAAGTTCATATTCATCTTCCATGTTTAGGTATGTGGGGCTTTGAACAAGATTATCCTTTCAATCTTGTGCCTGCTATTTTTGTTGAATTACATTGACATGAGATTTTACATGTTTTACCATCAATTGGAAAAATGATTTTATATCTTATATTATTGTCCATGAGCTATGGGATTATGTCATCCGATATGTGTATGATATTGAGATGGAGTTATGTCCAAAAAGTATTTGATTATGAGAGTATGATGATTTAATTTGTTAAGCCTTGATTTATACTATCATTCCACAATTTCCTTATTTTGAATTTATAAATGATATTAGAAATTCTATATCCCTAGTATGGGTTGATGTCTCAAGTACCATTAAATGAGAGTTGGATGGCAAATTGAGAAATGTTGATATTGAAGTTGCAATTAGTCCTGGGATTTTTTGGATGGTTTTGATGAGCTAAATTGTTCAAAATATTATGTATTGAGTGTTCATATCCTTATCCAAATTTTGAGTCGGTTATGGTTCAATGCATTGATGCATTGTTGATATTGAGGAAGATTAAAATGTTTTGTGCTAAAATGGGTTGAGTTAGGAACTCACAAATTGATATGATTTGATAAATCAGAAAGAGATTTGATTTGGTCTTTATGATAGACCCTTGTGATGTTGTGGTGGATTACCTAATGCGTTCTGAGCTTGTCGGAGAGTAGTACTTAGAACAAAGAGGGAAATTTCGTACTTCACCAAACCTATGTGCCACCGTAGAGTTGTTTCATGATGATATTATTAGGTAGAGAGCCCGATTGTGATTATTGTAGTTTTAAGGTCGTACTCCCTGGCAAAGTGTGTGATGCTCCCGCCAATGGGGGTTTCAAACATTGGTATTCCACGTAGCCCACGTGGGGTTGTCGGTTATAGGAAACTCCCCTGTCCATAAGAGTCATGTTTATTGAAATAGCTAGTCACTTTGAGTTTTGATGTGGTAAGTCAAGTTACCTATGATGATCTATTATGATTTATGAGGTTTTTCTCCTACATTTCCTATCTAAGATGTTGTGAGTTGCATGATTCAATGTCACTCAAGCCAGGTGTCTCATTATGGTCTGTATGTATGTTTTTATGAAATTTATGATATTATTTATATTTTGCATGCACCCTCACATACTTAGTCCGTATCTTGTGTTGACCCATATATTTCTCCATAGGCTGTATTCTTACCATGATGTAGGTTCAGGTACTCAGCTGCAGCCGCGACAGTGATATTCGAGTGTCGCATCTACGTTCCTTTTGTGGTGAGTTCTGATGGTTCAAGGACCATGTTGCTAGTTTTGGTGCTATTATTTTGTGATCCCTTTGGTCTGTTTAGGCAGTTGGGGGTTTGTCCTAATGGCTAGTTGATTTTTCTTTATAGAGGCTATGTTAGACTAGTGTATTATTGGGTTGGTTTGTGTATAGACATTCCATATATGTACAGTCTAATGATATTCTGTGCCATGTGCGATGTGATATGATATGTACTTATATATATATCCTTAGCGTAGCGTGTATGTTGTTGTGTTGGAACCTAAGGGTAATGTTTTGGCTTAAAGGGTTAGCTTGAGGCTACGTGAATCCTTGGGCACCATGTGGCCTCTCGAAATGATATTTTAGGGTGTTACACCCCAATTAAAAGAAATGAAGTTTCCTCATAGCATGTGTAAGAATGTAAGAGTAAAAGTGTCTCCCTATATCTGCATGAAGACCTATCTTCTCCCGCAGACTCGGCAGCACTACCACTATCAAACCTAGGTAAAGGTAGTCAATGGTTAAAGATGGCTTTCACCCCCTTCCACAACATTCTAGTTAACTTGTCTTTTTTTTGCTCTCTTTACCATATTGTCATGCGAGGTCATGAGATCTTTTTGAGAAGTAGTTAAGGCTGAATAGGCTCTCTCCATACTAGATACTGTGGCACCATACTTTGCGGCTCCTCTATGTACTTCTCATAATCTAATTGTACTATATATGAATGCGTGCAGTGGAGGGCTCTCTTCGTACATGAGGAAGTTTGGACAATAGTTCTCTCACCCCTTACATTTGAATAGAGATGTCATCAAAAGCAGTGGATAATAAGGGTTTGTAAGAGTCTGTATCCTCTTGGAATAGTTTTACCATGTCCATCTTTCTCTTCATACTCTAACATAGGGTACCCCCTCCACTGAATTTGAGTAGGCAGATAAGGGAGCTTGGAAGTGCCCAGGCTTCTACCGCATGCTCCTCCACTTTTGCCCTTTGACATAACTCTATACTAAGGGAAGGAAAGAGAAGTTGAGTACCTCCATGGTTCTTGAAGTACTAAAACTCTGAAATCACAATCTCTCCTATATTCAGCACAATGCCAGATCGAATATAAGCCACCACCCAAGCTTGCGTGTCTTTGACAATAGACATAAGAGTGAATGGAGAGACTATACTATAGATGATATTCAGCCATTACGTTGATTCAACCATGAAGTCATTCATGAAAATATCTCTTTCTGTGGTTGCCTAGGGACTTGCTTCTCTTGGACATAGGATTTTAGCGATCTAGGTACCTAGCTAGCATGCCTTGGCATGAAACTACCCTATGTCAGCATCTGGGAGCCCATACAGTGCATTAATCTACTCTTCTCCGAAGATTAATTGCTTACCATAAATTGTCATAATTGGGTTTGTAAGAAAAATTACTGAGGTTTATGTAGAACTAATGTACCTACTACTCATTAGCATAGAAGGGTTTTAGGGTAAGGCATATCCATCGGGTTATAGTAAGTCTGGCATGGAATTATGGGAGCTTCTCCTCCACCTTATCTAAGTTAATACACCTTTCAGGGAGTAACTTAATCCTGTGAAAATCCTCTTAGTAGTGGTTTTGGCATTTTTCGACCACGAAAGTGTTGTTGTTGAAGTCTTTCACATTTGAGGCTAAGAACCTTTAAGAAAAGTAAATCAGACCAACATTAGTATTATCATACCAAAAACATGCTAGATCAAATAGATAAGCTCATGTGGTAGTGTTATGGGAGGTTTCAGTGGCAGCAAATGATGTGCAGAAATTTTGATTTTTCAAAAAATTTGTTGTTAGGTATGGCGATCGTAGAGCGTCACCATGACTATGGTTCTATGATCGCGATCATCGGGACTGGGATTGCAGTACCTGAGACTAGGTTTGATAGTTTCTACATAGTGCTTAAAATGCAGCTTTACCTCAATCCTTTATTTCAACTAGGCATGACAACATTATAACAATGAATTAAAGCCTAGATTGTCTGATTAAAGATCCCAAACTTGAAATAATTCAAATTGAACTCCTTGGGGACTTAAATAAAACACAGTGTGGACACGATCACTTCAACTATTTAAAGCTTAAGTTTTGGATCTCAGGACGTCCCCATTAGTGTGTACACCAACAACAATAGCTAACTGCAACAATAATCACTACTAAGCATGTATTTCGCAATGAAAACACTATTTTAGGTCTTTCTCTATACTATGAGTTATAAGCATGCAATTATATCAAAACGAAGTAAATTGAGACAACTTACCAAATTAGATGATGCAAGGGATGAATTGACGCTTGGATAAGCAATGTAATACAAAAAATTGAAGAGAATTTTGAGAGAAGTTAAAAGAGGAGAATGAGGGAAAGTGGCATTCAAATGGTCATTTAAACTAATTTGACCACAATCATAGGCCTAGTCACGTCATCGTGTTCATACAGCTTTCGTAATTATGGTGGCACGGACCATGGTCACAGTAACTAAGATTAAAAAACCGAGTTTCCGCACAATATGCTCTGTCCAAATTTGCCAATTTCATATGTTTCTTCTGCAAATTCAATTAAAATTCCTCTTAGCACTAACATTATGTGGACTATACATGCATAAACAAAATAAAAAACTACTCTACCATGCCTGAATTAAAAAGGATATATGCCAGTTTTGGTGGAATGATGGGGTACCTCCCATCCAGCGCTTTGTTTAATGTCATAGCATGATGCCTTCAACACTTCTTTTTGTGCTTCAACTTAGATTATTTGAATCTCTATCCCAACTTTTGTTCAATATCCAATGAGTGGTAGAGGGATGGAAGATTTAGATCTTCTAGGTGAGGCTTTGAAGAGGTGATAAAATGGTAAGCAAGCTTCGATCTCGCCATTTTGAATATTTAATCTTTTTACCGAACTTTTCATCAAACTTTTGGTTTTTCTCCTTGGGTAAAAGTGAGCACATCAGTTTGCCATTCCTTGTACATCAGATGTTGTGTTCCTTATCCATTGATGGCTAAGGTTCCATATGCTATTTTGATTTATCAAATTCCAAAACATAGGAATCAAACTCCGTCAGCCTACAATCCATCATTTGTCTAGCTGGATAGATCCTCATCACATCCTCTAGGCATAATTTTGAAAACTGGGTTTAACGAGGTCCAATCCCTAGTTTTGGAATTTTCTCTTCCGAAGCATCTTTACCTCAAAATAGATTAGAGTCATCATAAGAGATTAGATTAGTTTCTTTTTTTACTCTAGTACCATTTCCTTTATTTTTGCTTCTCCCTCCTCATATGGCTCAGTTGATTGGGACATCCCCGAGGAGTCTTCTCTACAAAGCTCATCATTATATCTTGGTTTCTCTTCTGGATTAGCCTTCTCTTTTAAAATGGGCATGGTTGTGGTGTTTGCTAGAATTATATTCTTGTCCAATTCCTTTGCCTTGACATTTTCCCTTTCGAACACCCCTTTGGATTCATGCATGTGTTGCACATTTTCCCCTATTGTGGTTAGCCAATCCAAAATAGTTTGAAGCATTGCTTTAAGACATATGGATCCGGTTTGTTTCTCCTCCTTCTTCTCATCATAAGACCTATCAATTTCATAAGAAGAACTATCAATTCGGTTTGTATAATGGGGGGAGGGGAATTCGGACAATCATCCCAATTTCCATCTTGACTACCACATGAAGTACAAACATACCCCCCATAGGATCGACATAGTGATTTCGTCTATTTTCGAGGATCATAGTTACTATATCTCCTGAAGTGTGGACCATCACAATACATACATAGGTCGTCAGTATAGATATTCCAACTACCAAAATCATATTTGTCAGAAGATGCCATAGCAAAAAGTAAAAATAAAATAAAATCTCCCTACAAAGAAAATTACAAACAAATATATACAAGCTTGAATTAGTGCAAGTAAGGAAAAATTCAAACTAACTTAATACACCAAATTGATCCCCGACAATGATGCAAATTTTTATAGCTCTTAACTTACACATCAATTTAAGTGCAAGGCAGTCATCGTCAATATATTTACCCCACTTTGAAGTCGGGGTCAAATCCATGAGGAAAAATAAGACTGGCGATCAAATTAATTAAGAATAATAGATACAAGTTAAATTTAAGTGAATAGTAATATAAGTTAAAAATAAGGGGACAAGTGTCTACACTAATGTTTCCTTTTTTTGGCCGGGGGAGGGGGGTTCTACTATAAATTTGGGACTATGAATAATTATATTTTTAACAATTATGCACGGATCTTGGGATTAAGCATTAATAAGGGATTGACATGTCGATGTTAATAGCGAACTTCATTATTATTAGATCAAGTGTGGGTAGGTTTGGTTATAGTTTTTTGATGCTAGTTTTTCAAAAAAAATACTAAACTTTCACCCGTTGATTTTTTAAAATGCCTAACGGCTTTGTTAAAAAATTTGTAACCACAACCTCAATCTAGGCATCCTCATTTCTAGGATGATAGCCATGGTATAGTTAACTTCGCAATCACCCTCATGTCTAAGATAGTAAAAATTTAAAAAAGTACACACTTAATTATCTATCATGGCTTTGGCCTCCATATACCTCTTTCAAAGATGATATGGGTTCCTAAAATTCACCCAAAACCCTTCTTTCGAAGATGACCTTAAGCTTTTTAGAGTACGAATCTTTCACTCATCAAGCCCATTTGGGTATTCAGGGCTTTCACCCACAAATAACAACCAAGTTAGCATATCAATGATAAAACCCATAAATATTAACTACCAAATAGAAGCTACCAATAACAAACCATACATACTATTAATCTCTATTCACACATAACCCCAAGACGGAGATCTAGATACATATAAGATAAATAAGCATAGATACATTAAAAATATCCATTGAAATAACTTGTTGAAGACTAGGTGAATGTTACTTCAAACATGGCACTCCTACAAATCAACAATGTAATTGAGATAATCCTCAAATTAGAATGAATCCAATGCATTCTTCACCTAAAATTTATACAATATTTTCTTCTCAAAGTATGGAGGCTATGAAATCAAGAACTAAACCTCAAATTAAGGAAGATAGAATACGATGAATGACTTAGGGTTTGAGTACTTTTGTAAAAATTAGGATCAGCCACGTGCATTTCAATGTAAGTTTAGATCTTTCTACAAAAATACATACTCTAGGTTCTTGTGGTCTGTGAATAAATGAACATGTACCTCTTATAAATAGTGCCTCCAAATCAATAAGGAAAAACCAATAGCTGCTAACTCAAGAACATGGGTGTGATAATTCTTTTCATAGGGATTAACCTCTCTAGAGGCAAAGGCCATAATATTACCCCTCTACATCAAAACACACCCCAAGCTAACTTTGGAAGCATCATAATTTACAAAAAATCCATCTGAACTTTTGGGTTATGTCAAAACTGGGGTTGTAGTGAGTCAATTTTTCAACTTTTGAAAACTTTTCTCGCAAGAATTTAACCACACAACCATAACTTTCATCAGAGTCAATCTAGACATAGGGGATGCAACAAAAAAAATGCTTTAATAAACCATCGGTAATAGCAATCCAAACATAAGAAACACCTACTATCTGAGGGAGAAATAGAACTAGGCCAGTTTCTTACTGCTTTGATATTTTGAGGATCAACTATAATGCTATCATCAAAAATAATATGGCCAAGAAAAGATACTAATTATAGCCAAAATTTACATTTACTAAATTTAGAGAACAACTGATGGGCTCTGAGAGTTTATAATACTATTCAGAGATGGTCTGCATGATCATTTTCATTGCGGGAGTAAACGAGAATGTCATCAGCGAAAACTATGATAAAGATATCCAAATATTGTTTTAACACTCGGTTCATCAAGTCCATAAAGGCCTCTAAGGCCTTGGTGAGACCAAAGGACATGATTAGAAACTTGAAGTGACCATATCAGGTTTTGAAAGGTATTTTGGAATGTCATATTCTCTAACTTTGAGTTGATGATAGCAGGATCTAATTTTTATGTTACACAAGTAACTGGTACCCAAAAGTTAGTCAAACAAGTCATTGATACTAGGAAGTGGGTATTTATTCTTCATGGTGACTTTGTTAACCAGACAATAGTCTATACACATTCTAAGAAAAATGTCTTTCTTTCACACGTATAAAATCGATGCACCCCAGGGAGATACATTGGGCCTAATAAACCCTTTGTCTAAGAGGTCTTTCAACTATTTTTTCAACTCTATAACTTCACCAGAAGCCATTTTGTATGGAGGAATAGAGATGGAATAAGAATCGGGATGAAGGTCTATTCCAAAGTCAATTTTTCTTTTGGGAAAAAATCTGGGGAGATCTTCGGGGATCTTTGGGAAACATATCAAGAAATTCACTTACAACTAGAACTGACTCAAGACTAGGGGTTTTGGAACTAGAGTCTTTAACTAGCATGAGATGATAAATACACCCCTTGGATATTATTTTTCTTGCTCTAAGGTATGAAAGAAGTTGACTGTTAAGTGTTTTGCTATTACCCCTCCAATCAAGGGCTGGTTCATTCGTGATCTAAAAATAGATAACTCTATTTCTACAATCAACTACAACATAGCATAAATGGAGACAATGTATGTCAAAAATTATGACAAAATCTATCATCTCTAGCTCTATCTGGTCTGCTGAAGTAACTTTTTTAGACACTATAACTGCATAATTCTTGTATACTAGCTGGGCTATGCTAGACTTACCGACTAAGGTAGAGACTAAGAAAGGATCGGTTAGAATTTTGGGACTGACTCTTCAGTCGATGGCTATGTAAAGGTTTATAAAAGACAGAAAAGATCTAGGATCTAAAAAATAAAAATATGGAAGTAAAAGACATGCAATGTACCAGTAACTAGATTAGGAGGTTCTCCTGATCCTGTCGGGATTGAAGTTTATAGAGCCTTTGAGGCTCTACGTACTAGGAGTAATTAAAGTGGTACCCTGCTGAGGCGAGCTGCAGGTCTAAACTGGGAGATGGGTTTGCTGACTCTGCGAACCCACCTAAGGACATTCTCTGATACTGTAGACACCATGTTGGTTTCTACTATATTTATGGAAAAAGGGATTTGTTCTAGCACTGTTCACACTACCCTGAGATTTAGAGCGTAGCGTCGTATCCTTATTATCATTCCTGAAGTTGGACATTGGTGCACTAGCCAAAGACGGAGCTAGGATTAAAGATTTTGGATGGACTAAGGATGGTTACCACCTTTTGACTTTGGCTGAGAGATGCGGAAGCTACATGTTCTAGATCTCTTATTCTCCCTCTCATTCTCCTTAAGTCTTCTATTTCTAAATTTGTTGAGCAGAGTGCATCAACCTAGACAAGTCCATCCCCTTAATTAACATTGCAGTTCTACACTCCTTTACCACTCTATCAGATACCCCACACACGAACTTACTCATCATAGACCTACTATTAGCTACCACATAAGGAGCATACATGGAAAGCTGAGTAAATTTGAGGAAATACTCTTTCACACTCATGTTGACCTACTTCAAATTGATTAAATCTAGCACCTTATCCCCTCTCAACTCTAATGGAAATAACCTCTCTAAGAAGGAAATATCAAACCCTTCCCACTCTATTGGTCCTGAATCTATGCTTCTATCTACCTTCTACCTCATAAACCATATATGAGCTATATTTTGTAGCTGATCAATACCTAACTACACGAATGTCTCCAACTACCTTCATCTAGTGACAAAATAGTAAATATAGAAATAATTATATCGCTCTCGAATGAGATAGACTTACAGAAAACTCTGAAAACTAGAATGCTATGAATGATCTAGAGCTTGTTCCTCTGAACCTATGGTGTAACATAAGAGAAAGCACCATAACGCAAATGAATTAGTACGTTTAAATATACTGAGTATACGAGTGAGGTAGGCTAACTGCAATGGGTTATAAGCATAAACAATGTTGAGTAATATAAACATGAAAATACATACATGTATACAAAATTGTAACTGAAATCGTGGAGATATTGACTACTGAGTCTGAATACTAATAATATCAGTATACTGACACTGAGATATTAAATAGATTAACGACTATTTTTGACAGTTAGAATTATGAAAAACTGTTTTGAATGACCATGTCTAACAATCCTGAAACTAAATACTGTTAACGTGAGTTATGATAACTAATATAGCTGATATATCTATAATGATCGGACTAATCAATATTACCGATACTGAGCGACTGTATCTGGTAGTCTAAGTTATGATGGAACTCAGATAGTTCCATTCTACTAGGTGTAACTAAATCTAAGATCAGTCCTTCTAGCGGGTGATCATGAGTATACTGATAATAAAGATAATTTAACTTAGTCTGAGATCATTCCTATCTAGCAGGTGATCTTTGAATATAATAATTTTGATTCTAATTAATCATAGTTGAGATTAGTCCTAGCTAATGGGTGATCCTGAAATCTATTTGCAATGAGAAGCATTGATTGTATCTAATAGTATTGAATCTGTACTACTAAGCTGAGTTGACTGTGTCTGAAAGCCCTGATTCTATAACTGAAACTGTGGGATGTGTTTATCTAACCGATATGTCCCAAGCTAAGATGACTGGAATCCAATCTCTTCCCTGACTAAAAGGCTATCAATACCGCACCACTAGTAAAGACATCTGTTGTGGAGTCAGTTTTAATCTAGCAGGTGACTCCTGGGATCAGTTCTATTCATATAAATGTGCTAACGGGTGACCCCTGAGTATGATAGTACTATCTAATAGGTGACATCACATGCCTACACTGCCTATGTAGTTCTAGAACTTTGGGATTGCTTCTATGGATCTCAATCCTAATCTAGCGGGTGAGTCCCTATCCCTAGGCTCACTCGGTGCTGAATCCTTCTCCCATTTTGAAGATACTGAAGTGAATAACTGGGCTGAACTAAATAACTTAACTGAATTAATTTGACGAACTGATACTAATTAACTGAACAAAAAATAGTTGTACTGTTTAACGGAGCTAAAACTGAGTTTACAGGATTCAGATAACGGATGGAATATAATCAATTTTGTGGACTGATTATATTCAATCCGTTATCAGAATCCTGTAAACTCAGTTTTAGCTCCGTTAAACAGTACAACTATTTTTTGTTCAGTTAATTAGTATCAGTTCGTCAAATTAATTCAGTTAAGTTATTTAGTTCAACCCAGTTATTCACTTCAATATCTTTCAAATGGGAGTAAGATTCAGCACCGAGTGAGCCTAGGGATAGGGACTCACCCGCTAGATTAGGATTGAGATCCTTAGAAGCTATCCCAAAGTTCTAGAACTACATAGCCAGTGTAGGCACGTGATGTCACCTGTTAGATAGTACTATCATACTCAGGGGTCACCCGTTAGCACATTTATATGAATAGAACTGATCCCAGGAGTCACCTGCTAGATTAAGACTGACTCCACATCAGATGTCTTTACTAGTGGTGCAGTACTGACCACCTTCTAGTCAGGGCAGAGATTGGATTCCAGTCATCTTATCTTGGGACATATCGGTTAGATAAACACATCCCATAGTTTCAGTTATAGAATTAGGGCTTTCAGACACAGTCAACTCAGCTTAGTAGTACAGATTCAGTACTATTAGATGCAATCATTGCTTCTCATTGCAAATAGATTTCAGGATCACCCATTAGCTAGGACTAATCTCAACTATGATTAAATAGTATCAAAATTATTATATTCAAAAATCACCTGCTAGATAGGACTGATCTCAGACTAAGTTAAATTATCTTTATTATCAGTATACTCATGATCACCCGCTATAAGGACTGATCTTAGATTTAGTTACACCATGTAGAATGGAACTCAGATAGCTCCATCATAACTTAGACTACCAGATACAGTTGCTCAGTATCGGTAATATCAATTAGTCTGATCATTACAGATATATCAGCTATATTAGTTTTCATAGCTCACGTTAATAGTATTTAGTTTCAAAATTGTTAGACATAGTCATTCAAAACAGTTTTTCATAATTCTAACTGTCAGAAATAGTCGTTAATCTATTTAATATCTCAGTGTTAGTACACTCATGTTGTTAGTATTCAGACTCAGTAGTCAATATCTCTACGAGTTCAGTTACAGTTTTGTATACATGTATGTATTTTCATGTTTATATTACTCAACATTGTTTATGCATATAACCCTTTGCATTTAGCCTACCTCACTCATTTACCCAGTACATTCAGACGTACTGATGCATTTGTGTTATGGTGCTTTCTCTTATGTTACACCATAGGTTCAGAGGCACAAGCTCTAGATCAGTTATAGCATTCTAGTGTTCAGAGTTTTTTGTAAGTCCATCTTATTCGAGAGCGATATAATTATTTCTATATTTACTATTAAGTTACTAGATGGAGCTAGTTGGAGCTATATATTCGTGTAAGTTTTATTTAATCTCATCTCAGCCAGTATCATTCAAGAACGAATGTTCCCAAGGGGGATATATTGTAATACCCCATATTTCAGACTAGGATAAAAATCCATCATTTCTATTTGTAGACATTTCAAAAGACTCGAATACTATGTAAATTTAGTGTGTTAATCAATTATGTAGTGTGGGAATCTATTTGAGCATGAATTTAGATCATATAGGTCCCCTAACTTAAGTAAAAGTTGAAAGCTTTCCTATCATTAAAGTTTTAGTGAGTGTCAAAAGTTGGGTCAACTTCAATCAACCATAACTCATTATATATAACAAACTGGGCAGTTTACTATATATCAAACAAAATCCCTTTGAATTATATTTCCAACGATACTAATTTATCCTAGATCTAATATCGGAGTAAAGAGTTATTCCTATTTTACGATAGTATGTCAGGATGAAAATAGTGTGACGACATTCCTGGTAGCTTACCATATTTGTGACGCCCTATCACGAAGTTCATCATCTTTAGGTAGAAACCAGCTCCTAAGTGGTGACATTCTTGGTAGCTTACCACATTTGTGGTGCCCTATCATGAAGGTCGTCAGCCTTGGGCAGAAACCAGCTCCTAAGTGAAGACATTCGTGGTAGCTTAAAACATTTGTGATGCCTTATCATGAAGGTCTTTAGACTTAAGCAGAAACTAGCTCCTAAGTGATGACATTCATGGTAGCTTACGACATTTGTGATGCCTTGTCAAAAATATCATCAGACTTAGGCAAAAACCATCAATTCTAGCTCCTGTGTGATGATATTTTTGATGGCTTGTCACATTTTGGATGCTTTGTTTTAGTAAGGGTATTTTGGTCTTATTCCTTCACTTCCCACGATTTATCACCCTCAAGGAGCATATTATCTTTGATTCTCTTTAGTCAAACATCTCAAAAAGCTCTTTCATACACTCTCAACAACAAGATTTGGGTTTTCTCTTAAGATCAAAACTCTCGAGAACAAGCCCTAGGGTTTTCATAGAAGATTCTATTTCAAGGAAATTTCGCAGTCAATCTGCACATATTTTTAATCTAAGGTATGTGTAGTGTTCATATATGGGTTCAATTCGTTCATAGAGCTCAAGAATCATGCTTTTAAATGTTAATTTGTAAACGTTTTGTGGTGATATGAGCATTTACTTGTTGATGATTGTTGTTTAAGTTTCAAGGTGATATCTAAAGGTGTTTTCATGGAATATATCTGGTTGTTAGTTGAAAACCAAAAACATTGGCTGGTTTGATATGATGCAAGTATGAAATCCACCTATGCCTTAAAGAACGCATGGAAGGTGTTTGATAAAATGCTGAGGATGCTAGAAATTCATATTTACATGATTCCATGATATCTAAATGACAAGTCCATGTTAGCTATACACTTCTATATGGATTTCCATGCTATTTATGTGTTGTTACTATTGTGGTATGAAGCATGTATACTAATAGAGATATGAATTATGCACATGAAATATATTCGTGCTTTACTGGAGGTGCGGTACTGACACCCTTCCAGTCAGGAAAGAGATTAGACCCCAGTCAGCTTAACATGGGGCATGTCGGTTAGATGAACACATCCCATAGTTTCAGTTACAGAATCAGGGATTTTAGACACAGTCAACTCAGCTTAGTAGTATAGATTTAGTACTGTTAGACATCGTCAATACTTAACATTGTTAATATAATTCAATTCACCCATTAGCTAGGACTGATCACAACTATGATTAATCATTATTTGAATCATTAGATTTAAAGATCACCCACTAGATAGAACTGATCTTAGACTAAGTCAAATCATCCTTATTATCAGTATACTCATCACCACCAGCTAGATAGGACTGATCTCAAATTTAGTTACTCTAAATAGAATGAAACTCAGATAGTTCCATCAGAACATAGATTGTCAGATACAGTCGCTAAATATTGATTAGTCCGATCATTGTAGTTATATTAGCTATATCAGTTGTCATAGCTCATGTTACTAGTATTCAGTTTCAGGACTATTAGACATAGTTACTCAAACCAGTTCTTCATAATTTTAACTATCAAAAATAGTTGTTTGTTTATTCAGTATCTCAGTATCAGTACACTAATATTGTCAGTATTCAGACTCAGTAGTCAGTATCTCCACGAGTTCAGTTATAGTTATGTATGCATATATGTATTCTCTTATTCATATTTGTCAGCATTGTTCATGTATATAACCCTTTGGATTTAGCCTACCTCACTTATATACTAAATACATTCAGATGTACAGACGCATTAGCACGATGGTGCTTCCTCTTATTTTACACCATAGGTTCAGAGGCACAAGCTCCATATCAGTATTAGTATTCTAATGTTCAGAGTCTGTAGTGAGTCCTTCTCATTCAAGCACGATGTGATTATTTCTACATTTACTATTCAGTTCCTAGATGGAGTTAGGTGGAGACATGTTCCTTCAACTCCTTATTCAGTTCAGTTAGTGGCTTTCAGACTAGATGTCAGCTTAGATTTTTAGATCTCATTATTTTTAGTATTTATGACTTGTTTTGGTATTGTTATACCTTTTTCAGACATTTTGTTATCAAACATTTATTCTGTTCAAACCTTATGGCCTTTTTGTTTATATTTCTACATTTTATAATATATTATGCAGTATACAGGTACAGATATTAGTCATGGGTTAGCTTGTGGTCCTTTGCGGTCATGAGAACCATGTAGCATTCCGGTTCAGAAAATTAGGGTATTACAACTATCTGAAGAATATGAATTAGAATTCTTCTATATTTTTCTTTGCCAGTTGTCTATCATGCATGCTGGGGACACTCACGGGGAAAGTGATCAACAAATGCATAGTTATAGTAAGCCCTGAGCACCCTACTCTATATTGAAGGTTTTGTGAATTTAAAATGACCATGATGACTCGATGATCCTAACTAAAGAACCCTCTGATAGAGCTACTATAATTGGTATAACTCCTATTTGATATTAGAAGTGATGCCTAAATTGGCCTACTAAGTAGACCTTGATACTGATAAGGCAGTTGCTTGGTGTACCTATACTCAAACCCTCAACCTCTAAAATTTAAGTATTTTAAGCTCCCAATTTAACTATGGGTCTTTTATCATTGCCCCCTTGGGCTTCATGATCCATCTTACCTATAGAGTAAATATGCTAAAAAATATTAAGAAAAATGCTAACTCGAAGTCACCGAACTTTTGTAGCCCTACTGAGCTGTAATCTCAATCCCCTAATAAAGCGTCAAATCTGCTCATACCCAGTTAGTAGAATCACATTGGCATTGCTAGATAACTCATGAAATCATACCTCATACAGTGTGATATACATAGAACCTTCTGTCAATGAAAAAACACATCTCAAAGATACTCGCATATGTATTGAGGAATTCATACCCCCAAGAAAGCCTCAAAAAACTAAGTCCATTTAATGATGGATATCCAACAAGACATTAATCAATATAACTTCTCTATTACCTCCTTGATTCTGCGTCTAGATAATAAGAAACTAAGTATACTCCACGTGACTCAACCAACCCCAAAGTCTATAACCTCTCTATAAAATATGATAGTAACTCATAAGCATATTCTATTGGGGTCCTAATGAACTTGGATGGAATTAACCTTAGATATCAACCCAACAACTTGTTCTTCTCGGCAGATATTACTATTGAGGCTACTACCAGTCCTAGGATTATCAATGCTGGCAGAACCTCTAGCCTAAGTGTCCCTGCTGCAAGTTATGCCCCTAAATCCACACCACTCTATACTACCAACTAAGCTCCTACTATCGGTGGATGACCAACTAATTCTAATAACTACACCAATATATCTCGAAGGAATAAAGAAGATATAAATCCAGGTATTGCCTGGGTTGCCACTTGTCACACCTTCTGCTGTAGTTGTAGAATACCTGGAGTTATCTCAGTCTCAAGAATTCTAGAAGGATCTGGTGATTGATCCTTAGCCTTCTCTCAAATTGAGGTTATTGCTCTATCCTGCAAATGCCTCTAGGTTGGCCATTACCTATAGTTGGGACTCTTGCAGTGGGTTAGAGGTTCTTATCTATGGCTACCACACCTCCTATACTAGCCTTCTACATAATTATTTTAGAAGTAAAGTGTAAAAAAAAAACTCAAACCAAAAATATGGGGAAATGGATAAAAATGATATTTTTCCCTATAAATGATATGTAGCCTCCAAAAGGTAGGATATGAATATCTTCACATCAATTCGTGGGAAAGTACTAAACATCGTAGCATATAACAACAATAAAAACAAAACCAATGCTCTGAAACCAAGCATTAACAACCCAATTTATCAAGTTATGATGGTGTCTATCTTATCCCACTAATAGGCAAGCTAGGTGATAGTTGTCATAAGCCAAGACTAACCCTAGTCAAAACACGATGCTTGGAACCATAAATGATCTAAAAATAACCCATGAATTGGCATACTGATGAGCAATTAATTTAATATGTATTTAACAAAAGATAATTTGCTAAGTGGAAGCATAATCATGGTATAATCTAGATAAACATTATACAGATAAAGTTTAAAAGTTGACCTAAACTAAAGAGAGAATTGGAATTTACATTTCATGACTCTGACTGATTAGTTATAAAGCTTCTACTTTACTGACTATAAATAGACGGGATATTCCTCCAACTACAAAAAATAAATACATATGAATAAATAAAATATAGAACATAAATTTCAACTAACTAGAGTCACTGAAATGGGATTACTCATCACCTATATGCTAGAAGGTGCAAATTGCCTGATTGTAATGTGTAGGCTACAACTGGCACATACATTAAGAAACAATGTAAAAAATAGACATATAAGTGGATCATTACTTTGTAATGTACAAAGTAAGAAGGGGTGAATGCAATAAGTAAATATGAGTAGATACAAAATCTTTAAAAAAATGCATGCTAAGTGCTAGTAGACTCACCAAACGACTAAGATAAACTGAAAGCTGTAGTATTTAAAGACGTGAGTACTACATTATTTGATAATCTGGTGAATCACTACACTTAGTTTCTTAAATCATTACTATTATAGATTAAGTAGAATAGAAGCTGGAAGCAATAAAACAAGAATACTGTATATACATATCGTGTAAATTAGAATAGACTATAAAAATTTTAATTGAGGATCATACATAGGTATTGAATGTGAAAAATAACTTGAAAATATAAAACTAAGAATGCAACACCAAGCATGAATAAGTTTCTAAGATAATCTATAATCGGAAAGACTAAAATCTGTATAACTGAATAACAAAATATCTATATGCTTTAGTCAAGTAAACCTGAGCTAAGACATACTGAATTCTAACTTAAACTATGGGATGTATCATGTAACCGAGATGCCCTAATCTGACCTAATTGGGGTCCAACCTATATCCCTAGTTCAAATGGTGTCAGTACCGTGCCACGGGTACTAACACTAGCTATGCGAATCCACTATACTGGTGCCTCAAAGTACTAAAAAGTCACCATCTACTGTCAGGTTCTCGTATGAGATATGTGTCAACACTCAACTAGTAGGAAGACATCTCAAACTATGTTGGATATATAGTTCTCGAATTCAGGGACTACTACTAAAGGTTACACCCTTTACTGGCAGGTGAGCCCCCATCCCTGAGTTCGTTCATTGCTAAATCCTACCACAATCTTAACTGACACTAGTACTGAACTAAACTAAGTTTAAATATACATCATAACATATCATGCAAAACATTACCATAATAATAGAGTATAACGATGAGAATTATGGTTTAACAAACTTTTTACTTAAAAATCTCAAACATAAGTAAACAGATAGGTATCGGGTATTTATAATCTGCCAGCTTTGAATAACACTTCAAATATGATAAATCATCTAAAATATTTGTATAAAGTCATTGTTTGGGGAACCCAAAACATATTTCATTTAAATAACTAATAATCTCATGACTTACAACATGGAAGTAAGTGAACTTGAAAAGAGAATCATGTTTATGGGGCTAAATAATAAGTTTAACATTTTTACTGGGTATTGACCAGCCGTGACATATACATTTGGGGTTTCAGTCACATAGAACCATTATTTACATGATAAAGCTAATAACATGGCTTTAATATAAAATTAGTGAGGAAACATGGATATATTAAAATCTTGATGCACTTAAAGCCTTTAATCTCTTAGAAATATCATAATTCAAGAATATGACTAATTGGCTATGAACCCTAATTGAAAATAATCATATTTAAATATTTAAATAAGTTTTGGGCACAAGGATGAGAGAGGATCCTTGTTCATAAACCCAATATAGCTTAATTGATGAATTCTTGAAGAAATTCTTAAAATTAAAGCTTGAATCTTTGTGTTATTGAGGAGAAAAATCTCGGCATCTTATTCTTGGGAAAGATTAGTGTTTTTAGATTAGTTGATTTGATGAAGATGGGAAAATAATGCTTTTTTGGGTGATTTAATTTATGCCTTGGATGTTTGGGGCTGAGGGGAAAATACCAAAGTGGCCCTTGACCGTTATGAAACTAAAACTGTGGAAGAAGGGGGGAATAAACTCTGTATTGCATCCCATATTACGTGGAGAGAGAAATGCTTCATATCCCATATCGCTGGAAGAGAGCAATGTGCATCGGCCAATGACCCTTACTGCCTCTCATGAAAAAACTCATATGTTTTTTTTCAAGTATAAAATTAAGGAGAATATTGTATCGTTAGAAAGATAATTTCATTATCTATCATTTGGTAGGTAGTGATCTTAAAGAATCCATGTACAAAAAAAGTTATTCATGTTTAAAATCATCCCTTGTGATATCAAACACCAAAATTTGGCAATTCAAAGTCTTTTAGCTCAACCTTTCTCTAAGTTATTTCTATGAACATTTTTCACCTCATAAGAACTTCAAACACAAATTGTATTAGAGTTTGCACGCATTGTACTGATGGTTCAATGTCTAGCCTAAAAAAACGGGGTGTTACATTATCTTACCCTTGGAATCATTAGACCATGAATGATGATAGGAACTTTTTGAAGACTTTGAAGTATGGAATAATTTATACATGACATGTTTTTAAATGAAGGATATATCTAAGCTAAAACACTATAATTTTGTCATGAAACTGATTTCTAGGCTTACTTGACTTTACTTACTATAAGAAACTAATTCATGCTGATAGTTTAGAACTCCCTTAAAGGATCCATGGTACAATCATGCACATAGAATAGAAAGGTAATAAATTATGCAACCATGAATCATGAGATAACGAGAATATGATCATACAAGAGATACTACACTATTTAAGCTGAAAGACATGGAAAACTTAGGTCATTCACTGAACACTTATGAACTGAATCATGACTTAATAGCTGAATCTGAAACATGATGCATAAACCGAACTGAATTCATAACATGCATGAACATTAATAAATTACCTGATGGAATAGCCATATTAATGAAACTTTTAATGGTATGACTAGATGGAAAGATGGAAAACTATAGGAACTTGTCCATCTGACAGTAAAAATGAGTTGTTGGCTATACAAACTGAATTATATTAAAAGATTATACTAAAATTAGAATATTATTAATAGCATATCTACGTATGGAATTTTAATAAGCCTATAACGCTATAATGTGGAATGTAGGGCTATGAAACATAAGATGGGTACAATTACTCTGCCTTAAGTAAGGAACTTCTAATGTACAACCTTATCCCTAAGTTTTAGTTGAACTGCATACCCTCACTATATTCAAGCCTAACTTGAAATCTGTGATGCCCAAGAAAAATTTTTCCATTAAGATCTTGGACGAAAATGTGTTTAATTTTGTTCTTTATCGTGATTAATAATTTGTCTTTTTCTAATTTCTTGATTTACGATCCGTCATCATGTAGAACATCAAATAAAATTTCGAAAGATATGTAGATCATCCAAAATGAACACTTGAGCGATGAGTTATGATCATTCCGATCTAACTGTGAATAGTGGTGAACAATAAATGTGCAGGAAAAAAATACCGAGGCCAGGCGAATTTTAGTGTCACTTCAAACGATCATAACTCCTTGTACATAATGATCTGGGTGAGATAATATATATCAAAAGAAGCTCTGAAAGTCCTCTTTCCAATAAAATTAGTTTCATCCAATTTGTCCTTCGAAGGAAAAAGTAATGGTCGATATACTTCAGCCTATCATAACAGTCCACCGAAGGACAAATTTGACATTATTTAATTTTTAAGGGAATTTTGGTCATTCCCACTCCAATCAATCCGGGTAAACCATGGATTTAAGTCCATTAAGTGAATTCAATAGCTCATTTTTCTCCAAAATTTCCTAAGGCTCAAACCCTAACCTTACTACTCCAAATTTCATCCTTCTATGTCTCTTGATTGAACCGTAGAAATTTTAAATTTATTTTGTATTTGAGATGATGATGTTATTAGCTTCAAAAAGCACCCTTTATTTTCGTGAATAAAGTTCAAGAGTCGAAAGTTCATATACATCTTCCATTTTTAGGTATGTGGGGCTTTGAACAAGATTTTCCTTTCGATGTTGTGTCCAGTATTTTGTTTGAATTACATTGACATGAGATTTTACATATTTTACCTTGAATTGGAAATATGGTTTTATATCTTATATTTTTGTCCATAAGCTATGGGATTATGTCATCCGATATATGTATTATATTGAGATAGAATTATGTCCAAAAAGTATTTGATTATGAGAGTATGATGATTTAATTTATTAAGACTTGATTTATACTATCATTCCACTATTTTCTTATTATGAATTTATAATTGATATTGGAAATTTTATATTCCCACTATGGGTTGATGTCTCAAGTACCTTTAAATGAGAGTTGGATGGAAATTGAGAAATGTTGATATTGATGTTGCAATAAGTCTTGGTATATTCCGGATGGTTTTGATGAGTTAAATTGTTGAAAATATTATGTATTAAGTCTTCATATCCTTGTCCAAATGTCTAGTTGGTTATGGTTCAATGTACTGATACCTTGTTGATATTGAGGAAGATTAAAATGTTTTGACCTAAAATGTGTTGAGTTAGGAATCCACAAATTGATATGCATTGATATAAGAGAAAGAGATTTGATTTTGTCTTTATGATAGACCCTTATGATGTTGTGGTGGATTTCCTAACGTGTTCTGATCTTTTCGGGTAGTAGTACTTAGCACCGAGAGGGAAATTTGGTATTTCCCCAAACATATATGCCACCATAGGGTTGTTTGATGATGATATTATTGGCAAGAGAGCCCAATTGTGATTATTGTAGTTTTAAGGTCATACTCGCTGTCAAAGAGTATGACGCTCTGGCCAACGGGGGTTTCGAACGTTGGTATACCCTATGGGGGTGTCGATTATAGGAAACTCCCGTGTCTATAAGAGTCATGTTTATTGAAATACTGAGTCACTCTGAGTTTTAATATGGTAAGTCATGTTGCCTATGATGATCTATAATGATTTATGAGGTTTTTCTCCTATATTTCCTATCTAAGATGTTATGAGCTGCATGATTTATGTCACTCAAGCCAGGTCTGTCAATATGGTCCGTCTATACATTTTTACAAAATTAATGATATTATTTATATTTTGCATGTGCCCCCACATACTTAGTACGTATCTTGTGCTGACCCACATATTTCTCTATGGGCTACATTCTTACCATGATGTAGGTTGAGGTACTCAGCCGTAGTCATGATAGTGATATACGCATGTCGTATCTACGTTCCTTCTGTGGTGAGTCCTCATGGTTCCATGACCAAGTTGCAAGTTTTGGTGCTATTATTTTGTGATCCCTTTGGTCTGTTGAGTCAATTAGGGGTTTGTCCTAATGTCTCGTTAATTTTGCTGTATAAAGGCTTTGTTAGACTAGTGTATTTTTGGGTTGTTTTGTGTATTGACATTCCATATATGTAAGTCTAATGATATTTCGTTCCATGTGTGATGTGATATAAAATATACTTATATATATATCTTTAGCTTTGCGTGTATGTTGTTGTGTTGGAACCCAAGGGTAGTGTTTTAGCTTAAAGGGTTTGCTTGAGGCTACATGTAACCTTGGCCATCGTGTGGTATCTCAGGAAGATATTTTGGGTCATTATAAACTTGGTATCAGAGCCTAGCATTGTGAAGAGTCCTAGGGAGTCTGACAAACCACGTTACGTAGAGTCTTGAGCATCGGTGTGTAGCGCCCCACCCCTCTGATCAAGAGGCAGCGGGGCATTCTAGGAAAAGTGGTTTCTTTCTTTCTACAAGAGTCTATCATTCTTACAATTGTTTTCTTCTACTATTAATTCATGTGTTCTTGTGAAAGAAAATGCCTCTACGTCGAGCTCATGGAAGTAACAACCAAGCTCAACCCGTTGATCCATTACATGAGACGGTATCCTATGCCGAATTTCAGGTACCTTTTCAGATGCTAGCCCAGGCAGTTGCCGCCAATACTCAGGCCAATGCTCTACCTCCACAGGAAAATAATTCGACTGCAGCACAAATTCGTAACTTTATGTAGATAAATCCGCCAGAGTTTCATGGGTTAAGAGCAGGTGAGGACCCGCAGATGTATGTTGATGAAATAAAGAAAATTACACAAATTATGCACGTGACTGAGGAAGAAAATATGGAGCTGGCTTCTTATTGGTTGAAGGTTATTACCTATGACTGGGTACAGATGTGGAATAAGGGTAGAGAGGAAGATACTGCTCTAGTGACTTGGAATTTATTCTAAGATGCTTTCTTGGATAGATTCTTTCCTCTTAAGTTACGGGAAGCTAAGATAAAGGAGTTTATTAATTTGAGACAAGGATCCATGTCGGTTAAGAAGTATGTCTGAAGTTTAATTGGCTATCGAAGTACGCTCCAAATATGATGGCTGACTCGAGGACTTATATGAGAAAGTTTCTAACTTGGGTGTCGAGTTATATGGTGAAAGAATATAGATCTGCTATGATCAATAGGGAGATTAATCTTCCTAGGTTAATTATTCAAGCCCAATAGATTGAGTCAGACAAGATAAAGGAAAGAGAAAGAGTAAGAGGGATTAAGAGAGTCAGATCGGAGAAACAGGGGTCTGGTCAGACTAGATTTTTCGAAGTGAGTCATCTTCAGTTTCAGAGAGGTCCATTTAAACCTGCGTCTTCTTCAGGAGCTTAAGAATAGGTCGGCACCTTCTAGATCTCAGGACAGTGTAAGCAACCGGCCTCATCCTCCTTCATGTGCTAAGTATGGTAAAGACTATTTTGAGGAGTGTTATATGGGGTAGCGGGGCTGTTTTGGTTGTGGAAAGTTGGGCCACATACTTAGAGACTGCCCATATGTGAGACAGCGGAGTCATAATGCCCATCCTGAGAGTCAGGATAGCAGGGCCCCGCCTCCCGCAGCTCATCTAGTTCCTCCTCAGGGTGCTTCATCTAGTACTACTGGCGGTCAATGCCAGAATCGTTTCTATGCTATACAACCTCAACAGGAGCAGAAGGACTCTCCCAATGTTGTCACTGGTATGCTCCGTATTTTCTATTTTGATGTTTATATATTGATGGACCCCAGTTTGAGTTTTTCTTATGTGACATCTCTGGTTGCTATAAATTTTGAAACAGATCCTAAACTAATTTCTGAGCCTATTTTGGTTTCTACTTCGGTAGGAGAGTCTATCATTGCTAAGCGGGTGTATAAGAAATGTTCCATTACTATCTTTCATCGAGTTATGTATGCTGATTTCATTGAGCAAGATATGGTTGAATTTGATATCATTCTCTGTATGGATTGGCTTCACTCATGCTATACGTCTATTAATTATCGTGCCAGTAGACTCAAGTTTCAGTTTCTTGATGAACCTATCCTTAAATGGTCTGGGAGTTCTGTGATTCCTAAGGGTTATTTCACATCCTATCTCAAAGCTAGGAAGTCGATTTCCAAGGGTTGCATCCACCATTTGGTTTTGGTTAAAGATACTAAGTCTGAAACCCCGACCATTCAGTCAATTAATGTTGTTAATGAGTTTCTTGATATATTTTTGGAAAATCTTCCTAGATTACCACTTGATAGAGAGATCGAGTTTGGGATTGACTTTCTTCCTGATACTCAGCCTATTTTAATTCCTCCGTATGGCAGGGCTTTCACGGAACTTAAAGATTTGAAGGAGCAATTGAAAGGTCTTTTAAACAAAAGCTTTATCAGACCTAGTGTGTCCCCATAAGGTGCACCTGTCCTGTTTGTGCGTAAGAAAGATGGTTCTTTGCAGATATGTATTGATTACCGGCAGCTTAATAGGGTTACCATTAAGAATAAATATGTGCTTCCTCAAATTGATGATTTATTTGATCAATTGCAAGGTGCGAGCTACTTCTCAAAGATAGACCTCAGATTCGGTTATCACCAACTTAAGGTTAGGGATGTGATATCCCTAAGACAACCTTTTGAACCCGTTATGGCCATTTTGAATTTCTAGTAATGTCTTTCGGGTTAACTAATGCTCCAACGGCTTTTATGGATCTTATGAACCTTGTATTTCGGCCATAGTTGGATTTATTTGTAATAGTGTTCCTTGATGATATTCTTATTTACTCCAAAAGTGAGGGTGATCATACGGATCATCTTCAAATTGTATTAGAAACTCTTTGAGCTCATCAAATTTATGCTAAGTTCAGTAAGTGTGAGTTATGGCTGAACTCTGTAGCCTTCTTGGGTTATGTTGTTTCTTCCGAAGGTATTAGAGTTGATCCTTAAAAGATAAAGGCTATAAAAAGTTGGCCTAGACCTATTTCTCCTTCTGATATCTAAATTTTCGTAGGTCTAGCTGGTTATTATCGTCATTTTGGTGAAGGGTTTTCATCTGTTATGTCTCCAATTAATCGTTTGACCTAAAACAAAGTATATTTCCTGTGGTCCAAATCTTGCAAGAAGAGTTTTTAGGAGGTGAAGACTCGACTCACTTTATACCCTGTGTTGACTTTGCTTGACGGCGTTGATGGTTTTATGGTATATTGCTATGCTTCCAGAGTCAGTTTGGGTTGTGTATTAATGAAAAAGGGCAAGGTTATAGCTTATGCTTCCAGGCAGCTAAAGCCTCACTAGAAGAATTATCCTACCCATGACCTTGAATTAGCTGCTGTAGTTTTTTGTTTGGAAATCAGTAGATATTATTTATATGGTGTCCATGACGACGTCTTCACGGACCATAAGAGCTTGTAGATGTATTCACCCAAAAGGAGTTGAATCTTAGGCAGAGACGATGGTTAGAACTTTTGAAAGATAATGAAATGAGTGTGCTATATCATCCGGGCAAGGCCAATGTAGTAGCAGATGCCCTTAGTTGGAAGTCCATGGGTAGCGTAGCACATGTGGAGATTGGTAAGAATGAGTTTTCCCATAAGGTACAGGAGTTAGGTTGTTCGGTGATGCTGATGGTTGTATAGGAGTGCAAAGTGGTTCCAAATCCTCTTTAGTTTCAGAAGTGAAGGAGAAGCAAGACAGGGATCCTAACTTTGTTAGGTTAAAAGAGTCAGTTAATGACCAAAAGGTGGAGCTTTTCTCCCAAGGGGGAGATGGCATTTTGAGAGTCCGAGAAAGATTATGTGTTCCTAATGTTGATAACTTAAAGCAGAGGATTATGGCGGAAGCGAATGGTATGCGATACTCCATCCATCCTGGTGCTACAAAGATGTACCATTATTTACGTGAAATCTATTGGTGGAACAGTATGTAGAGGAACCTAGTAGAATTTATGGCGAAGTGTTCCGCATGTCAACATGTTAAAATAGAGAATCAAAGGCCTAGTGGCATGATGCAAGAGTCTAACATTCCTACTTGGAAGTGGGAAGAAGTGAATATGGACTTCATAGTTAGTTTGCCGCCTTCTCACCGCCATCATGATTCGATTTGGGTTGTCGTGGATCGGCTGACAAAACCTGCAAATTTCTTGCCTGTGCATTCATCATATACAGATGAAGATTATGCTAGAATATATATTCGGGAACTCTTTAGACTTCATGGAATCCCTTTGTCTATTATTTCTAACAGAGGTACTAAGTTTACCTCTCAGTTTTGAAAATGTTTCTAAAAGAGTCTAGGTATCCAAATTCGTTTATGTTCTGCTTTCCATCCACAAACAGATGGTCAGGTTGAGCGGACCGTTCAGACTTTAGAAGATATGTTAAGGACATGTGTGCTTGATTTTAAAGTTAGTTGGGATGAGAACTCAGCATTAATCGAGTTTGCTTACAATAACAGTTTTCATGCTACTATTGGAATGGCCCCATTTGAAGCTTTGTATGGAAAAAGGTGTAGATCACCCATTAGTTGGTTTGAAGTTGGTGAGGCTTCCACAACTGGACTAGATGCAGTGTTCGAGGCCATGGAGAAGGTTAAGTTAATTCGGGAAAGGTTGAAAACCACTGAATTTCATCAAAAATCATATGCAGATGTAAGGAGGAAACACGTTGAATTTGATGTTGGTAATTTAGTGTACTTGAAATTTTCACCCATAAAAGGGGTGAATAGATTTGGGAAGAAAGGGAAACTAAGTCCCCATTGCATTGGCCCTTATAAGATTGTGGATCGCATTGGGAAGGTAGCGTATAAGGTTGAATTGCCCGCGGAGTTATCTAACATCTATCTGGTTTTCCATGTTTCTATGCTTAAGAAGTCTATTGGTGATTCTGTTGTGATTAATCCTTTCAAAAACTTGGGTATTCAAGATAGTCTTTCATATGAAGAGATTCCGGTTGAGTTTTTTACTTTCAAGTTCGTAGGCTAAGAAACAAGGAAGTTCCTTTGTTTAAAGTTCTTTGGCGAATTCAATTCATGGAGAGTGGTACTTAGGAAGACGAAGTCGATATGGGCGTCAAATATCCCACCTCTTTCCTATGAATCCTGAGCATGTCAAAGGTATCGTTCTCTTTTGATTTAATCCTTATTGCTATGTTTTTCTTGGCTTGTGTATTTTCTACGATGTCCAAAAAAAATCTAGAGTGGAGTATATGCATGGGCAAGATAATTTTTCTCTATATACTCATTTACATAGTATTCTTGACCTACCTATCAACATTCAAGGAAGAATGTTTCCAAGGGGAAGATGATGTGATGCACCAAAAAAATTTTCTGTTAAGATCTCAAACGAAAATATATTGAATTCTATTTTTTATCATGATTAATAATTTTTTTGTGTAGAATTTCTGTAAATGCAACCTGTCATCGCATAGAGCATCAAATAATCTTTCCAACGATATGTGGATCATCTAAAACAGACACTCGAACGATGAGTTATGATCATTCCGATCTAACCGTGAATAGTGGTGAATAGTAAATGTGCAGGAAAAAAATACCGAGGCCAGGCGAATTTTAGGATCAACTTCAAACAATGATAACTCCTTGTACATAATGATTTGGGTGAGCTACTATATATCAACAGAAAGCTCTGAAAGTCCTTTTTCCAATGAAATTGGTTTCATCCAATTTGGCCATCGAAGCAAAATGTTATGGTGATCTACTTCAGCCTATCAAAACAGTCCATCAAAGGACAGATTTGACATTATTTGATTTTTAAGGGTATTTTGGTCATTCCCACTCCAATCCATTCAGGTAAACCATGGATTTAAGTCTATTAAGAGCATTCAGTAGCTCATTTTTCTCCAAGATTTCCTAAGGATCAAACCCCAACCCTACTACTTCAAATTTCATCCTTCTATGTCTCTTGATTGAACCAAATTGATTTAGGATTCGAGATGATCATGTTAAGGGCTTCAAGAATCACCCTTTATTTTCCTGAATAAAGTTCCGAAGTCAGAAGTTCATATTCATCTACTATTTTTAGGTATCTAGGGCTTTGAACAAGATTAGCCTTTCGATCTTGTGCCCGGTATTTTTGTTGAATTACATTCACGTGAGATTTTACATGTTTTACCATGAATTGGAAATATGGTTTTATATCTTATATTATTGTCCATGAGCTATGGGATTATGTCATTCGATATGTGTATGATGTTGAGATGGAATTTTGTCCAAAAAGTATTTGATTATGAGAGTGTGATGATTTAATTTGTTAAGCCTTGATTTATACTATCATTCCACTATTTCCTTATTATGAATTTATAATTGGTATTGGAAATTCTATATCCCTACTATGTGTTTGTGTCTTAAGTACCTTTAAATGAGAGTTGGATGGCAAATTGAGAAATGTTGATATTGAAGTTCCAATGAGTCTTGGTATTTTACGGATGATTTTGATGAGTTAAATTGTTGAAAATATTAAGTATTGCGTCTTCATATCCTTGTCCAAATGTCTAGTCAGTTATGGTTCAACACATTGATACCTTGATGATGTGGACGAAGATTAAAATATTTTGAGCTAAACTGTGTTGAGTTAGAAATCCACAAATTAATATTATTTGATAAATGAGAAAGAGATTTGATTTGGTTTTTATGATAGACCCTTTTGATGTTGTTGTGGATTTCCTAATGTGTTCTGAGCTTGTCAGGGAGTAGTACTTAGCACCGAGAAGGAAATTTGGTATTTCCCCAAACCTATATGCCACCGTAGGGTTGTTTGATGATGATATTATTGGCCAAAGAGCCTGATTGTGATTATTGCAGTTTTAAGGTCGTACTCCCTGGGAAAGAGTATAACTCTCCCACCCATGGGGGTTACAAATGTTGGTATTCCACGTAGCTCACGTGGGGTTGTCGGTTATAGGAAACTCCCCTGTCCATAAGAGTCATGTTTATTAAAATACCGAGTCACTCCGAGTTTTGATTTCGTAAGTCAATTTTCCTATGATGATCTATAATGATTTATGAGGTTTTTCTCCTACATTTCCTATCTTAGATGTTATGAGTTGCATGATTCAATGTCACTCAAGCCAGGTGTGTCATTATGGTCCATATGTACGTTTTTACGAAATTTATGATATTATTTATATTTTGCATGCGCCCCCACATACTTACTATGTATCTTATGCTGACCCACATATTTCTCTATGGACAACATTCTTACCATGATGTAGGTTCAGGTACTCAGCCGCAGCCGCGACAGTGATATCCGAGTGCCACATCTACGTTCCTTCAGTGGTGAGTCCTCATCGTTTGAGCACCAAGTTGCTAGTCTTGGTTCTATTGTTTTGTGATCCCTTTGGACTGTTGAGTCAGTTGGGGGTTTTTCCCAATGGCTCGTTGATTTTGCTATAAAGAGGTTATATCAGACTAGTGTATTGTTGGGTTGGTTTTTGCATAGACATTCCATATATGTAGAGTCTAATGATATTCCGTGTCATGTGCAATGTGATATGATATGTACTTATATATATATCCTTAGCATAGCGTGTATGTTATTGTGTTGAAACCCAAGGGTAGTGTTTTGGCTTAAAGGGTTTGCTTGAGGCTACGTGTAACCTTGGGCACCGTGTGGCATCTCAGGATGATGCTTTGGGGCGTTACAAATCACCAGATACTGCAAATAAACCATAAGACTAGTCTGAAACGTAAATTCAATACCCTATGAGTTTTGACAAGTTCTTATCTCAAGAATAATTCTTCCTACCCCTTGAATAACTAAATTCAACATCTTTCTAAGAATTTACTAGCGCAAAATGCACCAATCCACTTATATACCAACATTAAATTCAAGCATACTATTTTAACGACATATTAACTTCTAGGCAAACACCCATAAAATCATCTTTCTCATATTCTCTAATCTCCTATGAAAATAATTTGCTTGTTCTATTCTTAAGTAGACACACGGAATTTTCAACTAACCATGACATGTATCAAATGTTCTACCATAATAATCTATCACGCTTATAGCCTGAGATACAACAAACATGTAACAATCTTTACACAACATGAGACATTGCTTTCTCTTCTCTGAATAATTGCTCATCACAACTATTAATTCACAAGGGGAGGCCACTGAAGGATTAGAACATGAGGACTTGGAACATGAAAGAATGCTATGAATAACTTTGACACTTAACTATCGCTTGAGTAATAGAGTATCAAAAGCATGAATTCATTAAAAAGAACAAACTGATGACATACATGACATAATTTGAATCTCACTAATCATTAAGAGTGTAACATGATAACCAGGAATTGAACATACTGTAAAACATGAGTACATGAGTCATGAGCTGCATGACCTGAGTTTGGAGCTGATAAATTCAAGGAATATGATTTGTACTACTGAGTGAACTGGAACTCCTCATACTAGTAACTAGGAGTGTACACGATTTTTATGAAAAGTGTATGAATATGAGCTATGATCATGTAACTGACTTGTAAGACATGAGTAGATATCGTGATGACTGAAGTACAAAAATTTACACTGAGATAAGAATGGTTCGGGCACATTCCTCCCCTACTAAAGTTTGATAATACACTGACATGACTACTAGAATCTAAGACCCTAACTTAGTTTTTTGTTCTATCATCTCCCAATCATTCTATGTTTGAGGACCATTTTTATAGAATCTAAACTCAGTTGCAATTACTTTACTCTAGAGCCCTGATATAACAATAAACATCAATACTAAACTCACCCTAAAAGACTAAAACTAAAAGTGTACAACCCTCTGCTAATACTTTCTTATGAGATACAACTCTTCTCTTTCTATGGCCTTAATATTCACCATAAAATAAATTAAATGCTTACTAACTTAGAATCTTCATGAGTATCACCATACCATGAGTTCACACCATCTAGAAATTCAAACTCTTTTTTCTATTTTCCCAATCATCAAAGATTCAACCTATCTTCAAACATTTAACATGGATATTTAAAAACTTTTAATGAACCATACTTCTTCCTTCATATCCTACTAATATCAAAACTCTAAACTTGTACTTTTTTTGTAAAACTATTAGAATCACCATCACTCATGAACATCAAGCATAAATAACCTATATCACATAACTTAGCTGGTAAGAGTTTCATCTACTATACAACTAGCCTCACTGAGATTTAAAACCTCAATGGAACTATCAAGAACACACACTATAAAAACATAGAAATAACACAATCCCATAACACCTTGGGTACACCTCTAAATCGCACCCACATCATCATACTAAATTTTGAATCAATAAACGTAAATTCCTGCATGCACTATTGAAAGACTTCTAGTTCATCTTTCATACAACTATCTCCAAGGATACATTATCTACTAAATTTAGATAACACTATCCCTACTTTACTACTGCTAAACTTTTGGATCCAAGTTTCTAAATCTAGATCGCATGCAATCATAGGATTCAGAGAAATGATTTGAGAGCACATTAGACTTTGGATCAATGCATGTTTTTCATGAATATGAATGAATACTTTCAAGGTTTAGAACATAAGGGTAATGATGGGATACTTTTGAGCCAACATACAAGTCCATAACTATCTATAGGGACTTTCTGAGAAGGTATTAGCTGTCGGAATTTGAGCTCGAATGTTTCTATTAACTTGAAAAAAGGTAGAACTGGCATGAATAAAGCAATGTAGAAATTTGCATAAGTTTCTTAGAGAACACTTCTACTATACAATCTGAGACATGAAAGAAGGGAACTATTCTTAAATGCCCTATATCCTATCGAAGAAAAGTATAGACTTCTTTGTAATATTCCACCAGACTCTACAATACACAGCTTCATAGACACCTTAAGACACTTGAACTTAGCGCTCTGATACTAAGTTTTTCTGGACCCGAGACTAACCCCTAATTGAAATACCATGCTTGGAACCACAAGTTATCTCAAGCTAATCCATGAACTGGCATATTATTGATCAACCAATTTAATATGCATATAACAAAACATAATTTGTTGAGTGGAAGGATAATTATGGCATAATCTGTACAAACATTGTACTGATAAAGTTTAAATCAGACATAAACTGAAGAGAGAACTAGAAATTAAATTTCATGGCTCTAACTGATTATCTATGCAGCCTCTACTATACTGAATATAGATAGATGGGACATGCCTCTAACTACCACTAATAAATACATATGAATAAATATAATACAATACATGAACCATAACTGACTAGAGTCCCCAAAAATAAGAGAACTCATCACCTGTTGGCTGAAAGCAACAAATCACTAGATTATGATATGTACAGTACAATAGGTACCTACATTTAAGATATTGTAACACATAGACATATTTTTGGATCAGTACTTTGGAATATACTGAGTAAGCAGGGGTGAATACAATTAGTAAAAATAAGTAGATACAAAATCTTAAAACATATATGCTAAGTGCTAGTAGACTCACCAAGAGACTGAGATAAACAGAAACATATAGTATTTTAAGACATGGGTACAACATAATCTGATAGGCTGGTGAATCAATACACTTAGTTTCTTAAATCTTTACTGTTATAGAATAAGTAAAACTAAAGCTTTAGAAATGATAAAACATAAATATTATATATACATATCAAGTAAAACATAATGGACTATAAAACTCAACTGAGGATCATGCATAGGTACTCAACGTGAAAAATAAAAAGAACATGTAAATCTGAATATGCAACACCAAGCATAAAAATGTTTCTTAGATAATATGTAATCTAAAAGACTGAAATATGTATAACTTAATAACTGAAAATCTATATGCTTTGGTAAAGAAAACCTGAGCTGAGACATAATGAATTTTGATCAAAACTGTGAGAGGTATCATTTTACCGACATTCCCCAATCTAAGCTAATCGGAGTCCAACTTGTATGCCAAGTTAGAAATGTTCCAGTACCGTGCCATGAGTACTAACACTATTGGTGTGGATCCACAAAAGTAGTGACCCAAAGGACTAAAAGTGTAACCCTCCACTGGGAGGTTCTCTCATGAGCTTTATGTCAACCCTCAACTAGCAGGAAGGAATATAAAACCTACATTGGGAACAAAGTTCTTGAAATTAGGGACTAATACTGAAGATCAAACCCTCTATTAGAAGGTGCACCCCAATCCTTAAGTTCACTCGATGCTAAATCTTACTCCCAACAAAATTGAAACTGGTACTGAACTAAACTAATTATAACTTAACATTATAACTGATCGTGCTCAACATGACCATAATAACTAAGTATAATGAGAATAATCATAGCTTAACTGACTTTTTACTTATAAATACAAAACATGAGTAAGCACATAGACATTGGGTATTCATAACATGCTAGCACTAAATGTCACTTTAAATATGATAAAATCATCTAAAATTTCCAAAGAAATTCATAATTTAGGGAATCCAAAACATAATGCATTTAAATAACTAATAATATCATAACTTAAAACATAGAAGTAAGTGAACTTGAAAAGGGGCTCACAATTACAAGGCTAAATACATGAGTTTTACAATTTGACTGGGTATTACCAACCATGACATGTAAGTTTGGTGTTTGAATCACATAGAACCAAAATTTATGTTATAAAGCTAATAACATGGTATGAATGAAAAATTAGTGAGGAAACATGAATATAAGAAAATCTTGATGCACCTAAAGCCGTTAATCTCATGGAAATATCACAATTCAAGAATATGATTAATTGGGTATGAACCCTAATTGAAAATCATGAACTGTAAATCTTTAAAATAAGTTTTTGGGAATAAGGATGAGAGAGGATCCTTGTTCATAAACCCCAGATACCTTAGTTGATAAATTCTTGAAGAAATCCTAGAAATTGAAGCTTAAATCCTTGTGTTTTTAATAAGAAAAGCTTAGATTATAGTTCTTTGGAAAGGACAGGGTTTTTACGTGAGTTTTCTTAAATAAAATGGGCAAATAATGTCCTTTTGGGTGCTTTAATTCATGTGTTTGATGTTTAGGGCTCAGGGGAATGGACCGAAGTGCCCCTTGATCCTTAAAAAGCTAAAATAGAAGTGGAATAAGCTCCACATCGCATTAAGAGAGAAATTCATTAATCCCCATAGATCATGGTCAGAAAAATGTAACATAGCCAAATTACTAACCTTTACTACCTCTCACGAAAAACCTATAACTTTTTGTTCCTGTATCAAATTAAGGTAAAATTTGTATCATTGGAAAGATAATTCAATTATATATCATTTGGTGGGTCTTGCGATAAAATATTCCATGTATATAAAAGGTTATACATATTTAAAGTCAACAATAAAAGTCAACCCCTAAGGAATCGAACACCAAAATTTGGTCAAATCAAAGGCTCCTAGTTCATCTTTGCTCTAACTGATTTCTATGAATATTTTTCACCTCATAAGTATCTCCCACACTAGGATAAAGTTTATGACTCATGCATTCAAATGTAAATCATGGTATTAGACCTTACATATATCGAAATAATAGTTCAAAGTCTAGCCCAAAAATACAGGGGGTTACAATAGACAAGAATTATAGATAACGGGCTAATAGGTAGAAACCAATAAAACATCATATATGAATGATAATAGTAGTAATAATAAATGAAAATTGTAGGTGAATATATATAAAATATCAAATCCAAGAGTAAGAATAGGACCAAAATATGCAAATGAATCCCTTTCAAAACCCGGTATGGTCTGTACTTGAGCCACTACTAAAAGATACCCAGAGTGCTAGACAGAATCAATAATATATACAATATATACTAGTAGTACTGAGTATAAAATACAAAATCAGAATGGATAAAGAAGGATCAGCCTCGAACGACAGCAAGTTCACCCTACTTTAAATCAATATTGGAAAAAAAATCACATCAACGTTGATTACTAGTACTAGAATCAACAATGAAAAAAATATGCAGAAGTATAGTATGAGTACCAATGTAATGGGTTCTTAGCAGACATCATCGGCCAACTAAGTACAATATATGAAAAGTGTTATTTTGATGTGAGGGTGTAGTTTAAGTCAACAATAAATAGGGAACCAAAAGTAAACAACTATTGATATATGCAAATATGATAAAAGAAATAAGTGAAAATGATACAGAAAGACAAATAACGCAGTAGTAAAAGGAAAAACAAACATAACCTAATTTGGCCCCTATAAGCCAGCTAGGAAAACTGAAGAAGATAATTAACCAAACCATGCCCCCATCAGCTAGTAAGACTCATGGGAAGTAATTAAAGAAATTAAACATAAATAACTTGTAACTAAACTCATCCCTACAAACCAAAGTAGTCACCTAGATGTGCATAGGCCTTGATCTGACTCTAATAAGTAGTAACAAGAGGCTAGGTGCTACGCTCAAACAAGTAGTAGAGGATAATAACAAGAAGACATATGCCGGATTCAAAAACAAATAGTGGGTAATAACTAGAGGCCACCAACATGAAATACAACAAAACTCATAATCAATGCCATACTTGAATCAAAACTCAAAGGAACCACAACTACCAGAAGAGTAGTAAAAAGTACCAAAATTAGTAAATCATTATAACCAGATACCGGATTTGAACCAAAAAATATAGTAATCATACACAACTATGAAATTAAAACCCAAATCATACCATAACCAGTGTCACAGTTGTGCTAAATTTCATAATAAATGATAGAAATAAAGTATGTACAGACCCTAAATGGTAATGAAAATACATTTAAATAACCATTAATACCACATTCTAAGTACATAAATGTTGAATCATACTAAAAGATAACAAAAACATAATTTATTTGGACAAGGTCCTAATCGAATTAATCAGTATAATATATAGATATCAAATATATGCAAAATACAACTACCTATCCAAAACTAGCATAATAGCACAATGTTATTGGAAATAATCTCAATCTAAAGATACGATAATTCTAGCCTACCTAGACGTCAAGGACAAAATATCTCCCCAGAAGCCTTCAAATAGTATCTCACCAAAACCCGAGCTTGAATAACTTAATCTAATTATTCCCATCGAGGAAAAACACAATAATTCAAAACTATAAATGCATACAATTCATGTTTTTTAGCTATAGATACACTTGTGGTAAATGTTAAAGTAGTAGTAATATATTGTAAAAATGGATTAAATTGTTAGTTTTATAGAATGATTGCAATAACAAGTGTCACTACGTATGTTTACATGATGCCACATTGAATATTAATGAATAATTTCCTCTCCCTCTACTTGCACGTGAAAGTGGAGGTGTCAACTTATCAATTTTAACTATACCATTATATATATGTACCAATGAGAAGATAAATGTTTCATTTGGTTTATTAATTGATGGAGGAATACGAGTCTTACTTTCAAAGACAGTCTTAGTGAGGCTTCTAGGATTGACATTTGTATTCAAGGAATGCATTACGGACTTTGTTACATCCTACAGGGCATCAAACCCAATTCATTTGAATAACTTGCCATACGTGCTCAAGATATAGAGTTAAGCATGTTCTTAAATAAAAATCAAGGACCACCTATTTACGATCCCCAAAATAAAAAAGAAAAACTAGAATTAAAGAAAGGGGGAAAGTATGTGCCAAAATCTTAAAGTAAAGAGGCAAAGAATGTGAATACCGCACCATTGAGGGTCACCATAAAGCTAAGTAAAAAGTAAAGTGTGAAAACCATATTTTTCCAGAATAATGCCTGTAAAAAGTTGACTTTAGTGAGATACAAGAAAAAGAACATCTGTTCTTGAACTCAGATGTCCTATATTTGATGAATGCATTTCATATAAACTCTTTGAGTTCCCAAAAATGAAGCATCCAGAGAAAGCTGGAAGGACTAGTGATCCAAACTACTGCAAATATCATTGGTTGTTGGGTCATCCCATAGAAAAGTTTTTTATCTTCAAGGAAAAGTTCATGGATTTAGCCAAAAAAGGAAAGTTATTACTTGAAGATAAGAAGAAAAGTTCAAATCCAGTATCAGTCACTTTTAGTTTGCTTGATCCCATATTTCATCGTATTTTTTAGAAGTCTAGGAATGTGATAATGTCCTAATTTTGACCCCATAAAAATGATAAAATTTGGCAACTTTAAACCCATAGATATTAGTAAGCCATTGCCTCTTCATATGATGAATGAAGTAATAGTGAAAAAGGAATTATTAGAAGGAAGTCAACCCCTTACTGAGCATACTGATGATTAAGGATAGATCCTGGTGACTCAATAAAGATGTTGCAAGATGAGCTCAGAAAAAAAGCCAAGAAAACAAGTGATAAGAGGAAAGATGGTCAAAAGACCCCAAAAGAAAATGGCGGAGAAGAATATGAGAAATATGAAAATTAAGATGAATATCGACCAAAGACCTGTTACCAAGTGACATTGGAGAAATTCTTGCTGAGATGGTTTAATGATGAAATATCTTATATTGGTATCAGTGCATCATGTTGCAATATTGATAAAGAAGAGAAAACAATGGGAGACTTATAATTTTCTTTAATCATTTAAGATAAAGAACCCTTTAAGCCTCTTTCTTAAGAAGTGATCACTTGTGATGACAAGATCACATTCACTGATAATAACCTCTTATTGGGTGACACATCACACAATAATCCATTGCTTATGGCTGGCTACATTCGCAAGAACAAAGTGAAAATAATTATGATTTATGATGGTTCTAGAGTTAATAGTATCCTAATTCACATTGTGAGGAAGATAGGAATCTCGATGGATGAATTGTCTGAATGTCGTTTTATGATTCAAGGATTCAATCAAAAGCAAAATGAGCCATAGTTTCTATCAAACTTGAGGTCAACATGGGAGATATATGTTCAAACATATCAATGTCAATATATCTAAGGATATGATCTAATGATTTTTATTTAGACATGAGTTGATGGGGTCAACCACCATAGTTATGTTTAATTACTGATTAAGGTTAGTGAAGAATAGGTGCATGACGCGTGATGATGATAAAAAAGAGTGGAGATTAGACTTTGTAGATGGTTATATAAGAAGATTATAGAGTTGGGTAATAATGTCTCTTGGGTAGAGGAAAAAAGGAGATTAAGCAGGTATCATTGCAATTCACAATTATGTTTTGGTAGACAATAGTGAGGTACAACTTGAGTCTAACATCTATAGATAATGTGCTCAACTAGGATATAGTCGTACTAATTCCAACATACTATATGGATATGACATTGATTTTTATGGATGGATCGCGAATGAGATCCATGAGAGGGAATTCTGAGAGTTTACCACCCTTTCCTTTCAATGATTAATGTAGAGATTATGCCATATGACTAGAGTGCCTTCTATTCTCTAGGTTGAATACTTGATCAAGGATACCCACATGGTTGATATTGGTTTTATTAAAGATGATTTTAACCCTATTAAACTACATATATCACAACCATCTATTTCTTTAGGTGCGGCCAACTTTAAGGGCATTCTATGTCAATCAAGCACGATTTGTGAAAGTGATACAAGTTGTAAGCAGATGGATACTGTGACAATAATATAATGTGAAATGGGAAAAAGAACTTCAGCACCATCCTCAACTTCTACTTTGCCCCCTTACCTGCCTATTTCTCATTTAGAGAGAATGTTTTTAGATTTCTTATAGCAAATAGTGGAGGTACAAACAGAGTTGGTTGATTGCTAGAGACAGACGAGACATAGTTGTCCACATTATTTAGTTAGATTAGCCCATGGTTTTGTACCGTATTAGAGGTTGCAAAGGATAGAGTTTAGGGCAGGATATGAACACCATATAGCGGTTCACGAAAGAGCTATATAGGAATATTGATTATTTTAAGGATAGCATGGGAGCACGACTTTGCTAGGTCTAGGTGCCAAATTTATTAGTCCTATGTGAGGATGGAACCACATTGAAATCATAGGTTCAATCATTAGTTGAGAGAATATTCTAATCATTCCTCTGGTGATTCCTTCTTTCATACAACCATTGCCTAGACCTTCGCCTATGGACATTGATACGTTTTCTTAAGATGAAAAAGCCCTACCTATGGTAGCCAAGTTATTATATGAGGTAGAAAATTTTGGAGATGATGAGTATCAACAGGATTTTAAGAAGGTCACTACAGAGAGCTTACTATTAATGAGCAGAGACATGCAGAGATACCATTGGGCGCCTCCTTTAGTCACATAAAACTACCTCCTCCTACTATTTTCCACGTGTTACACTAGATGAAGGAGAGCCAACTTTAATCTCCTAGATCTACCTAGGTATGTCCTTACACCCAATTGTTATGTAGTTTATAGTATGCACTTAGGATAGTAAATCAATTTTCAGTTGAGGGTGGGGGTGTACCACAGTTGAGGGTTTTTGTGGTTTTGTTTATTTTCCCTTTGATTGCTAACTTAGTCAGAATTGACATGTTCAGGATTTTTTTTTAATTATTTTGTATGTAATTTTTATGTTTAATTAGAAGGAAAATAAGAAATATAAGTGTAGTTAACATTTTTTGTTTTATGTTTTTAGGAGTTTCAAAAATATGATACCCTTTCATAAAAATTTTGTGAGATATGTGTGTAAATATATAGGTGACTGTTTTATGAATTATCTCATGGGATTAGTAAAAGGGGAAAAATAATAAAATCTTAGCATTGTATGTACTGGATAGGTAGTAGTCGATAATATAACCATGTACCATGTCTATTTCAGCCATTCACCTAGATCACTTTTTGAATTAAATCTGGAACATGCCTAATTACTCTTTCCTAGGTTGTAGGGTAGTTGGTTGGGAAATTATCATAGGAAAATTTTGAATTAGTCTACTCTTAGCCTAAAAGAGTGTCCAAAGAAGAATAAGTATCCGTTGATCCCTCATTAGAACCTAAATTGACCTATTTTCTTGTTTTTACCTTTTTATATCCTCATTTAATTACAATGGACTTGTTTTGGTTGGATCCCTCATTAGTTATTCTGCACATCAAATAAGAAAAATCTCCTAAGTTGAGGGTGGCTTTCATATGGGTGCATAGTTACAATTGGGTATGAAAAAGGGTGTTAAATAAAAGAAAAAACAAATAAGTTGGGTATGGTGAATAAATAAGAAAAAGGGAAAAAGGTAAAATGAGAAAGAAGAGAAATGAATAACTGCGAAGCAATAAAAAACCACACCCAACCCAAATTAGCAATAAAAAATAGAAAAGGGGAAATAAAAGAAGTCTTGTTGGAAGTAGAGCTAATAAAGTAAGTGTCATCTCAAGGAGGGTCAGTCGCTCTATCCTAAAAGTACCATACCTTCCCTCATGACAATATTACGAGCCTAGAAAAGTTTGATATTGACAATAGTCCAACTATCCAAAAACCTATGGTATATAAATAAGGAAAGCCTATGGTATTTTATAAACTTCGTTGGAAGTTCTATTATGAACGTGAGTGTCTTTATATAGTACCTTGCATTGAAATTCATGTTAATATTATGAGAGTTGGGACTTCATAATTGTAAGGGTACATAGGTTATAATGGTAATTACTTATACATTTTCTTAGTGTAAATTGATATCTGCTTGGTTGTTTGTTCCAAATGTAATGCCATCACTTCACTCCTTCATGTCATACTTAAAGCTACATGTGTCAACACATTGGTTTTGAGTTTTTGAAATAGGACGGGGTAAGTAATTTTAGCTAAATTGAGTTGACTATCGTAGATGTCTTAGGTTTCTTTTAGTTGAGCATCGATTTCCTTGTTAAGTGTTAGCTCTTTGAGGACATACAAATGTTCTAAGTTGAGGGTGTTAATGTTCCATGCTTACACAAAAATTTCAATTATTAAAACAAGGAAATTATCAAAGTACATAGGTATTTATGTTAGATGTGATGTTTTTTGTATTTGTTCTAAAGCAAAATATATTTCAAAGCAGAGAAAAAGATAAAAGTGATGAAGCGTAGTAGGAAAACTACACACGAGCCCTACCTAATGTAATGCCCAAAATCTGGTACCCAAAGCACTACATGATGCTCATGACCCTGAAG
>JAPEIP010000009.1:40676229-40699716 GCA_026120095.1 Capsicum chinense
CCTTTCAATGATTAATGTAGAGATTATGCCATATGACTAGAGTGCCTTCTATTCTCTAGGTTGAATACTTGATCAAGGATACCCACATGGTTGATATTGGTTTTATTAAAGATGATTTTAACCCTATTAAACTACATATATCACAACCATCTATTTCTTTAGGTGCGGCCAACTTTAAGGGCATTCTATGTCAATCAAGCACGATTTGTGAAAGTGATACAAGTTGTAAGCAGATGGATACTGTGACAATAATATAATGTGAAATGGGAAAAAGAACTTCAGCACCATCCTCAACTTCTACTTTGCCCCCTTACCTGCCTATTTCTCATTTAGAGAGAATGTTTTTAGATTTCTTATAGCAAATAGTGGAGGTACAAACAGAGTTGGTTGATTGCTAGAGACAGACGAGACATAGTTGTCCACATTATTTAGTTAGATTAGCCCATGGTTTTGTACCGTATTAGAGGTTGCAAAGGATAGAGTTTAGGGCAGGATATGAACACCATATAGCGGTTCACGAAAGAGCTATATAGGAATATTGATTATTTTAAGGATAGCATGGGAGCACGACTTTGCTAGGTCTAGGTGCCAAATTTATTAGTCCTATGTGAGGATGGAACCACATTGAAATCATAGGTTCAATCATTAGTTGAGAGAATATTCTAATCATTCCTCTGGTGATTCCTTCTTTCATACAACCATTGCCTAGACCTTCGCCTATGGACATTGATACGTTTTCTTAAGATGAAAAAGCCCTACCTATGGTAGCCAAGTTATTATATGAGGTAGAAAATTTTGGAGATGATGAGTATCAACAGGATTTTAAGAAGGTCACTACAGAGAGCTTACTATTAATGAGCAGAGACATGCAGAGATACCATTGGGCGCCTCCTTTAGTCACATAAAACTACCTCCTCCTACTATTTTCCACGTGTTACACTAGATGAAGGAGAGCCAACTTTAATCTCCTAGATCTACCTAGGTATGTCCTTACACCCAATTGTTATGTAGTTTATAGTATGCACTTAGGATAGTAAATCAATTTTCAGTTGAGGGTGGGGGTGTACCACAGTTGAGGGTTTTTGTGGTTTTGTTTATTTTCCCTTTGATTGCTAACTTAGTCAGAATTGACATGTTCAGGATTTTTTTTTAATTATTTTGTATGTAATTTTTATGTTTAATTAGAAGGAAAATAAGAAATATAAGTGTAGTTAACATTTTTTGTTTTATGTTTTTAGGAGTTTCAAAAATATGATACCCTTTCATAAAAATTTTGTGAGATATGTGTGTAAATATATAGGTGACTGTTTTATGAATTATCTCATGGGATTAGTAAAAGGGGAAAAATAATAAAATCTTAGCATTGTATGTACTGGATAGGTAGTAGTCGATAATATAACCATGTACCATGTCTATTTCAGCCATTCACCTAGATCACTTTTTGAATTAAATCTGGAACATGCCTAATTACTCTTTCCTAGGTTGTAGGGTAGTTGGTTGGGAAATTATCATAGGAAAATTTTGAATTAGTCTACTCTTAGCCTAAAAGAGTGTCCAAAGAAGAATAAGTATCCGTTGATCCCTCATTAGAACCTAAATTGACCTATTTTCTTGTTTTTACCTTTTTATATCCTCATTTAATTACAATGGACTTGTTTTGGTTGGATCCCTCATTAGTTATTCTGCACATCAAATAAGAAAAATCTCCTAAGTTGAGGGTGGCTTTCATATGGGTGCATAGTTACAATTGGGTATGAAAAAGGGTGTTAAATAAAAGAAAAAACAAATAAGTTGGGTATGGTGAATAAATAAGAAAAAGGGAAAAAGGTAAAATGAGAAAGAAGAGAAATGAATAACTGCGAAGCAATAAAAAACCACACCCAACCCAAATTAGCAATAAAAAATAGAAAAGGGGAAATAAAAGAAGTCTTGTTGGAAGTAGAGCTAATAAAGTAAGTGTCATCTCAAGGAGGGTCAGTCGCTCTATCCTAAAAGTACCATACCTTCCCTCATGACAATATTACGAGCCTAGAAAAGTTTGATATTGACAATAGTCCAACTATCCAAAAACCTATGGTATATAAATAAGGAAAGCCTATGGTATTTTATAAACTTCGTTGGAAGTTCTATTATGAACGTGAGTGTCTTTATATAGTACCTTGCATTGAAATTCATGTTAATATTATGAGAGTTGGGACTTCATAATTGTAAGGGTACATAGGTTATAATGGTAATTACTTATACATTTTCTTAGTGTAAATTGATATCTGCTTGGTTGTTTGTTCCAAATGTAATGCCATCACTTCACTCCTTCATGTCATACTTAAAGCTACATGTGTCAACACATTGGTTTTGAGTTTTTGAAATAGGACGGGGTAAGTAATTTTAGCTAAATTGAGTTGACTATCGTAGATGTCTTAGGTTTCTTTTAGTTGAGCATCGATTTCCTTGTTAAGTGTTAGCTCTTTGAGGACATACAAATGTTCTAAGTTGAGGGTGTTAATGTTCCATGCTTACACAAAAATTTCAATTATTAAAACAAGGAAATTATCAAAGTACATAGGTATTTATGTTAGATGTGATGTTTTTTGTATTTGTTCTAAAGCAAAATATATTTCAAAGCAGAGAAAAAGATAAAAGTGATGAAGCGTAGTAGGAAAACTACACACGAGCCCTACCTAATGTAATGCCCAAAATCTGGTACCCAAAGCACTACATGATGCTCATGACCCTGAAGGACCACAAGCTAGCCCATGACTGATATCTATACCTTAACACTGCATAATATACTGTAAAAATGTGGAAATAAAGGTTGTAAGGCCATAAGGTTAGAAATTGTAACATAATTGATAAAATATAACATATGGATAGGGTATGAAATACCCAAAACAATTGAAATAAACTGTCTAAACATACTGTAGTCTGAAAGCCTCTAACTGACTGAACTGTCTGAATAAGGAATTGATGGGATATGTCTCCAACTAACTCCAACTAATAAATGAATTAATGAGATAATAAGGTAATGGTCAGGTCGTCAAAAGATGAGGACTCACAACTAACTCTTACAGCTGAGACTGTAATGCTACTGATGCTCTGCAGCTCGTTCTTATTAACCTATGGTATAAAACACCATAGCAAAAATGCATTAGTACGCTTGAATATACTGGTATGCATGTGAGGTAGGCATAATGCAAAAGGGTTCACATGCATGAACTATACTAACTTACCATATAAAATGAATGCGAGAATACATGTATGACTACATAATAACTATAACTGAGTTCATGATAACATGATTACTGAGTCTGAGTACTGATAACATGAGATACTGATATCTGCATAACTGGAATAACTGATACTAAGTGACTATATCTGATAGTCTAGGTTCTGATAGAACTAGCTAAGTTCTATACTATTCTGAGTTGACTGTATCCGAAAGTACTGAATCCTGTAGAACTACATGAGTTCTATTTTTGAGACTAAATGACAGTATCTGACAATCTTGATTCTATACTAAAACTATGGGAAGTAGTCATCTAACTGAAATGCCCCAAATAACGCAATATAGCTGAGTTGGGTTCCAATCTGTAGCTCCAATTAGAAGGGTGTCAATATCGCACCATTGGTAAGGACAATCTATGAGTAACCCTTATATAACAAGTAACTCTCACGAGAATGGTGGGAACCCTTGTATAATAGGTTAATCCACCTCATCTACTCTCATATAATAGGCTACGATGTCTCAACCTATGTTGGCTATGTAGTTTTTGAACGCAAGGATTTCTTATAAGAATCATACCCTAATATAATAGGAGGGTTCCTATCCTTGGGTTTACTCGGTGCTAACTGAACTGACTCGACTGAGTTAACTAAGTTCCATTGACTGATGGAATACTACTGTGATTATTGAGTTTTTCCTGTGTCATAAGATGAACTGAATTTTATAGATCATTGCTTGTCTTATGTATCTTGAAAACATGAAACTGATTCTAGGCACACAACTAAATTTTCGAGTACAAGTACCCTAGGACTCGATAGAAGGAAACTGATAGAGCATGATTTTCTTGAATACATGACCAACATCACAATCTATAATACAATAAGTTGGAGATTTCATGAAGTAGAGGTTCTAAAGCACCGCAAGGGTTACACTTTTATCCACAATTCATTAACTAAGACACTTCATCAAACATTTGACACGCATAAACTTTAGGAATTTCATATTATCATTCTAGTATGGAACTTTTCTTTCAAATAGGTATTTAATTGAACACAGTGGGAGCATGCTTTCATTATACAATCATCAAGACATCTAATAATCACGGATACATCAATCAATGGGTAAATTAAGGGTTTATCATGATTATTATTCAAATCACCACATTGTAGGGTCGATCATTGGAATATGTAATTTCAAACATTAATCAAAACCCCACAACATCATGAACATGAATTTTAATTCAATTTATATCATGAACATTCATAAATACGTAAATGTTGGATTTTCAGAAGAGATTCTTTAGCTTCATGGGTGAAAGGGACCCATGAATCAACATATGACATACCTTAATTGTGAGATTCTTATAGTTCTTGAACTTGAAGAACTTAGAATCTCTTACTTTCTTGAAGAAGGATTTGGATCTTGTTTCTTAGGGATTATCTTTGAGAGAAAACCCTAATTTGATATTATAGATGGATAATGAAGTTATGGGCTATGGTCTAGTATTATTAGGGATTAAAATGGGTGGAAAAAGACCAAAATACCCTTTTAAAAATGGCCTAGAATTTTCTGAACGTGATCTACGATGGCTAATGCGATGGTCCATCGCTATCTCGATAGCCTGTTGTTCTGACTGTCACACCTGGACAAAAATAGGGACTCACTGCTGTAGTAGCCACGACTTGGGTGATGGTCCATCGCAAGTTCGACGGCCCTTGAACCTATCCATCATACCTTAGCTAGAATACTAGTAACTTACTGTCTTAGCTACGACGGTCTAGGCAACGGTCCATCGCTAGATCAACGGTCTACCAACTGGCCCGTTGAACCTGGATGGTTCTGATAGCTCTCGGTAAAATGTCTATAACTTTTTATTCTAATACTAGATTTTGACAAAATTGGTATCGTTGGAAAGATAATTCCATTTCCTACTAAAAAAAGTAAAAATCATAAAAATTCCATGTTTACACATATAGATTTATCTTTCAAGGTAAGTTTCGAACATTCTTTGGATGATTTTAAGCTAGGTAGAAGTATGGGGTATTACAATATCTTCCCCTTAAGAACATTCATCCTCAAATGAGACTGAGTGAGATAGGAGAAGATAAAATGACATATTTACTGAACATGAATAACTGGATCATGATCTCATAACTAACATGACTTATAACCGAATATATCATACTGTACATGCATATCTAATGCATGTGTAACTGATTCATGAATGCAAGACTAGTGTTCTGATGAACTAGTGTTCTCACAATAAGAATGCATATTTGATGTATAATTATACAACTGAACTGACATATGAATGCATAAATGAATATGCAATGGCATTTAATACCAAGTTTATAATGGAATTATGTATAAGAAATTGTTACCAATCTGGTCACTGAAATCTGAACATGAAACTTAAAAGCTTAAGCAGAAATGTTACCTTAAGATTGATTTGAGTTGGCGGAGAAAAGGTGAGGATACTTGGTATGCATGTCTGCTTCTATTTCCCAAGTAGCTCCCTCGATGGACTGATTTCACCAAAGAACATTGACTAGAGGGACTTCTTTGTTCCTTAGTCTATAAGTTTAATAGTCTAGGATTTCTACTGGAATCTATTAATAAGATAGGCTATTTTGAAGATCTATGCTTTGAATAAGGACTACAACTGCTAGGTGACCTATGCACTTCTTGAGAAAAGAGATATGGAAGACTAGATGAACTGAGGCTAGATCTGAAGAAAATTCGCTCATAAGCTACCTTGCCAAAGCGACTGAGAATCTTGAAGCGACTGACATATCAAGGATTAAGCTTTCCCTTCTTTCCAAATATATTTACTCCCTTCATGAGAGAGATCTTTAGATAGACGTAATCACTAATCTCAAACTTGAGATCCTTTCTATGCACATCTGCTTAAGACATTTGTCAACTCTGAGCATACCAGAGTCTTTCTTTCACAAACTTGACTATCTCTAAAGTGTCGAATACTAAGTAAGGCCCTATAAATGAGTCCTAACTAGCTTTGAACTAACCGATTGGAAATCTGCATCTCCTACCATAAAGAGCTTTTAGAAGAGCCATCCAAATACTAGAATGATATTTCTTGTTGTATCCAAACTCAATTAAAGACAAGTAGTCATCCTAAATACCCTTGAAATCAATTACACACACCCTTAGCATAACTTGTACAGTCTAAATAGTCCTTTCTGATTGACCATCTATTTGAGAATGAAAGGCGGTACTGAGATAAACTTGTGTACCCAGACCCTTTTGGAATGCTTTTGGGAAATGAGAGGTCAAATGGGTACCTCTGTCTGAGATAATAGATAACAAAAAACCATATAAACTTACCAAATCTCTGATGTAGAGATTGGCATAATCCTCGGATAAATAAGAGGTATGGACTGGAAGAAAATGAGCTGATTTGGTCATCCTATCTACAATGACACACACTGAATGATGTTAGCGACGAGTACGAGGCAAACCCATCTTGAAGTCTATGTTCACTTTTTCCCACTGGAAAGTAGGAATACTGAACTCCAGCATGGACCCATTAGGTTTCTGATGCTCTATCTTAACCTGCTAACATATAAAAGACTTAGACACAAACTCTACTCTATAACATCTCTCTTCATTCCACTCCACCAATAGATTTCTCATAAGTCACTTTACATCTTTGTGGCCCCTGGATGAATATAGTAGTGTGGACCACGTACCTATGCTAGAATTTACTACCTTAAGTCGTCTACACCTGGAACACACAAACAACCCTAACAATGCAGAACACCATCTCCCCCTTGGGAGAAAACCTTTAATTTATGATCCTTGACTGAATCTTTTAAACTGACTAGATTGGGATCTCTGGCTTGCTCTTATTTTACCTCAAAAACTAGAGATAATTCTGAACTACTCTGAACCCATATGTCACCCTTCTATGAATCGACTAAGCGAACACCTAGTCTGGCAAACTGATCAATTTCCTAAGCTAACTTCTTTTTACTATCATTAACATGAGCAACACTACCCATAGACAGTCTACTGATAGTGTCAGCCACTACACGTTCCTTTCCCGAATAATAAAGGACACTTATGTCATAATTTTTAAAGAGCTCAAACAACCTTTTCTGATGAATATTGAGATCTTTCTGAGAATTGACATACAGATGGATCTTATGATCTATGAACACATCCACATGAACTTCATATTGATAATGCCTCCAAATCTTAAAGGCAAATACTACGGCTGCAAGCTCAAGATCATGAGTAGGATAATTCTTTTCATGGGTTTTATGCTATCTAGAGGCATAGGCTATGACATTAGAATTCTGTATGAATACATAGCCCAAACCTACTCTAGATGCATCACAATACACTACAAACGTATCTGAACCATCTGGACGAGTTACGACTGGAGCTGAGGTGAGTTGAGTCTTCAACACTTGAAAACTTTTCTCGCAAGGATATGACGACTGAAACTTGACTTTCTTCTGAGTCACTCTTGACATAAGGGATGCAATAGAAGAAGATCCCTCAGCAAACCATTTGTAATAGCCAGCCAAACCCAAGAAACTCCTGATAACTAATAGAGAGATAGGTTTGGGCTAGTTTCATACTACTTTGGTCTTTTGAGAATCAACCCTAATGCCATTACCAAAAATGATATAAGCAAGGAAAGGTACTGAACTTAGCCAAATTTTGAAGTTACTAAATTTGGGAAATATCTGATGATCTCTGAGAGTCTGAAGTATGATTCTAAGATGGTATGCATGATCATGCTCACTGCGGGAATAGACCAGAATATCATCTATGAGGACTATGATGAATATTTCCAAGTACTACTTGAACACCTAGTTCATCAAGTCCATGAAAGTTGATGGGGCATTTGTAAGACCAAAGGACAAAACTACGAATTCAAAGCGACCATACCTAGTATGAAAGGCTATTTTTGAAATGTCATATTTTCTGACTCTAAGCTGATGATATCCTGATCTGAGGTCTATTTTGAGAAATAGATGGACCCTAAAGTTGGTTAAATAAGTTATTGATTCTGGGAAGAGTATACTTGTTCTTGACCATGACATTATTGAGCTTACGGTAATCAATGCATATTTCGAGGGAACTATCTTTCTTGCACATGAATAAGACTGGTGCACCCCACGGGATATATTAGGTCTGATAAATGCATTATCTAAGAGATCCTTCAACTGATATTTAAATTATCTGAGTTTTGTTAGTGCTATTATTTATATCGGAATAGATATAGGCTGAGTATTTGGAAGAAGATCAATACCAATGTCTATTTCCCTTTTGGGAGGAATTCCAGGAAAATCATTGGGAAAGACATCTAAATATTCATTCATGACTAGGATGGAATCCATACTGGGAGTTTCAGAACTAGTGTCCTTAACACAAACAAGATGATAAACACATCTCTTAGATATCAATTTCACTGCCCGAAAGTAGGAAAATGTTGACCTCTAAAAGCTAAAGTGCAACCCCTCCACTCTAGGATAGGTTTATTCAAAAACTGGAATTGGACTATTCTTTTTTTCCACTTGACTGTGGCATAAAAGGAATGAAGCCAATCCATGCCAATAATGACATTAAAATAAGTCATTTCTAAGTCGACTAAGTCTGCTAAAGTAACTTTCTGAAATATCATAATCAGGCAGTTACTATATACCCACCAGGCTATGATGGTTTTACCCACTAGGGTAGAGACTGAAAAAGGGATCTTCTAGAATTTTGGGACTAGTTCCAAAATCTCCTGTTATATAAGAAGTAAGAAAAAACAAAAAATCTCCTAGATGTAGCAAAGAATAAACATGCACATAAAATATCTGTAATGTACAAGTAACTACATCAAGCGAATTTTCCTAATCTTGTTGTGATTGGAGAGCATAAATTTGATTTGGTAATTACCCACTAGTATTGATAGAGGTGGCACCCTACTGCTTTAGGCAACTAGACTAAGCTGAGGAACAGTTCTGCTGACCCTGAGGACCAGGCTGAGGACAAACTCTTACTCTATTGCCTGGCTTACCACATCTGAAAAAAATACCTCTGTCAACTCTGCAAATACCCTAATGGAGGTTTTCATAAGTTTGGCAAAGAGGACAGGTATGGGCATTGCTAACACTGACCTAAGACTTAGAGCTTGGTGCTCTATCTCTGTTATCATCTCTAAATCTAGGAGCTAGAGCAGTAGCTAAAGAAAGAGCTGAAAATGATGACTTAGGATAAAATTGAGAATGGTTTCCTCCTTCTTATTTGGGCTGGGCAAAGTTGAAACTACCTATCCTTTCTCTCTTATTCTGTTTATCCCTCATCTTAATGTTTTGCTCTTCTATCTGCTGAGCATGGGTCATAAGCTTTTCTATGTTCATGTTACTATTAAACATCGCGGACGTACACTCATGGCCTACACAATCATTCACCCCAGAAATAAACTTATTGTATTAGCCTTGTTATCTGCAACCACATGAAGAGCATATACAGCTAATTGAGTAAACTTAAGGGAATACTCTTTCACTGTCATGTTTCCCTTCTGGAGGTTGATAAATTATAATACTTTAGATTCTCTTATCTCTTGGGGAAATAATATATCAAAGAATGCTGAAGCAAACTCCTCCCACTTAATAGGCCCTACATCTACAACCCTCTATGACTTCTACTATTTGTACAAAGTGTGAACAACATCGTACAACTTATATGTAGCTAGCTCTGCATTCTCACTAGAAGTAACATCCATGATATCCGCAATATTCTGAACTTGATCAATAAATTCCTGAGGGTCCTTATCAAACTTAGATCCAAAATTGGATAGAGGATTCATTATCCTGAATGCAACTGAATTGGATACTAGGTTAGCACAAAAGACAACTTATTGTTCATTTTGAGCAGCAACTGAGTGAGCAAAATTAGTGAATATAGCTCTAAACTCTACAAAAGAGACATGTTTTCCCAAAGGATCTTCGAGCTGAGGGATGGGCTGATTCTCGTTTCTTCTTTTTGGAGGCATATTCTGTAAAACAAAGGGAGAAATGGATTAGATTGAGAGATTGACTTGATATTATGCTCGCTAGCATGGCATGAATACTGAAAGAAGGGAAACTATTCTGGAAATATCTTATAGCCTCCTGCCCATAAATATGGTGCACAACACACCCATGTATAATACTCTACCAAATGCAGCTTTGAAACTTCCTAGGACACTAATGAAGCTTAGGCTCTGATATCAACTTTGTAACTCCCCAAATCTAGTACCTGAAGTGCTACATGATGCTGATGACCCTAAAGGACCACAAGCTAACCAATAACTGATATTTGTACCTGAACACTGCATAATATACTATAAAAATATAGAAATAAAGGTTGTAAGGCTGTGAGGTTCAAAACTATAATATAACTGATAAAACATAACATATGGATGGGGTATGAAATACTAAAAACAACTAAAATAAACTATCTGAACATACTGTAGTCTGAAAAGCCTCTAACTGACTGAACTATCTGAATAAGGAGTTGATAGGACATGTCCTTTAACTAATTCCAAATAATAAATTAATTAATAATATAATAAAGTAATGTTCATGTCCTCGAAGGATGAGGACTTACTGCTAACTATGACTGCCGACACTGTAATGCTACTCATACTTAGGAGCTCGTTCTTCTGAACCTATGGTATAAAATACCATAGCGCAAATGCGTTAGTATGTTTTAATATACTGGTATTCATGTGAGGTAGGCTAAATATAAAAGGGTTCATATGCATAAACTATACTAAATGACTGCATAGCATGAATATGGGAATACATACATGACTACATAATAACTATAACTGAGTTCGTGATAACATAAATACTATGTCTGAGTACTAGTAACATAAGATACTGATTATTTATATAATTAAAATAAATGATACTGAGCTACTATATCTGACAGTCTAGGTTTTGATGGAATTAGCGGAGTTCCATACAGTTCTGAGCTGACTGTATCTGACAGTCCTAAATCTTATAGTACTATTGGAGTTTTATTACTGAGACTGAATGACTATATCTAATAGTCCTAATTCTACATTGAAACTATAGAAATAGTCATCTAATAGACATACCCCAAATAATGCAATATAGCTGAGTTGGGGTCCAATTTGTAATACCGTGACACTGGTAAGGAAAATCTATGAGTAACCATCGTATAATAGGTATCTATCATGAGAACGGTGGGAACCTCATAAAATAGGTTATACCACCCCATCTACCCTTATATAATAGGCTGCAATGTCTCATCCTTAGCTGGCTACATAGTTCTGTAATGCAAGGATTGCTTCTAAGAATCACACCCTCATATAAGTGGTGGGTTCCCATCCTTGGGTTTTATCGGTGATAATTACTACTCCCATCTGAATAGACGCTGAACATTATTAATTGAACTAACTAGACAGAGTTAGCAGAGTACAATTGACTGATGGATTACTACATAGATTACTGAGTTTTTCCTAAGTCATGAGACTAAAAGAATTTTATAGATCATTTCTTAACATAAGTATATCGTAAACTTGACACTGATTCTAGATGCATAGCTAAATTTTTGTGTACAAGTACCCCTAGGACTCGATAGAAGAAAACTGATAGAGCATGACTTTCTTGAATACATGGTCAACATCACAATCCATAATATAATAAGTTAGAGATTTCATGAAGTACAAGTTCTAAAGAACTGCAAGGGTTACACATGTATCTATAATTTATTGACTAAGACATTTCATCAAATATTTGACATGTATAAACTTGTAAATGATTGGACATTTCATTTTATCAAACAAGTATGGCACTTTTCGTTCACATACGTATTTAATCGAATGCATAGGGATCTGGTTATACAATCATCAACACATCTAATAATCATGAATACATCAATCAACGTGTAAATTTAAGGGTTTATTATGATTATTATGAAAATCACCACATCCTAAGGTCAATATTTGGAATATGTAATTTGAAACATGAATCAAAACCCTACAACATTATGAACATGAATTTCAATTCAATATATCTCATGAACATTAATAAATACATAAATCTTGGATTTTGAAAAGAGATTTTTGAGCTTCATAGGTGAAAGGGACCCATGTATCAACACATGACATACCTTGATTGTGAGTTTCTTGAATTTCTTTGACTTGAAAAAATTAGAATCTCTTAGTTTCTTCAAGAACGATTTGGATCTTCTTTCTTGGGGATTATCTTTGAGAGAAAACACAAACTTGATATTGTAGATGGATAATGAAGTTATGGGCTATGGTCTGGCATAATTAGGGGTTAAAATAGGTGGAAAAAGACCCAAATACCCTTTTAAAATAGCTTAGAATTTGATGAATAGGATCTGTGAGGGCTCCTGCGATGGTCTATCATTGGCTTGATAGTTCGTCATTTTGACCATCACACCTGGGCTAGAGTCAGGCTAGAATAGAGACTCACTGCGTTAGTAGCGACGACTTGGGTGAAAGTCCATTAGAATCTCGATGGTCCATCAACTTAGCCAGAAGGACTATTGGCCAAAGACTAACTTGTCCATCGTACCTTAGCTAGAATACTAACTTAGCACCTTATCTACTATGGTCTAGGCAACGGTCCATTGCTAGAGTGATAGTCTGTCGACCTGCCCATTATAACTAGGAGGTTCTGACAGCTCTTGGTAAAACATCCATAACTTTTTACTTTGCTAATGGATTTTGATGAAATTGGTATCATTGGAAATTTAATACAACTTAAATAATGAACATTTATAAAAACATAAATCCTGGATTTTAAAAAAGAGATTCTTGAGTTTATGGGTTAAAGAGACCGATGAATCAACACCTGACATAACTTGATTGTGAGTTTCTTGAAGTTCTTATACTAGAAGGAATTGGAATCTGTTAGTTTTTTGAAGATGGATTTAGATTTTTTTCTAGGATATTATCTTTGAGAGAAAATGCTAGTTTGATATTATAGATGGATAACAAAGTTATGGGCTATGATCTGGCATAATGAAGGGTTAAAACGGGTGGAAAAAACCCAAATACGCATTTTGAAATGGCTTAGAATTCATTGAATGGGATCTGTGATGGCTCGTGTGATGGTCCATTACTGGCTCGACAGTCCATAGTTCTGACCATCGCACTTGAGCAAAAATAGGGAATCATTGCATTAGTAGCGATGGCTTGGGTGATGGTCCATCGCAAGTTTGATGATGCAGTAACCTATCTGCCGTACCTTAGCCAGAAGACTGACTTACTGCCTGAGTTTCGATGGGCTAGCTGAATGGTCGATCACTAAATTGATGGTCCGTTTACCTGCTCGTTGCACTTGTGTGGTTCTGACAGCTCTTGGGAAAATGTCCATAATTTTTTAATTTGATACTAGATTTGGACGAAATTTGTATCTTTCAAACTAATTTAATTTAAATCATGAGCATTCATAAATGCACAAATCATGGATTTTGAAAAGAGATTCTTGAGCTTTATAAGTGAAAAGTACCCATGAATAAACACCTGACATAGCTTGATTGTGGGTTTTCTATAGTTTTTGGACTTGAAGAACTTGGAATCTCTTAATTTCTTGAAGAAGGATTTGGATCTTGTTTCTTGGTGATTATCTTAGAGAGAAAACCCTCTTTTGATATTGTAGATGGATAATGATGTGATAGGCTATGGTCTAGTATAATTAGGGGTTAAAATGAGTGAAAAAAGACCCAAATACACTTTTAAAAATTGCTTAGAATTTGCTGAATGGGATCTATGATGACTCATGCAATGGTTCATCGTTGGCTTGATGGTTCGTTGTTCTGACAATCGCACCAGGGCCAGAACAGGGACTCACTACCTAAGTAGAGACGGTTTGGGCAATAGTCCTTCGCAAGATCGATAGTCCATCAACTTGTTTGTTGTACCATAGCTAGAAGAATGGCTTACTTACTTAGTTGTAAAGGTCTAGGCGATGGTATGTCACAACATCGATGGTTTATTGACTTGCCGTCGCACCTGGGCGGTTCTGACAGCTCATGGTAAAACCTCCATAAATTTTTACTCTGATATTGGAATTGTACAAAATTAGTATCATTGGAAAGCTAGTTCAATTTAAATCATGAACATTCATAAATACACAAATCTTGGATTTTGAAAGAGATTCTTGAGCTTTATGGGTGAAAGGTCTCCACGAATCAATATTTGGCATTTCTTGATTATGGGTTTCTTTAAGTTCTTAGATTAGATGAACTTGGAATCTCTTAGTTTATTGAAGAAGGATTACGATCTCGTTTCTTGGAGATTATCTTTAAGAGAAAACCCTAGTTTGATATTATAGATGGATAATGAAGTTATAGGCTATGGTCTGGTATAATAAAGGGTTAAAACGGGTGGAAAAAAACCCAAATACCCTTTTAAAAATAGCTTTGAATTCATTGAATGGGATTTGCAATGGCTTGTGTGATGGTCCATTGCTGGCTCGATAGTCCATGGTTCTTACCGTCGCACTTGAGCAACAATAGGGACTCGCTGCCTTAATAGGGATGCCTTGGGCGATGGTCTGTCGCAAGTTTGATGGTGCACTAACCTGTCTATTTCACCTTACACAGAAGACTGACTTACTGCCTTAGCTGCGATGGGCTAGGCGACGGTCCATCATTAAATCGATGGTACATCGACCTACTCATCGCACTTGGGTGGTTCTGATAGCTCTCGGTAAAATGTCCATAAAATTTTACTTTAATACTTGATTTGGACGAAATTTATATCTTTCAAAAACTAATTCAATTTAAATCATGCACATTCATAAATGCACAAATCTTGGATTTTGAAAAGAAATTCTTGAGCTTTATAAGTGAAAAATACCCATGAATCAACACCTGATAGAGCTTGATTGTCTGTTTCTTAAAATTCTTGGACTTAAAGAACTTTGAATCTATTAGTTTCTTGAAGAAGGATTTGATCTTGTTTCTTAGTGATTATCTTTGAGAGAAAACCCTCTTTTGATGTGGTAGATGGATAATGAAGTTATAGGCTATGTTCTGGTATAATTAGGGGTTAAAACGGGTGAAAAAACACCCAAATACACTTTTATAAATTTCTCAGAATTCATTGAATAGGATATGGGATGGCTCATTCAATGATTCATCGCTGGCTTGATGGTTCATCATTCTGATGATCGTGCCGGGGCCAGAATAGGGAGTCACTGCCTAAGAAGACATGGCTTGGATGAAAGTCCGTCGCAAGCTCGACGGTTCGTTAACCTATCCATTACACCTTAACCAAAAGAATGGATTTTTGCCTTAGCTATGAAGGTCTAGGAAATGGTACATCACTACATCGATGGTTTGTTGAATTGCCCACCGCACCTGGGCAGTTCTGACAGCTCTTGGTAAAACCTTCATAAATTTTTACTCTGATATTGGATTTGGACAAAGTTAGTATCGTTGGAAAGCTAATTCAATTTAAATCATGAAAATTCATAAATACATAAATCTTGGATTTTGAAAAGATATTCTTGAGCTTTATGGGTGAAAGGTCTCCATGAATCAACACCTAACATTCCTTGATTGTGAGTTTCTTGAAGTTCTTAGACTAGATGAGCTTGGAATCTCTTAGTTTGTTGAAGAAGGATTTTGATCTTATTTCTTAGAGATTATCTTTAAGAGAAAACCCTAGTTTGATATTGTAGATGGATAATGAACTTATAATCTATGGTCTGGTATAATGAAGGGTTAAAACGGGTGGAAAAAAACCCAAATACCCTTTTAAAAATAGCTTTGAATTCATTGAATGAGAACTGCAACGGCTCGTGTGATGGTCCATTGCTGGTTCGGCAGATGATAGTTTTGATCATCACACTTGAGCAAAAATAGGGACTCACTGCCTTAGTAGTGATGTCTTGGGCGACGGTCCATCATAAGAACGATGGTGTACTAACCTTTCTATTGCACCTTAGCCAAAAGACAGACTTACTACCTTAGCTGTGATGGCTCTGACAACTCTCCGTTAAATGTCCATAACATTTTACTTTGATACTTGGTCTGGACAAAATTTGTATATTTCAAACTGAAATTCAATTTAAATCATGAACATTTATAAATGCACAAATCTTCAATTTTGAAAAGAGATTCTTGAGCTTTATAAGTGAACAGTACCCATGAATCAACACCTGATATAGCTTGATTGTCAGTTTCTTAAATTTGTTGGACTTGAAGAACTTTGAATCACTTAGTTTCTTGAAAAAGGATTTGGATCTTGTTTCTTGGTGATTATCTTTGAGAGAAAACCCTCTTTTGATACTGTAGATGGATAATGAAGTTATAGGTTATGGTCTGGTACAATTAAGGGATAAAACGAGTGAAAAAAGACCCAAATACACTTTTATAAATTGCTTAGAATTTGCTAAACGGGATTTGTGATGGCTCATACAATAGTTCATCGCTGGCTCGATGGTTCATCATTCTGATAATCGCACCAGGGCTAGAATAGGGAGTCATACCTAAGAAGACATGGCTTGGGCAACAGTCCATCATAAGCTCGATGGTCTGTCAACCTGTCCGTTGCACCTTAACTAGAAGAATGGCTCTCTGCCTCAGCTGTGAAGGTCTAGGCAATGGTACGTCACTACATCGATGGTTTTTTGACTTGCCCACCACACCTGGGCGGTTCTGACAGCTCTTGGTAAAACCTCCATAAATTTTTTCTCTAATACAAATTTTGGATGAAGTTAGTATCATTGAAAAGCTAATTCAATTTAAATCATGAACATTCATAAATACATAAATCTTGGATTTTGAAAAGAGATTCTTGAGTTTTATGGGTGAAAGGTGTCCACGAATCAACACCTGACATTCCTTGATTGTAAGTTTCGTGAAGTTCTTGGACCTGAAGAACGTGAAATCTCTTAGTTTCTTGAAAAAGGACTTGGATCTTGTTTCTTGGGGATTATCATTGAGATAAAACCCTTTTTTGATTTTGTAGATGGATAATGAAGTTATGGGCTATGGTCTGGCATAATTAGTGGATAAAACGAATGGAAAAAGACCCAAATACAGTTTTAAAAATGGCTTAGAATTCATTGAACGGGATTTGTGATGGCTTATACATTGGTTCATCGCTGGCTCGATGGTTAGTCATTCTGACCAGTGCAGTAGGGCCAGAATAGGGACTCACTTTCTTAGAAACGATGGCTTGGGTGATGGTCCATCGCAAGCTTAATGGTCCGTCAACCTGCCTGTTATATCTTAACCAGAAGATTGGCTTACTACCTTAGGTCTGATGGTCTAGGCGATGGTACGTCACTGCATCGATGGTCTGTCGACCTGCCTGTTGCACCTAGGTGGTTTTGATATCTCTTGGTAAAACATCTATAAATCTTTACTCTGATACTTGATTTGGACAAAATTTGTATTGTTGGAAGGGTAATTCAATTTAAATCACGAACGTTCAGAAATACACAAATCTTGGATTTTGAAAAGTGATTATTGAGATTTATGGGTGAAATGTCTCCATGAATCAACACCTGACATACCTTTATTGTGTGTTTCTTAAAGTTCTTGGACTTGAAGAACTTGGAATCTCTTAGTTTCTTGAAGAAGGATTTGGATCTTATTACTTGGGGATTATCTATTAAAGAAAACCCTAATTTCATGTTATATATGGATAATGAAATTATGGTCTATGGTCTAGTATAATTAGGGGTTCAAATGGGTGGAAAAAGATTTAAATACCCTTCTAAAAATGGCATAGAATTCACTGAACGGGATTTGTGATGTCTCGTGCGATGGTCCATCACATGCTCGATAGTTCATTATTCTGATCATTTTTTTAGGTACGATTGTCTAGGCAATGGTCCATCCCTATATCAATGGTTCGTTGACTTACCCGTCGCACCTTGGTAGTTCTGATAGCTCTCGATAAAACGTCCATTACTTTTTATTTTGATACCGAATTTGGTTGGAATCGGTATTGTTTTAAAGCTTATTCAATTTAAAATGGGATCATTTATATATAAACAATTTTTGGATTTTGAACAGATATTCTTGAGCTTTATGGGTGAGAGGAACCCATGAATCAACACATAACATACCTTGATTGTAAGTTTCTTAAAGTTCTTGGACTTGAAAAACTTGAAAAATCTTAGTTTCTTGTAGAATGATATGGATCTTGTTTCTTAGGATAATATTTTAGATAAAACCTTAATTTGATATTTTAGATAGATAATGAAGTTAGGGGCTATAGTCTGGTATGAAACGGGTTCGAAAAAACCGAAATACCCTTTTAAAAATGGCTTAGAATTCACTGAACGGGATCTGGGATGTCTCGTGCGATGGTCGGTCACTGGATCGATGGTCCGTCATTCTAACTGTTGCACCAGGGCAACAATAGGGACTCACTATGTTAGTAATGATGGCTTGGACAACGGTCCATCGCAAGATCAATGGTCCATCAACCTTGTAGTTGTAACTTAATCAAAACACTAACTTAGTGCCTTAGCTACGACTATCTAGGCAATGCTCCGTCGACCTAATAGTCGACACTTGGGCTGTTTTGACATCTCTCGGTAAAACATCCATAACTTTTTTCTCTGTTACCATATTTTGATGAAATTGGTATCGTTGTAAAGCTAATTAAATTTAAATCATAAACATTCATAAATAAGCAATTTTACAGATTTTGAAAAGAGATCTTGAGATTTATGGTTAAAAGAAACCCATGAATCTACACATGACATACCTTGATTGTTAGATTCGTGAAGTTCTTAGACTTGAAGAACTTGGAATGTACTAGTTTATTGAAGAAGGATTTGGATCTATTTTCTTGGTGATTATCTTTGAGACGAAACCAAAATATCATGTTTTAGATGGATAATAAAGTCATGGGCTGTGTTCTGGTACATTTATGGGTTAAAACGGGTGGAAAAAAACCCAAATAACATTTTAAAAATGACTTACAATTTGCTAAACCCGTCATTGAGTCGATGATATGTCATTCGGACCGTCGTACCTCGACCAGAATAAGGACTCACTTCCTTGATAACAACGGCTTGAGCGATGGCCCATCACAAGTTTGACAGTCTGTCAACCTGTCCGCCGCACCTTAGCCAGAAGACTAACTTACTTTCTTAGCTACGATGGTCTAGGCGATGGTCCATCACTATAATAATGGTCCGTCGACCTGCTCGTCGCATTGGACGGTTGTGACAATGCTCCGTAAAACATCCATAACTTTTTTCTTTGATACCAAATTTGGACAAAATTGGTATCATTGGAAAGGTAATTTAATTTAAATCTTGTATTTTAAAAGAGATTCTCGAGTTTTATGGATGAAAGGTGTACATGAATTAACACCTGACATTCCTTGATTGTAAGTTTCGTGAAGTTCTTGGACCTGAAGAACTTAAAATCTCTTAGTATCTTGAAGAAGGACTTGGATCTTGTTTCTCGGGGATTATCTTTGAGATAAAACCCTTTTTTGATGTTATAGATGGATAATGAAGTTATGGGCTATGGTCTAGCATAATTAGTGGTTAAAAAGAATGGAAAAAGACCTAAATACAATTTTAAAAATGGCTTAGAATTCATTGAACGGGATCTGCGATGGCTCATACAGTGGTTCATTGCTGGATTGATGGTTAGTCATTCTGACCAGCGCAGTAGGGCCAAAATAGGGACTCACTTTCTTAGAAAAGATGGCTTGGGTGATGGTCCATCGCAAGCTTGATGGTTCGTCAACCTACCCGTTGCACCTTAACCAGAAGATTGGCTTACTACCTTAGGTCTGATGGTCTAGGCGATGGTACGTCACTACATCGATGGTCTGTCGACCTGCCTGTTGCACCTGGGCGGTTCTGATATCTCTTGGTAAAACATCTATAAATCTTTACTCCGATACCTGATTTGGATGAAATTTTTATCAATGGAAGGGTAATTCAATTTAAATCACGAACGTTCAGAAATACACGAATCTTGGATTTTGCAAAGTGATTATTGAGATTTATGGGTGAAATGTCTCCATGAATCAACACCTGACATACCTTTATTGTGTGTTTCTTAAAGTTCTTGGACTTGAAGAACTTGGAATCTCTTAGTTTCATGAAGAAGGATTTGGACCTTATTACTTGGGGATTATTTATTAAAGAAAACCCTAATTTCATGTAATAGATGGATAATGAAATTATGGTCTATGGTTTAGTATAATTAGGGGTTCAAATGGGTGGAAAAAGATTTGAATACCCTTATAAAAATGGCATAGAATTCAATGAATGGGATTTGCGATGTTTGGTGAGATGATCCATCACTTGCTCGATAGTTCATTATTCTGACCGTTGCTTTAGCTGCGATAGTCTAGGCAATGGCCCATCCCTAGATCAATGGTTCGTTGAACTACACGTCACACCTTGGCAGTTCTGATAGCTCTCGATAAAACGTCCATTATTTTTTATTTTGCTACCGGATTTGGATGGAATCGGTATTGTTGTAAAGCTAATTTAATTTAAAATAGGAACATTCATATATAAACAATTTTTTGGTTTTGAAGAGATATTCTTGAGCTTTATGGGTGAAAGGAACTCATGAATCAACACATAACATACCTTGATTGTAAGTTTCTTGAAGTTCTTGGACCTGAAGAACTTGAAATATCTTAGTTTCTTGTAGAATGATATGGATCTTGTTTCTTGGGGATTATATTTGAGATAAAAACTTATTTTGATATTGTAGATAGATAATGAAGTTATGGGCTATAGTTTGGTATAATTAGGGGTTTAAATGGGTGGACAAAAACCCAAATACCCTTTTAAAAGTGGCTTAGAATTCGCTGAACGGGATATGGGATGGCTCGTGCGATGGTCGGTCGCTGGATCGATGGTCCTCATTCTAACATCCAGGTCAACAATAGGGACTCACTATGTTAGTAGTGATGGCTTGGACAACGGTCCGTTGCAAGATCAATGGTCTATCAACCTGGCAGTTGCAACTTAATCAAAACACTAACTTAGTGCCTTAGGTACAACTATCTAGGCAATGCTCCATCGACCTAATAGTCGACACTTGGGCTGTTAATAACTTTTTTCTCTATTACCAGATTTGGATGAAATTGGTATCGTGGTAAAGCTAATAATATTCAAATCATAAACATTCATAAATACACAATTTACAAATTTTGAAAAGAGATCTTGAGATTTATGGTTAAAAGAAACCTAAGAATCAACACATGACATACCTTGATTGTTAGATTCTTGAAGTTCTTAGACTTGAAGAACTTGGAATATATTAGTTTATTGAAGAAGGATTTGGATCTTTTTTCTTGGTGATTATCTTTGAGACGAAACCAAAATATGATGTTTTAGATGGATAATAAAGTCATGGGTTGTGTTCTTGTATATTTATGGGTTAAAACGGGTGGAAAAACACCCAAATAAAATTTTAAAAATGATTTATAATTTGGTAAAACCATCACTGACTCGATGATACGTCATTCTGACCGTCGTTCCTCGACCAGAATAAGGACTCACTTCCTTGATAACAACGGCTTGAGCGATGGCCCATCACAAGTTTGACAGTCTGTCAACCTGTCCGCCGCACCTTAGCCAGAAGACTAACTTACTTTCTTAGCTGTGATGGTCTAGGCGATGGTCCATCTCTATATTAATGGTCCGTCGACCTGCTCGTTGCATGTGGGCAGTTGTGACAATGCTCCGTAAAACATCCATAACTTTTTTCTTTGATACCAAATTTTGAAAAAATTGGTATAGTTTGTAAGGTAATTTAATTTAAATCATGAACATTCATAAATACACAAATATTGTATTTTGAAAAGAGATTCTTGAGTTTTATGGGTAAAAAGTGTCCATGAATCAACACCTGACATTCCTTGATTGAAAGTTTCGTGAAGTTCTTGGACCTGAAGAACATGAAATCTCTTAGTTTGTTGAAGAAGGACTTGGATCTTGTTTCATGGGGATTAGCTTTGAGATAAAACCCTTTTTTGATGTTATAGATGGATAATGAAGTTATGGGCTATGGTCTGGCATAATTAGTGGTTAAAACGAATGGAAAAAGACCCAAATACAGTTTTAAAAATGGCTTAGAATTCATTGAATGGGATCTGCGATGGCTCATACAATGGTTCATCGGTGGCTCGATGGTTAGCCGTTCTGACCAGCGAAGTAGGGCCAGAATAGGGACTCACTTTCTTAGAAAAGATGGCTTGGGTGATGGTCCATCGCAAGCTTGATGGTCCGTCAACCTGCCCGTTGCACCTTAACAAGAAGATTGGCTTCCTACCTTAGGTCTGAGGGTCTAGGCGATGGTACGTCACTACATCAATGGTCTGTCGACCTGCCTGTTACACCTGGACAGTTCTGATATCTCTTGGTAAACCATCTATAAATCTTTACTCTGATACCTGATTTGGACGAAATTTGTATCGTTGGAAGGGTAATTCAATTTAAATCACGAACGTTCAGAAATACACAAATCTTGGATTTTGAAAAGTGATTATTGATATTTATAGGTGAAATGTCTCCATGAATCAACACCTGACATACCTTTATTGTGTGTTTCTTAAAGTTCTTGGACTTGAAGAACTTGAAATCTCTTAGTTTCATGAAGAAGGATTTGGATCTTATTACTTGGGGATTATCAATTAGAGAATACCCTAATTTCATGATATAGATGGATAATGAAATTATGGTCTATGGTCTAGTATAATTAGGGGTTCAAATGGGTGGAAAAAGATTTAAATACCCTTATAAAAATGGCATAGAATTCACTGAACGGGATTTGCGATGTCTCGTGCGATGGTCCATCACTTGCTCGATAGTTCATTATTCTTACCGTTCCTTTAGCTGTGATAGTCTAGGCAATGGTCCATCCCTAGATCAATGGTTCATTGACCTACACATCGCACCTTGGCAGTTCTGATAGCTCTCGATAAAACGTCCATTACTTTTTATTTTGCTACCGGATTTGGATGGAATCGGTATTGTTGTAAAGCTAATTCAATTTAAAATAGGAACATTTATATATAAACAATTTTTGGAATTTGAACAGATATTCTTGAGCTTTATCGGTGAAAGGAACCCATGAATCAACACATAACATACCTTGATTGTAAGTTTCTTGAAGTTCTTGGACTTGAAGAACTTGAAATATCTTAGTTTCTTGTAGAATGATATGGATCTTGTTTCTTGGGGATTATATTTTAGATAAAACCTTAATTTGATATTGTAGATAGATAATGAAGTTATAGGCTATAGTCT
>JAPEIP010000009.1:40702067-40753602 GCA_026120095.1 Capsicum chinense
GGTGAAAGGAACCCATGAATCAACACATAACATACCTTGATTGTAAGTTTCTTGAAGTTCTTGGACTTGAAGAACTTGAAATATCTTAGTTTCTTGTAGAATGATATGGATCTTGTTTCTTGGGGATTATATTTTAGATAAAACCTTAATTTGATATTGTAGATAGATAATGAAGTTATAGGCTATAGTCTGGTATAATTAGGGGTTGAAACGGGTGGAAAAAAACCCAAATACCCATTTAAAAATGGCTTAGAATTCGTTGAACGGGATCTGTGATGGCTCGTGCGATGGTCGGTCGCTAGATCGATGGTCCTCATTCTAACTGTTGCACCAGGGCAACAATAGGGACTCACTATGTTAGTAGTGATGGCTTGGACAACGGTCCATCGCAAGATCAACGATCCATCAACCTGGCAGTTGCAACTTAATCAAAATACTAACTTAGTGCCTTAGCTACGACTATCTAGGCAATGCTCCATCGACCTACTAGTCGACACTTGGGCTGTTTTGACATCTCTCGGTAAAAAATCCATAACTTTTTTCTCTGTTACCAGATTTGGATGAAATTGGTATCGTGGTAAAGCTAATTAAATTCAAATCATAAACATTCATAAATACACAATTTACAAATTTTGAAAAGAGATATTGAGATTTATGGTTAAAAGAAACCCAAGAATCAACACATGACATACCTTGATTATTAGATTCTTGAATTTCTTAGACTTGAAGAACTTGGAATATATTAGTTTATTGAAGAAGGATTTGGATCTTTTTTCTTGGTGATTATCTTTGAGATAAAACCAAAATATGATGTTTTAGATGGATAATAAAGTCAAGGGCTGTGTTCTTGTATATTTATGGGTTAAAACGGGTGGAAAAACACCCAAATAAAATTTTAAAAATGATTTACAATTTGGTAAAACCATCACTGACTCGATGATACGTCATTCTGACCGTCGTTCCTCGACTAGAATAAGGACTCACTTCCTTGATAACAACGGCTTGAGCGATGGCCCATCACAAGTTTGACAGTCTGTCAACCTCTCCGTCGCACCTTAGCCAGAAGACTAACTTACTTTCTTAGCTGCGATGGTCTAGGTGATGGTCCATCGCTATATTAATGGTCCGTTAACCTGCTTGTCGCATGTGGGCGGTTGTGACAATGATCCGTAAAACATCCATAACTTTTTTCTTTGATACCAAATTTGGACAAAATTGGTATCGTTGGAAAGGTAATTTAACTTAAATCATGAACATTCATAAATACACAAATATTGTATTTTGAAAATAGATTCTTGAGCTTTGTGGATGAAATAGACACATGAATCAACACATGACAAACCTTTATTATGAGTTTCTTGAAGTTCTTGGACTTGAAGATCTTGGAAAATCTTAGTTTCTTGTAGAAGGATTTGGATCTTGCTTCATAGGGATTATCTTTGAGAGAAAATCCTAATTTGATATTGTAGTTAGATAATGAAGTTATGGGCTATGGGATGGTATAATTAGGGGTTAGAACGGGTGGAAAAGGACCCAAATACCTTTTTAAAAATCACATAGAATTCGCTGCAAGGGATCTGCGATGGCTCGTGTGATGGTCCATCTATGGCTCAATAGTCCATCATTCTGGCCGTCACACCTGGGCCAGATTCAGGCTAGAATAGGGACTCACTACCTTAGTAGTGATGGCTTGGTTGATGGTTCATCACAAGCTCGATGGTCCGTCAATATGTCCATCGCACCTTAGCTAGAAGACTGACTTATTGCCTTAGCTGTCATGGTCTAGGCAACGGTCCGTCGCAAGATCGACAGTCTATCAACCTTCCCAACATAAATAGGAGGTTCTAATAGGTCTCTGTAAAACATCCATAACTTTTTACTCCAATAATAGATTCGGACGAAATTGGTATCATTTGAAATTTAATACAACTTATATCATGAACATTCATAAATACACAAAGCTTTGATTTTAAAAAGAGATTCTTGATAGTTAAGGGTTAAAAGGACACATGAATCAACACTTGACATACTTTTATTGTGAATTTCTGTAAGTTCTTGGAATGGAAGAACTTGGAATCTCTTAGTTTCTTGAAGATGGATTGGATCTTGTTTCTTAGAGATTATCTTTGAGAGAAAACCCTAGTTTAATGTTGTAGATGGATAATGAAGTTATGGGCTATGGTTTAGTATAATTAAGGGTTAAAATGGGAGGAAAAAACACAAATACAGTTTTTAAAATGGCTTAGAATTCATTGAATGGGATCTGCGATGGCTTGTTTGATGTTCCATTGCTGGCTCAACAGTCCGTAGTTCAGACTGTGACACTTGAGCCAGAATAGGGACTCAATGCCTTAGTATTGATGGCTTGGGTGACCGTCCGTCGCAAGTTTGATGGTACGTTAACCTGTCCGTGGCACCTTAGCCAGAAGAATGACTTACTTCTTTGGCTGCGACTGGCTAGGCGATGGTCCAATCAGTAAATCGATGGTCCATCGACCTGCTCGTTGCACTTTGGCGATTCTAACAGCTCTCGATAAAATGTAAATAACTTTTTACTTCAATTCTAGATTTGGACGAAATTTGTGTCTTTTGAAAGTTAATTAAATTTAAATCTTGAACCTTCATAAATGCATAAATTTTGGATGTTGAAAAGATATTCTTGTGGTTTATGGGTGAAAAGTACACATGAATCAACACGTGACACACCTTGATTGTGAGTTTCTTAAAGTTCTTGGACCGGAAGAACTTGGAATCTCTTAGTTTCTTGAAGAAGGATTTGTGATCTTTTTTCTTGGTGATTATGTTTGAGAGAAAACCCTCTTTTGATGTTGTAGAATGATAATGAAGTTATGGGTTATGGTCCGGTATAATTAGGGGTTAAAAAGGGTGAAAAAAGACCCAAATACACTTTTAAAAATGGCTTAGAATTTGCTAAACGGTATCTGTGATGGATCATGGGATGGTTCATCGAGGGTTAGACGGTTCATTATTCTGACCATTGCACCAGGGCTAGAAGAGGGACTCACTACCTTAGAAGAGACGGCTTGGGTGACAGTCCATCACAAGTTCAATAGTCTGTTGACCTGTCTGTTGCACCTTCGCCAGAAGAATGGATTACTACCTCACCTGTGAAGGTCTAGGAGATGGTACATCACTACATCAATGGATTGTCGACTTACCCACGAACCTGGGCAGTTCTTATAGATCTTGGTAAAATCTTCATAAATTTTTACTCCGATACCCAATTTGGATGAAGTTAGTATCATTAGAAAGATAATTCAACTTAAATCATAATCATTCATAAATACACAAATCTTGGATTTTTAAAAAAGATTCTTGAGCTTTATGGGTGAAAGGTTTCCATAAATCAACACCTGACATACCTTAATTGAGAGATTCTTAAAGTTCTTGAACTTTAAGAACTTGGAATCTCTTAGTTTCTTGAAGAAGGATTTTTATCTTGTCTCTAGGGAATTATCTTTGAGAGAAGACCCTTTTTTTATGTTGTAGATAAATAAAGAAGTTATGGGCTAAGGTCTCGCATAATTAGTGGTTAAAATGGATGGCAAAAAATTAGAATACACTTTTAAAAATGGCGGACAATTTGATGAATGGGATCTACAAAGACTCATGCAATGGTTCATTACTGGCTCGATGGTTCGTTGTTCTGACCATCGTACTAGGGCCAAAATAGGGACTCACTTCCTTAGAAGAGACGGCTTGGGCGACGGTCCGTCAAACTTTCCGTTGCACCTTAGCCAGAAGATTGGCTTACTGCCTCAGTTGTGATTATCTAAGTGATGGTACGTCACTACATCGATGGTCTGTGAACCAGCCCGTCGCACCTGGCGGTTCTGACAGCCTTTGGAAAAACATCCATAAATTTTTACTCCGATACCAGATTTGGATTAAATTAATATCATTGGAAAGATAATTCAATTTAAATCATGAACATTCATAAATACACAAATATTTGATTTTGAGAAGAGATTCTTCAGCTTTATGGGTGAAAGATCTCCATGAATCATCATCTGACATACCTCGATTGCGAGTTTCTTAAAGTTCTAGGATTTGAAGAACTTGGAAACTCTTAGTTTCTTGAAGAAGGATTTGTATCTTGTTTCTTAGGGATTATGTTTTAGAGAAAACCCTAATTTGATGTTGTAGATGGATTATAAAGTTATGGGCTATGGTTTTGTATAATTAGGGGTTAAGAAGGGTGGGAAAAGATCCAAATACCCTTTTAAAAATGGCTTCTAATTTACTGAACGAGATCTTGGATAGCTCGTGCGATGGTCCATCGCTGGCTAGACAGTCCATCATTCTGATCTTTGCATTAGCTGCGATAATCTAGGCGACGGTCCATCACTAGATCGACGGTCCATCGACCAACTCATCGCACCTTGGCAGTTCTGACAACTCTCAGTAAAATGTCTATAACTTTGTACTCCGATTCCAGATTTGGATAAAATTGGTATTGTTGTAAAGCTAATATAATTTATCATGAACATTAATATATACATAAATTTTAGATTTTGAAAAGAGATTCCTAGGCTTTATGGGTGAAAGGGACCCATGAATCGACATATACACACCTTGATTTTGAGTTTCTTGAAGTTCTTGGACTTGAAGAACTTGAAATCTCTTAGTTTCTTGTAGAAGGCTATGAATCTTGTTTCCTAGGGATTATATTTTAGATAAAAACCTAATTTGATGTCGTAGATAGATAATGAGGTTATGGGCTATGATCTGGTAAAATTAGCGGTTAAAACATGTGGAAAAAGACCCAAATACCTTTTTAAAAATGGCTTATAATTCACTGAATGGGATCTGCGATGGATCATGCGATTGTCGATTGTTGGATCGATTGTCCATCATTCAAACTATTGCACCTATGAAATAATAGGGACTCACTGCATTAGTAGTGACGACTTGGGTGATAGTCCTTCACAAGCTCAACTGCTCGTCAACCTGGCCATCACACATTAACCAGAACACTAACTTACTGCCTTAGCTATGACTGTTTCGGCAACGGTCCATCGACCTATTCATCGACACTTGGGCAGTTCTGACATCTCTCAGTAAAACATTCATAACTTTTTTCTCTGTTACCAGATTTGGATGAAATTGTTATCGTTGTAAAGCTAATTCAATTTAGACCATAAACATTCATAAATACATAATTCTTGGATGTTAAAAAGAGATTCTTGAGATTTATGGATTAAAGAGACCCATGAATGAACAGATATATCTTGAATGTGAATTTCTTGAAGTTCTTGGACTTGAACAAGTTGGAATATCTTAGTTTCTTGAAGAAGGATTTGGATCTTGTTTCTTGGTGTTTATCTTTGAGAGGAAACCCAAATTTGATGTTTTAGACAGATAATAAAGTTATAGACTTTGGTCTGGTATAATTATGGGTTAAAATGGGTGGAAAAAGACACAAATAACCCTTTAAAGATGACTTATAATTTGCTAAACCTGTTAGTGACTCGATGGTTTATCATTCTGACCATCGCATCTCGGCTAGAATAGGGACTCACTTCCTTGATAGAAACGGCTTGGGCGATGGCCTGTCACAAGTTCGACTATCATCAACCGGTGCGCCATACTTTAGGTAGAAGACTAACTTACCACCTTAGCTGTGGTGGTCTACTTGATGGTCCATCGCTAGATCGATGGTCCGTTGACTTACTCGCCGTATGTGGGCCGTTGTGACAACACATAGTAAAACATCCAGACCTTTTTACTCCGATACCATATTTGGACAAAATTGGTATCGTTGGAAGGCTAATTTAATTTAAATCATGAACATTCATAATTACACAAATCTTACACTTTGAAAAGAGATTCTTGAGCTTTGTGGGTGAATTGGACCCATGAATCAACACATGGCATACCTTGATTGTGAGTTTCTTGATGTTCTTGGACTTAAAGAACTTGAAATCTCTTTGTTTTATGTAGAAGGATTAGGATCTTGCTTCATGGGGATTATCTTTGAGAGAAAACCCTAATTTGATGTTGTAGATAGATAATGAAGTTATGGGCTATGGGATGGTATAATTAGGGGTTAGAACGGGTGGAAAAAGACCTAAATACCCCTTTAAAAATGACTTAGAATTCACTGAACGACATCTGCGATGGATCATGCGATGATCCATTGTTGGCTCAACTGTTCGTCGTTCTGTCGATCACTTGGGCCAGAGGGGGCTATGATAGGGACTCACTACCTTAGTAGTGAGGTCTTGGCTGATGGTCCGTGACAAGCTCGATGGTCCGTCAACATGTCCATCACACCTTCGCCAGAAGACTGACTTACTTCCTTAGCTGTGATGGTCTAGGCAACGGTCCATCGCTAAATCGACAGTCTGTTGACCTGTCCGTTGCAACTGGGAGGTTCTATTAGCTCTTGGTAAAACATCAATAACTTTTTACTCCAATAATGTATTTGGACGAAATATGTATCATTGGAATTTTAATACAACTTAAATCAAGAACATTCATAAATACACAAATGATTTATTTTAAAAAGAGATTCTTAAGCTTTATGGGTTAAAGGGACCCATAAATCAACACACGACATACCTTGATTGTGAGTTTCTTGAAGTTCTTAGACTGGAAGAACGTTGAATCTCTTAGTTTTTTGAAGATGGATTTGGATCTTGTTTGTTGGAGATTATTTTTTTAGAGAAAACCCTAGTTTGATGTTGTAGATTGATAATGAAGTTATAGGCTATGGTATGGTATAATTAAGGGTTAAAACGGGTTGAAAAAAACCAAAATACCCTTTTAAAAATGGATTAGAATTCATTGAATAAGTTCTGCAATGGCTCGTCTGATGATCCATTGCTGGCTTGATAGTCCGTAGTTCTTACCATCGTACTTGAGTCAGAATAGGGACTCACTACCCTAGTAGCAACGACTTGGGCAGTGGTCCATCTCAAGTTTGATGGTCTATTAACCTATTCATTGCATCTTAGATAGAAGACTGACTTACTGCCTTAGCTGTGACAGGCTAGGTGATGGTCCATCACTAAATCGATGGTCCGTTGACTTGCTCGTCGCACTTGAGCGGTTCTGACAGCACTTGGTAAAACATCTATAACTTTTTACTTCGATACTAGATTTGGACAAAATTAGTATCTTTGGAAAGCTAATTTAATTTTAATCATGAACATTCATAAATGCACAAATCTTAGATTTTCAAAACAGATTCTTGAGCTTTATAGGTGAAAAGTACCCGTGAATCAACACATGACATATCTTGATTGTGATTTTCTTAATGTTCTTTGACCTGAAGAACTAATAATCTCTTAGTTTCTTGAAGAAGGATTTGGATCTTGTTTCTTGGTGATTATCTTTGAGAGAAAACCCTCTTTTGATGTTATTGATGGATAATGAAGTTATGGGCAATGGTCTGGTATAATTAGGGGTTAAAACAGGTAGAAAAATACCCAAATACACTTTTATAAATTACTTAGAATTCACTGAATGGGATCTACGATGGATCATGCAACTGTTCATCGCTAGCTTGATGGTTCTTCATTTGGACGATCACACCAGGGCCAATAGGGACTCACTGCCTTAGAAGAGATGGCTTGGGCGACAGTCCATCGCCATCTCGATGTTCCGTCAACCTATCCGTTTTTCCTTAGCCAAAAATTGGCTTATTGCTTCAGTTGTGAAGGTCTAGGCGACGGTACGTCATTAGATTAATGGTCTGTCGACCTGCCCATTGCACCTAGGCGGTTCTGATAGCTCTTGGTAAACCCTTCATAAATTTTTACTCTGATACCAAATTTGGACGAAATTAGTATCGTTGGAAAGGTAATTCAATTAGAATCCTGAAAATTAATAAATACACAAATCTAGTATTTTAAAAAGAGATTCTTGAGCTTTATGGGTGAAAGGTCATCATGAATCAACACTTGACATACCTTGATTGTGAGTTTCTTGAAGTTCTTGGACTTGAAGAACTTGGAATCTCTTATTTTCTTGAAGAAGGATTTGGATCTTGTTTCTTGGAGATTACCTTTGAGACAAAACCTTTTGATATTGTAGATGGATAATGAAGTTATGGGCTATGGTCTGGTATAATTAGTGGTTAAAACGGATGGAAAAAGACCGAAATACACTTTTAAAAATGCTTAGAATTTGTTGAACAGGATCTGCGATGGCTCATGCAAAGGTTCATAACTGGCTCAACTGTTCTTCATTCGGACCCTCACACTAGGGCTATAATAGGAACTCACTTCCTTAGAAGAGACAGCTGGGGCGATGGTCCATCGTAACCTCGACGGTCCGTCAACATGTCTATTGTACCTTAGCCAGACGGTTGTGTTACTGCCTCAACTATGATGGTCTAGGTGATGGTACTTCACTATATCGATGGTCTGTCGACCTGCCCATCGCACCTGGGCAATTCTGACAACTCTTGGTATAACGTCCATAAATTTTTACTCCGATATCGGGTATGGATGAAATTAGTATCGTTTGAAAGCTAATTCAATATAAATCATGAACATTCATAAATACACAAATCTTGGATTTTGAAAAGAGATTCTTGATATTTATTGATGAAAGGTGTCTGTTAATCAACACCTGACATACCTTGATAGTGAGTTTCTTAATGTTCTTGGACTTGAAGAACTTGGCATCTTTTAGTTTCATGAAGAAGAATTTGGATCTTTTTTCTTTGGGATTATCTATTAGACAAAACCCTAATATGATATTGTAGATGGATAATAATGTTTTGCGCTATGGTTTGGTATAATTAGGGGTTAAAATCGGTGGAAAAAGACCCAAATACCCTTTTAAAAATGGGTTAGAATTCAATGAATAGGATTTGTGATGGCTCGTGCGATGGTCCATCGCTGGATCGATGGTCCCTCATTCTAACCGTTGTATTAGCTGTGATACTATAGGCGATGGTCCATCACTAGATCGACGGTCCATCGACCTGCTCGTCGCACCTTCGCAGTTCTGGTAGCACTCGGTAAAATTTCCATAAATTTTTACCCCGATACCAGATTTGGATGAAATTGGTATTATTGTAAAGCTAATTCAATTTAAATCATGAATATCCATATATATAGAAATTTTGGATTTTGAAAAGATATTCTTGAGCTTTATGGGTGAAAGGGACCCATGAATACAGACATGACTTAACTTGATTGTGACTTTCTTGAAGTTGTTGAACTTAAAGAACTTGAAATCTATTAGTTTCTTTTAGAAAGATATGGATTTTGTTTCTTGGGATAATACTTTAGATAAAACCCTAATTTGATGTCGTAGATAGATAATAAACTTATGGGCTATGGTCTGGTATAATTAGGGGTTAAATCGGGTGGAAAAAGACCCAGATACACATTTAAAAATGGATAAGAACTCGTTGAACGGGATCTGCGAAAGCTCATATGACGGTCGGTCACAGGCTCGACTGTCCGTCATTCTAATTGTTGCACCTGGGAAAGAATAGGGACTCACTGCGTTAGTAGCGATAGATTGGGCGATGGTCCATCGAAAGCTCGATGGTCTGTCAACCTGGCTGTCGTACCTTAAATAGAACACTAACTTAATACCTTAGCTACGATTGTCTAGGCAACGGTCCATTGACCTGCTCGTCGACACTTGGGCTGTTCTGATATCTCTTAATAAAGCGTCCATAACTTTTTTTATCTATTACTAAATTTGGAAAAAATTGGTATCGTTGTAAAGCTAATTAAATTTAAATCATAAACATTCATAAATACACAATTCTCAGATTTTGAAAAGAGATTCTTGTGATTTATGGATAAAAGGGACCGATGAATCAACACATGACCTACCTTGATTGTGAGTTTCTTGAAGTTCTTGGATTTGAAGAATTTGGAATATCTTAGTTTCTTGAAGAAGGATTTGAATCTTGTTTCTTAGTGACTATGTTTTAGTGTAAACCCAAATTTGATGTTTTTGATGGATAATAAAGTTATAGGCTATGGTCTGGTTTAATTATGGGTTAAAACGGGTGGAAAAAGATCCAAATAACCTTTTAAAAATGACTTAGAATTTTCTAAACCCATCACTGACTTGATTGTCCATCATTCTGACGGTCGTACCTCGGCCAAAATAGGGACTCACTTCCATGATAGAAACAACTTGGGTGATGGCCCATCAAAAGTTCGACGGTATGACAACTGGTCTGTCGTACCTTTGCTAGAAGACTTACTGCCTTAGCTGTGATGGTGTAGGCAATGGTCCATCGCTAGAACGACGGTCCATCGACCTGCTCGTCGCATGTGGGCAGTTATGACAACCCTCGGTAAAAAATCCATAACTTTTTACTTTAATACCGGATTTGGACAAAATCGGTGTCGTTGGAAAGCTAATTTAATTTAAATCATGAACATTCATAAATACATAAATCTTGTGTTTTGAAAAGATATTCTTGAGCTTTGTGGGTGAAATGGACCCATGAATCAACATATGACATACCTTGATTGTGAGTTTCTTGAAGTTCTTGGACTTGAAGAATTAGGAATCTCTTAGTTTCTTGTAGATGGATTTGGATCTTGCTTCATGGGGATTATCTTGGAGAGAAAACCATAATTTGATGTTGTATATAGATAATGAAATTATGGGCTATGGGCTGGTATAAATAGGGGTTAGAATGGGTTGAAAAAGACCCAAATGCCCTTTTAAAAATGACTTAGAATTTACTGAACGGGATCTACGATGGATCATGAGATGGTCCATCATTGACTCGACAGTCCATCATTCTGATTGTCACACATGGGCAAGAGTCGGGCTAGAATAGTGACTCACTTCCTTAGTAGCGACGTCTTGGCTGACGGTCCATCGCAAGCTCGATGGTCCGTCAACATGTCCACCGTACCTTAGCCAAAAGACTAACTTGCTGCCTTTGCTGTGATTGTCTAGGCACCGGGCCATCGCTAGATCGATAGTCTGTCGACCTGCCCATTGCAACTAGGAGGTTCTGACAGCTCTCGGTAAAACATCCATTACTCTTTACTTTGATAATGGATTTGGACGAAAAGGGTATCACTAGAATTTTAATACAACTTAAATCATGAACATTCATAAATAGACAAATCTTTAATTTTAAAAAGAGATTCTTCAGCATTATAGGTTAAAGGGACCCATGAATCAACACATGACATACCTTGATTGTGAGTTTTTTGAAGTTCTTAGACTGGAAGAACTTGGAATCTCTTAGTTTCTTGAAGATGGATTTGTATCTTGTTTCTTGGAGATTATCTTTGAGAGAAAACATCATGGGACTCGAGACCTACAGAATGAGATAACCTAACACTTTATGAATACATCCTTCGACAAGAATTTAGTCAAGTTACTAAGGAAATCATGATTTAAATTCATCTTGAACGTATGACACTTAATAAAGAAAAGGGAAATTTCAAATCTTTAATTAATGAAATTCTTTTTGGGCTCCTTGGGTGAAAGGGGACCCATGGATTAACTCTCACATACCTTAAACACATAATCTTGGAGGAGAAACACCAATCTTGATGCTTTCTTGAAAGTTATTGAACTTGGAGAACATGAATTCTAGGTTTCCTTGGAGAGAAAGTAATTGAATTGATGATATTGGAGATGAGTAGGGTTTTCTTGAGAGGAAAACAACAGAAGATGAGCAAAATAATGCCCTAACTAGTGCCCAAATACTATTATGAACGATTAGTTGATATGGGAAAAGATCCAATTTCCCCTCAATCATTTAAACCAAAAATTCATAACTGGAATGCAGATTAAAGTCGTATCACGAAGAGGTCTTATTGTGGTGGCTTACTAGTTTTGTCAAAAATGATCATAATTTTTTTCTTGGGTATCAGATTAAGGCGAAATTGGTATTATTGGAAATATATTTCAATTATCTACAATTTGGTTGTCCTTGAACAGAAAAATTCCACGTATATTTAAAGTTATACACGTTCAAAGTTGACCCTTATAGTATCAAACACCAAACCTTGGACGAATCAAAGACTCTAAGCTTAACTTTGTTCTAAGAGATTTCAATGAACATTTTTCACCTCATAAGAGCTTCACACACTAGGATAAAGATTATGACATATGCATTCAAATTATAAATCAAGAACTGGATGAAAACACCATCACCGCAATGCGATGTACATGTAAAAGGGAAGGTTACTATGATTCGGCCCTATCGTGGTGACTTTCCGGATTTGTGATCCAAACGTGACCCAAACCTTGTATGAGAAATCCAAAACTCCACCAACATACTTCTTACATCCTTGAACATGAATTAACTCAAAAATTAACATCTCATGGTTAGGAAGACCAAAATGAAAGTCCTCTATGATAATTGGCCTTAAAAATAACGAAGTCCCCAACACTTGGTGAAATTTTAAAGCCTTAACCCCCTTAAGCATGCAACTAAAAGTTGAAAAGAGCTAAGAATAGTATGGGAGTTTTACAATATCTACCCCTTGGGAACATTCGTCCTCAAATGAGACTGATTAGACTAAGAGTACTGTACTGAGATTGAGATTATGTACTGAACTTGTATTACTTGGAAAATGATTGCATAAATGATTTTGAAACATGATAAATGAACTAAATATCATAAACTAAACTAATTTCGTGAATACATGCAATGATATGAGAATGGTTTTAAGGCTGAGATAGAAATGGGAGAGTAAACTTATGAGTAACTATTATCTCCAACTGGATCTAATTTCATAAAGAAAAGATAAGAGGTTTAAGATGTGACAACTTGGGGTATTACCACATTTCCCCCTTGGGATACTTCTCACCCCAAATGATACTGACTTTGCTAAAATACTAAGGAAAGACTGAGATGATACTGTGGACACTTAAGAACTGACATAGGACTGAATATCTATAATATGAAACTGAGGAAGGATACATGCTCTAAGATGAATTCACAATTTAGTTGATGCAAATAAAATATCTCTTGGAATGGCTATACTCATGAAACTTTAGATAATAAGACTAGATGAAAAGATGGAAAACCATAGGAATATTTCTGTTTGACTTCTAGACCTGATTGTTGGCTGTACGGACTGAATCATACAAAAAGCTTATACTCAACTATATATTCTGCTTCAAAACTGTTCTTTACTTGAGGCTACATAAGATATTGACATGGGCACTGATAACTCTACCTAATGAAGTCTGAGTTGAACTGAATTATCTCACCATGATCAAGCCTACTCGAATCTACAAAGTGCACACATAACACTATAATAGTCTGAATCATGAATTAAATACACCCTGACCTTTCTCCACTTCTCATCTATTGAATAATTCCTATTACCACTTTAACAACTACATTCAACCCTTACTAGACATTCACTAAAGCATAATGTATTCATCCATATATATATATAAGCATGACATTCAAGACTAACTTTATAACCACATATGCACTTCTAAACATACACCCATAAAAGAATCTTTCTCACACCCTCCAAACCTCTATCATCAAGAACTTCCATGCACTACCTTAAGAAAATATACAAAAAATTTTAACTAACCATGATATATATCAAAACCTTGTCCTCAATCTCAATTCACACTTATAGCCTTACCTAATACAAGAATACAACAATCTTTCAACTATAAGAAACGTTTACTCTCTCCCATCTAAACAATTGTTCATCATCTCTATCTTGACCTAAGGAGAAGTCACTGAATGATTAGAACTTGAGGACCTGAAACATGAAAGAATACTATGCGTAACTGGGATAGTAAACTTAGGCGTGAGAAATAGAGTATCCACGACATGAATTCATTACGGAGATCAAAACTGAGGATATACATGACATAATCTGAATTCCACTGGTCATTAATAGTGTAGCATAAGTACTACAACTGAACATACCAAAGATCATGAGTACATGAGTCATGAGCTGCATGACTTGAGTTTGGAGTTCATAAATTTTGTAGAATATGATTTGTGCTGAGTGAACTTGAACTCCTCATATTAAGAACTCGAAACGTAAATGATTCCATAGAAAATGAATGAATATGGGTTATGATCATAGAGCTAACAGGTAAGGCATGATTATATAGCATAAGGACTGAAGTACAAAAATTTACACTAAGATAAGAATGGGTTGGGCATTTTCCTCCCTTACTAATGTTCAACAATACTCTGGCATCACTGCTGGAATCTGAAAACCTGACTTGGTTACTTGTTCTATCCTTCCCCCTCAGCTTTAAGCCATTATTCTAAGTCTGTAGGCCCCTTTAATAAACTCTAAATTAATCTGCAACCACTTAACTCTAGATCTTGACAGATATAAATACATAAATAATATACTCATCTTGAAAGACTATATCTAAGACTATATTTTAATGTTATTACACGATAGATATTTAGGAGTATCACCATACCCTGAGTTCACACTATATAAAGTTTCAACTCTTTTTTCTAATAGCTTAATTTTTAATGATTCAAACTTAGATTCTAACACATAACAAGGATGTCCCCAAACCTTCAATGAACCATACTAACTTCCTTCATAGCCTACTAATATCACATATAAACCATGAGAATTATCATTCAACTGACATACCCAACATGAACAACATATAATTTTGAGTCAACATATATAAATTCTTCCATACACCGCTTCAATCCCACTGATTCACTTTCATACAACTAACCCTAAGGATACATAATCTGCTCAATCCAGATAACACTATCCGTATCCTACTAGTGCTAAACTTCTGGGTTCATGCTTCTAACGCAAGATCATATACTATCATAGTATTCTGAGAAGAGATCTGAAAGCATATCTGACTTTAGCTTAATGCATGATTTTTTTCACTATAATGAATGAAATATACAAAACTTTGGAACATAAAGTCACTGACAGGATACTTTCGAGCCTTTATATTATCCCATAATTATTTGTAGGGACTATCTGAGAAAGCTCTATCAGTAGTGATTTAAGGTTCATAGTTTCTTTTGCCTCAATAATAAAGAAGAGTTGGCACGATGGATTAATGTTGGAATCTACATAAGTTACTCAGAGAACACTTCCACTACATGATCTGAGACATGAAAGAATAGAAACATTTATTGAATACCCTGTAGCCTCTCAAAGAAAAATACAGACGTCTCCATACCATTTTGCAAGACTCTACAAGACATAACTTCATAGAAACCCTAGTATACTTTGACTATATGCTCTAATACCCAGTTTATTATGACCCGAGACTACCCCTAAGTTGTAACACGGTTCTTACAACCATAAGTGAGCCCATGCTAACTCATGAACTTGCATAACATTAATCAACTGATTTATAACATATTAAATAACTGGTTCTGCTATGCGGAAATATAATCATGACAAAATCTGGGTAGAATTATAATACTGATATAATTTACAATATGATAAACCTAAAGAAAGAAATGAAATTACATGACTAAGTATGACTCACATCTATGAAGCCTGTACTATACTACCTATAAATAACTGGGACATGCCTCCAACTACCACTGATTAATACAAATCAATAATAAGGTAAAGTATATGGACAACATTTGACTAAAATCCCAAAAATAGGAGAACTCATCACTTGCTAGCTGGAAATTGAAAAAATCTAATCAAATCGTATGGACTATAATTGTTACCAACATTATGAAACAATGTAGCCACACAGACATATATATGGATCTGTACTTCTGGAATGTACTGAGTAAATGGGGGTAAATACAATAAGTAAAACTGATTTCATACAAAATCTTAAAACAAGCATGCTAAGTGCAAGTAGACTCACCAAGACACTGAAATAAACTTAAAGCTAAAATATCTTAAAACATACATAACAAATATAATATGTTAAGCTAGTGAATCTCTACACTTAGTTTATTAAAACATTACTTTTATAATATAAGTAGAACTGAAGCTTGAAAATAGCAAAACGTAGGTACTGTATCAATACTAGGTCTAAAATTACATGATGGACACTGTAATATTTAAGTATGCTAGATTAAGTGTATATCTATTATGTTGCTAAGATAATTTGTTATCTAAAAGACTAAAAGATGTAAATCTAAATATCTAAAAGTCTCTACACTTAGTCAAGTGAACCTGAACTGAAAATATGTTGAATATTGCACTGAAACTGTAGGAGCTATTATGTAACCAACATAAACCATGTGAGCTATCATTGAGTTCAATTCCTAACCCACTTTGAGGAGGGTTATTCTATCCTTTCCATCGGAATAGAACCTCAAGAGTAGTAATCACTAAACTAATATCCTGAATGACTAGGGTATTAAACCTAAATTGATAGTTAACCCATGAGAGGAGGCCAAGACTAAACTTACGGGTGACTTCTTGTATCCTATGTTGGCTACATAGTTCTGGAATGCAGGGACTACTACTAACGACTTCGCCTAACTGACAGTATTTGCTCGATGCTAAAACCTACACCCAATAGAATGACACTGAAATACTAACTGATGTATGCACTAATAATTGATAACTGATAAGCTCAGGGCATGGTATTCTTCAAGTTACAGTGCATACAGATTATGGGGTAATTATGAATACATAAACTAATAAAACTCAAACTGAATATGAATATCTAAGTATCCTGATAAGATTCATGGATCAACTATCTGAATAGTTGAATATCAAAATTTATGTAAATCAAATAGGTATCAGGTTTTCATAAGCCACCAAAATTGAATGGTCATAAAGTACAACATTAAGCTTAAAACTTTGGGATTTAGTCATGGTTCAATGACTCAAAACCATAGACATTTCTTCAAACACATGGGGATCATGAACATGAACTTGGGAATATGATATACAGATGAAAACAACATGAGTGCATGACTCAATTCATAATTTTGGGATTTAACAAGAAATCAATGGAATAAGACATTAAAACTTGCAACTCAAAGCAAGAATATATTAATTCATGTGAAAACACTAGTATGTATGGTAAAGATAGTAATTTGATATTATAACATGAAATTCAATTGGATACATCATAGGAATCGAGACATAAAGCATGAGATGACATAACATTTCATGAAAACATCTTTGGACACGAATTTAGTCAAATTACTAAGGAAATAATGGTTTAAATTTATCTTGAACATATGATACTTCATAAACAAAAGGGAAAGTTCATATCTTTAATTATTAAAAATCTTTATGGGCTCCATGGTTGAAAGGGACCCATGGATGAACTACCACATACCTTAAAACCTTATTCTTTGATGAAAAACACCAATCTTGATGCTTTGTTGAAGGTTTTTGAACTTGGAGAACTTGAATTCTTGGTTTTCTTGCAGAGAAAGTAGTTGAATTGATCATCTTGGGGGATGAGTAGGGTTTTCTTGAGATGAAAATTAAAGAAGATGGGCAAAATAATGTCCTAACTAGTGTCCATATCGTGTTTTGGATGATTGGGTTGAGGTGGGAAATGACCCAATTGCCACTCAGTCATTTAAACTAAAAAGTCATAACTGGAATATGGATTAAAGGCTCATCGTGATGCGGTCTTATCATGGTGGATTAATGGTTCTAACGAAAATGATCATAACTCTTCCCTTGGGAATCGGATTAAGGCAAAATTTGTATCATCAGAAAGATAAAGCAATTATCTACAATTTGGTGGTTCTTAAGCTAAAAGATTCCACGTATTCAAATCATTATAGATGTTCAAAGTTTACCCTTGTATGATCAAACACCGAACTTTGAAGAATAAAAAACTTTTATCTCAAGCTTGTTCTAAGTGATTTCTGTGAACATTTTTCACCTCATAAGCACTACACACACTAGGATAAAGATTATGATGTATTCATTCAAATTATAAATCAAGAAAATGATAAAAACACCTTCACCACGATGTGATGTACATACCAAAGGGAATGTCACCGCGATGAGGCCCTATCGCGCTGACTTGTTGGATTAGTGACCCAATCATGATTTAAACATTGTCCAAAAAATCTGAAACTCCCCTGAGACATATTTCTTACATTTTTGAACATTAATTAACTCAAAAACTAATATTTTAGCATTGATAAGACCAAAATGAAAATTCTCCAAGTTAAGAGGCCTTAAAAATGATTAAGTCCCCTACACTTGGTGAAATTTTCAATCCTTAAGCTTGTTAAGAATGCAACTAAAAGTTGAATCGAGATAATAATACTATGGGGTAATACACTACTAGTGGGTATAATAGGCATCATCATGATTCGATAAATTGGTTTGTAGCATGAATCACACAAACTCAATCCAGCTACTCACAAAGAAAATTTGTTTCACGAGGCCTAGCCTCAGAAGTTTTGAACCAACCAACATGAGATCAACATCGCATAGCATAAAATGCCTCAAATAGGGCAAACTTAATGTTGAATGAAATCTATTATTATGTGCAAACTTTGACAAAGGTAGAAACTGATCCTACGAACCCTAAAAATCCAACACTCAAGACTAAAAATATCCACCTAGACCTGGATAGTCTCCTTCGACTGCCCATTTATTTGGGGTGAAATACGGTGCTAAGGTCCACCTATGTATTCGACCCATCAAAAAATGTCCTTAAGAAGCTTGAATTGAAATGAAAGATGCGATTTGAAATAATAGGTATAGATACCCCATTTAAATGAACCACCTCTTAAATATAGACACAAGCTAACCTTTCTACATTGTAGAAAACTCGAACAGAAATGAAATGTTCAAATTGGTCAATCGATCCACCATGATCAAAATTATATCAAAACTATGGCAAGAGTAAGGAAATAACCTATGAAATCCATCATAACTCTCTCCCACTTCCACTCGAGAATGGGTAGCTACTGAAAAAATCCACCAGGTCCTTGATGCTTGGCTTCACCTACTAAAAATAAAGTGGTCGAGCCACAATAGTGCTACCTCAACTATTTATAGAACTTAGTTGTCCAAGGAAGAATACTGTTCTTAGATCAATGAGCCTTACGAATAATAAACTAGATCAGATCTCTAACACTTGGAGCATACTACCATCAAACCTTAGAATACCCTCAGAATCCAGTGAAGCCTCCTTAACTCAACTCTCAACACCTATCCTTGAATGCTACAAATCCTGCTATCCTTAAACTGACGACCCTGAATTAGATTTAACAAGGTAGATCTGGACTTTGTACTAGCAATGATACTCCTAGAGTCAGAGATATCAATCATAACTCATACAAGGAACTAGTCGTGATAGGTATCTCAACCCCACTAAGGATCGGAGACCACCCCCATATCCTAACCATTCAGGCAAAATATAGATAAACATCAAAAGGAAACAAGAGTATAAAGACAAAATAATTAATGTAACTTATATAGAACTATAAGTTCAAAATAATGACCAACCTACAATCTGTCCACAAAGTCTCTAAAAAAATGAATATCATACTAGGTCAGGACATGCCCCCTATTGTATCCAAAAGAATTCTAGAAGTAATAGTCTAAGGAAACATAATGAAACTAAGAAGTAACAGTCCTTTTGAAAGACGGAGGCTTACCACTTCAAGACTAACCGACGCAAAAAATCACCTAACACTGTCTTAAGTAATAGAAGAACCTCCAAAATCCTACATCATGAAGCGATGCAATATTCAGGGATAGCTTGTGGGATTTCCACTAGCATATAACTCGAGGTAAGGGATAAAATAATGTCATTTCCAAATGATCCAAAACTCCATGTATATGTTTACATAAATAGATATGTATATAGAAAATAACAGGAGAAGTTACTGGGTTTAAGAATGAGATTTAAAACTATTAACCTTCACTATGTAGCTTTGTACATCCCAAGGGCATCCGTAGGCTATACAAGTTTAGCTACCATACTAAAAGGGCCCTAGTGTATGTTAGTTGCACAAACTGGAGATATCCGATCAAGGGCTAGGGAGTCCATGACACTAGCCATTCAAAAAAATATACATAATTTGTGAACTATGCAAAAGTTACCAAGACCCCCACCATGACAAACTTGGTTTCCTGTATGTTGACCCCAAGGACCTTCACCTTCCAAGGTAGGCTAGACAACCTTCTTTAAGCACATATTAAAACTACTTACACATATTCCCATTCGTTAACCAACAAGTCTTTTTATTAGGCATTTATCATTGGTATCATCATATAAAATATAAAAGCTTGCAATAAAATTCCAATTATGCCATTTAAAAACCATTTAGCCAAATTTTCTATCAATTTCCAATTTAAAATCATCCATAGCTTTAAGTCCTTTCAATCAATTTTAATCACAAATCACAGCCACCGAGGCCCTTGAAAATGATTTTATGTTCCATTAAACTTTTATGCAATGCAAGGTTACAAGAGTAAGTGAAATTGTGCATATATCCATGTTTTCAAAACAAATTGTAAAAGTTGGGTTGAGTTTAGAGGCAATTCCAAACCATTAAAACATAAAATTTAGGGAAATCATTGTTCCCAATTCCAGTTCCCCAACCCATGAGTTTATTCAGATTTAAACTATAAAATAATGTAAGAATAACCAATTCAAAACCATGGACAATCAAATCATGTAATAACTATTCAAAATCCCTCAACCCATACTCAAAACCCATAATTAAATTCACATGGATAATAATTAAAAATATTCTTTGCAAGAAAATCAATTTAGGAAAGAGATACATGCCTGAAACTCAAAGGATTTTTTAAGGGAAACCTCCATTTAAAGTTAGACAATCAAATCCTTAAAACCCTGGCTTTTGTATTGATTTGGGAATTTAGAGAGAATATTTATATTTTCTAACTGATGGAAATAGGGAAAAAGAAAGGGTTTTAAGTCACAAAAAATAATATTTATATTTTCTAACTGATGGAAATAGGGAAAAAGAAAGGGTTTTAAGTCACAAAAAATAATGAGATGAAAAGAAAAGACCATAATCACCTTAATAAAGACAGGCAAAAAAATAGCATCTAGTCCGTATAGGTCAACTAATGACTCATGGTCAATAGTCATGAGTCGTTCCTCGAACTTGCAGTCTATACAAGAACTCAAGGCCACCACACTGGTATGGTCATAATTCACATCCTTCACTCAAGACCGAACTTACACCTTTGGAGAATTTAGTCATGAACAAGATAGTAAGCAAGGATTATCTCATTATTTAGACAATGAAAGGGGCGCTAAAACTCATGACGAATGAGTACGATCGTTATCTGAGATGTTAACTAGGTAGTGATGGTAAAATCAAGATATTTTTCAGATGCCAAAAACCTGAGGTATTACTTCTCCCCCTTCCCCACCCTAGGATCATTATTACCCAAATGAGGAGTTACGATAACCATTAGCATGATTATAAGAAAGGATGCACACATACTTAATTGAAAAATTTAGAAATGCCATGAGAATGAAAACAATTATCCATACCTCAAATATTTTTATCCAACGAAGGGAATAGGAATGTATATTTGGACTTCATGTCCTCTTCGAATTCCCATGTGGATTTTTCCACTATTTTGATCCTCAAAATACCTTAACCAAACCCACATATTTCATCCTTAACCTACGAACTTGCCTTTCAAAAATTTAAATCACAACATACTCATAGGACAAGTAATTTGAAATACCAACATCATCCATCAGAACAACCAAAGAAGGATCACCCATACACTTCTTCGAAATTGATACATGGAAAACAGGATTAATAGAACCAAAATTTGTTGGAAACTCTAACTCATAAGCAATATTCCCAACTAACCTCAAAATCTGACATGGACTAATATAACATGGACTAATTTTCCCCTTCTTCCCAAACCTCATCACTCCTTTCGTAGAAGAAATATTCATAAATAGACAATCACTAACCTAACACTCTGACTCTCTTTGTCTTATATTCTCTTAGATGATAAAGGTTTTGGCATAGACAAACGACTCTGAAACTATGGATGGTTCCCTCTATGGGATCAAGTCTGTCCATGCTCAAAATGCTCTGATCTAGCTCTCTTATTTCCCCTTAATCTGGCTCTCTCTCTTTTATTTTATCCGCCTCAATCTGCCGAGCATGTATCATTAGTCTAGATAGATCTATATCCCTATTGATCATAGAAGTCCTACACTCTTTAAACATAAAACCAGACACATCGGTCATGAACTTGCTTATACTAGATCGGGTGTCAGCTACCATGTCAGGAGCATACTTGGCTAATAGGTTAAACTTAAGGAAATACTTCTTTACAATCATAGAGCCTTGCCTCAGGTTCATAAATTCCTCAATCTTTGCCTCCCTAATCTTAAGTTGGAAGAATTTTTCTAGGAATGCATCCTGAAACACCTGCCAATTCATAGGAGCATCATTCTCACCTTTATTCTTCCTCTACATCACAACCCAATCATATGTAATATCTTTTAGCCAATAATAGGCCAGCTCTACACTCTCTTCTTTAGAAATATACATCACTTCGGTAATCGTCTTTACCTTGTCAAGATATAAGTGTAGGGCCTCACCTGCCTTAGACCTATAAACTCTGGAAGATTAATCCTCATCAAATCTAGAATCAGACCTATAGCAGAATCATCTCCTTATTGGTGCAGAAGTATAGCCTTATGATTAACTTGAACATTCATGGTGACTGCTTGGTCTAACGTCTGAAAGATAGCCCAAAACTTAGCATGAGACATATTTTCATTCAGGGGATCGACCAGTTGAGGTGGCTGATCAACATTCCTATAGCCATTAGCTCTTAGGGGAGGCATTTTTTGTCATAAGAGAGCATGAGTCAATAGAAGATAGAGATAGTTGTAGGCATGATAGATTGTGAAATAGAGAGATGACTTTTTCCTAAAATGTCCCATAGCCTCTTACTAATAGATATGAATTGCTACACACCAATGATCAAGACTCTATGTAACGCGGCTTGTCAGACTCCCTAGGACTCCTTAAACCTTAAGGTCTGATACCAAAGATATAATGCCCCAAAATCTCATCCTAGAACATCATAAAGTGTTTGAGCCTGCTATTATATGTAAAACTTACTTTTATATGAATAAAGAAAAGCAACGGTACTTTCATACCAAAATCATAATTAAATATGAAGAAATACTTGTCTGAAAAGTCAGAATACTGAAATTCTAAAAATACGGATAATCTAGTCTGATAAAGCCTCAACTAATCAAGAACTCAAGATTGATTGGGATAGACCCCTAACTGACTAGACTAAACTGAAAGCAATAACAACTAAAAATAAAAGAAATATGTCCTCGAACCATGAGGACTCACCAGTTACAGAGTGTGTACAAAGATACTTGGAAATCACCATCACTGCTGAGATTGAGCACCTGAACATACATTATAAGACAATGTAGCTCACAGACATATATGTGGATCAGTACTTTGAGGATGTACTGAGTATATAGGGGTGTATACATTTAATTAAACAACGTTATAATTCTTTATAAAATATGCACGCTGATATGAATAACTAACATAGCTTGAGTAAAACTGAAATTTGAATCTCCTAAATCATGTATAATAAAGCATATAGTACAAATCTAGTGAGTCATTACACTTAGTTCTAAAATCTATATTCTACATCTTATTCTTAAAAATTATAAGCAAAAGAAATCTTAAAAATAATAACTTTCAAAACTTATACTTTATCTTATGGATAATAAGGGACTTCTTTAAAACTTAGAGATTTTCGGTCTTTGGGAACCTCAAAATAAAACTTTTAATATAAAAAATTTTATCTTTATTAGAGAAGGGGACTACTTTGGGAATTTCTTCTAACCGACATATGCTATGTGAGCCAAATGATTTCCAACGTGTTGCCCATGTTATGGAGAGTTGCTTTGCCCTTGCAATTAGAATAGAATATTAACTTTAGTGACCACTTATCTTAACCCACTTGGGGGTAGTTCTGGGGCATGAGACCTTGGAATCATATCCATCTTGGTGATAAATACTTCTCTCATACTTAAGCTTAAAACTTAATAGGAAATTTACCTTAAAATAATTCAAGGGTCTATAATAAAGATCAACTATACTTCTCTTGACTTTAAGTCATAAATAATGTTGATCTCTATCTTAGTTTAGTCCCAAAAGGTCAACTCTTTAACTTAAATATGAAAAATATCTTAGCTATAGGGTACTTATGATCGAAACAATCTTGAACAACAATCTTTAAAGGGGGACTATTGACCCAAATAGTAATCCTAAGTTACATATCTCAAAATTTATGCTTGGTAATGCAATTACTCATAAAGTAACGTAAAATCTATAAATTTCATCAATAGGCATGGAAATATAAATAAAATCATGTTATTCAACTTTTAATCCATGGGAAAATCTCACACAAATAATGAAAGTGGGTATGAACCCTAACTTAATTTTATGGAAAAATCACATAAGTTTCAAAACTTTTATAATTTAAAATAAGACTTTGGGCACAAGGAAGGGTTACCCTTATTCAAACCCCACATACCTTAGATTATCACTTGTAGATGAACAAGCTTGCTTGAGAATTTTGTCATATTATTGAGTGAGATTTCTTGAAGTTTTTGACGTGGGAATCTTAAATCTTAATTCAATTTGTAAAAACTATGGTGGGATCTTCAAGTTCTTGGTGAAGGAATTGGGTTTTCTTTTTGAGGGAAAAAACCCTAATTCTTGATATTTTTTATGAATCTGAAGTTATGTGCTTCATTTTGGATATATCTAGGTGTTAAAAAGATGGAATAAAAGGACCAAAAAGACCTTTTAAAAATGTCTTTAAAAATGCTAAACGGGATCTGCGATGGCTCATGTAAGGGTCCATCACAATCTCGATGGTCTGTCAGCTTGACCGTTGCACCTAGGATAAAACATGGAATACTTAGTTACGATGGCTTGGGTGATGGTCCATCGCAAGCTCAATGGTCCAACACAAGATCGACGGTCCATAGGCTATTTCATCGTGCCTAGCTAGAAGGTGGACTCACTACCTCTGCTATGATGGTTTAAGAAAAGGCCGTCGCTAGCTCGACAGTCCGTTGGCCCGTTTCGTCGCACTTGCATTCTTCAAACCGCTTTCTATAATTCGGCCATAACATTCTACCTCGACATCAGATTTTGACGAAATGGATATCGTTGGAAAGATAATTTAATTTACCATGGAATAAAAAGTCAAAATTAGCAAAATTCAATATGGTTTAAACACTAATCACCTTAGAAGTCATTGCTTAATTTTTTTAAGGCAAAATTAGGCTTCACTTGACATACTCTAAAGTCTTAGACTTTGAGGGATATTCGTGGGGTCTTACACTCCTATATCAATTTTGAGAGGTATAGGTTCAACTAGTGCTGCATGTGGTAGAAATAGTAGTGCCCGTGGTGGTGGTCGCAGGGATACTTAGTTTATTGATGGTATGGATAGTGCTATGCTCTACCTTCCAAACCAAAGGTAGAGGGTTTTAATTCTAACATTACAGGTATAATCCCTATTTTTTTAGATCTACATCTATGTTATTTTATTTCTAATTGACTTTCTCATTTGAGTTTGTATACTTTTTTAGGTTTTGATTCTTATAGTGGCCTCTTGTGATTCTTATCAGTGTATCTACCCTTGTTGGAGAATGTTTAGTGGTTGATTAAGTGAACTAATCTTGTGTTGTGACCTTTTTTTGGGTATTAGACTTAGGTAAATCTGATTATCTTTGATATGGTAGATTTTGATGTTATCTTATGTATAGATTTACAATCTACGAATCATGAAGTCCTAGATTTTTATGCTAAGATTCTGAACATAGCTTCACTTGGTTTGCCAAGGATAGTTTAGCAGAGTATGCTTTATTTAGGTCTCACGAGAGATATATCTTTTCTTTAGGCTTGTTGCTTGTTTGGGAGGGGAAATTTGATTATATGGATCACATTCATGATACTTATGCTACTTCACCACTTTCATTGGATTCAATATTTTTTTTTGTGAGTTCATAGATTATTTCACAATGAATTCACCTAATATGCCTCTGAATCATGATATTGACTTTGCTATTGATGACGAGCTGGTCACCAAGCCTATATCTTTTCCTCATTATAGGATGGCCCCAACAAACTTAAAGAAATTGAATGATCAGTCACGGCGTGAATATCTAGTTTGTATAAAAAAAAATGGGTCTATGGATATGTGTTTTGATCATTAGCAGTTTAACAAGGTGACGGTTTATAATAAGTATCCTCTTCCTTGTGTTGATGATTAATTCTATCAGCTTCGGGGTGCATCAATGTTTTCTAAGATTGATGTGACATCTGCGTATCACAACTTAAGGATTACTGCTTTGGACATTCCAAAGATAGCCTTTCAAACTCAGTAAGGTTATTATGAGTTCTTGGTTATGTCTTTTAGGTTGACAAATGCCCTAGCCGCATTCATAGAGTTTATAAACCAGCTTTATCTAAACTTGTATGTTAGTGCATTTATATATAATATCTTATTTTATTCCAGAACTGAGGCTGACTGAAAGGAGCATTTATCAATAGTGCATCAAAGATTGAGGGATAAGAAGTGATATGACAAGTTGTCTAAGTGTGAGTTTTATTAGAGTCTATATCTTTCTTGGGCCATATGGTGACCAATGATGGTATTAGGGTTGACCCAGCCACAATTGTTGTGGTTCAAGATTGGTCTAGGCCTACTTTAACAAAAAAATATCTGGAGTTTCCTTAGTTTTGTAGGTTACTATTAGCATTTTGTTGGGGGTTATTCATCTATCATAGATTTATGTACCAAGTTGACTCAGAAGAAGATTTCTTTTAAGTAATTTGATACTTGTAAGATGACCTTTCAAAAATCTTAAAGTTACTAGCTTTAGCTCTTATCTTTTCTTTTCCTAAGGCACACGTTTGTTTATGATCTTTTATGATGCTTTAGGTAATGGGCTAGGTATTGTGTTTGATGCAAGTGAGTAAAGAGATTGTATATTCTTTTCATTAGCTAAAGCCTTATGAGAAAAATTACACTGCCCATGATTTAGAGTTATTTTTTGTTGTATTTTCTTTGATTTTATGGAGGCACTATTTATATGGAGTTCTTTGTAACATCTTCTTCGATCATCATAGCCTCAAATATTTTTTTACCCAATGAGATATTAATATGAGACAATGTCATTGTCTTGAGTTGCTTAAAGGTTATGACTCGACTATTCTCTATCATCTGGGCAAGGCTAATATGCTTATGAATGCCTTAAGTCAAAAGTTGACTAACTTGGTAGCTTAGAGAATCTTTTGACCCTGGATAGGCCTTTGGTGTTTGAGGTTCACTCTTTGTCTAACCAGATGGTTAGGCTTGATATATTGACACCTGGATATATTTTGTCATTTTTTGAGGCTACGTCTTCCTTGAAGGAACAGATCCTTACTTATCAGTTTGATGATGTTGGGTTGAGTGTGATTTCGGATAATACGTAGTGTTTGGAATCTCGGGAAGCCTCACTTAATTTTGATGGTGTTTTAAGGATTGCTCATTGAGTTTGTGTGCTAAGAGTGGGTAACTAGATTAGATTAATTTTGGAGGAGGCTCACTCTTCCTGATATTCGCTTCATCCAAGAGTGACTAAGATGTATCATGACTTGCGAAAGCATTACTAGTGGGGTGGTATATGAAAGGATGTTTTGGATTTTATAGCTTATTTCATATGTTGCCAGTAGACAAAAGATAGGCATTTGAGACCTAGTAGTTTGCTTTTGAGTTTTCCTATTCCTATGTGGAAATAGGAATATATCACTATAGACTTTGTGAATGCGTTTCCTATTACTACTAATATTAATGATAGTTTTCGGGTCATCAATAATCGATTGACCAAATCTGCTTATTTTATTCTTGTTAAGGTTTCTTTTAGTGTTGAGGGGTTAGCCCATATATATTTGTGATAATATTCAGTTTTATGATCTATAAGTGTATATCATCTCAGTTTGAGGATCAGTATTCATATTTCACTTTTGGTAGACTTTTTATGAGGAGTTAGGTACCCAGGTTGATCTTAGAACAACTTTTCATTAGACCAATGGTTAGTCGGAGCAGACTATTCAAATTTTTTAGCATATGCTCTATGGTTGTGTGAAATATTTTAGAGGTTAGTGAGAGCAGCATCTAGTTTTGGCAGAGTTTGTTTATAATAATACCTACCATTCTAGTATTGAGATGGCTTATTTTGATGCCTTGTATAGTAGTTGTTGCTCTCCAGTTGGTTAGTTTATGGTTTTTGTTATTAGACCTCAAGGTACAAACTTGCTTCATGAGTATTTTGATAGAGTTTAGGCCGATGAGGAAAGAATTTCAGCAGCTCACAATAGGCATAAATGCCATGTGGATCCTTAACTTCATGCCTTGAGATTCAGTGTTGGTGATAGAGTCTTCCTCTATGGTCTCCCATAAAGGGCACATGGGGTTTGAGGAGAGAGGTAATCTTAGCCCCATGTATATTGGACCTTTTGAGATTCTTTGGACTATAAGGAATGTGGCTTATGAGTTAGCATTGCCCCTAGATTTATTAGTTGTTCATCTGGTTTTTCATTTTTTCATCCTTCTATGTTTCATTCTGATGCGTCTCATGTTATTTGATGGGATTCAGTGCAATTAGATGAGAGGTTGTTTTCCATAGAGAAGCTTGTCTCCATCCTTGCTAGGGATATGAGACAATTGGATTCTAGACATATTCCAATGGCTAAGGTCTATTGGATACATCATCCTATAGATTATTCTACTTGAATGTCTGATATTCGTGGTATTTATCCCTAGCTTTTTGTTGATTCAATTATTTCTCTTGCCTTTAGTTTGAGCACAAACTAGATTCTTAGTGGTTGATGATATAATGACATAATTTTTGGTGATTTTTGTGAAATATTTTATCTATTTGATTTGACCATTTTACCCCTCCCTGTGGTTGCATTATGGTACATCTGATATGTAAGGATGACTGGCACAGTTCCTAATGTATTTTAGTGTTATTTGTTTGAGATAGTGGTATTTGGTAGCTATAAAGGCCTATAAGTTAATTTCAGTCAACATTTATTAATCTGTGCAGAGGATGGAAAAACCGACTATGCCACCACATCAAAAACATCTATTTTAGGTTGGTAACATGATTGGTGTGATTTTATAGCTTGTATATGTCTTTTTGACCCTTAATTCAGAAAATTATGAAATTAGGTTTTACGGGTCAACTTTGGGAAAACAACGTTCTTTCAAAATTCTTTTATCTCCATTGAGACTGGAGCGCCGAATTTTATTTAGTATCATTGTTCGCTTGTGTTCTTGAGATTTTGAATAAATCCCAAAAGGTTCACGGATCTAATAGTCCAGCTGGTGCACCGCTTAAACAACATTTTAGTGGCTAAAGCAACTTTGCTTGATAGCCAAAGTGTCGCCTATGCGACTCCAAGTTCTCTAACGCGACTATCGCTTAAGTGATTGCCTGGTATGTTACGCGACAAGTTAGGTGTCATTAACCTACGCCTTTTTTCTTAAGCAATGTTTGCTAAAGCAACCAAGAGATTGTTTAAGCCATAATTGGGTTGATTATATTCCCCATTTTCATGATTTTCACCATTTTTGGGACTTAGGGCTTGGGGATTTGATTTTTTGGGCAATTTCATCCATTTTTAACGTGGGTAAGCTCCAAAACTCCAATTTCAATTATTTTTCTTTGATTTTTAAAATTTAAATCCTATTAAAACTTGTATTCTGAGATGGAATTTAGGGATATTGGCTCGTAAGGATAAAAACTGGGAATTCTTCAATTAAAACCCTAATTCTTATCCGTTTTCACTGGGGCTTCTTCTATAAGTTACATTAATCTGGGGAAATATATTTTTGGAAAAAAATTCCAATATTACCCTTTTGTTTCAAAAACCTATTTTGGGGGTCCATTTTGGCCCCAATCTGAAAATAGACAATATAGTTATTGTAATCTTTCTTTTAATGCACATATTCTATATTTATGTATTTTAATGAATTTTGGGTCCATTCGTGAGGTGAAAGCTCTGTGTTTAAGGCTTGTTTCTACTGGTTTATGACATTTGAGGTAGGTTATGGAATTTTCTTCAAACTAGGTTAGGCAGTTTATGTTTATATAAAATCAGGTTATGTGTGTGCAAACTAATAATGGAAATGGCTTTAAATACTCTGTTGTGCCCGTGTGAGGGCCTAGGTTGTTATTTTATGTTATTAAGGCATTATGTTCTATATGTGACTTTGTGCCGTTTGTATTATATGGTTGGTATGTACGTATATTGGTCGTATCTTTATTTTGGAAAGCATTGATTGGAATTTATATATTATCATGTAATACCCCATACTTGTACTTAGCTTGAAATCATCCCATGTATGTTACAAACTTACTTTAAAAGATGAATCCACTTTTATATATATGGAATTTTAAGATTTTCACTTTTTCTTATGCAGGAAATTAAATTAGCTTTCCAATGATACCAATTTCATTCAAATCTAACATCGGAAGAGAAAGTTATGGCCGAAAAATAGAAGGCAGTTAAAACCGTCCTGGTGCAACGCTTAGAGCCGACGGACCGTCGAGCTAGCAATGGACTTTCGCCTAAGCCATTGCAGCGGAGGCCGTGAGATGACCTTCTGCCTAAGGGCAATGGCTATGGCCGATAGAACATCGAGCTAGCGACGAACCATCACCTAAGCCATCGCGTTAGAGATAGTGAACTCTTATTCTACCCAGGTGCAACGGTCAGGACGACAGACCATCGACCCAGCGATGGACTGTCGCATCCACCATCACATATTTCGTTCAGTTATTACAAAGTTATTTTGAAAGGGTATTTGGGTCTTTTCCACCCATTTTAACCCTTAATTATATCAGACCAAGGCTTATAAGTTCATTATCCATCAACAAATCAAATAAGGGTTTTCTCTCAGTATTATCCCCAAGAACAAGATCCAAATCATTCTTCAAGAAACTAAGAGATTCTAAGTTCTTTAAGTCCAAGAACTTTAAGAAACTCATAACCCAGGTATGTCGTGTTAATTCATGGGTCCCTTTCACCCATGAAGCTTAAGAATCTCTTTTCAAAATCCATGATTTGTGTATTTATGAATGTTCATGATTTATGTTGAATTGAGATTCATGTTCATGATGTTGTAGGGTTTCGATTTATAATTGAAATTACATATTCCAATAATTGACCCTAGGTTGTGATAATTTGTATAATAATCATGATAAACCCTTAAATATATACATTTATTCGTCTATACATGATTATTAGATTTGTTGATGATTGTATAACCAAAGCATGCTCCGCATGTATTTGATTAAATGCCTATGGAAAGAAAAAGTGCCTTACTAGTATGATAATATGAAATCCCCATTTATGTACAAGTTTATGCATGTAAAGTGTTTAATAAAATTTCTTAGTCAATGAGTTATGGATATATGTGTGGCCATTGTGGTACTTTAGAACTGGTACTTCATGAAATTCCCATATTATTATATTATGGATTGTCGATATTGGTCATGTATTCAAGAAAGTCATGCTTTGTCAATTCATGCTATCGAGTCCTGGGGGGTACTTGTGCCCGACAATTAGCTGTGTGCCTAGATCCAGTTTTATGTTTTTAAGATACTCTCGTTCGAGTCATTTTCATAGAAGTTAAGTCAGTCATGTGACTAAGGAAAAATCAGTAAGCTCAGTTCAGTAATCTCAGTAGTATTTCGTCAGTTAACAAAACTTAGTTAACTCGGTCCAATCAGTTCTGTTAATCATGTTTAGTATCTATATAGATAGGAGTAGAAATTAGCATTGAGCGAACCTAAGGGTGGGAACCCACCTGTTATATGAGGGTGTGATCTTAGAAGCAATCCTTCCTTTCTGAAGCTGCGTAGCCAATGTAAGTTGAGACATCATAGCCTGTTATATGAGGACAGATGAGGTGGCTTAACCTGTTATATAAGAGTTCCAACTGTTCTCACTAGAATTACCTCTTATATAAGTGTTACTCATAGATTGTCTTCACAAGTGGCACGGTATTGACACCCTTCTAATTAGGGTTACAGATTTGACCCCAACTCAGCTATAATGGCATATTAAGGGCATGTAAATTAGATAACTACTTCTAATAAGTTCTATAAAGAATCAAGATTGTCAGATACAACTATCCAGTCTCAGTAATAGAACTCAGATAGTTCTACAGGATTCAGGACTGTCAGATACAGTCAACTCAGAATAGTACAGAACTCGTCTAGTTCTATCTGAACCTAGAATGTCAGAAATAGTCGATCAGTATCAGTTATTTAAGTTGCAGAGATATCAGTATCTCATGTTATCAGAACTCAGACACAATAATCATGTTATCTCGAACTTAGCTACATTTACTATGTACTCATTCATATATTCTCACGTTCATATTATTCAGTCAGTTAGTATAGTTCATGCATGTGAACCCTTTGCATTCATCCTTCCTCAAATGCATACCAGTACATTCAAACGTACTAGCGCACTTGTGCTATGATTTTTTATACCATAGGTTCAGAAGCATAAGCTCCAGAGCATCAGTAGCATTCTAGTCTCCGCAGTCAGAGTTAGTAGTGAGTCCTCATCCTTCGATGACATGACCATTACTTTATTATCTCATTAATTAATTTATTAGTTGGAGTTAGTTGGGGACATGTCCCATCAACTCCTTATTCAGACAGTTCAGTTAGTTAGAGACTTTTCTGACTACAATATGTTCAGACCGTTTATTTTAGTTGTTTTGGGTATTTCATACCATACCTATATGTTATGTTTTATTAGTTATGCTACTGTTTTGAACCTTACAGCCTTACAACCTTTATTTCTACATTTATGCAGCATATTATGCAGTGTTCAGGTATAGATCTCAGTCATGGGTTAGCTTGTGGTCCTTCGAGGTCATGAGGACCGTGTAGCATTTCAGGGAGCAGATTTGGGGTGTTACATATCAATGGCATATTGTTGTGTATTTTTCCCTAGTGGTATTTGATTACATTGGATTTATGGATTGTTTTCATATTAAGTGAAGTTTGGCTCACATGGTTGGTATATTGGATAGCTTTGAAAATTCATAGTTTGGTTGATCGTAAACACAGTATCCTCATATTATCTACACTTTTGGAACATTAGTACCACTGTGGAAATACTGGAAACACTGGCTGGTGAGATCTTTATAGACCCTCTACCGAGGGATGTGCTAGAGACCAGTCATGAATATTGGTATTAGTTATTGGATTATTTATGTATTGTCAACTCCGACCCCTCCTCCATGGTTCCTACCTTGGGAGCATAACTCGATAGGTATATACAGAGGTTGTGTGATATCCTCGAGCATCATCTTCATTACATGTCATACGTATTATGCTCATTATGTGTTGTATTATTTTCCTTGATGTTATATCTGTCTAGTTGTACTCTTTTCTTGTTCTTGTATTTGGTATACGTGTAAATTTATGATTCTTTGTCGTATTTGTGTATCTTATATGTGTATATAGTAGAACTAATTATAGAGATGGAGTGGACCACCATTTTGGTCTTTTTTTATTGCAGGTGACGTACCCATAGTATGTATATTGTATACATTATTTTATACTGCTTAGTCAACCTATAATACCCACTGAGTATAGGTGGACCATACTCACCCCTAGTATTCCCTTCTAATGAAGATTCATGTACACGTCCATTGCATGATAGCAGATTCAAGCATTATCTGGAGTATATTTAAATAACGGTTCATTTATGCTTTCTGAGTTGACGTACTTCTTCTTCTTATCTATCTCATGTCTTTTTTAGTGTTCATAGACATGATAAGTTTAGATTATCATTATATCTTCTGACATTTGAGATGCATTTAGCAGTTCTGGCACTGTGACACTAGGTTTTGGGATTTTGTATGTTATCTTTGGCTATGTTTTTCCCGTTCTTACTATATATGTGTGGTTCAACTCTGTTCTAAGAGTGTTTCCTTGGATTTTGGTGTTATCTTTCATTTTATATCAGTTTGGGTGATACGCTTACTTTTCATAGCTTATCGAGACAAGTGCCATCATGACCTTTGGTTTTTGGATCATGACATCTTAACATCGAACTCTGGTCAATATGCATATAACAAAGGATGATAGATTCTATAGCCATAACAAGTACTTTATATTAAGGGTCGGTTGACCATTTCTATCCCCAAATTCAATAAGTAGGCTAAGTCGTAATACACTAGTAATAAATATCTTCTATCCTCCTTACCTAGCATGCAATATATACTTCACACTATCTTATGAAGAAATATTGATTAAAGCCAGAAGTGTAGTATGATTACCAAACACGTAGTTCGAGACCCATATTTATATATAAAAGGTCCGGTTGGAATTTGGGTCAAGATTGTGCCTATGAGTCCCAGAAATAGAATTCAAAATTTAATTCGTAATGAGGTCCCTCGAATAAGAAATGAATGCTTAACAGTTGAACACAAATAAGACACATAACGGGGCCCAAATCAGGTCCTAAAGGCTAATGATTTTGTCTCAGCCCAATTACTCAGGTCTTGGTGGTACCTACCATAACCCAACAGCGAGTAAGCCAACCTATAGTATTTCTCAGGTCCTGGTGGCACCTACAATAATCTAACAGCGGGCAAGCCAGCCTATAGTATAGAACTACTAGTAATGGACTTTAAAGAAAAATGACTGAAAATATCAAAATAAATATAATAAAGGGGCTAATACGTATAAATCAACAAAAGACTAGGTGAAGCTAGTATAAGAGATTCTAATACAATAAGAGTACAAAGTAAAATACTTAATAAATAAACGTACAACCTATCTCTGAATACAATAAAGAGATCAGTCAAATTATATGAGGGGGAGTGGTAATGCTCTAAATATCTGGAGCTCATCTCAAATTTCCGATACGTAGCTACTCCACACGATGCATACACCAACAAAGAACTCATACTATGATCTAAAGTCTATAGAAATGTAGTATTTATACCGAACACGTGGGACTCAGTGGCAAACAACAGACGTAACTCAAAAGATGATGCAAGTATAAGTAACATGTAAAGAAGGAATATAAACTACTAGCAATTATGCATAAAGCTAACATAACAAACTAGAGAGGGGGTACAGATAAACTAACCTATTTTAGTTGTACTTAGGAAATAAATTAATATACGATATATCACTAGCCCATATACAAATAAATAGTGGAATAAGGATATATAGTAGTATAAAAGGCCAAGGAATACATATACAATATCGGTAAATAAGGGAAGAGAGGGATACACGGTGATACCATAGCTAAATATATATATGTACATATAGGTAAACAAGACTAACTCAAAAGTAACCAAATAAGGTAGCCAACCTAACTTCTCAAAGAAATCCTAACCACGTAGGAAAGCTAATACTACAGTGATTAGAGTACTCAAAAATAATGTCTATCCATGAGAGAATTATCCATAATATAATTTAAAATAAAAAAAGGAAAGGGATAAGAATAATACCTCCAACCTTAGTATCAGTCCATAATCAACCTATGATGAACTAACCGTAATAACAACAATGAAGTAACTGGCTAGACCAGGCAAACAATACCTTACCAGGGCGCCATAAATTTTAAAGGTTCAATGAATACGTAACAATAAACAATCATATCCTACACCTATGCCACCCCCATAAGGCTGGTCAGTATAAGCATCAAACAACATACTGGTGATAGGCAGTGCATATGAATGAATGAATGCAAAGTAAACACATAGAACCATAACCAACCAAGTACCATAATTTACAAAGTGTATACACGTTCTCTAGCTCAATAGCTTGAAAAGACATGATCTACAATGACCTATCTTCTCCGGGATAATGGCTCTGAGTGAAGAGGCCCCTAGAGGATTCGAGAATATCCATATACATTTACGTAGTCCAGATCTAAAAGTTCAAATAATCTTCAGTATCCATCTACTTCATCCATTATAGAGAGATGTATATATATCATAAACACACGAACTCGGACCAAGACTAAAGAGTGTAAGACTGTAAATCTATTATATGAGATCAATTTCATGACTAAATTGGTATCATAAAGAATAAAGGTTAAAAGTATCTCTTTATCAAAGTAAATATCAGTAGTAAAAAGGTGTGTAAACCATGGATCGAATTTAATCTCATTCTAATTTCCAAGACCTCATTTTTAGTTCCAAAATCTCATCAATCATCATTTATGGTGGTACGATTCTTGTTCTAAAATAATTCATTTCATAAGTGAAAGTGGGAATAAATATCTTTGTAGAAAACAATAACAAAATCGTTATTTTGTTCGAATCATACCACAAAGTGAGCATTAATGTACCATAATGTATATATGCCTTCACCAGTATCCAAACAATACAATCATAAGTGTCTAAGCGTCTACAGTATAAATCCATACACTTTATAAGGAAAAAATACTTACTTGGTGTCCAACTAGTATCATAATCAAAGCATAGGACTCAATAGTATATTACAAACATGGTAGTAATACTATAATCCTTGAAATAATAATCCAACTCACTAAGTCAAATAGGATCAAATATAATCACATGCCTATAATGTAAGGTAGTAGGATTATATAGCCATGACAAGTTTTTCATATCAAAAGGTCGGGTAGCACTTCTACCCCAAATTCCCTAAATAGGCTAAGTCATTATTATCTAATCATAAACATGTCCTATCATACCCACCTAGCATACAATCTACATTAGCCATCATCTTACAAAGAAAAGTAGATCGAAGCCTGCCTTGATGTTGAAATGCAAGTCTTCAACCGTCGATAAATCGCTCATTCTTGCTCCAAAATTTGATAAATAAGACCTGTGTATCAAAATAAACATTTATGCATTAGTAGAAGTAAAATGACACTCCTATTTCTATATAATACTCCAGGCCCAAAACTAGGTTAATAATAGGCTCGTGGGGCGTACTAATGGAATCCAATATTAAATCTTTCACGAGGTCCATTGAAGGACAAAGAATGCATTTTCAAAATTTAAGCACAAATAAAGGTCGGATCCAGGCCCAAACCTGCCCACAAAGTTAAGAAATTCAGAATCTAATGTCTATAAATTTATAATGAAATAAGAAGAATTAGATGGGGAAAATAATTGTAAAGAGAAAAGGGGTATTGAATTATCTTAACTAAGCCTCATTTAAAAATTTTCAATAATTTCCCATGCCCCATGTGCCAACACTAGCGGCAAAAGGGTTTTGACTCATAATTTTAGTTTAAAATTAAGAAAAATAAAATGGTAATCCTAGAAAATATAAAGTGTGAAATTATAATCACATAGACAGCGATTATATGAGAAACGTACAATGAGAATCGTCAAATTTGGAGCTTCTTAGATCCCAAAATGTCAAAATTACGTAATGGGTTTAGTTTGGGTCTTATACTCAGCTATTGTCACTGAAACGGCCCTTTAATAGCTAAAGCATTCTTATCAGAGGGTAAAATACCGTTAAAGTAGTCAAATGATCCCTCTACGGGTTGGTCAAATGGCCATCGACTAATAAAATGGCAACACCAACACCTACAACCTTCAAAAATTGTTTTGGATTCTCGAAACTAATCCAGGACCCTATTTACATGAACCAATAGTGTAAACTGAATATAAAATTCATATTGTATCCAATGAAATCTTTAGACTAGGAAAACGCTGCCTGCAATGAATTAACCCCCAGTACCCTTTTTTGGGTATTTTAACTAATTTTTGTCTAATCATTTATAACAAAATAAAATATCTCAAAACCCAAACAAGCTAAGCTACTAATCGAAAGATGGCGTCATAAAAATTTCTATATGAGGTCATTTCTATCAAATGTGGGTCCCATACCCAAAGTGTCGTTTTAAAGAAAATTCACCCAATAGCTCAAAACGAGTTTGGAACCCTCATGACCTAAAACAAGGGTAAATCTAGCCTAAAATCAACTTTCCAGAGCTTATGGCGATGTTGGAAATCTCCTATGAGGTTTTTTACTAGGAATTTTTGTCAGAGACCAATTCCTTAATAGTGAAAGCTTCAAAAAATGAAATAAGTCTAAAATCTATATCTAACCAATAGTTTTCACAAGTCACAAATGACCTATAGCATATGTATGAAGGAATTGGTCATACATAGGAGGAGCACCAAATCTTGAAGTCATGAGATACTTTGCATGCATGCTCCGAGAAAGGCTTGCCAGGTAACCTCTAATAACAAATAACACTTCCAAGAGATTTTATTTTAGGTATTGCTTTTTCAACCAGCATCCTTACTTTATTTCTCAAATAATCAAAATTCAACCTCAACAACCAACTAGTCTCCAACAGAACCGAGAATGGTTGAGGCACACAAATCCAAGCCACAATGTACTGATACCAAACTGATACCATCACAACCCAACAAAAACTCATTGAAGCCAAAGAAAATCCTAGGCATAAATCATACGATGAACTCTAACATCAAAATATAACCTTCTTTTTCCTTTCCAAACCTGCCATCTACTCCAAATTACCTAAAATTTTATTTGAGTCTTGTTAAAACAATCTAATCATACTAATCATTAAAAATTAATGCTAGTCCATCAAAAGTCCATAATGGAAAGCATAAGGATAAGCCCATAAGTTTTCACGACCAAAAAACCAAGGGTAATGATAGAACTTGTTGCGACAAGTCTTGACAAGTAAGCCTATCACCCAAACTGATATGGAAATGAAAAATACCAACAATACCTAAGTTAAGGATTTTGGGATGAAGCCGAACAACACATATTTAATAATATCATAAAATACATAAAAGTGATACTATAAATCTCATAAAATTTTATGTCATAGTGTAAGAACCAACTAAATGCAACTCAATGTCAAAATATATAACTAATAGTCTAAAAGGAAGATAATCTATTTATGAATATAAAAATAAGACATAAACAAAAAGAGTGGAGGTAGTACATCAACTTTGGAAGTATAGACTGACCACTACCTAAAAATACTCCAAACACCACCAGAATCAGCTATACTGCGGCTCACTCATGCCTATATCTACACCGAAAGGGAATAGTAGGGATGAGTATAGTTCACCTGTACTCAATAGGTAGCATAGGTAGGATAGGCCAACTGAGCAAAGTATAAAATAAAGCATATGAAATACACACTATGGGCACGTCACCTACAATAAAAAAATTTCTCAAATCCTAGCCCATATCGTCTCCTAATAGTTCTAAAATATACAAACAAACAAAATAAATGAACAAGAAAGAGACACAAATAGATACATATCAATCAAGAAAGAGAACACAACACAAATGTAGACATTGTATGCAATGCAATAAAGATGAAGATGCATGAGGTTGTCAGACAACCTCCGTATACACCTACCTAGTTGTGCTCCTACTGTAGGACCCATGGGGTTTTTTTCAACCCATATTCAATAAAATAACCAATACCAATCCAATATCCATAAATCTTTATTGGCGTATACATCGTTATAGGGTTTCTAATGATGCCATATTTTCTGTAAGAAAAAGCCATTATTTCCATGGTGGTACAAATGTTTGATAAAGGTTTATGATAAGAGGATGTAATGATCACAACCAACAAGAATATAAATTTCCAAATCCAACAAATATACCAACCATGGGAGCCACAAATTCACATAATATGCTAACCATCCATGATCTACTATAGTCCACAAACTAATAGAGTAAGATATACAATATTGTCCCATTTGACACCACGCAAATACAAACTTAGACATTTTTCCACCAAGGAGAAGACAACAAGTTACATAAATAGGAGGGCAATTAAATCACCCACACGGTCCAACATAACAAATAATGTCTCAAAACAATAAAATAACAAAGACTCAAGTCCCTAAATGGGCACAAAAAATAATAATAAAACCATTTCCATGAGTAGTTCCCACACCCATAACATGATTTTATACCAATATTAACAACCTTTCCCAGTACGAAGAAAGTTAAGTAATAACCTACCTTGAATGAAGAAAACTATTTTTGAAAGAATCACATGAAGCCTTTCCCTCAGAGACGAACTTGTAATCAACAAAAACATACAAATATAAAATCTAGGCATCAAAAAGAGGCTAATAATACACATATTGCCTATTTATTTGTCGGGGAGCCCCAAAATGGGTTTTCAAAATAAAGGGTAAAAATAGAAGTTTAGACCAAATATATACTACCCATGATTTAATGAATCCATAGAAGAAAAACCTTAGTAAAAATAAATTGAATCGGGGTTTAGATTGATGAATTACTAATTTACACCTTCTTGGAAAAACTCATCAAATTACACTTTTGAAATCGAGTCTTAACAAGATTTAAATAACAAGAATCAAAGAAGACTAATTGAAATATGGATTTGAAGCTTACCCAAGCTTAAAAATGGAAGATATCACACAAAAACTCTAAAACCCAAAGCTCCAGGTCTTTAAAATAGTGGAAAATTAAGAAAAAAGATTGTATATATGTGTACTAGGTACCTCTAAAATGGTCAAATAGCCGTTGTAGCTGTCATCGCTAAATCGGTCAAGTACCATTTTACTGATACCCTCTAATGCATTTTGTTCAGCTAAAGCGAACAAGGGCCATATTAGCTCCTACCGCTAAACAGAAAGGGCAACGCTAAAGAGCCCATGTCCAGCTTTTGTTGGCCACTAAAACTGGCAAGTGTATCTTTATTAGCTACCTCTAAAGAGGACAAAATGGAGCTTTAGTGTCTACACACCACTTAGCTATACTTGGAAAATTTTCAAGTTCCCGTGGACCCCATGAGATTCATTTGGAATCCCAAGAACACAAACAAAATATGCTGCCCTACTATGTTTGATGCTTCCGACTCAATGGCGATATCAAATTTTTGAAAAAAATGTTACTTTTTACAAAATTGACCCTGAAACCCATTCTCATAACTTTCCAAATCGTGGGTCGAAATGAGATACGAAAGCTGTAAAACTACACCAATCATGTTACCAACCTAAAATCGACATTTCAGATCCACTGGTGTAATCTGTTATTCCATCCAATGCACAAAACAACAAATGTTGACCAAAGATAACTATAAAGCCTTTTTAACCTCCAGAAACCACAAATTATCCCAAATTTCACAAAATAAGTTTTAGGCACTATGTGAATAATCCCCACACCCCAAAGTACCACAAAGCATCCATGACAAGGGGTAAAATGGTTAAACCTCCTAGAAATTAATAGTTGACAAAAATCACAAAAAATTAACTCATTGAATTATCCAGCACTAAAAATTTAGTTTCTCCTCAAACTAAAAACAAGCTAAAAACATGAATTAGTAAAAAATAGGGATAAGTAGCATGCATATCAGACTTGACCACACAAGTAGACATATCTACAGGTTGATGTGTCCATTGTACCTTAACTACTAAAATATATATAGACCATAATTCCCAAACATCCCTGGTTAGAATAGAGATGGGATCCTTAACAAAAGACAACTTCTCATCTAACTAAACTGAATCCCAACGACTGACATGAGACTCCTTCAAAATGTAATTTAAAAGTATGAAAAATGGATGAATAGATGATAAATCTGGGGGTAATGCTAACTCATAAGCCGCATCGCTAATTGTCTAAAGAATCTCAAAAGGTCTAATATACCTGGGGATAAGCTTACCACTCTTACAAAACCTCATCACCCCATTCATAGGAGACAAACAATGGAAGACTTGTGTTAACCAACACTAAATCTCAAGGCACAAAGTCTATGATCCACATAGTATTTTTGCCTACTCTAAGCCCCATGAAGCCTATCCTGAATGAGCTAAACTCTATCCAAAAAGTTGGAAAGCAAGTTTGTACCTAGAGGTCTAATCATAAAAACCTCAAACCAACTGGAGTGCAACAATGCCTACCTTATAAAACCTTGAAGTGAGCCATCTCAATACTAGAATGGTAGCTATTACTATATGCAAACTATGCCAAAACTATATTTTGCTCCTATAGGATGCCAAAGTCCATTATATAAGTACATCTCATATCCTCTAAAAACTAAATCATCCCTCCCACCAACCGTAAGTCTGGGGGTAAAAAGTTATAGTAAGATCAACCTAGGAACTGAACTCCTCCGACAAATTCTTCCAAAAGTTAGATATGAATACGGAACCTCTTTATGAGATAATATACACCGGAAAACCATGTTAATGAACTATCTCACGAATATAGATACAGAATCACCTCTCCATACTGAAAGAAACTTGTAATAAAATAAAATAAATAAATTTGGTCAATTAATGAATGATGACCCAAGCACTATCAGAAGTAGGAGAAGTATGAGGCAACTCAATCATAAAGTCTGTAATGATTTATTCCTATTTCGACTCGGGAATGGGTAACCTTTGAAGCAAACCACCATGCCTGAAATGTTTGTCCTTTACCTGGTGATGACATAGGAAATAAACTTTAAAATCTGATATATTCTTCCTTATATCACTATATAAGTAGTGCTATTTCAAGTCACGATACATCTTAGTCACTCACAAGTGGATGGAATACCTTAATTAGTTTATCCAAAATAAATCTCATCTAACTACCCATGCTTAACACATAAACGTGGCCCTTAGTCCTCAAAGCACTATCTAAACCAAGCGAGGCTTTCATAGCCTCCCCACTGAACAACTTATCCCAAATCACGCTCAACCTAGTATCATCAAACTAATGAGACTAGATAACCTCCATCAAGGAAGACCTAACCTCAACAAATTCCAAAACACAACTAGGTTTGGAAATATCAGGGCTAACCAATTGTTCATCCAAATATTGAACCTCTAAGGCAAAATGACTCTCTTAGGTCAAAATATATTTCAACCTACCCGTGATAGTTGACTTCCTACTGAAGCTATCTGCAACCATATTCTCCTAATAGGATGATAGAGAATAGTAAGGTCATAACCCATAACTAACTAAAACTAATAATGTTACATCATCTTAAGATTTTATTGTGTGAAAAAATGAAAAATGTTTTGATGATTTAAGAAAATCATACAACAGATTCTATACAAGTAGTCCCTCTACAAATTCAAAGAAAAAAAAACCGTGCACAACTCTAATTCTTGGGTAAAGTAATTCCTCTTATGGGGATTCAACTAATAAAAAGCATAAAAAATCAACTTACCCTCCTCCGTCATCATAAACCGGGACCTATGACCTAAAGTATTCTAAAAGATAATAATACCCATGCCCTCATTACGCAATGTCAAGATAAGTGCTGATGTCAACAAATCCTTAAGCTTTTGGAAGCTCACCTCACAAATATTGGACCACCTAAAGGAAATCTTCTTCTTAGTAAACTTTGTCAACAAAGTCGTAATAGATGAAAAACCTCAATCAAATGCTAATAGTAGCATATGAAACAAATAAAACTCTGAATATTAGTAGGAGAAGTAGGACTATCCCAAGCATGACTTACTGCAATCTAGGTCGGATCGACCATAATACCATCCCTAGTTACCACATGACCCATGAAACAAACTCCAGCCAAAACTCATAGTTGGAGAACATGGTATACAAATTCACATCCCTCAATATCCAAAGCATAATCCATAAATACTCCTTATGGTTAGCCTCTCTCTTGGAGTATACCAAGATATCATATATAAAATGAATGATAATAAATTCGATATAATATTAAAATACCAAGTTCACGAGCTTGATGAACGTGACTGGGGAATTTTTCAACCTAAAGAACATGACAAAGAACTCATAATGACCATACTAAGTCCAAAAATCTATCTTCAAAAAATCAGAAACTCTAATCCTTAAATGGTGATATCCAGATTTCAAATCAATCTTAGAGAACTCCAAAGCTCCCTAAAGCTGATTAAACAAATCATCAATACAAGAAAGGGGATACTTATTTATAATTGTCACCTTATTTAATTATCGATAATCAATACATATATGCATAAACCCTTTTTTTCTTGAAAAACAAGAAAGGTGTACCACCAAGGAAATATATAAGGTCAGATAAATCCCTTGTCTAATAACTCTTATAACTTATCCTTTAATTCATTCAAATTTACTGGTGACATTATATAAGAAAGAATAGTGATAGACTTCATGCTTGACTCAATATCAATAGTAAAGGGAATATCATAATTTGGAGACATACCAGGCAAATTCATTGGGAATCCATCCATGAACTCACACATAATATAATAAAAATCCAAATGAGGTAGTAAAATAATACTAATATCACGAATATAGGCCTAAAAGGCAAACATCCTATCTATACCAAGTGAAAATCCTAAAGTAAAGATATAACTCTCTTGGGACCCAAATGAAGAATACCCTTCCAAGTTATCTTTCGTATACCTAGCAAAGGTAAGGTCATGATCTAAGCATAATAGTCTAGGATAACATAACAAGGAGCTAACAAATCCATAACGAAGATGACATATAAATCTACCATATCTAGGATAATTTGATCTACTTAAGTCTTATGCCCAACAAAGGTTGCAAAATAGGATTGGTGCACCCAATCCAAATTAAAAGAGTCTCCAACATGGGTAGATACATGTATAGACATGGATGGAGGCTCAGTAAAAGAATTAAACATTAAGAAAAATATGTAAACACGTAAGAGAAAGTGAACCCTGGATCAAATAACATAGATGTAGATTTGAAACATTAGGGCTGAAACTTATGATGATAGCATCAAAAGCCTCAACCTCTAGTATGGAAGGTATAGCATAGCACTGTCTATGACCACCACCTGACTGAGTATTCCCATGAACACCACAACAAGAACTACTACCTCTTGGTACCGTAATTTTGGTAGAAACTCTACCTCACACTACAGCTATGAAAGTAGGCTTAAAAATATGGGATGGGGGTTAGGTGTGATAGGAAGAAAGGGGAAAATTCTTGGTAAAATGGTCAGCATCATCATACACAAAGAAGACTTTGCAACTTGAGTTAATAGTGGGAGGTACGACTGAGTTAGAACTATAATGCAAATTTGCTGAACTAGATGATGCACTACCTAAACTCTACGAAGCTACCTACATGGTACTACTATGATACCTATGGAAGACTTTAAATTCTCTACCTCAAGGAGAGTGACCTCTAAACACTCCTTAATAGTGTTCTCTCTTTGACCTCCCTGAGACGCTCAAAGAAAAAACTTAGTCATCATAGAATGATATACTACACACTAAAATGATGCCTTTTACACAACCATTTGGGCAGCAGCAAGTTAAAAAAAATATCTAACAACTTCACAAACTTCTAAGTCTTCTATGACTTGGTGGTAATACAGATATAAGAATATCTAGACAATGTATGGAAATATACATAAAACTTTCGAACAATCATGAAGCCCTAGTCTATATAATAAAGCTCATTTCTTATGTAATCCCTCAGCATTTTTTGGAACAAACCTAAATAAAAGGGCCTTAATAAACAGATCCCAAGTTGTCTCTAGCAATCCAAGAAGTTTGTAACTAACATGTGACCTTCACTAGTCCCTGGCTATATTTCTCAACTGGTAGTAGTGTAAGGAACCACATACAACTCAAGTAATCCAATGTTATACAACTTCTAAAAATAATCAATAAAGAACTCATCGGCATTCTCTCCTACAACATGATTGAACCTAGGTTAACCTAAATGAGTGAATCTCTCAAACTTTTTCAAATCCTCAAAAGACATAATAGTACTCACAATAATATAAGGCGTAGTGAATCTAGCTGGCTGACATCACACCTTATGGGATAACATCAATGAAGGCTAAACCTCTATTCTTTCATTACCATACTAGAATACCGGCCTAGAAAAAGGAATAACACTCATAGTCCATAGAGTACCATAAGTAGATATCGGTAACATTTGAGGAAACATATTTAATATAATAGGAACACCATAGGCAAGCTTTTGAACAGACAAAGGTACAATAATCAGAGCTGGAGTAACAACAGGTGAACTCAAAGGAGAACCCTCCGAATGAGCCAGCACATAAATCATCAATTTCTCACCTATCCATGACTTGCATCTAACCTCTAGACAAAGCTCTCTACTTGAATATTATCTCAACATCTGAAACCTTATATATTCTATTCCTCACTATTTTTGTAGAAAAGAGTGGTATATGAGTCAGGATATAATGTATGAAAGATCCGTATGATAAGGAACTAAAAAAAGTTTCCAAAAAATATCTTATATCCTTTCAAAGATAGATATGGAAGTCTATGTACTGAAACACAAGACCCTACTAGACCCTTTGTTCTTATATAGATGGGGAAAATAAACCTATCTATGATACCAATTCATCAAAACCCGAAGACCAACAGTCATTACATAAAGATAGATTCCATAAATCTCCCAAAACCTGGTGTCACATTATATAAACCAACTAAATACATCTCAAAGTCAAAATATACAAAAAATAGTGGAAAGGGAACATATCTATTTCTAAATAAAAAAATAAGATATAAACTAAACAAGAGGAGGTAGTGGATCAACTCTAAAAGGATAGATCGACCACTTCATCAAAAATACTCCTAACATAGTAAGAATCAGCTATCATGCAACCTACGCATGCCTGGATCTGCACTAGAAGAGCATAGTAGGGATTATTATGATCCTTTTGTACTTAATAAGTATCATAGGCTAACTGAACAAAGTAGAAAATAAAAAATATAAATAAACACAATGGTTATATCACCAATAATTAAAAAATATCCTAAATTATAGCCCACACTATCTCCACTAGTAGTTCTAAAATATACACATATACAAAATATAAGTACAAAAAAGAGAAAAAAATACAAAACAAAATGTACATAGTGTATGAAATACAATAAATATGATGATGTTATGCATGAGCTTGTCGTAAAACCTCTATATACACCTACCGAGTTGTGCTCGTAAAGTAGAACCCATGGGAGTTCATCAACCCATATAAAAATCCAATAACAAATACCAATACTATATGCATAACTCGGTTACTAATTTGTTATGACACATAAACCTAGGGTGATGATGGTACTTGTCGTGGCAAGCATTGACAAGTAAGTTTATCACCAAAACTACTATGGAAGGGAAATCAACACTAAAACCTAAGGTAAGATCAAGAATAAACCCAAACAACACAAATATAATATTAGTAGAAAATACATAGCAAAGATACAATAAATCTTAGAAAATCTAGTGTCACATTGTAAGAATAAATTTTATACATATAAAAGTTAAAATATATAGTTGATTGTCCAAAATGAACATAATCTATCTCCAACACAAAAACAAGAAATAACTAAATAAGATGAGGTAATAGATCAACTCTGGAAATATAGACCATCCACTACCTCTAAAATACTCCAAACACCACTAAAATCAGGTATTGTGTGTCAAACTCACACCTAGATCTACACCAAAAGGGAACAATAGGAATTATTATGGTCTACTTGTACTCGCTGGATATTTTAGATGAATAAAAAATAGTAGAAAATAAAAAAAATAAAATGCACACTATTGGCATGTCACCCGCAATAAGAAAATATCTGAAATAATTGCCCACACCGTCCCCACTAATAATTACAAAATATAAATATACACATATTCCATATTGAATAACAAGAAAGAGACATAAATAAATCAATATCACTAATGATCAAAAAATAACACCAAAAGTACATATAATATGAAATGCAATAAAGATGATGAGTGAATCATGATGTTATCGCACAACCTACATATATACCTACCAAGCTTTATATCACAACTTGAGACTGCCCCTAGCAGTAAAACTGTACTTAGAGTAAGAAGTTACCCTAAATAAACCCATGGTCTAGTATAAGACTAAGAAAATTGAAGAAGTAACAAAATATTGGGCAAAATATAAACTAAAATAATCTAGTAGTAATGATAAAAGAATAAATAATGAATAAGAGCATTAAAAATAGAACTATTTGACAAACCCAACATATTAAAAAATAACCAACTGTCCATCTGAAAGCCTCTAATCATATGAGTAGTTAGGATATTCCCCAAATTAATTCCAACTTACTAAAATTAAAAAGAATACTAAAAATCAATACTAATAACAAGTCTCTAAATGATGAGGACTTACCAAAACCTACTGTTGAATATAGAACCAAGTTGTTCTAAGTGCGATACAAATGTTTAGTGTTGGAACCTATATTAAAACACAATATAGCATAGTTATACAATCAGTACTTTGAATATAATGAGTATGTGAGATGGGAAAACTAACTAGTATAAGATGAACATGAATGCATGAAATATGACAAACTAAATACAAGACCAATTATAAACATGTACTAAATAAAAATAGAACCACTAAATGCAAGATTATGGAAAATCTAAAACTTAAAATACTAACTAAGGATTGTTAGAGCTAACATTTACCGACATACCAATCAGAGCAGTCGAGGTCCAACCAGTAACCCTAGTTAGATGGGTGTTCAGTATAATGCCAAGGGTATGAACACTAGCTGGTGTGGTCAACTAAACTGATGTCTCAAAGGACTAGGGTGTTAGTACTCAACTGGCGGGTGAGCCCTTATAACCTATGGTAGTCCATAGTTCAAGAAATTAGGGAATTATGTTAAAGGTCTCGGTCCCAACTAATGGATGAGGCTTCATCCCCATATTCACTTGGTGCTAATTACTCCTCCAAATTTTATGATACTAAAACTTGAATTGCTCATTATAATTGCATTCTAAAAATATCAATAATATATAATTTAAAGTGCTAAAATACATGTAAATTGATATATGCATGAATCCCTAGGTATCTTATGTTCATAAATACCAACTCCAAACATGACAATATTAAATTGAACGTCATAAGGTATTTCTCAATTCGAGGCCAAAACTCAACAATTTATCAATATAAAGGGAATTCAAGATTCTGAGTATGGGAAGATGCTAAAGTTATAGGAAAGCATGCACTCATGGTTTAATTACAAGAATAGACTAAAATTCCAATAAAAGCCATACTTGCCATGGAAACCTAAACTTAAAGTGTGAATTAAACTTTAGAGTCGGGGAAATCTTTGTGGCTCAATGGGTAAAAGAAACCCATTGATGAAATCCTACATCCCTGAAATAATTTTCTTGGAGCACTCCTTGTAGTTTGTGATTGAAGTTGGTGAACCATAAGTTAGCTTTTAGAGAAGAAAACTTCTCTTTCCCTATTCTCCCTTTACCTGTTTGATTCAATTTTTGAGTTTATGAGGGATTTGAGGAATTTTGAGCATATATACCAACCATTGGAAGGCCTAAACTGTGAGTTATATGTTAAAAGAATGGGAATATGTAATGACTTAAATTCTCCTGAATTATGTAAAAAATTTATTTCTCTGTGGTTTAACTATTGTACTCCACCCCATAGTTGTATTATGGTATTTTTGTACTGTGTGTAGTGATTTTCACAGTTCCTAATGTATTTTGGTGCCATCTATATGATTTTGTGGTTTTTAGAGTCTTTTAAAGCCTTATAATTGATTCTTATTGATATCTTTTGGTCTATGTAACAGATTACAGAATGAACTATCCCAGCAAATCCAAAACATCGATTTTAAGGTGGAAATATAGTTGGTATGGGTTCATAGATTTTAAATATCATTTTGACCCTCGGTTTGGAAAGTTGATGTTTTCGGTTTCGGGGTCAACTTTTTGTAAACCACATTCTTTTGAAAATCTGATATCGACATTAAGTCCAAACTATAGAATATAACAAGGTAGCATAGTCCATTTGCATTAACAATATTCTGGATGAATCTCAAGGGGACCACAAAGACTTGGAAAATTACCAAGTCCCTAATTGGTGCTCCCGTAATACCGATGTTGTAATTGAAATTGGGATTGGGCCTGTAGTTGAGGTATCGCAATCACAATACCCTTTTATAATTTAAATACCCATAATTAGAGAGGTACCACGATCATAACCCTGGACTATTATCACAAAGATTGGGTATATAAATACCTAGTTTTGTCTATTATTCGCTAAGTTTTTGACTTGGATCTTAGGGTTCATGGTTTTGAGCAACTTTAGGGTTCATGGTTTTGAGCAACTTTCTCAATTTAAATGCTTGGGAAAGCTCTATTACACCTATTTCAACTAATTTCTTCCATATTTAACATAAAGTTATATTTTTTAACATAGATAAGAGAATGGAATTTGGATTTGGCCCGTAATACCTTCTTTTGACCCCGTAAAGAGTGGAACAAAGTTTCAATTTTGCACTTTTTTTTCAAAAACTCATTTTTGGTGTTCTGCTTTGACCCCGACTTGAAAATAGGTATTATGGCTGTCGCTGGGTTTATTTTGTCACATAGATTTTATATTTTTATGGTTTAGTTGATTTTAGCACCGTTCGTGGGGTGTAAGGTTTTAGGATCGGAGGATTTGTTCTGATTTTTGGCCTTCGAGGTAGGTTATAACTTTACTTTATTTGACTTAATTTTGTAATTAATTTTTATACAAAAAGATTTTAAGGTTTAGGGAACTAATCATTATAAAAATGGTTATATTATTGTGTTGTGACCGTATGGGGGCCTCTATTTAGCATAATTATTGGATTTGGTATTTTGTATGCTATGTGTGACCATGTCGGATCCTATGGATTTTGATAGAATGTGTACTTGAGAATAAATCTATTTTATTTGATGAAAAGCATATTGTGGTGCCAATTGTGTATTGTGACGTATTCATACTCTATTGGCATATGAATCATATTGGATTTTATGAATGGTTTTAAATAATGAGTTGATATTTGTCTCCTGTGATTATATATTGGTTGTTTGTGGAAATACTTATTGTGGTTGGTTATGGAAATACTAATAGGGAAGTGAGCATTGCATCCTCATACTTAATCATAAAATAATGCTCCCACTATGAAAATTTTTAGAAACAATGGCAACCCCTTTTTGTAAATTAAAAATATGACATTTAATAAAACCCTCCACGAGGGATACGCCGAGGAGGATATATGATATCTAGATTATATATGGATTAATAGACCTCTCTCAATGGGTCCTATTTTGGGAAGCTTAAGCTTTATAGGGGTATACAGAGATTTTGCAATGGTCTCAGATATTATACGATGGCTTTGTTGTTGTCCAATAACCTCGTGCATCATCTTCATCATCATCATAATCATTATCTATTATTTTTATCTCATTATGCTTGTGATGTGATTGTATATTCTGTTTGACTTGTTACGTATCTATCTTTATATTATTTATTACTTGTACTTGATGTTTTTGTATATGTTATTCCCCTTTTCTTTGCTTAAACATAGTGTAAATGTATACATATATTATTTTTTGATGCTGTTCTATATTATATATGGATATTATAGAACTATTAGTGCAATATATGTAGGATACCATTATGGCACATTTTTTTACTACTGATGGCAAGCCCTTAGTGTATATTTTGTATATTTTTTTTCTACTTTTCTCAGTTGGCTGATGATACCTACTAATTACAAGTGGATCATACTCATACCTATTATGGCCTTTTAGAGTAAAT
>JAPEIP010000009.1:40753702-40782119 GCA_026120095.1 Capsicum chinense
ATATTTTTTTTCTACTTTTCTCAGTTGGCTGATGATACCTACTAATTACAAGTGGATCATACTCATACCTATTATGGCCTTTTAGAGTAAATTCTGGTGCGGGTGTGTCTCACATGGCTTGATTTTGGGTGCTTTTAGAGTTGTTCCAGGTTGCAATTGGACTTTCATGCGTCTGAGGTCCACTTCTATGTTTCTACATTAGTTATCATCTTTACTATTATTTAGAGATAGATATTTTTCCTATCGGATATTCTTAGGTATTATAGGAATTCTAACATAATTGACACCAGATTATGGGAGTTTGGTGTGATATCTTTAGTTATATGTTTCACTTTAATATTATATTTGTCTTGTTTGTGTTTATTATAGAAGACTTCCTTTGGGGTTATTTCTATCTTTTCACTCGGTGGTATCAGTTTGTGTATAAGCTTACTTATTAAGGTTCGTCGGGACAAATGCCAGCATGACCCTTATTTTAAGATCATGACAAATTAGTGTAAGAGAAACCAAGCTCTTTGGTCTCAATGTTATAAGAATGGGATGTCTAATAGAGTCTTCTATATTGGTACGTAGACATCTGTATCTATCTTTGAGAGGATATAGGATATTGTTTAGAAATTTCCCTTATTTAGTTCTTTATAGTGCAAATTTATTTCCTACCTTTTGTTCTAAGTCATATTTCACTCTTTTGTATGTAGATGGTGTTGAATAGGTCATGAAAGATAAGAGATGCATAGCCTACTTTATAAGAGAAAGCCTAGTTGAGAGAGTGAGCCTCAAGTCATAGATGGGCTCAAGGGTGTGCACGGGACTGTGGATTAACGTCGTCAAGGAGGAGTGCTAAGGAATCTCTATTTCTCCTCATATTGAGAATTTTAGGTGTGTAGGTTCAGTTCAAGTTCATCAGATTTCATCTTCCCCATTTTTAAGGGTTGGTGAATTTGTTGATACATCTAGAGGGTTCTCCTTTTGTTATGACGGGTGTTCCTCTAATTTCTAGTGTGGATCTTCAAGTTGCACTACTTTATTTTAATATTCTTCAGACCTCGAGTTCTATTCCTCAATCAGTGTAGATATCTGAGTATGGTGTTCTGAGATCAAGAGCCTATCATTTATCTATGTTACCTACATAGCGAGGATCTCGGCCCACCGATTCACTATGCCTTCTTATGCTGCGAGTATAGTGATCTTTTTTGACGATCAGAAGATGTTTGTGATATTTATTTGTTTGGGTCCTCCAAGACTCAGTGGTACTGTAGGAGAGAATGCCTATGATTTAATGATTGAATGTCTAGAGAAGTATATTTCAAGTTCGCATGAGTCATTTGGGGTTTCTTATACTACTTATCAGTTGAGAGATGTTGCTAAATATTGGTGGACGTTGATTGTTGGTTGTAAAATTCTTGATTCTCTAGAGATGATGTGGGATCAATTTTATGACACTTTTTTAGAGAAGTCCGTGCCTTACAATTTCATGGATTAGATAAGAGATGCATTTTATTGCTTGGAGCAAGGCTCTATGACTGTTGTAGAGTATGAGGCAAGCTTCTATGCCTTGTCTAGATATTCATATGCCAGTACTTCAACAAAGATTGAGAAGATTTTAAAGTTCATGAAGGATTTGGATATCTCTCTTTAGTTAGCTACGTCTTAGATAATTGTATTTTGAGCATTTTTTTGGAGTATAGTTGATTATGCTAAAATGACTAAGGGTATCCAGTGAGAATCTCAGGGTGGCGTCAAGAAGGTGCACCATTTAGGTGAGTTCAGATGTCACTTTTCTTGCATCATAGATTTGAGAGGTCATCATAGTTATCATTGTAGACCTATGGAGGCAGCCTTATAGAGTTTGGGTAGTAGGTCTTCTAGTTCATCCGTTCAGGGTGGTCGTCCGGGCATAGTGGTACCTTATACTGTTGAGTCGAGAAATAAAGTTTACTTTGTTTGTGATGATATTTTCCATTTTACCAGGACAGCCCCCATCACGTTATTAGAGCTACTCCTATTTAACTATGAGAGGTAAGGGTTCTACAAGAGGTGCAAGGGACAGAGGTAGTGAAGCCTGTGGTGGTGGTCACAGGGCCACTTAGCAAGTTGGCAGTCATGGATAGTGCTATACTATACTAGCTAGATTAGAGGTAGTGGGTTTTGATATTGAGATCACAGGTATTCGTCCTATTTGTAATAGATTTACCTCTAAGCTATTTGATCTCGAATTATCTTTCCCTTATGTGTCTGCTTATTTTTTTTCGGGTTTTGATTCTTTTAGTGAGACTCTTGCCATGCCTATTAATGTATCTTCCCATATAGGATATTCTTTAATTTTGGATTTAGTGTACCAATCATTTTTTGTGACTTTTTCTAGGCATAACACTTAGGTAGATTTGCTTGTGTTAGATATGGTTTATTTTAATGTCATTTTGGGTATTGATTGGTCGGCTCCTTATGATGTTGTCCTGGATTATTTATCTAATATCGTGACTTTATCATTAACCCAATGATAGCTTGGAAGCGTTCAATTCATTCAGGTCCTAAGAGGATCATATCTTATGTCCAGGATCATAAATTTGTTAAGAGGGGATGTTTGTTTTACTTGAGTCATATTCGTGATACTAGTGTTGATTCACGTCCTTCTTTGAATTTTGTTCATGTTTTCCGTGAGTTCAAGGATGTGCTCCCTGCAAATTTGACTGGTATGGCTTAGAAATGTAGTATGCATTTTCTTATTGATGTTGAGCTGGATACATAGTCTATTTCTATTCCATCTTATAGGATAGCCTAACCGAGTTGAAAGAATTCAATGACCAATTGAAGGAGTTGTTGGATAAGAGATTTATCTGACTTAGTGTATCACCTTGAGGTGTGCCTCTCTTTTTTCTTAAGAACAAGTATGGGTCTATGTGTATGTGTATTGATTATCAGCATTTTAAAAAGGTAACAGTTAAGAATAAGTATCCTCTTCCTCGTATTGTGAGTTATTTGATCAGCTTCAGGGCGTTGTGGGGTTTTGAAAAATTGATTTGAGATTCGGGTATCAATAGTAGAGGATTAGTGCTTCAAATATTCTAAATGTAGCTTTTCGAACTTGATATTATCCTTATGTCATGACCCAATTTATCAAGTCACAATGGCGCCTACTATAACTCACCAGTAGGCAAGCCAAACCCATAATCTGAAACACCTACTAACAGACTACCCAAAGAGATAAAGAAAAGAATACGGAATAGATGTAATAAAAGATCAAATACATAATATAGTCCCAAAACTTTATAATATCAGTACAAGAGCTTCTAACATAATAAGGATACAAAAGAGTACTAAATGAATATATAGATAAAACCATCTCTGAGTACAACATAGAGTCTAATCTAGTACTTAAGAGGGAGGAAAGTAATACTCTAAACAACAAGAGTTCACTATAAGTCTCTAAAACATGGCTTCACTACAGGACACACGCATCAACAAAGATAACTCATACTATTGTCTGCAGGCTGCAGAAGTGTAGAATGAGTACCAAACATGTTGTACTATATCGCCAACTGCCAAATAAGCTCCAAAATGTCCAGCAACCATATAAGCAGGCCAATGAGATAATAAGGATAAACAATCCTATTCATGTACAAGTGATGAACATAATAAGGATAATAAAGTTTAAAGGATGAGCGATCCTATTCCAGCCATACTCCGGAATGTCAATACTATACCATATTTCCTTGGCTAATATATGAATAAAGGGTAAAAGAAGGATATACAACAATATACAAGCACAAGGAATTAATATACAATCTAAATGAAGGAAGGAAGAGTTGTACGGTAATACCGTAGTTATGTTACCTATATATATATATATGTAAAAAAGTTCAACTCGAAGGATAGCCTACATTGTCAAACTAGCACTTTAAGACCTCATAATCAAAGCAGGAACTAGTGATACAATACTCAGGATTTCTATTCCATATGTCCATCATGAATTAATCACTCATGATAATGGAATTAAAATGTAGAAGAGCCGGAATCTTTCCTCGAGTCTCGATACCAAATAAATAACCAATATGGCATAAACTAGTGATGACAATGATAATAACAACAACACTAACAATGTAAGTAACTGGTTAGTCTGGATTACCAAATACCTAGCTGAGACTATCACATTCCCGCACTACCCAGGCTCAGAAGGTTCAATCGGCATACAACACACCATAAGGTATACTCATCACCCAAATGCATCCCCCCTCCCTTTATGGGCTGATAGATATATGCACTCACTAGTGATAGGCAACGTGCATTGAAGAGTAAATGCCAAGTATATAATAAATATCAAAATGTCATCATCATAACCATCATTATCATAATAATCCTCTATCCTTGTTGTGTATATAATGTCCTTACTTAGGGCTAGCCAAACTCGAACTGCTAGATGTACACATATGAAATCAATACAATAATCCTTCGGCCTTGGTGGGAATCAATACAATCATCCCGATATCCTCTTGCCTTAGTAGGTATTAATATAGTATCACAATGTCCTCCGATCTTGCCGGGTATAAAAGCATATAATCTTAGTCATACCCCGTCCTTGCCGGGTATATAATCAATATCATCATATTCATGAACAAATATATATAACATCAATACTAAAATCTGTCATTGATTTTAATCCAAAATTTATATCATCAATAAAACATCTTCCTTCATCCCATGCAAGAGATATGAATATATATATATATATATATATATATAATAGGTGCAGGAACTCAAGTCAAGGCTAAAAGAATGTAAATCTGTAAATAGATTTCCTGAAGTGAACTTCAGTACTAAATCATAATAAATGTCCAAAAAGACTTGAAATCTCTCATGACCGGAGTAATTAGTAGTATAAAATCATAGAACAAAATTTTTCTCCATCATATCTTCAAAACATCATTATTATAACCTCTTTTACATATAAGTTATTCATTAAGATAGGCAGTTATTATTATGAAGAAATCTGTTTTTAAGGTGCAAAGCGGGCTTTAACCATTATTTAGGAAGGACAGTAATAAGATAATATTTTTTCTAGAATCAAATCATTTATCAATTTAATGAGCATGAATGTACCAAATCTAGGCATGCCATCACGAGTATTTAAACAATAGAAAAAATGTCAATAAATATATATTCAAAAACTACAACCACATCCTTTGCAAGGGTGAACACTTCTCGAATGTCCAACCAACACCATAACATAGACTTTCACCCAATAATAAGTCTAAAATAATTGCAACATCATAATAATGGACTATAGCCCACATACATATCCGAACTCAAATCGATAAGCCATAGCATAACTAAGAGGTATAACATATCTATAACCCATAAAGGATATTAGTAATCATCTCTGATTTGAGAGGCATAATATCAATAAGAATCTCACATCAAGGAGGGATAATATCAATAAGCATTTCACATCTAGGAGGCATAATATATCACTTGGCTATAAATCATAACTATGAGGCATATAACATCTATAAGGCATCTCATATCGTAGGTCGTATATCATAACAATGAGGAATATCATCACTATAAATCAAATATCACATCTATGATTATCTCATGGAAATGAACCATTAATATTATCCGGGGAAATACCATCATAACTCACCAAAGATGCAAAGTAACATTACTCTAAAGTCTTACTAGTCTCAACTATGCCTAGTATTTGTAATTATGTTGACATGGTCTAACACAAGTATATGATTAAGGTAGACCGGAAGAACTCACTTCTAATCCTCGAATTCCTTATCTAGGCAATGTATACCTCAGACTAGGATAAGCTATCTAAATTCACTTCTTGATGGAACAAAAGCCATAATCAACTCTAGGATACATAACCCACCTAGAAAGATGAGCAATTAAGTCAACTCCATCTAAATTATGGTTTCAAGATCACTGGAATGATCTAAATAAGGTTAATTATTCTAACTGTAATTCCAATGGTTAAACCACATCCCAAACCTAACATCATATCATATCCATTCTATGAATTAATTCAATATAGGGAAAAGGCAATATAATTCTAAAAGTGTAATAAACATTTCACTTTATGGGTGAAAAAACCTCGTATACTCCCCAAAGTTCTATAACCAAGTCTAAGTCATTCTACTAATAAGCAATCTCAAAAATCTTCATTCACATGGAATATATTACACATATCATCTTACAAAGAAGAGTAGATAGGAGCCTACCTTAAAGCCAAACTGTATAATCCTTAAATTATTCACCAAATTTCCATCTTCACAATACTATTCAAAAATTTTGTCTTGCTATTAGTATCATAATCTACTCATCAATAGGGGAACAACGGTACCTAAATTGCACCATTGTGATTTGGGACCAAAAATCACACCCAAAACCCCATGTAGGTCCCACTTATGAAAACACATTTGCAAAACAAACCAAACATTCATATATGATCAAGGAATCATAACCCTCAAGAATGGGTGAAAACCAAGATAATTTAGGGGATAAAATCTAATTCCTAAGCTATTTGGTTGTTTTTTCAAGAACAAAGATAATTCACCAAGAGAGCGATGAAATATGACACGTCCAAACCAGGGCCATTTTGTAATGGGCATCCCAAGTCCAACTAGGACCGAAGACCACCTCCATTACCTAACCTAACCTCAAAATAAGCATACCTTGAGTTGATTGAATTCCGAATGTATAACAAGATCGTATTCAAGATTCCAGACTCTAGGATAGGTCTATTACAGTAACCAACCCAATTAAGTCCAACAATCTAATACCCAACAAATAACCATAATATACCCAAAACCAAAAGAATAATCAAGTTCCTATCCGTAACATAATATAAAAGGATGGAAAAATTAGAAATTCAGTCTAATGGTATCTTCCCTAATACCAATGTGACTACAAAGGCTAACACTAATAACTACCTTGCCCATTCAAACCCATTGTAGTCACACAAAGCCTTTAACAAATAGAAAACCAATATCCAGTTGGGATATAGCCCCAACCATAGCAAAAACCAATATCCATAAAATGAAAAAAGTATGTAAAAACATCCTTGACATAAAATGGATCCATCAAAAATATGGAATCTCACCACTTGAATTAATTTGAGTTGATCCCAAATGCGTGCACTTTGCAGGTGGAGTAGAATGGTTGGTTCCTGCATTGGATGGGGATAAAACCGCACAAAGATTGGCTAGCGGGTGAATGCCAGCATGAACTCAGGATAAGGATAAAATAATGACATCTTGTAAAAACAAATAAACCAACAATATGCATACAAATAATATATATATATATATATATAACCATACTAGGAAAGGGAGCCAGGTTTAGCATGCCTTTAAAATCATTAACCTGGGTATTTGTAGATTAATTATCTCAAAACTACCCATGGGCTATATGGGTTAGTATAACTATCTAAATGGGCCCCGATTCGTGTAGCCACATGAATCGAAGATACCATAAGAGTAGGGGATTCCAAAGTACCCTTCTCTATCCTTGATACATGTGTAAAATTATTTAAAGGATTCCCATGTACCTTCTAGTATCATATATGGTCGCTATGACCACCCTCAAGTTGGAAAACATGAGTTACCAATGTTCGTCCATTGGACTCGAACCTTCAAGGTTAGCTATCACACCCCACTATTATTTCCAAATTAAAACCATTATCATCCACCCAAACCATTATTCCATTATTATTAGCTAAGGCAATAAGTAGTGGTATCGTCATACTGACTATATCTTGCAAGTAATGTCCTTAGAAACCATTGTTATGTATAGAGATTCCTATGTACCTATAGATTACATTATTAACTTGACTTGGGGGAATCCCTTATACCCCATAAGTATTCTATTATTAACTTATCTTGCGGGGAATCCCATATACCCTATAAGTTGTTCATTAACATGTTTACTTTAGGGATTTCGTTGTACCCCTTAAGAAACTTTAATTAACAATAACCATGATGACCAAACCTTACCATTTAATTATTCCAAACTATTTAATATATTTATACCATTTAGATTTCCATTACCAAACCATACTATGCAATAGTTCCATTAAAAGTCCAATAATATAGTAAAAGCATTATCATAGGCATTTTATCAAACATGTTGGGGGTATAGTGTTTCCAAAACCAATTCTAATTACCAATTAACCATTCCAATTAAACCAACTGTCTAAACCACCATTAAAGCATTTAAAATAATATTTAAAATATGGGCAAACCATAACCAAGAATTTTATACAAAAACCCCAACCTATATATTTGGAAATCCAAAAACAATACAATGATCATGCCATGAAATACTTATATAAAACATGCCTTTAATTTGAACTAACAATGAGGGATGAGTACATACCTTAAATTATGAAGATGAGGTAGAGAAATCACCTATACAAGCCCCAAAGTGATCCTTTAGATAAAAACCTAGCCTTCCTTTACCCAAAAGCCTTGGAGAGAATTAGAGAAGTTTCTAAGTATTTAAGATTAGAATAATAGGGTAAATGATGTCCTGATAGTGATATAAGTCATGGGGCCTTAAGATTTTAACTGAGGAAATGTAAAGATTACCACTAACTTAAATTGCTTAAAATTTTAGCCATATGGTACGACTCCCCCATACCAGTTGTACACTTCCATATAAGTGGTACCTACCACTCATACCCTAATCCCCACCCTTGGACCCAACAATATCCAATATATAACTTAACAACCCAAGTCATACCCATCAATATGATTAGTACCCCAAAACCGTATCCTTGGAAGAATATAACCAAAGGAAGTTTGAACATTATCTACCATACGAGTCAATGGTATGACTCGTACCCTTTCTTAAGATACATGGTGAGCCACTAGTACTCAGATCAAAGTTAAGTTAATAAATCTCAGGTTAAATGAAAGAAAAACCCAAACTATGTGACCCGTAACCAACCATACGACTTGTACCCACAAAGTTGTACTGATACAAAAAACTAATCAAACCTATCAACCAACACTAGCTAGCATCTCATACCTTACCATACTACTTGTACCAACAAGTCGTATGATGCTCAGAAATAAAGAATATATAAAATAATGGTCCAAACCCAGGGTGTTTCAGTCTCCCCCACTAGCATTATTCTTCCTTGAATGAATCACCTTATATCTATATATGACTTTTGGCAACTTTAGGCATCCTTAAGTTTATCATGAATCACCTTTACTTTTTCCATACCCTGTTAAACCAAATCTTGATAGAACTTAAACCTCATAAAGATCAAATGATCGAATATGATATCTTTACCTCCAACAATACAATGTCTTTAAAGGGGCCATCACAATGCTACAATGATAGCTATTTTGTAAGAAAACTGCCCTAAAGTTAGATTCTCAACCCAATTGCCACCAAAATCAATCACACATGCATAAAGCATGTCCTCCAATGTCTGAATAGTCCACTCTTTGTACCCATCCATCAACAGATGAAAAATATTACTCAGGCTTACCTTAGTCCCCAACCCTTTTTGAAACGAAGGCTAGAAATAAGATGAAAACTATTTACCACGATTAGAGATAATCTAAACAGGTACCGCATAAAGCATTACAATATCATAAATATACAACCTCGCATAGTCTTCAATCAAAAAAGTTAGTCTACCACAACAAAAATTTAGAAAATTTTTCATCTAAAATATGATGACCCAAACCAAATCAAATTGGTTCTGAGAACAAGGAATTCCGATAACAAAATCCATATTGATTACCTCTCATTTCAATTCACACAACTCAATTTTCTGATGCAACCCTCCAGGCCTCATGTGCTCAACTTTGAATTGTTGGCTCACCATACACATGGCTAAAAAATTAACCACCTCTTTATTTATACCATTTAACCAATACATCTCCTTTAGATCACGATATATTTTTGTCAAACCTAGATAAACAACATAGCATGATTTATGCACCTCATCCAAAACCCTTTGTCATAAACCATCAATGTTAGGAACATAAGAACTCCCTTGGTACCTTATGGCACCATCATCACTGATCTCAAACACCACCACCATTTGCCCACGAACAAAACTCTTAATTTTATCAACATGGGATTTAGCATTTGTTTTTCCTTGATATCTACACCAAGATATGATCAAAACCACTTCTTACACTATCACACCACTATCATTAGAGTCTAAGAGATGAACTCCCAGATTATCCAAGCAGTGACTATCCTTTACCAATTCCCACTTCTCCTTATCTAGATGAGTTATACTCTCTATGGACAACTAGATAAAAGTATCAACAAGAATATTTGCTTTATCTGAGAGGTAGTGAAGACTTATATCATAGTCCTCGAGAAGCTCCAACCATCTTCTCTACCCGAGATTTAGCTTCTACTCAATGAACATATACTGTAGGCTCATGTTGCACCCAAACATACACAGAAGTGTATGTGCTCTCACCAAGCAGTATAATGGCCTTGTAAAAAAGCTTAATATTTATCCCTCCAAAATTGAGATTTAAATTAGTGCAATTGTAACAAAAAATAGTTTCAAAAGTTCATAAACAAAAATTAAACTAAAGTAATAAGGAAAAGTAATGACTTTGGACAATCTATAGATGATAGCCCGGGGCAAAACATTATGTAAAATCATACAATTTTATTGAACCTCATTTATTAGATTACTTATCTTTGTTGTTTATTCATATGGTTTATCATATGATCATGGTATCCTGGGCTCGAATGTTCTATCTAAGTAGACATTACCACTATATGAGTGGGGATGTAAAAATCAATTTTGATGCATTAAGATGTCATCGTACATATGAACCAAGCTAGGCTTCTAGGAATATCCTTATCCTAGTTGCTAATTGAAATCTCTTCTTCATAAAAGAATAAGAACCTTACTCTATCTAATCCCATGTTCTATCTTACTTTTCCTTCTCACAAGTTTATAAAGTCGACCATATATGTATTATAAGGGTCACAAATATATATAATAGTTATAAAAACGATAAATAAACAACCAATTTTGATAATCAATCCGAAAAATCTTAATTCAAAGCAATCTTAAACATGTTCTTGGCCTTAACCCCGATACAATGGTCGTTTAGCCACTAATAGATATAACCATAATCCAAATCAATGAATATGTGATATATCCATAAAGAAACTAAATTAAAGAAATAAAATCCCTATTTGAAGTGTTTAGTAGCCCCTCTCTAAAGATCGAAGATGTCAAAAGTATCCAACAAAGTGTACGAGTACCCTATTTATGGTGGAGGGATTTTTTCTATATATGGGACAAGATGCACACCGTATTGATGTACCTATGGGAGAGAGGATTCCATTGTATGGAATTCTAAAATAGAGAGAGTAGAGCACCGAATTTATTTTTCCTAAGAAGGAAAGAGAGCAGGGAGGGGCTATTCCCATACCCTCACTGGAAATTGCACTTGTGATGCATAACTCTTTTTCTTGCACTTGTCTTCCATCCCAAGCATTGTGGTGTTATTTTTCTTTAATTTCCAGATTGTGTATAAATAATATATCCTCAAAATCAACTCACCAAGCTTCTTAAATGATCAAAAATCAATTGTTAGAGCTTAAAACAAAACATCTTCAAAAATAATGCACTAGAAACTTAAATTAAGAACTAATTTATCCCTTTTTAGAACAAAAAAAACACAACAACAACAAACCCAGTGTATTCCTACAAAGTGGGGTCTGTGGAGGCTAGAATATACGCAGTCCATACAACTACCTCCAAAGAAGTAGAGAGGCTATTTCTGATATACCCCCAATACAAGATACAGAATAGTAAGTAAGAGCATAATGTATCATTAAGCATGGTTGGTGGCATAACATAAAAGGAATAATTTCTTCCTCTTTAATCTTTAAATTATTGTTTACTCTTGTCTTGTTTCAATTGAATTTTGAACACTATAAACAAGTTGTTCCATACATATTTACACAATCAAACTATTAGGAACTCTTTCAACACATTATAATCCATTGAGATAAACTAGAATGACAGCTAGCTCAAGCTAGTAACCATAGTTTTAATGTTTAGACTCTAAATGATCAATTTGAATCCAAACTTCTTTGAAAACATATTTATTCTTTGTAATCGCATTCTTAAGCACTTAGATTCCTATTGATATCATAATTAACATATTAAGCACATAAGTTTCCCTAAAAAAGTCTAAATAAGCTATAATAACAACACTAAAGTGCATAAAACAACCTCAGATCACCACCCCACACTTAAAGCCTTGTTCGTCCTTTAACAACTCTTTACTCTATGCATCATAAGATGAGGAGACTCAACACTCTTACTATGATCAATACACTTAAGCTAGTACCACAATGACTACACAGAATTCAAGTTTTAACACTAAGCATGTTTTATATACAATTGAAATTTCAAGAATACTACTTCAAAATAGCCTAGCCTAAAGAATTGACTTACCTAGTTAGCAAACACATATATATTTCTCAATCATAGACATCATATAATTCACCCAAATGTCATCAAACATGTTCCCTCATAATAAGAGAGTTACCTATAATAACTTAGATATTGAAATTTATAACGTAATGGGTAAAAGAATAAAATTTTGCTCACTCTCATAAGGAATTAACATGTTACACATGATGAACCATAATCTTTCCCTTTGTGTAGTCCTCCATTAATATTAGAATGTTAAAAATTATGATCAAATATATCTTTAAGTATTGTAATGTAAGAAAAGGCACGGGTAGGAACTATTATGTTCAGTAATAGTTACTATCTTCCCCAAGCATTTTAATACATCACATTATACATTTAAAATCAATCTCTAACAACCTACTTCCATCACTTTTGTCTACCCCTAAATTTTGTTTGTGCCATCTTATTAGGTTTATTGACATACACTATGGTGGGAGTATTGTCTATTCACAAATTATTCAATATGAATAAATTTGTTTTCTTTATATTACATAACTCTCAACCACAACACATATAAATATAACTTTGGGGCTTTAATTTCACCTTTCTCCTACTTAAATTTCCAACTCCTTAACTTAATTAATTTACACTAAAGCACTTATGAACTTTGGATCAAAATAAGGTCAATCAAAGAGGGGGTTAGGCTATAAATGAGGATACCTAAGAAAGAGCTAAAGGCTCAATGGTGGCTAACTTGAATTATGTACAAGGGTATGTCTGAACAAACGGTACAAATATGACTATTGAAGAATTGCCTATTTCATCTCCTAAACCCATATTTTTTATTTAGGTTTGCACACACTAGGCAAGTTCTTGCATCGAATGCAACAAGAAGTATACAAACACCTTACACACACCTGGCATATGTTTAACTCAAGCACGATTATCATAGACTATTAACCAAACAATTGAATGAATTTAACATTAAGCCAACAATTACAAGAGTAATAATCATGAGCCTAGGAGTCTTAAAAGTATTAATTCACAAAATCATGTTTTTTACAACAAAACAATTGCATCATGCAATCAAAGATCGAACTTACAAGAACATCTAACTTATTCCTAACACAAAATTTTTAAAATTACCCTTAAAATAGGAATTTCCCCTATCCTACACTTTAAATTTACTTTATCCTCAAAGTATATTTAAAAGTAGAGATAGAAATACTCCCTAACCCCTCTAGGCTTAGCTAGTAGCATCTTCTTATATCAAAGAGGTCTGGAGACCCCACAGATAGTCTTCTCTATGCTCCATAGCTCAGGTTTTCTGATACCCATACTTCCCATCAAACTATGATTAAAAAAAAACTTATGAAATAATAATAGAAACTATTGAATATTAAACATAACTTAACTTAGGTTTCCTCCCAAGAAGCGCCTGGTTTTGTGTCATTGCATGACCTAATCTTAAATTCATTTATGTTCCTTCATCATCTTTCTCACACTCAAATGCTATCTTCTTATTTATTTCATACCTTTTGAGTGTGAACTCTTAAGGTTAACAACTCTAACAATAATAGCCTTTTTAGGCTCATCAATTTACATCATGTCGGGATAGGGTACTTGTGTCTTAGGCTACTCAATAAGTAAGTCTAAAGAGGTCTTTGTTGGACTTAACTCCACCGCACCTCACTTATTCCCTTCAATCACTATAATCATGCATAAATCATTAGAGTAGGATAATGTTTTCAATAATACCTATTCATTAACTAGGCTAATTGTGACCTCTCTCATATCTATCAATGCTACTCTAGTAATAAAGAATAGACATCTCAAGATAACTGCCAGTCTTTCATCTGCCTTAAAATCTAAAAAAATCAAGTCAACTTGAATAATATACTCACCAAAATTGTTGAAAACATCCTCTATGATTCTTTCAGGATGACCTAAGGTCTGGTCTGCCAATTGGAATACATATGTACTTAGTGTCAACATTCCTAAATGTAGAGTGTTGAACAAGGTAAGAGGCCTTAAGTTAATACTTTCTGCTCAATAACTAAGTGGGTAGACTAACTCATAGCTGCCAATTTTATTCAAGAGACTAAACTCCAAAGATCTTTGATTTTATTAGTCATCTTCTACATAACCATAGAACTACAATCCTCAGTGAGTGATATTGTCTCAACATCCTACATCCTAACCTTAATGGAGACTACATTATTCAAGTACATATCATACTATGGTATTCCCTGCAAAACATCTAAATGAGAAAGATTTATATGGAATTCTCTGAATGTACCAAAGAACTTCTTGAAGCATGCACGTACTATGCTTTCCTAAGCCTCTGTGGAAAAAGTGGTGGTGGTATCTCCTTCCCCTGTTAAACAACTTTAATTTTTGAGTACTCAAGATTACTTAAATTTTTAACAATCTTGTCATTAATCATTTGGGGAACTATCTCTGCATCTACCTCCTTAGTTTTCTTGGAGGTTTTTTATTGAGCTCTTTACCACTCCTCAAGTGATTACCATTACTTGTTTAGGATTTTTCATATTACTTGGAAAACCACATTGATGCCTGGAAATTTATGCCTATTAAATCTGCCCAACCTACATCTCCAAGTTTTTTTAGCCATTTTCAGGCTCTTTATATCTGCTACAAATTGTTATTGAGAAGCTAAAATTTGTTTCAACATCTTTTCCATATAGATTGTTTGAATCATGGGCTGATTTCTTTTAAACTTCTACAATAGGTTGTTCCATAATGGATTTAGTGGATGAGTATGCCATTTTAAATTGTACGTGTTCACAAAATTCTTCCTATGAGCATTGGCCTCAAATATCACTGACTCGTGATTTATTAAACACATAGATGTGTAATGGCCACTGCTACCACAAACCTCTCACCATCCTTTGGTCTATTAAATTGTATTAATTCTTATTGCATGTTATGTAACCCCTATCTTCATACAGCTGAGCTGAGTGGTTATCTGATTTTGTAGCATAGAAATTTGAGCAAATATAGCAGTAAACTGGTCAACCTCCAGCATACCTATAATCTTTAAGGATTCACTTATACAATCCAGTTCATTAAGATTTATGGCTCATCATATGTAAATTCCAATGCTTGATTACCTATAGCTGAATCTAGCAAAATTTTTTGTGTAGTGATCAAGTGTCTCAATACAAGTGTGAGCTAATATCTTATTGGACTATAGATTAAGTGGATAGAATTAGAGAGGATATTTGAATGTCTTACATTTATCATATAAGATCTCATATTGCTTCTATTTGAAACACAAAATCTCACTGCGTAGTCTCGCAGTCTTTCTAGATGAAAACAATCAGATGAGGAATTTTATAGCTAAGTCATCCCATGTTGTGATTAAACTTTTAAACTCAGCATTCAACCACTTTTTTGCTTTCCTTAATAGGAAAAAGGGAATAGTGTTAGCCTAACATAATCAGTTAACACACCCATAGGGATAAATGTGTCACTAATCTCAGAAAGTTCAATAGATAGGCCTGTGGTTCTTCATGTGAAAGCCCTATAAACTGTCCACTCTTGATCAAAAGTTGTACCATGTTCTACTTCAGCTCAATGTTACCTTCATCAGCCGATATCTTTAAAGGGGAGGTCAAAGTGGGATTGCCAATTCATAAACTATCCTACGGTCTGGTTGATCTTTATCCATGAGAGCAGGATTATCTTATTCCTCTTGATTTTACAGGAATTTGTAGAGAAAGACTATTTCTCCCCTTAATTGAGGAAAGCATTGCTCGAGTTCTAGGCTTGGTGTAACCAATTTCTTATCCTGAGCCATCTTGCTAGTTTGAAAACCTATTTCTTGCAAATTCAATACAAATACAAAGTGTAAAGAAATATTGAAATCTAAAAAGTAAAACTAAAACAAAAATAGTTGCCTATTTAAAAGTCCCCAGCAATGGTGCTAAAAACATTTTGCTCCCAGGCGCACACGCAAGTGTACATAGTCTCACCTAGAAATACAGTGGCTTTATAAATAGGCGAATATAGATCCTCAAGACTTGTGCTAAAACCCTATCAAATTCTAGTTCAGAATTAAGATTTAAATTACTACAATCATGACCAAAAGAGTTTTGAGAGTTTATAGAGTAAAAGTAAACAAAAGTAAAGAAAAAAAGTAAAGACTTTGGGAAATAAATATATGAAAGTCCGGGGTTAAAGAAGTATGAACAATCATACTACTCTATTGAAAGTCATTCATTAGATTACTTATCTTTGTAGTTGATTCATAGGGTTTATCATATGATCATTGTCTCCCGACCTCAAACTTTCTAACTAACGGGACATTACAACTACCTCATTGAGCGGGGATGTAATAATCCATTTAGATAAATTAAGGTGCCATCCTACAAGTAAAAAAACCAAGGCTTCTAGGTATATCCCTATCGTACATGCTAATTTCATAAAAGAATAAGAACCTTACTATATCTATCCCCAGGTTCTATCTTCTTATTCCCCCTCCTAAGTTCACAAGGTCAACAATATATGAATTATAAGGGTCGTAAATTCTTAAAATAATTATAACTAGGATAAATAAACAACTAATTACTATAAGAAATCCAAACAAACTCAATTCAAAGCAGTCGTAGACATATTCTTGGCCTTAACTGCGAAAAGGGGATCGTTTAGCCACTAATAGACATAACTATATTCCAAATTCTTGAATACATGATATAGTCCATAAATAAACTAAAGTAAACTAATAAAAACCTTATTTGAAGTTTTTAGAAGCCCCTTTCAAAATGTCTAAGACATCTAATATGTCTAACAAAGTGTGCAAGTGCCCTATTTATAGTGGAGGGACTTTTATCATGCATGGGACAACGTGTGCACCACATTGCTTTGCCCAAGGAAGAGAGGAATTCATCGTGTTTCTTACTAAATTTTATATAGTGGTGCACCAATTTTATCAATACAAGGAAGAGATTAGTGCAGTATGGGGCTATTCCTATACCCTAACTTTAAATTGCAGTTTTGACATATAACTCTTTATGTTTCACTTATCTTCCATCCCAAGCCTTCTGGTTTTGTTTCCCTTTAATTTCCAGCTCGTATATTATCCAAATATCCTCAAAGTCAAATAATGAAAAATCCTATATAATCAAACACCAAGTATTAGAGCTCAACACAACACATCATCAAGAACATTGCAGTAGAAACTTAAGCTAAGAACTAGTTTCACCCTCTTTAATCTTTAATTTATTATTGACTCTTGGCTTGTTCCAATTGAACTTTGAACACTATAAGTTTTTTTTAAAAAAATATTCACACAATCAAAACATTAGAAACTCATTCAGAATATTACAATCCATCGAGATCAACTAGAATGACACCTAGCTCAAGGTAGAAACACTAGTTTTCTCGTCAAGACTCTAAATGATCAATTTGAATCCAAACTTATTTGAAAAATCCTTTAAACATTGTAATCTCATACTTAAAAACTTAGATGATTATCTAAATCACCATTAACTCCTTAAGCACAAAAGTTTCCCTCAAAACAAGGCTAAAAAAGCTAGGATGACAACATAAAAGTGCATAAAACCTCCACAGATCAGCTCTTATGATCAAAAAAGAGGTCCACATGCAATCCAAATAATTAATGCCGCCAGATTTTTCAACAAAAAACAACTGCTAAAAGATCCAAGTAATGAGTGGGACAATTCCTCTCATGTACCTTCAACTGCCTGGAAGTATAGGCAATAGCCTTGCTATGCTTCATAAAAGCGCAACCAAGAACCACCCGAGATGCATTAAATTAAACCACAAACCCCTTATTATCTTCAAGAAATGTCAAACTGGAGAAAAAGTTAGTTTATCTTTTATATTCTAAAAACTCCTCTCTCAAGCGTCCAACCAAGAAAACTTAACCTTCTTCTGAGTCAACTTAGGTAATAGGGTAGCTATTGTTGAGAATATTTCCATGAACCGCCTATAATACCCAGCCAAACACAAGAAACTCCAAATATCGGTTGGAATCTTAGGTCTACTTCACCTCTTAACCACAACCACCCTTTGTGGATCCACCATGACCCCCTCACTATAAATTATATGACTAAGCATATATACATCATTCAACCAAAACTCACACTTTGAGAATTTGGAATACAACTTCTACTCTTTCAAGGTCTATATCAGCATATAGAGGTAATTGGCATTATCCACCTCACTCTTAGAATAAACCAAAATGTCATCAATGAACACAATGAGAAAAAGATCCAAAAACTACCTGAAAACCCTATTTATAAAATCATAAATTCTATAAGGGCATTATTAAAACTGAATAATATAAAAAAGAATTCAAAGTGCCCATGCCGAGTATAAAAAGATGTCTTAGGGATATCCACATCCCTAATCTTAATTTGATAGCCCCAGACTGAAGATCCATCTTAGAAAAGAAATTGGCACCTCCCAACTGATTAAACCAATCATCTATTCTTGGAAGAGGATACTTGTTCTTAACTATTCCTTATTAAACTGCAAATAGATAATTCATATTTGAATGTATCCGTCCTTATTATGCACGAATAATGCTTGTAAACCCCAAGGGGACACTCTAGGATGCATGAAACCCTTATCCAAAAAATCCAAAAGTTTCTCCTTGAGTTTCTTAAACTCAGTGAAGCCATTCTAAAAAGAGGAATAGATATTGGACGATTTTTTGGATCCAAGTCAATACCCAACTCAATCTCCCTATCCCGAGAAATACTAAGATGATCATCTAGAAATACCTCAGGAAACTCATTTACTATCAAAACTGAATGGAAAGAAAGATCTTCCATGTTAAAATTTTTAACCCAGACCAGATAATAGAGACACCCTTTGGATATTAATCTCTGAGCTCTAAGATAAGAAATAAACCTCCCCGTAGGAGCTAGAGAACCACCATCCTACTCAATAACTGGTTCCCAGGGAACCTAAAAATAGCCTTATGGGTTCGACAAAAGGACAGGTAAAAAGAGTGTAGCAAATACATTCCCAAAATAATATAAAAATCCACCATATAAAGGTCAAAAAACCCACCAAAGTCTTCCTAGTACCAACAACAACAACACACTCCCTATAGACTAGTTTACCAACCATCGAGTCACCTATCGTGGTAGAAATATAAAAAGGATCAAAAATAATCTCAGGATCAAAACCAAAATATACAACCACAAATGGGGTCACATAAGAGAGACTGGACCTTAGATAAAGCAAATGATAAATGTCATGAGAAAAGAATTATAACATACCAGTCATGATATTAGGGATGACACAGATTCCTATCGAGTAGAAAGAGCATATAAACTATTCTAACTTACGCCGATACTAGAAGCAGAAACATATCCAAAAGAAGCATGCAACACCCCAAGTATGGTACCCCAGACACTATACGAAGCTCATAATCCTGAAAGACCACAAGCTGACCCATGACTAGTACTTGGTACAATGACTGTATAATAAAACTAAAATATATGGAATAACCATAAGGTTCAAATTAAACAATACTGAATAAAACAATGTCTGAATAAGGTATAATTGTACCTAAAACTGAAATAACTGTCTGAACATGCTATAGTCTGAAAAAAACCTCTAAACTCACTGAATAAGGAGTTTATGGAATATGTTCCCAACTAACTCCAACTACTAAAATAAACTATGTATTGAAGGACAGAAAAAATAAAATAATGGAATAATCATGTCCTAAAAGTATGAGGACTCACCACTGACTCTGACTGCTGAAACCAAAACTGTTAAGTGCGATCGAGAACCTGACCATCTGAACCTATAGTATAATAGACCAGACCATAACAGAAAAGTAAGCATCAGTACATGAAAATGTATTCGTATGCAAAGACAGTTAGGCTTAGTGCAAGGGTTCATATGGATGGACTATAATTGACTAAACAACAGGAACATGACTGCGTGAGTATACATGAATAAATATGCAAATATAACTTGAATTATGAGTATTATAAATACTGTGTTTACTAACAACATAGATTAGTGATAACTGATAGGCTGTCTACTGAGTGACTGTGTCTGACAGTCCTAATTCTAATGGAACTAGCTGTGTTTCATACAAAGCTGAGAGACTGTATCTGATAGTCCTAAAATCTATAGAACTATCTCAGTTCTTTACTGAAGATTAATTCCAACACCGTGGGAGATAGTCATCTAACCGACATATATAAAATAAGATAATATAGCTGAGTTGGGGTCCAATCTCTAACCCCAATTGGAAGGGTGTCAATACCGCACCACTGGTAAGGACAAGAAGTAAGTTACCCTCATCTATCAGGTACTCTAACGAGAATGGTGGGACCCTCATCTACTAGATTAAGCCACCTCATCGACCATCATCTAGTAGATTTAATGTCTTAACCTACGTTGGCTACATAGTTCTGGAATGCAAGGATTTCTTCTAAGAATTACACAATTTGTTAGTTGGTAAGTTCCCATCCTTGGGTTTTATCAGTACGAAATCCTACTCCCATCTTAATAGATACTGAACTGATTATATTGAGCTAAACTAGACTGAATTCGCTGAGTTCCGTTGACAGATAGAATACAACTCAATTCTGATAACTAAATGACCTTACTGAGTATTTAAATGAATACTTAATAGGACTGGACAAACACTAAGATTACTGAGTTTTCCTAAGTTCTATAACTGACTGAATTATACTGATCATAGCTTGACTGAGAGTATCTCAAAAACTGACACTGGCTCTAGGCACACAACTAAATTGTCAACTATTAAATACCCCGAGGACTCAATAGAATGAAAATAATATGACAAGACCATTCTTAAACACATGACCATAGTCATTAATTCACAATACAATCATTGAGGGATTTCACAAGAACTTGAAGGTCATAAAATTATACATGGATATGGAAAGCATACAATACATCATGAATTAACAATTTCAATATCATGAACACTTTCTCAAATGATTGAAAAATATAGCTTGACGATTGAAGACATTTTGAACATGTGGTTACATCATAAGTTCACCACTTGGATCACAAATGGGTCATATTACACAATTTTTATTCACTTAGGCATTTTGACAGACACATGGAAGGCATAACACTTTCTAGGGACTGAATCAACGATTAATACATCATGGCAACATCAAGCTCTTCAAATTTAAGGATTTTAATCCACATACTATCATAAAGTCCTGAGAATTCAATAAAAATTCAATCTTGGAAATTATAACATAAAATTTACAAGTGTACAATCAAACCCACAACATGGAATTTAATACTCATATTTTGAAAAGGGTTTCTTAAACTCTAACGGTCGAAGGGAACCTTCTATGAACACTTTACATAACTTTTTTGAAGAGTTTTTGGAAGGTAACAGAGAAATCTTGAGTTCTTGATTTGAAATTAATCACCTAGGGTTTTCTTTTTCCTAAGAAATTGTGAAATAATCAGTATCTTTAGACAAAAGAGGGCTAAATCTCAAGTTATGCGGGATGAAGGTAATGGGAAAAGACATAATTACCCTTAAAGATAAAGGTTTAAAAAATAGAAAAACATGCCGAGCGATGCTACATTCGTTGTGGTGCATCAAGGGTAATAATGTGATAACCTATGTGAAGTACCGACAACATAGCGGTTCACTGGAAATTGCCTTAAGCTGAGAAACATTTTATATGTCGACACCATGGGCAAAGCGATGTTCCAACATCGCATGGACTCACTATTTTGTGATTTCAAACAAGGTCTAAACTAGGTCTGGAAAATTTGAAACTCGTTTGAGAACCCCTATAGACATTCCTGATTATAAGTTAACTTAAATAACGATCTTTGACTGATGTGAAGGTCGCAAAATGAGATTGTCAACCTTTAAAGGCTAAAATAAAACTATATTTGGATACTTAGCCAAAATATTTTACGTCTGGGACCCCTTGTCATGCATTACTGGACTGAATTACGCTTAGAGTTTTACGGGGTCTTACAATATCTCACCCTTGATAACATTCATCCTCGAATGAAAATGACTAATAGGGAAGAGCTGAAGACTGAGAGTGAATACTAGACATGCATATCTTATGTATGGTTTCATGGCTAAAGTTGCTGATACACTGAATTTTTCATACTGACATGCTTATCTAATGCATGAATAACTGAGTCATGAATGAATGACTGGGATTTATGAGAAGTTGAGTTTTCTCGTGATGAGAATGTATATTAGATGCATAAATACATGAATGATCTGACCAATGAACATATGACTGAACATGAAATGGTATTTGATACCAAGTTTGTAATTGAAATATGAAGAGGAAAATGAATAAGTTTAAATAAAGCTATTACCTTAGGATGAATCTGAGTTTGAGGAGAAGAGGTGAGGTCACTTTATCCTCAAATTTGCTTCTCCTTTCCAAGTAGCTCCCCAATGGACTGATTCCGTCAAAGAACTTTGACTAGAGGGACTTCCTTATTTCTGAGATAATGAACAACAAAACAACATATAACCTGACCAATTTTCTGACATAGAGTTTGGTGTAATCCTTGGCTAAATAAGAGGTATGGACTAGAATGAAATGATCTGATTTTGTTATTCTATCTACAATGATGTAAACTGACCTATGCTGGTGATAGGTATAAGGGAAACCCATCATAAAGTCTTTGTTGACTTCTTCCCACTTCCATATAGGAATACTGAAATCCTAAATGGACCCACTAGGCTTCTGATGCTCAATCTTAACCTGCAGACATGTTGGGCACTTAGCCACGAATTCTATAATGTCTCTCTTTATCCCACTCTACCAATAGATTTCTTGAATGTCGTGGTACATCTTAGTGGCCCCTGGATAAACAGAGTAGCGCACACCATGCGCTTCTGCAGGAATTCATTACCTCAAGTCATCTACACCTGGTACACACAGAAGAAACTAAAAACACAATAAACCATCTTCCCCTTTAGAGAAAACCTCTACCTTCTGATCTCTGACTGACTCTTTCAACTTGACCAGACCAGGATCTCTATCCTACTTTTCCTTTACCTCAAAAACTAAAGATGATTTTGTACTACTCTATACCCATTACTACATTTTTCTGAATCGAATAAGCGAACACCTAGTCGATAAAGATGATGGACTTTCTGAGCTAGCATTTTCTTATTGTCCTCAACAAGAGCAACACTACCTATACAAAGTTTACTGAGAATGTCGACCACTGCATTGGCCTTTCCCAAATGATAAAGGACACTCATGTCATAATTTTTTAAGAGCTCTAACCACCTTTTCTGACAGATATTTAGGTTTTTCTAAAAGAATACGTACTGAAGGATTTTGTGATTTGTGAACACATTTACATACACCCATATAAGTAATGCCTCCAAATCTTCAGGGAAAACACTACTACTGCTAACTAAAGATCATGAGTTGGATAGTTCTTCTCATGGGGCTTAAGCTATCTCGAGACGTAGGCTATGAACTTACCATGATGCATGAGGACACTACCCAAACATACTCTTTATACATCATAGTACACAACAAACTCATTTGAACCATTTGGAAGAGTTAGAACGGGGTTCCGGTGAGTCTAGTTTTCAACTCCAAAAAACTCTTTTTGCTTGATTTGACAATTGAAACTTGGCTTTCTTCTGATTTAATTTGGACATAGGGGATGCAATAGAATAAAACCATACAATAAACCATCGATAATATCTAGCCAAACCCAAGAAACTCCTAATATCTAATGGAGAGATAGTTCTAGGCCAGTTTCTTACTGCTTTGATCTTTTGGGGATCAACTCTAATGCCATTACCGGAAATGATATGACCAAGGAACACTACTAAATTTAGCCAAATTTGCACTTACCGAATTTGCTGATCAAATGATGATTTATGAGGGTCTGTAATACTATTCTAGGATGGTCTATATGATCAGGCTCACTGCTAGAATACACAAGGATATCATCTACGAAGACTACGATGAACATGACTAAGTACTACTTAAACACAAAATTCATCAAGTCCATGAAAGCTGTTTGGGCATTGGTAAGACCAAAGGACATGATTAAGAATTCAAAATGACCATACAGAGTTTTGAAGCTTGTTTTTAGAATGTCACATTCTCTAAATCTAAGATGATGATAGCCTGATCTGAGGTCTATCTTAGATAAATAACCGGCACCCTTAAGTTGGTCCTACAGGTCATCGATTCTGGGAAGTGGATACTTGATTTTGACCTTGACTTTATTGAGCTGACGTTAGTCTATGCACATTCTGAGAGAACCATATTTCTTACGTACAAATAGAACTGGTGCACCCTATGGGGACACACTGGGTCTAATGAATCCCTTATCTAGTATATCCTTAAACTATTCTTTCAATTCTATAAGTTTTGATAGTGCCATTCTATAAGGAGGAATAGATATGGGATGAGTATCTAGGAAAAGGTCAATGCCAAAGTCTATTTCCCTTTCGGGATGAATTTTGGGAAGATCTTCTCGAAAGACATTTGGGCATTCATTTACAACTTGGACTGATTTAAGACTAGGAGTTTCAGAAAAAGAGTCCATAACTCAAACAAGATGATAGACACTTCCCTTAGATATCATGTTCCTTGCCCTTAGATTGGAAATAAGTTGACCCTTAAATGATAAAGTACTACCCCTCCACTCTAGGACGGGCTCATTCAGAGAGTGAAATTGGACATCTCTATTTCTATAGTCGACTAGGGCATAGCAAGAATAAAGCCAATCCATGTCGTGAATGACATCAAAATGAGCTATCTCTAATTTGACTAAGTCTGGTGAAGTGACTTTCTGAGATACCACAATTAGACAATTCCTGTACATCCGTCGAGCTACGATAGATTTACCCACTGGGGTAGATACTGGAAAGGGCTCTACTGGAATTTTGGAACTGACTCCAAAATCAACTGCTATATAAGGAGTAACAAAAGACAAAGATTCTCCTAGATCTAGCAAAGTGTAAACATATAAATGAAAGATCTATAACATACTAGTGATCACTTCAGGAGAGTTTTCTTAAAATTGTCGGGACTAAAGAGCATAGAGTCTATATGGGCGTTGCCCAATAGTGGCACTAGAGGTGGCACCTTCCTGATTTGGGCGACCGGACTGGGCTGAGAAACGATTATGCTGACCCTAAAACCTTGACTAAGGATAATCTCTGACTCTATGGCCTGGCATGCCACATTTTAAACAATCATCACTGCCAGCTTTGCAAAAACCCTGATTGTACTTGCTACAAGTCTAAGAAAAATGATGAGTTCGAGCACTGCTGACACTACCGTGATACTTAATGCCTTGCACCCTATATTTGTTACCACTCCTGAACTTAGGAACAAGAGCACTAGCAAAGGAAGGAGCTAGAACTGAAGACTTTAGGTAGAACTAAGAATGATTACCACCCTCTAACTTAGGTTTAGAAAAGTTGAAACAACCTATCCTTGCTCTCTTATTTTATATTTATCTCTCCTTATTTCTCTGCTCCTCTATCTATTGAGTATGGACCATAAGAATGGCTATGCCTATCTCACTAATCAGCATGGCAGTCCTGGACTCATTGACCACACTATCATTCAATCTAGAAATAAACTTATTCATTTTAACTCTGATATCTGCCACTACATGAGGAGGGTATCTAGCTAATTAAGTGAACTTTAGAGAATACTCTTTCACTGTCATATTACCCTGCTTGAGGTTAATAAACTCTAATACCTTAGCTTCTCTTAGCTCTAGGGGAAAGAATATATCTATGAAGGTAGTGGTAAACTCCTCTATATCAACAGACCTTGCATCTGCGGCCCTCTCTGCTTTACACTACTTGAACCATATGTGAGCCATATCCTACGACTGATATGCAGCTAGCTTAGCACTCTTTCTAGCAGTTACCCCATTATCTCTGTAACATTCTACACCTGATTAGGGAATTATTGTGGGTCCTCATATGTCTTAAAATCTTTTAAAGAATGGGGATTTATTCAGGGGAAGTCCCGAATCCTATCTGCAGCAGAATTGACCACTGGTTTTGCCAGTATAGCAGTTGGGCATTCATTTTAAGCAGCAACTGAATTAGCAAGAGTAGTGAATGTAACTCTGAAATTTGAATGAGAAATGGGTTCGCCCAATGGATCTACCTGAACAGGATAAGGTATTGACTAATTCCTATTTCTCCTTTTGTTAGACCTTTTGGGAGGCATGTTCTATAAATGAAAGGGAGAAATGGATTAGACTGTGGGTTAAATTTGAACTCATGCTCACTCACACGACATAGATACGGAAAAAAAAGGAAACTATTTCTAAAACACCTCATAGCCTCTTATACAAAAATATGGCGTGCAATACACCCATGCACAAACTCTACTAGATACGGCTTTTCAGACTTTCTCGGACACTATTAACCCTTCGGATCTGATACCAAGTTTATAACACCTCGAGTCTTATACCCCAAACGCTACACAATGCTCGTAATCTTAAAGGACCACATGATAATCCATGATTGTAACTGCTACAATGACATTATAATAATACTTAAATATACAGAATAATGGGTTAAAGTACCATAAGGTTCAAAATGAAAATTACTAAAGAAAATAATGTCTGAGTATGGTGTAACAGTACCTAAAACTGAAATAACTTTCTAAACATGCTATACTCTGAAAAAAACCTCTAAAATGTCTGAATAAGGAGTTGATTGGACATGTCCCCAACTAAATCCAACTGCTAAAATAAACTAAGAACTGAAGTACTGAAATAATGAAATAATGGAATAATCATGTCCTCAAACTATGAGGACTAACCACTAACTGTAACAACTAAAACCTGAACTGCTAAGCACCATCGGGAACCTGTGCGTCTGAACCTATTGTATAAAATATTATAGCGTAAGAGAAAAGTATGCATCAGTACGTGAGAATATACTGGTATGCAAAGTAAGGTAGGTTGAGTGTAAGGGTTGAAATGCATGAAGTATAACTGACTTAACAATATCAATAGGACTGTGTCAGAACATGTATAAATACACAACTATAACTTGAATCATGAGGATTCTTAATACTGATTTTACTGACAACATGGATTACCCATAACTGATATGTTGTCTACTGAGTGATTGTGTCTGATAGTCCTAATTCTGTTGGAACTAGCTAAGTTCCTTACTAAGGTGAGAGACTGCATTTGTCAATCCTAAAATCTATAGAACTATCTAAGTTCTTTACTGAAGACTGAGAATAGGACCCAGGGAGGTTGTCATCTACCCGACTACCCTAAATAAGATAATATATATCAGTTGGGGTCCAATCTACAACCCCAATTAGTAGGGTGTCAATACTGCGCCACTGGTAAGGACAAGCTGTGAGTTACCCTTATCTATCAGGTACTCTAACGAGAATGGTGGGACCCTTATCTACCATATTTAGCCACCTTATCAACCCTTATATAGCAGATTTGATGTCTCAATCAATGTTGGTTACGTATTTCTAGAACTTAAGGATTGTTTCTAAGAATCACACCCTTTCCTAGCAGGAGAGTTCCATCAAGGGTTCACTCGGTGCTGAATCCTACTCTTATCTGAATAGACACTGAACTGGTTATACTGATCTAAACTAGATTGAGTTTTTTGAGTTTAGATGACTGACGTATTACTACTAAATTCTTATAACTGACTGAGTTTACTAAGGATTTAACTTAATACTTAATGGGACTAGACTAACTCTGAGATTATTGACTTCTCCTGAGTTTTATAACTCATTGAATTATGTTGATCGTGGCTTGACTGGGAGTATCTTCAAAACTTATACTGGCTCTAAGCGTACAACTAAATTGTTCGGTAATACCCCCAGGACACGATAGCATGAAAATAATAAGACATGACCATTCTTGAACACGTGACCACTGTCATCAATTCATAATTCAATTATTGAGGGATTTCACAAGAAGTTAAAGGTCATAAACTTATACAAGGAT
>JAPEIP010000009.1:40794878-40815257 GCA_026120095.1 Capsicum chinense
AAATATCTATCAATTCCAAGACATAAAACTTATGCCAGGAACTAACCAATCAAACACATCATCTCTACAAAAATAGGAATAGGCATATATCATCAAAAGAAAACACTTCACCAAGCCTCATTAGGCCAAACAAACTCTAAAATAGGGATTTTCTGAATCCACTCAAGTAGGGAAATCATCACTCAAACAATCCATAAATCATATTATTGAGCAAGAATACATCAATTTTGACATCAATGCTACGTCCAACACTACTACTGAAACACCCTAGGTTTTGGCCCTTGAGAATTTTTTAAGTCATAAACCTTCTAATTATCATACGACTTATACCTTGAATTTTATCGTGTGGGTACTAGTCTAGGACCCTAGTCATTTTTTTGTTAGATCGATATAGGCCATGTTTTGACCAAGATTTTAGAAGACCCTTTACATGTCATATGATCAGGATATAAGAAGTATAGTATCCAATCGTGTGTTGTCTAGTGTCTAGCCTAAATGTTCTTCTTAGGGTATGACATGAAGGATACTATTATTATGATACAACTCGAGTAAGGGAGTCATATGTTGGATAGAATATGGTGTCTAATTTTTTTATCAAGTGATTATTTAAGGGTACCACTCATATGATGTCATTACGAGCTGAGGGTTCCAATCGTACCCACATGGGGGAGTTTTTTCATCTTAAGTTGGGGGTATTCTAAACATTTTTCCACTTAACTTCTTTTGAACGCATGGCATAAAATACCTTTTGGGACCTCATTAACCCCTATTATCAATCAAACACTCTTAAACACTCATAAAATCTCTCTCAATATCTTAGTTAAAGCAGATGCTAGGGTTTCTTCAAGGCAAATCAATTAAAACTTTTAAAAGTGGTTTTATCTTTGTCATCCTTAGTGTCTAAGGTGTATTACTCCTCTATCATTGTTAGTTCAACAATAAGCATATTTTAATGAATGGTTTTCATAGTATTATTGTTGATTTATTTTGTATTTTGAAATTGATGTTGGTCGTTTTGGTTGTTCTTTATTAGATAATGTTTTGCCAAATTTTTATTATGGTTTTTATGTTATAATTATGGTTTGAACATTTGGTTTCATGGGAATGGTCAATGGATACATTGGTTTTTGTTTAGAAAATCTTATGCCCTCAACATATTAGTTAAAATGCTTATGAGAATAATTTAGTCACATAGTTTTACTATTATTGAAAAATTTGCATTGAATAATTTGGTAATGGAACCTAAATTGGATTGGTTGGTTATAAATGGCTTTGAAGGGATTGATGTCCAAGGTTGTGGTATAATCAAAAATTTTGTGGGGTATATGAAAATCTCCTAAGTGTTGGGTAATGACATTATTTGCAAGCTATAGATGGTATGACGATACCACTTCATAATGCTTGGTAGTTGACTCCAATAAATGATGATTTGATTATGTCCTAAAGGTTTTAATTAGGCAATAATGGGGGTTGTGATTGCTGAATGTGGCGGAGTGAGGCCAAAGGACAGATACTGGAAACTCATGATTGCCGATATTAGGGTTGGTTTTGGTAACCCTAGGCTTGTGCGGTACACTAGAATTCCCCAAGTTTATACTTGTATACATGTATCATGCAGGACTAATGGTACACGGGAATCTCTGGCCCCTATCATATCTTTGGTTAATGTGGATACATGTGCTAGGGCCCGTAAATAGGGTAACACAGGACCTATATAGCTAGTGGGTGTATTTATGATCGTAAAGCTACACAACCCAGGACATGCTAAACCTGGTTCGCTTCCCAGGCATTGTATATATGTATGTATTAGATTATGCATGATTACTTACTTTTATTTTAAATAATGGCATTATTTTATCCTTATATCCTGTGTAAATGCTAGCATTCACCTACTAAACATCTTTGGGAATTGCATCCCTAAGTAATGCAGGAACCAGCCATACTACTCCTGTTTAGTGATAGGAATTTGGGGACTGAATTTATTTCAGACAAAATTAGTGAGCTTCCAGACACTTGAAGACCTCATTTCATGCTATGGACTTGTTTTTATAATTTTTTGTTATTTCTTAGACTTTAGTTTTGTCTATAGTTGTCGGCATTATGACACCTCAAATCCTATTGGGGCGGACAGGCAGTCGTAGCCATGAAGGTTTGAGAGAACCAATACATAACTTTTTACTAATCATGCATGTAACTATAATCACCAAGGTTTTTTTGATACACAGATATAATGCATTCATGAGAAATAAATGACAAACCCAAAACTATACATACCAGATTTGGCAGTTGGGGCCATAACATCTAAGACATAAGACACTATTATTCTTAACTTTACATTGGAATACAAAGACTATAAAAGATTCATAGATACTTAGGTAAGGTCAGGATAAACCCCCACCATACTCTTAAGATCTATACAATACAAAAATATATAAAATATATTCGAAAATCCCTGAATCAATTTGGAGCCCACCAATAGCCGCTGGATATCCTGAGCTTCAACTTAGAAAGTGTATTAGCTTAAGCACTTGTGCCTACAGCATGAAATATACGTCCCCCACAAAGGGTATCAGTACGAATATATGTGCTGAATGTGTAAGGCAAAAGTAAGCACACATATTATGGGATCTCAATGGAAATCAAATACAAGTGTACAAATAATGTTAGTAGACTACCTTTATAAATATTTGTAGGGCTAGGCACATTATATTGTTTTCATAATTTTACCATTCTTACTTCATAATATTTGTAAGCCATATGATACAAATGACTAGATGATCAGTGGTGAATAGACAAATTGGGATCGGCCTATGCTAGACTTATTCCCCTGAGCTTCTACCTATATATAAACATTGGGATCGGCCCACACTAGTCTTACGCCCTTGAAATTCCACCCACATATAAAGGTATTGGGATCGACCCATGATAGGCTTATGCCCCTAAGCTTCCACCCATTTAATTAATATTTGTGTTACTTAGTTTATTTAGCCTTTGATATTGTTACTTTTGTGGTCATAACATTTTGGTACCTTGAACAACAATCTACCAATAGGAGAGAAAATAATTAACACCTAATGTAATGACAAAGAGGTATGGAGCAGAATGTACACAAATGAAATATTTAGGAGCTGAAAATACCATACTAGTCTTATTTGGCTTAAAGGAGAACTCTTAAGATATCTAGTGAATGTAAAAATGCATACCTAATAATAAGCATATGTTGAGGTATTTTTAAATGTTAGGGATCGGGAGTAAGGTCATTATTTAGATAGGAGATCATGTGTTTCAACTAGGTATCATTCACTATGTGAAAGCTTTATAAGCTTACTTTTGTACCAAATGTGTTGCATTTATACGTCATAGTGTACCCTTACATACCTAGTCGTAAAACTCCAATGTTAACCAAATTAAGATCCTTACTTTAGGATTAATTAGCAACAATAAAGTATATAGTAAAACTAGTATTAGTGACCAACCAAAACATTTGGGCTACTTAACTTTAATAAAATAGTAGCTGGGCAGTAAGACATTAAATTATCCATCAAGGGTGTTATTTTAACCCTTTTCTCCTCCAATTACATCCACATACCATACATATTCTTACAAGACCCCCCTAAACAACTTTGGCATCATTGTACCCTCAAAACAATATACGAAAAACATAAGAAATAAACATATCCAATAATTAATTCAGTGGTGTGCCACCATGCCTTTATTATATATTTCAATTCAAACTATACCTTTCTCCAACATCAACCTGGAAGCCCCCAACATATACACAAAAATAGTCCACAAAACAGGCCCAAATCCGATTTATTGTAGTAATCGAATATAGAACTTATTATCCGTTTAGTTCTCAATAACAACACCTCCATAATTCTTTTCCAAATTCATATATAAGGAGGACAAAAATTGAGCATTCACCTTACCTCAATATTCTGCAACTTATTCTTTTAATTTGGACTTCTTATGAACTTTAACTTTCCTTCACACTTTAAACAAAAGAAGAAAAGAGGTCTCTTAATAACAAAGAATAGTGAGCATTTAGATTGTTCTATATTCTCCCATGGACTTATAATATAGTATGAATAACATGTTTTCCCTAATCTTCTATGGATGAATTAAGTTAAACCTTAATTTTTTTCACTTACCTTGTCCTGCAAAGGTTGGGTTTTCTTCAAGAATCCTAGGAGGAAATATATGGCTACTCCATGTTATTTTAAAGAAAGTAGAGAGAATTTTGTGAAATATAATCCTTTTGTTGACTTAGTAGTAAAGAAAAATGACCAGATACTTTGCCTTCAAATTGGCTATCTCTTTAGCTATATTTTGGACCTCAAAATTAGTCAAATTCATCCAAGTAGGTGATGAACCTACTTAAGGGGATCATGCTTCTCAAAAGGTCAAAGTAGGCAATGCACATACATGCTTTATCCTTTGTTGGGCTCAATTAAATTAGGCCTTAGCAGTTTTATTTATTATGTATTTTCTCTATTTTCATCCTCTTTAATTTAATTTGGGCCCTAATAATTTACTAATAAAAGGCCCAGATCTGATTCGTGGAGTTGGCACATGCAACTCAAGTAGGTTACTTACCTATTAACTAAATTAAGTAAAGCCAGCACCGCAGTAAATTATTCTATTTTCAGTTCTTACTCCCTTTAATACAACTTAAAAATTGTATATACTTGGTTGCTTTAAACATTAGATTAAAATATGGGCTTACTATTCCAAGTGAAATAGTTGTATCTATATTAACTTGGTCACGTCATATTAAAAATATACGGGTAGAATATAGAACTCTATCTACACCATCAATGCTCTCATAACAAATTTCAATAGTTGCATAGACCAAAAGGCTATACAAATTTATATATAAATGGAATAAATGCATAAAAAATACAAGGTGTTATATCTCCCCTCCCCCCCCCCTTAAGAACATTCATCCTCGAATGTTAACATAATATTCCAACCAAAATAAGTTGAATCCTAAGTTTAATACTCCTTTTATACATAGTACTTATATATTATACTTACTTGTTGTAACTCCAATTAAAAATCTTGGACTTTTTCTTAACATTGGAATAAGTTGTCTTACTTGGATTTCATCGCTGCTTAGATTCCCATGTGATCTCTTCTACTTGTTGGTTTCTCCGAAGTACTATTACAGAAGCTATTTTTTTATTCCTTAACTTCTTATCTTATCAATAGGTATTTCTTTATAGGTGATATCTTTTGTAATTTTTAAATCTTCAATAAGAGTAGTATGAGATATATCTCTGATGCACTTTTAAAGCTTTGAGATGTGGAACATTGGATGGACAGCTGAAAGCTATTGTGGTAGTTATAACTCATATACGACTTGGACAAACATTTTAATAATTGTATACGAGCCTATAAAACATGGAATTAGTTTTCCTTTCTTACCAAATCTCATTACCCCTTTCATTGGTGACACCTTAAAGAATACCTAATCACCAATAGCAAACTCTAGCCCCCTTCTTCTAATATCCGCATATGATTTGTGTCAACTTTTGGATGTATCCAGCTGCTACTAAATCTCCTTAACATCTTCCATATATTGATGAACAAGATTTGTCCTTAACAAGGAAACTTCACCCACTTCAAACGATCAATTTGTGATCTATAATTTCTTTCACACAAGTTTTCTATGGTGCCACATTGATACTTGAATAATAGCTATTGTTGTAGGAGAACTCGATAAGAGGTACATGATCATCCGAACAACATTTAAGGTGTAATACATAAGTTCATAGCATATCTTCTAGTGTTTGGATGGTACATTCTTCTTGTCCATCTTTATTAGGGTGAAAAGTTGTACTAAGATTCAGTTCTGTTCCCAAATTTTTCTAAAGATACTTCCAAAAATTTGCAATACATTGAGCTCCTCAATATGATATAATAGAGATTGGCACTATATGTAGCCAATACAATTTTGCGTACTCTTTTACTGTGTAAGTGGTCCTATCAGGTAGGAAGTATGCTGATTCAGTAAAGCTATCAACTATTACTCATATGGTATCTAACCTTCGAGATGTATGAGACAAACCAGTAACAAAATCCACGTTTATTATGTCCCACTTCTAAATTGAAAGATCTATGCATTGCATATAACCCCTGGGCTTTTATGTTCTACTTTAACTCCTTCACAATTTATACAATTGCCTACAAATTCTTCAATGTGATTATATATGTCACCCCACCAATACACCCCTTTTAAATCAAGATACAGTTTAGTTGACCCTCATGCATGGAATACCTAGAATAATGTGCCTTTGTCATAATCCTCTTGCTTAGCCCATCTACATTAGGCACTCATAATCAGTTTTGGCACCAAAGTACTCCCTCTTGTGTAAATTCAAATTCCTTTGTCATATTACACTGTACATTCTCTTTAAGCTGTAATAGAAAGAGATCTGCATATTTTTTCCCTTTTACTTCATCTACTTATGAAGATTCTACCGCATTATGATACAATAAGCCCGTAATCTAGAGTTTCAAGAAGACGATCCCCCAAATTGCTTAATTAGTGTAGATCTTTAATCATCCCTTTTCATTCGATTGACGACACCATAGCCTTATGACTTAACACTCATCTACCATATTTGCTTTCCCTGGATGATACAAGATATCAACACCATAGTCTTTTAATAGTTCAAGCCACCATTTTTGCCTCAAGTTTAGATCCTTTTGGCTAAAGATATATTGCAAGCTTTTGTGGTCAGTATATATGTCGACATGAATCCTATATATGTAGTAGTGCCCTATCTTTAAGGAAAATATAACACGTTCTAGCTCAAGATCATGCATTGGATAAATCTTCTCATGTGGATGCAATTGCCCTGAGCTATATGCTATTACTTTACCATGGTGCATCAACACACATACTAAGCCAATTCTTGAAGAATCACAATACACTGCATAGCCTTCATTTCCTTCTGGAAGTACCAACATGGGTTTTGAAGTTAAATTATTCTTCATATCTCGATAACTCTTTTCACATGCATCATTCCATTGAAACTTAAACATTTTGTGTGTTAGCTTAGTTAAAAGTGCATACATTGAAGAAAATCCATCAACAAACCGTATATAATAACCTGCCAACCCAGGGAAACTATGAATCTCTATAGCCGTTGTATGTCTTGGCCAGTTCTTCCCAACTTCCATATTTTGCGTATCAACCTTTATTCCTTCACTAGATACAATTTGAGCTAATAAGACTACATATTTTAACCAAAAATCACCTTTAGAAAAATTTGAATATAGTGTATGATCTTGAGAAATCTGTGACATCTATCGTAAGTTACTGATATGGTCCTTTTTTGATTTCTAATAAACCAAAATATAATCTATAAAGACTATCACAAACACATCTAAGAAAGGCTTGAACACCCTATTCAACAAATCTATAAAACCTGCAGGTGCATTATTTATACCAAAGGACATAACTAAAAAATCGTAATGACCATATTGTGTTCAAAAAACTACCTTGGGCATATCATTCTCCTTTACACTCACCTTGTGGTAACCCAACCTCAAATCAATCTTTGATAAAAACTTGGCGCCTTGTACCTAATCAAAATCATCAATTCTTTGATGGGGATATTTATTCTTAATAGTTACCTTATTCAGTTTCCAGTAGTCAATACACATTCTCAAGAGCCATCTTTCTTATACACAAATAACACTAGTTCCCCCATTGGGACATACTAGGCCTTATGAATTGTTTCTCTATCAAGTGTTTTAATTTCTCTTTAAACTCTCATAATTCGGTTGAGGCCATTCTAGATGGATAAATTAAGATTGGTTGAGTACCTAAAATCACATTAATACAACCTAAATTTCTTATTCTAGAGGCAAACCTTGAAGATATTATGGAAATACATCAGGAAATTTATTTACCACTAGAATACTTTGAAGATTTGGTGGCTCCGCATCCGTATCCTTCACTTACCTAGATCATATATGTAACCCTTGAAACTTATCCTACTTGCCTTAAAATAAGAAATATACTTACCTCTTGGCAAACCAATATTACCACTCCTTTCGAGGACTGCCTCTCTTGGAAAATAGAAATACACCCTCTTAATTTACCAATATAATGTGGAATAACAAGAAGCCAACCAATGAATACCCATTGTAACCTAAAAATTAACAATTTATAACTCATCAAGATCAGAAATGGTATCATAAAAACAAATAGTTATTATACTATTTTGTTACACTTTCCTAGCTATAATAGATTCACAAACCGGCATAGACACTTCAAATGGCTTAACTAGAAATTTTGGTGTTCATGTAAACATTCCAACAACAAATAGAGTGACAAATGATAATGTATAACCCGGATCAATTAATCCAAATACATAATTTTAAAAGAATGACAAGGTACCTGTAACCACATCTGGAGAAGCCTTTAAATTTTGTCAATCTGCTAGAGAATATGTATGATTTTGAACTCAACTAGATCTAGCATATCCTTTAGTACCTCAACAACCACCAATAGGTTTTACACCCCTACCTAAAGAATGCATCGAAGATGATGATACAACGGTTGATACAGTAGGTCGTGACATACCACCTATGGCTCTTTCAGGGAATTCTCTCATTATATGACCCGACATACCACACCAAGCAAGCATTTATCCAAAACCAATATGCACCCAAATAAAGCTTTCCACATTATTTACATGGCTGTCGAGGTGGCCTTAATTAACTTAAAATCCCTTGATCTTGATACCCCATTGCTTGGGACCTATGACTCTTACTTTTTCCCCAAACTGATTTCACATTGACCCATACAACCATGTTGGAGCACCTGCTAAAGAATAAGAAGATAATGGACTAGACAGTCTAATATAAAATTAAGGCCTAAACTCTCCTGGGGATTACATAAATTGCCTTATTGATCTAGCCATCTTGGAACACCCTCTTTCCAATTCTTGTATTTTTCTTCTTTACCTTTGATCCTCTATTTTATTATGAGAAAGCTTGTATCCTTGTCATAGCTATGTCTTTGTTCAAGGTAGAAATAGTACAATCCCTAACCATATATGGATCCAATCTAACCATATATCGATGAACTATATCATCAATAGTAGCTACTACATTAGGAGCATACCTAGCCGAAAAGTTATATCGGAGGTCGTACTCCCTCACACTCATATTCAATTGGTGAAGATTTAGTAATTGATCTGAACGGGTATCTCGAATCTCAAATAAAAGGTCATTATTAAGAAATGCTTTTCTGAACTCTTGACAAGTAGCTGAACATGCATCGTTACCCCTAGATCTCTTTATGTATTCATACCAAAATATAGTTTCCCCTTTGAATCTATATTCTACTAACTCAAATTTCTCTTTAGACGATATATGCATGACATCTAGAACCCTTTCAATTTGATTAATAAGGTTTTACGGTTATCTATTTAGATCTTATCCAGTAAATATGGGAGGATCCAACTTAAGAAAATCTAGTGTATGTTGGTTAGCTACCTTATCTATATTACTGGAACCTGTGGTTTGAATAGTTTATCCTTGATCTTATCCCAGAACTATATGAGGTAGCAATTACATCACATTCCTTAAATATTGCTCAGTAGAATAATAGGTGGTTCTAAGGAAGTTGTTTTTTGCCGCTTTACATCTTTTAGGATGGAGGAGTAGAAGAGGTTTGTGATACAAACTCATCTTGATTATCTTGTCTAGATGGTGACTTGTTGGTCCCTTCTACAACAGTCGTATCTACTCGCTTACTTGTATTCTCACTCCTTCTTGTAGTCAGTATCATTACTATAATGAAAAAAATAAATTCAATGGTTAAATATGACTTCACCTACTACTTGAGTTGTATTGCATGATTTAAGATTTGAAGAAATATAGACAACCCCTAAATGTACCATAGCCTCCTATTTAAAGATGTGCTACAAAACATACCCATAAGCAAGACTCTATATAGATATCGCTTTGTAGATTCCCTCGGACGACCTGCTGTGGTACCACTTTTGTCAAGCCTCAAATTCTATAATTAAATGACAACTCAAAACTATATACACCAGACTTGGCCGTTGGGGCCATAACAACTAAAAGATAAGACACTATCATGCTTAACTTTATGTTAGTCTAGAAAGCCTCTTAAATATATAAAGATACTTAGTTAAGGTTGGGACAAAACCCCATCATACTCTTTAACTTTTATACAATACAAAAATATTAGAACAGGTACTAAATAAGAAGAATCAATCTGGAGCTCACCAATAGGCACTGGATATCCTAGGCTATAACTGATAAGGCATATTAGAGAAAGCACTTATACCGGCAGCATGAAATATAGGTTTCTCATATGCAGTATCAGTACGAAAATATGTATTGGATATGTAAGGCTCAAAGTAACCACATATGATATAGGAGCTCAATAAAAATTAGATATAAGTGTGCAGATAGTACTAGTAGACCACCTTTATATACTTGTAGGATTAGGTAGATTACATTTTTTTCTTTATTTTACCTTTCATACTTCTTAATATTCTTAAGCCACCTAATACAAATGACAAGCTGATCCGTGGTAAATATATAAATCAAGATCGACCTATGCTAGGCTTATGCCCCTGAGTTGCTACCCATATATAAACATTAGGATTGGCCCATGCTATGCTTCTACCCCTAAGCTTTCACCAGCATATAAAGGTATCAGGATCGGTCTATGCTAGGATTATGCCCCTAAGCTGCCACCTAGTTAATTAAGATTTGTGTTACTTAGTTTATTTAGCCTTTGAGATTGTTACTTTGGTGCTCATAACAATTTGGTACCTTTTAACAATAATCTACAATTAAGAAATATGTGAATAAACACATAATGAAAAGACAAAAAGGTATAGAGCAAATTGTACATGAATAAAGTTTTAGAACCTTAAAAATACATTGGGTTTTATTCGACTTAAAGGAGAACTCCTGGGACTTGCTAATGAATGTAAAAATGTAGACATGATAAAAATCATATGGTGAAATATTTTAATATGTTAGGGATTGGGATCATGATTATTAGATTGAATGGAGATCATGTGATGCTACTAGGTATCATTTACTTTGGGAAAGCTTTAAAAGTTTTCTTTGTACAAAATGCGTTGGATTTCATGCCAAAGAATATGACATAGAGTAGCCTTACATACCTGGTCTTACAACTTCCATGTTAACCCAATTAAGTTCCAAACTTTAGGATTGCTTATCTACAATAAAGAATATAGTAAAACTAGTTTTAGTAACCAACCTAAATATTTGGGCTACTTCACTTCACCAAAATAGTAGTTGGGAAGTATGCCCTTAATTTATCCATCAAGGATGTTATTTTAACCATTTTCTCCTCCAATTACGTCCACATACCATACATATTTTTATAAGATATGGCTAAACAACTTAGTCTTTATGACACCATCCAAATGATACACAAAACAATATGGGCAATAAAAATATGTAATAATTAATTGGGTGGTGTGCCACCATGCCTTTATTATATATTTCAATACAATCTATTCACACTTTTCCCCAATATCAACCTGGAAGATCCCAACATATACACAAAAAATAGTGCACAAAACTGGCCCAAATCCCATTTATTGTAGCAATCAAATAAGGAACTCATCATCCGTTAAGATCTGAATGACAACACATCCATAATTCTTTTCTAAATTCATATATAAAGAGGATAAAAATGTAACATTAACCTTACCTCGTTATTCTGTAGCTTATCCCTTTAATTTGGACTTCTCAAGAACTTCAACTTTCCTTCACACTTTAAACCAAATAAGAAAAGAGGTCTCTTAATAACAAAGAAAGGTAAGCAGGTAGATTGTTTTATATTATGCCATAGACCTATAATAAAGCATGAATAACGTGTTTTCCCTAATATTCTATGGATGGATTAAGTTAAACCTAAAATGTTTTCACTTACCTTGACCTTCAAAGGTTTGGGTTTCTTGAAGAACCCTAGAAGAAAATATGGGGATGCTCCTTATTGTTCTAGAGAAAATAGACAGAATTTGTGAAATATAATGCTTTCTATAACTTAGGAGTAAAGGAAAATGACCAACAACTTGGACTTAAAATTGGCAATCTTTTTAGTTGGATTTAGGACCTCAAAATTTGTCAAATTGGTGCAAGTAGGTGATGCACCTACATATGGGGATTAAGCTACTCAAAAGTTCAAAGTAAGTGATGCACTTTCTTGCTTGATCCTTTATTGAGCTCAATTAAATAGAGGCCATCTCTCTATTTCCTTCCTCTTTTACTTAATTTGGGCCTAAATAAGTATTCTAATAAAAGGCCCATATATAATCCACAGACTTTGTCCATTAACTTGGCTCATGTATCACAAGTAGGTAACTTACGTATTAGCTTAATTAAGTCAAGCAAGCACCTCAATAAATTACTCTATTTTCATTTCTTAATCTCTTTATTATAATTTAAAACTTGTATACAGTTGGTTAGTTTAAACTTTAGATTCAAATACCGGCTTACTATTCTAAGTTAAATAGTTTAATCAATGTTAACTTGGTCGCATCATATTAAAAAATCAGGCAGTATCTAGAACTTCATCTACATAATTAATACTCACATAATAAATCTCGTCTGTTACCTATACCACAAGTCTATACCAAGTTCCAATAATATAGAACAAGCACATGCAAATTATGTAGTGTTACAGATATGTCCCAACTAAATGTTCTTGGATTTTAATTAAAGTCTTTTTGCAACTACTATGGGAATGAGTGGTGTAAGTATTAGTGTAAGCCTTCTTAATGATATTGGAATTGAGTCTTACACCGGTTTGATGTTTGTTTTGTTGTGGTTAGGAACTTATTTAAATATCTTACAATAAATTTTGTTATAATTTATTATATGTTTGGAATTCTTCCGACAAAGGGTTAAGGGTAGTTATAGTTGGGTATTGAAAGTGGTCTCCAATCATGGTTGAACTTGAGATACCCGTCATGACTAGACCCTAGTTTGGGTCATGTCACCTACCAATAAATGTACCAAATAACTAAAGATGAAAAATTTCTAATTTTCCAACTTAAGAAGCAATCATAGGAAAGACCACCTACCTCTTAGTCTTTAATTCTATTTTAGACAAGAAATTCATCACGGTAGTAAAGAATTATTCAATATCCATACAAATAAGAAGGGAAAACCATAATAGGGATATGAATCCAATAAATATAAGATATGAATCCTAGATTTCTTGATAACAATGTTAAAACAACTATCAGGAAATCAAATAACCATAAACAAGCAACAGATCAAAAACTAGACAAGCTAAAACAAGACTTTATAAGGGATAGCCAATGCAAAACCTTCATAATCGATGAGGAAGTTCTAAGAAACTCAAACTCAAGAACATCAATATAACTAAATATCAAACTCTAGAACCATACAGAACCACAGATGGACAACTTACCTTCAATGCTATAACTAACTTCACAATTAATTTTACATAACCAACAAAAGAGGAATATAGTTAACATTGCCTTATTATAAGGAAGAAATCATTAAATCGGGTAATAGCTACTCAGGATACTAAATGAGAACCAAAAAGAATGGTATTATTACTAGATGACACTAGTCTAAATAAATACCTAGTGAGGATCAATAACATCAAGCAATGATAACAATAGCAACAACAATACCAATATCAATATAATGAATAGTTTGTACCAAAATAAAAGTAGCAAGTACAACTCATGGGCCACAATAAGGCTAATGTGCAAATATAAGTGGGACTCAAACCCAAATACTTCACCCATAGGGAGAACAAAACAATACAGATCTACTCCATCCACTACTATAGTAAAGAAACCTTGGGGTAGTCATATAATAATAAATTCAATAACAAGGCTCACAATAACCAATATAAAATTATCAGCGTATATAATCATTATTAGGTATGAAGATGATAACACACATAATTAAATTAGTAAATATGGGGCAAGTGTTGTTGAGATAAAGGAAAAGAAAGTACTGGACCCTAACATAATGAATGGTAAGGGTAATTTGGATCAACACAATGACATGGACTTTATGATTGGTGGTGATGGTATCTTGAGGTACCAATGTAGGCTATGTGTTCCCAATGTCAATGCATTGAGGGAAAGAATAATGGCCAAGGTTTATGGAGCTGGTTGTGCTATACATCCCAATAATACCTAGATGTATCATGACCTTAGAGAGTTCTATTGGTGGAATAATATGAAGTGGGATCTGTCTAGATGTTTCGCTAAGTGTATAGTGTATTAATAAGTTAAAGTTAAGCGCATGAGGCCTGGTCGTCTATACCAAGAGATTGTTTTGCCTGAGTGGAAGTGGGAGACAATTAATATGGATTTCATTATCGGTCTTCCTAGGTCTCAAAATCAATGGGATAACATTTGGGTCATTATTAATAGAATGACCAAGTCCTCTCACTTTCCCATAAGAAATAATTACTCAGCAAAAGATTATACTAAGTTGTATCTTGCAGAGATTGTGAAGCTACATGATGCTTTAGTATCTATTATCTCGGATCATGGTCCTCCATTTGCATCCCACTTTTGGAAGTCATTCAAAAGAGGTTTGGGAACTAAGGTGTGCCTTATTACCATATTATACCCGCAAATAGATGGTCAAGAGTAGAGAACTATCCAAACATTGGAGGATATATTATGGGCTTATATGATTAATTATGGTTGTAGTTAGTATGACCACTTGCCATTGATTGATTTCACCGATAATAATATTTACCACTCTAGTATAGTCATGGCATATTTTGAAGCACTGTATAGTAGGAGATGTTGATCCCCCATTGGCTGGTATGAAGTTGGCGAGGGTAAGTTACTAGGCCCTGATTTAATTCACCAAGCCTTAGAGAAAGTTAAAGTGATTTGTGATAGATTCAAAACCACTTAAACTATTCAAAAGGCCTATGTGAATGTGAGGCACAGGGACCTAGAATTTAATATGGGCGATTGGGTATTCTTAAAGGTATCTCCCATGAAAGGAGTCATGCGGTTTAGAAAAAGGGGGAAGCTTGGCTCCCATTATTTGGTCCTTACTTAATTAAGTAAAGGGTTGGCAATGTTACCTATGAGTTTGAATTTCCTACTAGTATGGACTTCACTCACCCTGTTTTCCTTGTGTCTATGTTGTAGAAATATGTGGGTAACTCTTACTTGGTTGTTCCCTTATAAGATGTTTGTCTCTTAGACTGTTTGTCCTATGAAAAGGTCCCAGTGGGGATCTTCAATTATAAATTTTGTCAGTTATAAACAAAATAAGTGGCTTCGGTGAAGGTTCTACAGAGGAACCAAAAGTCAGATAAAGCTACTTGGGAGATTGAAGAGGGCATAAAGCCCAAGTACATGAATTTATTTCCTATTATGGAAGCTCATGATGGATGTACATGTTTATTCCTTGTATGATTAGTGCCTATTGATAGACAATGGGTTGAAGTCATAGGCTTTGAATTGATTTATGTCTTTGTTAGATAATGGATTAAAGTTCCCCATGAGTGAAATGATTTGTGCTTTATTATACCATTAGTTAAAGTCCCTTGTGTGTTGAATTAATTCATATTTTGATAGATGATGGGTTAAAGTCCACAATGATTTGAGTGCTTGATGTCTTTTCTTGTTAATTGGTTGAATTCCCTAAGTTATGAGACGAACAATAAGATAGAGTCCCAAATTTGATTAGATGAATGATTGATTGATAATGAGCATGATGTGTATTCTATCCTTGTAGAATACTTGCTTTAACATTGATTGAAGTAATGTGTGATGATACGAAAGTTTTTTTATATGCTTACCTTACTCTTCATTCGCGGATGAATGATCCAAGTGGGGGAGAATTGAAATACTTAGACTTTGAATCATTAATAAGAACAACTTTTGGTGTTTCTAAGTTGGGTATGACTTGGAGCATTGAGTCATTGATGAGTTGTGAGTTTAGAGTTCATTTGAACTCATTATGTATGCATATTAACTTATTTTTAATGAATAAATGAGACAACATCTATGGATAGATGAACTAATATCCACTCTCTATAGGCATAAAGTTGAGGAGACCAAAAGATATTGATTGGAGCTGAAAATGATAAAAAAAGGAGTAAGAAAAAGTGCAGCTAAAAACCTGGACTACATCAGCCTTGGTTACTATGGACACAGTCTTCTTTCGGCGATCGCAGTCAGTCAAGAATGTCAAAGAAATGGGGTCGCGGTATACAATAGTTGTGGTATGTTCGCGATCCTGGACAGCCATCCACTATTGCAGTTAAGCGGGATTATGCTCAGGGGCAGATCTATAAAACCAGTTGGACGCATCCTAAGTCATATTTAAGAGAAAACCTTCTCTTATATAGGATAGCTTAGCTTATAAGATATTTTAGAGTTCAAGACATGAAACCCTAATTTTGTGCAAGTTTGTAATTGACTTTGAAGGCTAAATCTCTTTGAATCTTCATAAAGAATGAATTCTTTGGATTATTTTTATGGTATATTTCTCTTTACTTTATTCATGAGTATCTAAGTAATTTAGTCTTGTGATTATGTTGTTCTAGCGTGTAATTGTGTATAGGTATTGTTGTGTTTGTATGGATTTTAGTTTTTTAGTATGGATTCCCCCATTGCTTGAGGTCACCGGTTTGAATTTGATGGGTGAAAACTCAAAATCTCCAAATAGGTTTGATGGGTGAATGTCTAATCTCTAAAAATCCATTATTATTCTCACAAGAAAGATAAAGGTGAACATTAGGTAACCTATAACATCCTCGGAAGAGAGTTATAGGGGGACACAACAATGGTGGGAAATTGAGCCTATGGTTTACTACCTTTTGCAATCTTAGAAATTTGTATAGTAGGAATGTAAATCATGTTAAGAGCATTATCCTAGAAATAGAAACCCTTGCTGTTAGTTGCTCGAAACAGCAAATGGGTTAAATCAATGTGGTTTTATTAGAAGATTGACTCCAATGAACTTCGACCTAGCCCATCCTTTAGTTAACAACTAAATTTCATGATCAACCAATATCAACCCACATAGATTACCTCAAGGTAGGCATAATCCCAAGATATCCCTCATATCTTGAATTCTAAGTTGAAGTTTTATTCACCAAGTGCTTGTGAAAGTTGGTTGTGAAGAATTACCAAGCAAATCCTCCCACTTTATTACATATGTTATTTTTATTAGTATTTCAGGTAATCTCTTAGTAATTTGAGCATCCATAGAGTTTGAAGTCTATAGTTCACTCCTGGAGAGTCGATCCTAATTCAAATTAGGTTACTTGACAATGATAGTCTCTCCCCTCAATTATGGGAGTGAGTTGAGCATTATCAAAATGACGCCATTGCTGGGGAGTGAAATATAAATTTTTCTTCTGTGGTGTGATTTTTACCTGGGAGTATCCGAAGTATCGTACTTTATTTTCTTTGTTATTTTTGGATCTTTTGTAGGTAATATTTGCATAACCCAAACTATAAGTAAAGGCACCAATCCTGTGGAGTCTTTTAATGAAACCACTAATAGAGAAAACCACTTGAATGGTGGGAGTCATGTGAGTGAAACATATATCCCACCTCACCATGGGTGTGGGATATTTTATGTGAGTAATGACAAGATTTATGTGTTGCAAGTAAAGGGGGTATATATAGTCCAAGCCCATGAGGATCCATATGTTCACTTGAATAATTTTTTGGAAGTTTGTAATTCATTTAACATTTCCATTTTACTGAAAAGTCCTTTCGACTTTTTCTCTTTCCGTTCTAACTAATGGGTGAAGCATTGTTATGGTTTTGTACACTCCCTACGACTCACTCTCTTTATGGAACGAGCTCGAAAAAGAGTTTTCTAATCAATACTCCTTTCCATCTAGGGTGTATCACATGAGAAATAAAATCATAAACTTTAGACAAAGAAAAGGGGATCCACTTCATGAAGTATTGGAGCGATTTCATAGGAAGTTATCTAAACGCCCAAACCATGAGATTCCGAGGAAAAAATTTCTCCAAATATTCTATTGGGAACTACATTCTTTGAACAAAACTATGGTAAACAACGCGGTGTAAGGTTATCTCTTCAAATTTTACTTCCATATGGCTACAAAATTATTGAGATAGTTAATGAAACACAATCGAGAATGTCATACCAGATACATCAATATTTCAACCAGCCCTTCACCTAAGCCTATGATTATGAGAGAACAAAGAAAGTGAGATGAGGATCAAGAGCAAACCATCACAAGGATCTCGACACAACTTGAGCTCCAAACAAAGTAAGTCATTAGTGCACCCGTGAAAATAGGAAAACCTATGAAACCAAGATCCCATTATGAAGATGATGAAGCTAGGAGAATGAAGGAAGAAATATGGTACATATCTAACCACTCGGGGGATTCTCATTCAGCCTATCGTAGGCAAGGTAGGAATAAATATTGGATAAATAGTGGTGGTGGTAGAGTTTGGAGAGATTGGGAACATGAGTATTACCATTTTGCGCCTCACTATGATTAGGATTCTAACAAAGAGTCAAGCCCCATTGACACCGACAGAGGCAGAGCTGAGGATCTCCTTGCAAGAATTTTGAACAAAGTTGAAGAAATGGAAAAAATGGTCAGTTAATTAAAAGAGGACTTCAGTTCACTTGCTAAAATAGTGGTCTCCCATTCGGTCTCTATTAAATAATTGGAAAGTCAAATAGAACTATCCTTTGCACGTCTAGAAGCTAAACCTAATGGGCACTCCACTAGTAACGCAATCTTCAACCTCAAAAATAATGATAAAATCTTGGCGTTGCGTGTGGAGGGTAAAAAGACAAAGGAGGAGAATATGATGGAGGAATTGGGCAGTAAAATTCCCAATGTCCGATCAAAAGAGATATTGTCCTGAAGTCTAATCAACAAAGAAAAGAAAGAGGTGAAAATCATTGTTGGAAGGTTCATTGATAAAGGGGAGTTCGATAAGTGGTGTCTTATAGACCTTAATTGACAAATTGATACCTGAAAACATTGTACCATGATGATAACTAAGGCGCTATGTGGGAGAGGACCCATAAATACCATGAAGATGGCTCGCATCCTTTTTATAATATTTTTATGGTATTGATGTTAGTTTTTGTATATGAATAACTTACACATTTGTGACACTATGTTATGTTTTACATAATCTTAAAAGGAAGTACAGTACACAATTTTAGGTTAAAACTAACCAAAGGATTAATGAGAACCAAGTGAGTAGAAAAGCTGGACAAGGGAAAAACAGGGGTGCAGACATGCCCTTGGTTATTGTGACCATGGTACCCATGCGAGATCATGGTTACCCACTTGTCTGCGACCACGGTCAGTCGTCTATAATGGAAACATAAAAGCTAGTTGATTCACCAACCACCTTCCTAATTTCCTCACACATTTGCTCAATTTCTTGCATGCATGAATGGTCTAATCTCAAAATAAATGGTAATGGTGAAAAATCTAAAATGGACAGAGGTCTTTGATTAAGTTTTAGGGAGCACCATTATCTCTTTGTTATCTTTAACTATTGATGCAGTAGGGATACTGCAACTTTTTTTGGTTGAGGGTGTTTCCATATACATTTCATTTGGGCTTGTATTAATGATATTGCTACAAAATTTTATGCTCTTTTGGAAAATTCTTAGTGTGATTTTTATTTGGGTTGTAATATTTGGGCACTCTAATGGTGGTCACATTTGCATGGATTAACTATTTTAGTCTTTGTTTGCTATTTTAGTCTAAATTTCATTAGTCAAGATTTGCATTCGTGATTGGGTTTCTAACCCTAGATGCAAGGGAAGTCTTAGTACTTGTGGCATCAAATCCATAGAATGCAAGGAAAGCCTTAGTACCTGTGGCATTGATAATTTGGTGTTGCATTAAAATCCATTCGTGAAGTCTAAGTAACCATATGGTAAGTCGCCCATACTATGAACCTCAATGTGATACAATAGCTTGGATGGTTTCCATGATTAGCAAATTGCATATGGTGCGGATGCGAAAGAAAATAACCCCCTCAATCAAAAAATTTTGAAAAATTCAAAGGCATGGACGTGAGAAACTTTGTGAGGAAATCTTTCCCTCTTCCTAGGACTCCGAAAGCTGACTTTGGAAAAATAATGAATACTTTATCTTTATATCGATCCGGTAGAAAATAAAATCTCCTTGACGAAATTCACATGTCATGTGTGTAGGTTAATTTTCTCCATTTCATGTGTAGAACTTGCCTCTTTAGTCTTTCAAATCTAATTTTTGATTGTGCTTGGTTCGTAAAATGATCATAGGCTATCTTGTGATTTTGGAATTCCACTATAGCCTATAGAGCTGAC
>JAPEIP010000009.1:40815357-40869058 GCA_026120095.1 Capsicum chinense
AAACTAACCAAAGGATTAATGAGAACCAAGTGAGTAGAAAAGCTGGACAAGGGAAAAACAGGGGTGCAGACATGCCCTTGGTTATTGTGACCATGGTACCCATGCGAGATCATGGTTACCCACTTGTCTGCGACCACGGTCAGTCGTCTATAATGGAAACATAAAAGCTAGTTGATTCACCAACCACCTTCCTAATTTCCTCACACATTTGCTCAATTTCTTGCATGCATGAATGGTCTAATCTCAAAATAAATGGTAATGGTGAAAAATCTAAAATGGACAGAGGTCTTTGATTAAGTTTTAGGGAGCACCATTATCTCTTTGTTATCTTTAACTATTGATGCAGTAGGGATACTGCAACTTTTTTTGGTTGAGGGTGTTTCCATATACATTTCATTTGGGCTTGTATTAATGATATTGCTACAAAATTTTATGCTCTTTTGGAAAATTCTTAGTGTGATTTTTATTTGGGTTGTAATATTTGGGCACTCTAATGGTGGTCACATTTGCATGGATTAACTATTTTAGTCTTTGTTTGCTATTTTAGTCTAAATTTCATTAGTCAAGATTTGCATTCGTGATTGGGTTTCTAACCCTAGATGCAAGGGAAGTCTTAGTACTTGTGGCATCAAATCCATAGAATGCAAGGAAAGCCTTAGTACCTGTGGCATTGATAATTTGGTGTTGCATTAAAATCCATTCGTGAAGTCTAAGTAACCATATGGTAAGTCGCCCATACTATGAACCTCAATGTGATACAATAGCTTGGATGGTTTCCATGATTAGCAAATTGCATATGGTGCGGATGCGAAAGAAAATAACCCCCTCAATCAAAAAATTTTGAAAAATTCAAAGGCATGGACGTGAGAAACTTTGTGAGGAAATCTTTCCCTCTTCCTAGGACTCCGAAAGCTGACTTTGGAAAAATAATGAATACTTTATCTTTATATCGATCCGGTAGAAAATAAAATCTCCTTGACGAAATTCACATGTCATGTGTGTAGGTTAATTTTCTCCATTTCATGTGTAGAACTTGCCTCTTTAGTCTTTCAAATCTAATTTTTGATTGTGCTTGGTTCGTAAAATGATCATAGGCTATCTTGTGATTTTGGAATTCCACTATAGCCTATAGAGCTGACCAATACATAAGAATTACTCCTACTCACATCTTTGAGCCTTTGGACTTTTCTTTGGTAACCGCATTACAAGTTGTGACCCTTCTATACATCATCTCTTGAAACCTATCCTCCTTTAACTTGAGAATGCAAATTGAGGCTAAAATCTTAAGTTGGGGGGTGGTGGAAAGAGAAAGAAGTATAGTTTGGCCACAAAGTTTTAATAGGGTTCCTACAATCTCAAGAAAGAGAAGCTTTTTGGATTTGAATAAACAAAAGATCCTATAAAGGAAAGAAAGTTTTATTCTATGTGCAAAAATTATAGAATAAAAGAAAAAGAGAAAAGTGGAAAAAAAAGAAAAATCAAAGGTTTTAGGAATAATTGTAAAGTGCAAAGAAGTTGCAACATAAGTCAAGCATGAAAAACGTATGATGTACAAGTCCAAGGAGGGTGTAGACTTGTTTTCTTAAGTTGATCTCCTATCCTACACTAAATTGACTTACAAGCTCAACAAGCCTTTGTGATTCCCAACCAAGTGTAGTCACTATAATGATGATTGAAAATAGGGGCAAGCCTATGTCATGGTAGATGTTAATATTGAAAATTTCTTGAGAGAGTGAGTTATTGCACTTAAAATTCCTTATTGCATGATTGGTAGCTAGGTGTGTGAATTTGTCCTTTCTTGTGAGGAGGCATGTGAACTAGTTGAGGTGGGTGATTTTATCATCTTTCACATAATGAGATAATCAGAAGTAATGCATGTTGGAAGTCAACATGTGAGCCATTTTTAGAGAGTTAGTAGTTGTTACATTGTTGCTCCTAAAAGTTTATTGCATTCTTCACTATTTTATTTTAAGATGAGGGGAGTTATTGAAGTCCTATATGCCTATGTGTAAAAAGCTTTTTGTGGTAGCAATCTAATTTAAGTCATCATGATCATTGGGTGATTGAAGGAGGTCAAACATATGAAATTGTCTTATAGTAAGAGGTAGAATTACTTGAGGATAGGCAATATCTTAAGTTGGGGGGTGGGGTTGATGACTGGTGAGTTTACCACTCATTCTAACTCATTATCGTGCACTTTACCTTGTTTTGAATTAATAAATGAGATAACATCTATGGATAGATGTACTAATATCCACTCTCTGCAAGCATAAAGTTAAAGAGACCAAGAGATGTGGCTTGGAGATAAAAATAATAAGAAGGGAGCAAAATAGAGTATAGCTAAAGACCTCGACTATATCATCCTTTGTTACCACAACCGTGGTCCTTTATCCGCAGTGACGGTCAATCAAAATAGACAGAGCAATGTGGTTGTGGCAAACAACCATGGTCGCATGGTCGCGGTACAGACATCCATGCACGATCATGGTTAAGTGGGAATACGCACAAGGGCAAATCTATAAATGTACTTGGATGCATCCCAAGCCATACTAAAGCTAAATCTCTCTCTTATTTATGATATCTTAGCTCATAAGATAATTTGGAATTCAAGACTTGAAGCCTAATCTTGGGAAAGTGTGAAATTGACTGTGAAGGTTAAATCTCTTAGACTCTTCGTGATGAATGAATGCTTTGGATTATTCTTATGTTATATTTATCTTTACTTTCTTCATGATTAGTTAAGTAATTTAGTCTTGAGATTACGTTGAACTAAAGTGTAATTGTGTGTCGGTATTTTTACGTTTACATGGATTTTAGTTGTTGAGTATGGAATCCACCATTGGTTGAGCACACGGATTTGAATTTTATGGGGGAAAAACCTAAATTTCCAAAAAAAGTTGATAGGTAAAATATACAAACTATAGGAACCCTTTGTCATCCTTAAAAAAGGGATGAAGGTGAATATTAAGTAACCAAGAACATCTCGAAAGAGGGTTATAGGGGAATAAAGCAATGGTGGACAATTGATACTATGGTTTACTACCTTTTGCAATCTTATAAATAAGTATATTAGGAGTGTAAATAATGAAAGGAGCATCATCCTTTAAATAGGGATGCTTGATTGAGGTCTTGGGCGTTTATGACAATGTGTACACTTATTAGGTGCTCAAAACAGCCAATGAATGAAATCAATGTGGTTTTATTGAAATATTGACTTTAATGAACTTCGACCTAGCCTATCCTTTAGTTAAAAGCTAAATATCATGATGATTCAACATCAATCAACACGAATTACCTCTAGGTAGGCATAATCCCTAGATATCCATCAAATCTTTAAATTTTAGTAGAAGTTTCATTCACCAAGTGCTTGTTAAAGTTGGTTGTGAAGAATTCCAGGCAAATCCCCTATTTTATTTCACATGTCATTTTATTAGCATTTCGGGTAATATTTTAGTAATTTGAGCATCCTTAGGGTTTGACGTCTATAGTTCACTCCTCGAGATTCAACCTTAATTCAAATTGAGTTACTTGACAACGACCGCCTCACCCCTCAATTATGTGAGTGAGTTTAGCATTATCAGTCGTATGCTTGGGCATGATTTGTTCCTTTATCCCCTTCCCCTTTAGAATCCTTGACATCATGTTTTGGTAGTATACTGTGCTCCATATGAAAAGGGCATCCATTGGTCGTAACCATGCATATGAGTCATACACTACTCAACCATCGGGAATGAAGTCTCGAAACAGAGTGGACTAGTTTTTTTATGGATAGATCTCACTATAGGGGAATGAATTATACCCTTAGTTATAACATAAGGGTTACCACTCATACCCACAACAATGTGCTTGACCAAGGAGATACCTATTGTACAATTTAAGGTACCACTCGTACCTTAGAGTACGATTGCTCAAGAAACCATAAGGGGGAGTCGTACCCCTGTACAGGTGTGCTTTTCAGCTTTTAACCACGGACCTTTTGGTAATTTTCCATTAATAAAACCCTAAACCCCCTCTTTATATAAATCATTGTAGCCTCCTAAGTCTTTATTTAAGACATAAACATTCCAAACCACTCTAATGGCTTCTTGGAGCAAGATTGGAGGTTAGGGTTTAGAGGTGTTCATCTAGTTCCATAGAAGAGTGATGATTGTTGGTGCATCATATTGTACAAGTCATGTATCTCTTACCCTCTTCAAATTTCTCCAAAACCATGTATTTCACACTTTGATTAGTAAGTGTATATGGTGATTTTGAAATCAAACAAAAAAGGGTTTTTATGGCCTAATGATGTATAATATTAAACCTTGCTTAGACATTTATTTATATATGATATTGAAGATGAATTGTATATGTTGGTGCTTGTTGTATGAGGATTAACATGAGAGTTTTAGGTAACAATAATCTTGATAGTGTAAGCCATCAAAATGGCCTTGTAAAAGGTATGCACCCAAGGTGTTTGTGAAAATGTAAAATTGGGTTGTCTAGTCATAAGTTATTGATGTATTGAACTAGGAAATGGCCCAAATTACCATGGATGAATGATAAATGAAGTGTTAAAGAAATTATGAACCATGTGCTATGAAATTTATAACCTTGGTTGTTGGCTAATGAAAGGGTAAAGTCCCTAGATATAATGATGAACTTAAATTATGGGTTGAACCCATGTGTGGTTATAATGTTGCATGGAATTGTTATAAGGGTCTTAATGAACATAACTTGCTTTGTATGTTGAATTTAGTGAAGGTATTTGCCTATTGAGATGGTTGAGCAATGAAGGCTCCTATAAGGACCATGTGGTCATGTATAGTGCTAGATTAGCTTAAATGGTTAAAGTCCTTAAATATTGTATTGAATGTATGCCGATGAATGGGCAAAAAGGTTAAAGTCCCAAATAACAACTAATGATAGTTATTAATACTTGAGGTCAAAATCCGTTGCCTTATATGGTGGCTTGAGGTTGATGTCCTTTTCCTTATAAATGACTTGAGGTTGAAGTACCTCACCCAATAATATTCTTGAGGTTAAAGTCCCTGACTTAAAGAGATCTCTTAAGGTTGGAGAACCTTGCGGAATGGAACGGATTGTTGTTAGAGTCCCTTGAAAGTCTAGAGGTAAAGCCAACTCATAATCAACCTCCCTAATTGTCAAAGTCCCATGAACAATTTAATGTGTTGACATGTGGTTGAAGTCCTATGTATGATTGGATGACTTTATGGCTAGAACCCCTTCTTTGATGATTTATGCAGTTAAACTCCTCGGCTAATGAATAAGTAAGCGTGGTTGATGTCCCTTGTCTTAGTTCATGTGAATATGGTTAAAGTCCTATGTGTGAATTATTGAACCTATAATTATGGAGGGTCGGAGTGACCCAATTTATGTCTAATCAATTAATGCTTGAGAATAATGATAAGCCTTGATATTTTGATTAGCATGTGATATACCTATATGTACTGATTTGTGGGTGAATGTTATAAAATGTTATATATTGTCTTGATTTATATTGTTGATGAAATTTTATCACTTATCCTTTAGTTACATGCTTGCATTTTCAACCATTAACCGTCTCCTGACGCTATATCCCTAAGCGATATAGGGGCAGGAACATCTTCTTCTCTTCTTACCCAGTGATCGGTAGATAGAAGTGGTTTGTGCATTAACGTGAAGTGGAGTAAGACCCCATAAAGTTACCTCATAGTCAAATCCTTTAGAGCATGTCAAGTGAAGCCTTTTTCCATCTCTAAAAGATTTAGGAATGACTTCCAAAGTGATTGGTGTTTAAACAATAAAGAAATTGAATTATCATTCTAATGCTACCAATTTGTCCAAATATGGTATTGGGGTGAGAAGTTATGGCCGTTTTACTAAAATCTATTTGAACCACCCAAATACGATGGGCAGGTTGACGGACCGTCGAGCTTGCGATGGACCATCGCCCAAACTATCATAAGTTATTTTTTGATTTCAGTTATAGATTTGACCATTCGGGTCTATGCTAAGATAGCAGTCCATACTAGCTATGCTTTAAAGACAACAGAAGTATATTTGGTCTTTAATATGGATTTTTGAATTATTTTGAGGTAGATTTCCTAAACGTTCTGAGCTTAAGTAATGGAGTAGTATTTAGCATCGAGTTGGATATGATTCCAAGGTCTCACACCCTAGAACTACGTGCCTTAATAGGTTTCTAAATTACCCCATGTGGGTAAAGATAAGTGATCACTAAACTTAAGATGCTACTCTGATGGCAAGGATAGAGCAGCTCTTCGAACGTGGACAAGACATTGGACACCATGTGGCTCACATGGTTTATGTCGGTTAAAAAAACTCCCAAATTAGTCCCCTACTCTAATTAAGATAAAATTTTCCAAATTCCTAATGTTTTATGAGCTCTAAGTTTTACAGAAGTCATTTATTCTCCATGAGAACAAAGTTCAATTTTTGAGGACTAATGTTTTAAGATTTCTCTTGCTTACCAGTTTTGAGAATAAGATGAGGGATATGGTTTTTAGAACGAATATATTGTCATATGAGATTAATGATTTATGCTTTATTATACAAGATTTGTGATATTTTGTCTTCAATTTTATTCAAGCTATGTGAGTCATTTATAATTTCATGCATGATTTCTGTTAAGATTGACAACATTGTTTACTTAAATGCATACACCCCCCATATAGTCAATACATCCTAAAAGTACTGATCCACATATACGTCTATGTTCTACATTGTCTCATAATTTAGGTTTAGGGGGTTAGTCTTAGTAGTGATTGTGATTTTCGAGTGCCTTTGTCTACATTACATAGTTGGTTAGTCCTCATGGTTCGAGGACCTATAAATGCAGCTTTTCTACTTTCATAATATTTGAGTCTTACTTTCATATCATTGCGAGTTAGTTGGGGGTCTATCCTAATGGCTCTCCAATTTGAGTAGTAAAGGCTTTGTCAGACTAGACTGTCAGTTAAAGTTGTGTTCCATATTGTCAGTATTTTTTCTATTCAATCATTATTTCAAATTATTTTTTATTATAGTTGATACAATAAAGTGTCATTGTTTGCTTATTTATCCTGAAGCAAGTATTAGAAGTAGTAACAGGCTCAAAGGGTTAGTTTAGGGATACTTGTAGCCTTAAGCACCTTGTGACATCTCAGGATGGGAATTCTACGTGTTACAAACTTGGTATCACAGCCAGATTTATGGAGTCCTAGGGAGTTTTACAAGCTGCGTTTAGTTGAGTCTTGATCATCGGTGTGTAATGCTCCACATCTATGAGCATGAGGCTCTATGACATTTTAGTAAAAAGTCATCTCTTTCATTCAGAATCTATTGTGCTTACAATTGTCTCTCTGAGCTATTTATTCATTCTCTATTATTTTAGAAAATTCCTTTACAAAGAGTGAATGCCCGCAGAAATAATAACGACCAACCTCAGCCTGTTGATCCCTTGAATAAGACTGCGTCTCATACTGAGTTAAAGGTGGCCTTTCAGGTATTAGCACAATAAGTAACCGTAAATGTCCAGGTCAATAATCAGGCCACAGTTCCACATCAGTAGGGAGGTGACTTGGTTGTTGCTAGAATCCATGATTTCATGTGGATGAATCCGCCAGATTTCTATGGGTCTAAGGTTGGTGAAGACCCACAATTATATCTTGAGGGGGTGAGGAAGATCAACCAAGTCATGCATATTTTAAGGAAAAAAGTGTAGAGCTGGCATCTTATCATCTGAAAGACATTACTTATGATTGGGTTGTTGCATGGAAGAAGAATAGATGGGAGAATACTACCCGTATTATATGGAAGGTGATCCAGGATACGTTCTTGGACAGGTTCTTCCCATTAGAGATGAGGGAAGCAAAGATAAAAGAGTTTATGAACTTGAGATAGGGCTCCATGACTGTTAACGAGTACTGCTTGAAGTTTAACCAGTTAGCAAAATATGTTTTTGATTTGATTGCTGACACCTAAACTAGTATAAGCAAGTTCATGAAAGGTGTATCTGGTTTATTACTAATAGAGTGTAGGACTACTATGCTCAATAGGGATATGGATTTGTCCCTACTAATAATACATGCACAGCAGATAGAGGCAGAATAGATATAGGAGACAAATAGTGTAAGCGGAAACAAGAGAGCTAGATCCAAGCAGCATGAGTATGGTCAAAATATGACATATGGAGAAAATCGCCGACAGTTTCAGAGTCATTCATCTATGTCAGCACCATCATCATCTAGTGCTCCTGCACCTTGAAATAGGTAGGAGCAGGAGAAGAGGCCCTCTATGTATAGGTCCTAGAATAGTGTGAGTAACAGGCCTAATTATCTTGTTTGTGCTAAGTGTGATAGGACCTATATCGGTGAGTGTTTAGCCCAATAGAGGGGTTATTACGGTTGTAGAAAGGTGGGACACAAAATTAGAGAGTTCCCGCATGCTAGGAAGGGAAATAGAGATATGCGAACCCAGACTCAGGCTACTAGTGCCCCAGTTTCTTTAGCCCATCCAGCCTATTTTCAGGGTGCTTTATCTAGTAATGCTGGTGGTCAGCGCCAAAATAGATATTATGCCTTACCATCTCTCCAGGAGCAAGAGGATTTTCTCGTTGTTATTACTGGTATGTTCTGTGTATTTTACTTTAATGTTTATGTGTTGTTTGACCCCAGGTCAAGCTTCTCTAATGTGACCCCACTTGTAGCTATGAATTTCCAAATGAGTCCAGAGAATATTCCTGAACCTTTCCTAGTTTCTACTTCAGTAGGTGAGTCAGTGGTTGCTAAGAATGTGAATAAAAAGTATGCTATTACTATTCTTCATAGTTTATACTTGCTTATTTGATAGAGTTGAACATGGTGCATTTTGACCTTATTTTGGGTATGGATTGATTTCATTCTTGTTATGCATCTATAGATTGTCGTACCTGTATGGTCAAGTTTCAGTATCCTGATGAACTAATTTTTGAGTGGTTCGGTAGTTCAGTATCTCCCAATATTCATTTTCTCTCCTATCTCAAAGACAGAAAGCTAATATCCAAAGGTTGTATCTATCACCTAGATAGAGCTAAAGACACTAAGTTCGAGACCCTAACTATTCAATTAGCCAACATTGTTAATGAGTTTCCTGATGTTTTTATTGAAGATCTCCTAGGGTACCTCCCTATAGAGTGATAAAATTTGGGATTGAACTTCTTCCTGACACTCAGTCTATTTCTATTCCTCTCTACCATATGGCACCTACAGAGCTTAAAGTGTTGAAATAACAACTCAAAGATATTTTAGAAAAACATTTCATAAGTCCCTGTGTTTATCTTTGGGGTGCATCTATCCTTCTCGTGTGAAAGAAAGATGGTTCTTTGCGTATGTGCATTGACTATCATCCGATAAATAAAGTTATGGTCAAGAATAGGTACCCTCTTTTGGGAATTGATGACTTGTTTGATAAGTTTCAAGGTGCAAGTTATTTCTCCAAGATAGACCTTAGATCTGGCTATCATCAACATAAAGTAAGGGATTGTGATATCCCAAAGAGAGCCCTTCGAACCCGTTATGGTCACTTGGGTTTCTCTTTATGTCTTTCGGGCTAACCAATGCTCAAGTGACATTCACAGACCTCATGAATCAAGTGTTCAATCAGTATCATAAAATGTTTTTCATAGTGTTCAAAGATGATCTCCCTGTTTACTCTCATACTAAGAATGACCATTCGGATCATCTTAGAATTTTCCTGCAGACTCTTAGTGATCATTAATTATTTGCCAAATTCAACAAGTGTGAATTTTGGCTAAGGTTAGTAGCCTTTTTAGGTCATGTTGTTTCAGTAGAAGGCATTAGGGTTGATCCTTAAAAGACATAAGCTGTAAGAAACAAGCCCAGACTTATTTCTCCATATGACATTAGAAGTTTCTTCGGTCTATCTGGATACTACCATTGTTTTGTTGAAGGTTTCTCTTCTATTACATCCCCCATGACCCGGTTGACCCAAAACAAAATTAAGTTCCTTTAGTCAGATTCCTATGAGAAAAGTTTCAATAGTTAAAGACTCGACTCACTTCAGCACCTGTGTTGACCTTACCTGATGGTACAGACGGTTTTGTGGTGTATTGTGATGCCTCAAGGGTTGGTTTGGGTTATGTGCTGATGCTGAAAAGTAAGGTTATAGCACGTGCCTCTAGAAATTTGGAGTCGAATGAATAGAATTACCCAACCCATGGTCTTGAATTAGCTTTTGTGGTTTTTACTTTGAAAATCTGGAGTCACTATCTGTATGGTGTTCATGTTGATGTGTTTATGGACCATAAAAACTTGCAGTATGAGTTTTCTCAGAGGCAGTTGAATTTTCATCAGAGGATGTGGTTAGAGTTGCGAAAATATTATGATATGAGTTTGTTATATCACCCAGGAAAGGCAAATGTAGTGGCAGATGCCCTTAATAGGATGTCTATGAGCAGTGTGGTTCATATGGAGGAAGTAAGATAGAGTTAGCTCGTTATGTGCACCATCTGGCTAGATTGGGTGTTAGATTGCTTGATTCAACTAAATGGAAAATTATGGTATCGAGTAGTTCAGAATCCTCTATAGTTTTAGAAGTAAAGGAGAAGCAGGACTTAGATGCTGGTTTGGTCAGACTGAAGGAGTAAGTTAAGGACTAAAAGGTAGAGGTTTTATCCCAAGGGTGAGATGGTGTGTTGAGATGTCAGAATAGACTGTGTGTTCTGTGTGTTTTTGACTTGAGGCAGAGAATTATGGATGAGGCGCATGGTGCACGTTATTCAATTCATCCCGGTTCTACCAAGATGTACCATAACTTGCAGGAAATTTATTGGTGGAGTGGCATGAAGAAGGATATAGCAGGATTTGTAGAAAAGTGTGCAATGTGCAAACAGGTTAAGGTAGAGCACCAAAGACCTGGAGGTAAGTTGCAAGAGTTTGGTATACCCACTCGAAAGTGGGAAGAGGTCAATATGGATTTCTTGACTGGTTTACCTCTTTTGCGTCGTCATAATGGTTCTATTTGGGTTGTTGTAGATAGGTTAACTAAGTCCGCACACTTTCTGCCAGTGCATACATCTTGTACAACTGAGGATTATTCTAGATTGTATTTACTGAAGTTAGTCAGGTTGCATGGAGTTCCCTTTTCCATCATCTTGGATAGGGGTACTCAATTAACTTTGCAGTTTCAGAAAGATTTCTAGAAGGTTCATGGTACCTAAGTTCATTTGAGTTCCACTTTTCATCCGTAGACAGATGGTCAGGCTAAGAGGACCATCAAGACTTTAGATGATATGTTGAGTTTGTGTGCCCATGATTTCAAAGGTAGTTGGGATGAGCACTTACCATTTATTGAGTTTTCCTACGACAATAGTTACCATGATACATCAAGATAGCACCATTTAAGGTTTTATATGGTAGAAGATGTAGATCACCCATATGTTGGTTTGAAGTGGATGAAGCTGATATGATTGGACCTAATGTAGTGTTTGAGGCTATGGAGAAAGTTAAGTTGATTAGAGAAATGTTAAAGATAGCTCAGAGTCATCTAAAGTCATATGCCAATATGAGGAGAAGAGATGTTGAGCTTAAGGTAGGTGATTAGGTATACTTGAAGATTTCACCCATGAAAGGTTTGAAAATGTTTGGAAAAAAAGGGGAATCTTAGTCCCCGTTATATTGGCCCTTATAGAGCTTTGAGTTGTGTTGGGAAAGTAGCTTGTGAAGTTGAGTTGCCCACAGAGTTATCAGTTATTCATCCTATCTTTCATGTCTCGATACTAAAGAAGCACATTTGTGATTCCGTTGTATTAGATCCTTCAGAGAGCTCAGATATCTAGACTTGTCTTTCGTTTGATGAGATTTCGGTTGAGATCCTAGATTACCAGGTTCGTAGACAAACGAAGAATGAAGTTCCCTTGGTCAAAGTTTTTTGGCGCAATCAGTCAGTTGAGGGCGCTACTTGGGAAGCGGAAGAAGATATGCAAGCCAAGTACCCACACCTTTTCTCCGCTTGTTAAGATCAAGATGAATTTATTATTCATCCTTAATTTGGTTCCTTTCTAATCAAATTCAGCTATATAATTATTCCTGTGAAAGAACTTACTCTTCCTAGAGTATTCAAAATGTTTAGAAATATTTAAATTTGGTTTAGCCATTTGATTCAGTTGTGCATCCTTAGTTCCTCAGTATCTTAATCTAACTAGAGATATTCGAGGATGAATGTTTCCAAGGGGGAAATATGTAAGACCCTATAAAGTTCCCTAGCAGTCTAAGCCTTTAGAGCATGTCAAGTGAAGCCTTTTTCCTTCTCGAAAAGATTTAGGAATGACTTCCAAATTTATTGGTGTTTAAACCATATGGAAATGGAATTACCTTTCAAACTATATGAATTTCATCCAAATTTGGTATTGGGATGAGAAGTCATGGCCATTTTACTAAATGTTGTCGGAGCCGCCTAGGTGCGACGGGCAGGTTAACGGACCGTCAAGCATGCGATGGACCATCGTCCAAACCATCACAGCCAAGGAAGTGACTCCCTCTTCTGGCTTAAGTGCAATGGCCAGTACGACAGATTGTTAAGCTAGCGATGGACCTTTTCTAAGACTGTCGCAATGAGTCAGTGTAGCGTTTTTCTAACTAACGTGCGAAGGAAGATCCAACGTACCATCGGACTAGCAATGGATCGTCACTCCAACTGTCACAGATCCTGTTCGGTATTCTTAAGCCATTTTTTTTAAAAAAAAAAGGACTTTTGGCCTTTTCCCACCCTTTTAACACTTAGATATATTCAGAACGAAGAAAATAACTTCATATACATCAAAAACATCAAGGCCTAGGGTTTTCTCAATCAAGAGGAAACTCAATTCCTTCTCTAAGAACTTCAAGATTCCACCATAAATACTACAAATTGAGCTGAGATTCAAAGTTCCCTAGTCAAAGGCATCAATAACTCTCCCTGAAGAGTTCTAAATAGAGTCTCAAGCAAGCTTTTTCATCCATTTTACAATCTAAGGTATGTGGGGTTTGAACAAGGGTAATCCTTTCACTCTAGTGCCCAAAACCTTATTTTAAGTTACAAATTTCTGCATTTTATGAGGTTTTTCTATGAAATTCAGTTAGGTTTTCCACCCACTATCATTCATTGTAAGAATTTTGATATTTCCCATGAATTGAGAGTTGAATTACATGATTTTAATTGTATTTATGCATATTGATGAAATTTATAGATTTTGAGTTACCTTATGAGTAATTGCATTACCAAGCATGAATTTTGAGTTATATGATTTTACTATTTGGGTCAATAGACCCCATTTAAAGATTGTTATTCAAAGAATGTTTGGGTCATTAGTACCCCATAGCTAAGTTATTTTCAGATTTCAATTACAGATTTGACCTTTTGCGTCTAAGATAATATACGAGTCCACATTAGTTATTCTTTAAAGACAAGAGAAGTATATTTGGTCTTCATTATGGATCATTGAATTATTTTAAGGTGGATTTCCTAAAAGTTCTGAGCTTAAAAATAGGAGTTGTATTTAGCACCTAGTTTAGTATGATTCCAAAGTGTCATACCCTAGAGCTACGTGCCCCCATAGGTTTTTGACTTACCCTAAGTGGGTTAAGATTAGTCATTACTAAATTTAAGGTTCTACTCCGATAGCAAGGATAGAGAAGCTCTCACCAACGTGGGCAAGACATTGGACTGCATGTGGCTCAAATTGTGTATGTCAGTTAAGAGAAACTCCAAAAGTAGTCCACTACTCTAATTAAGATAAAATTTTCTTAAGTCCCACAGTTTTATAAGCTCTAAGTTTTAAAGAAGTCATTTATTCTCCATGAGATCAAAGTTCAAGTTTCGAGGACTAATGTTTTAAGATTTCCCTTACTTACCCATTTTGAAAATAAGAGAGAGGAGATGGGTTTTAGAAATAATATAATGACTCACGAGATTTATGATTTATGCCTTATTATACATGATTTATGATATTCAGTCTTCAATTTTACTCAAGCTATGTGAGTCATTTATGGGTGTATACGTGATTTCTATTAAGATTGACAACATTGTTTACTTAAATGTATACACCCCTATATACTCAGTATATCCTTAAAGTACTAATTCACGTATACGTCTATGTGCTACAATGTCTCATAATTTAGGTTCAGGTGCTCAGTCTCAGCAGTGATCGTGAATTTTGAGTGCCTTTGTCTACATTCCACAGTTGGTGAGTCCTCATGGTTCGAGGACCTATAATTGCAACTTTTCCTGTTTCTTAGTGTTTTGAGTCTTACTTTTAGATCATTGAGAGTCAGTTGGGGGTCTTTCCCAATGGTTCTCTAGTTTGAGTAGTAGAGGGTTTGTCAGGTTACACTGTCAGTTGAAGTTGTGTTCAAGATTATTAGTATTTTTTCTATTCTGACATTATTTCCAATTATTTTTTATTATAGTTGAGACAATAAAGTATCATTGTTTAACTTATTTATCCTGAAGCAAGTATTAGAAGTAGAAACAGGCTCAAAGGGTTAGCTTAGCCCTACTTGTAGCCTTAAGTACCGTATGACATCTCGGGATGGGATTCCAGGCCGTTACAAGTTGTGAGCTTCTTTAAAATTGAAGATCTTCTCCTTTTAGTCTCTTTATGACTTGGTTTGGCTATTATCAGGGGTTTTCCAGACATAAACATTTGTTGACTTCATTTTGTATAGTGGTATCGTGAACAACTGTGAACTATGGAGCAATTATTATAACTAATTTAATATTGACTTATGCTATTATTCCACAATCTTAACCGGTGAATCGGAGTTCCTTCGACTGGTATGATATGATAAGGCATTTAGGTTGGGTTTTGAGGTGACCTCCGGTACATGTGTGCTTGAGGTGCCCATACGACATGGCCTTAGCTTCGAGGCGTGTCAAACACCCCATGCATTTTCATAATATCTTATCTCAAGAATAATTCTTCTTACCACATCAAAAACTAAATTCAACCTCATATAGGAATTTACTAACGCATAATGCATTATTTCACTTATATACTAACATGACATTCCAGCCTGTTATTACAACAACATATCAACTTCTAGGCATACAACCCATAAAAGCATCTTTCTTATATTCTCGAATGCCTCTATCAATATAAACTTCTCTGCACTATCCCCAATAATACATGCATAGAATTCTCATCTAACAAAGACATATATTCAAAACTTTGCCTTGATCTTACTTCACACTTATAGCCTAAGCTAAAATTAGTATACAAGAATCTTTCATAAACAAGGAACATTTACTCTCTCCTATATAAATAATTACTTATCACCACTGTCAATTCATAAGGAGAGCTCACTGAAAGATTAAAACTTGAGGACCTAAAAAATGAAAGGATATTATGAATAACTTTTACACTTAACTAAGGCCCGAGTAATAAAGTATCAACATTATGAATTCATCAAAGAGATCTAATCTCAGAACATACATGACAAAATCTTAATTTCACTGGTCATTAAGAGTATAGAATGAGTTATGTCGACTGAGCAAACTCTAAAACATGAGTACATGAGTCATGAGCTGAATGAACTAAGTTTTGAGTTCATAAATTTGTGGACTATGATTCGTATTGTTGAGTGAACTGGAACTCCTTATACTGGGAACTGGAAGCACTCCTGATTCTCTATGATAAGCATGAATAGGAACTATGATCATGGAGATAACATATAAGGCATGAGTAGATATCATGATGAATGAAGTACAAAACTTTTCAATGAGATGAGAATGGTTTAGGCATTTTACTCCCCTGCTGATGTTCTACAACATACTGGCTTTACTGCTACAATCTGAGAGCCTTACTTGGTTACTTGTCCTATCATATATCCCTTAGCTTTAAGCCATTATTCTAAGTGTGTGGACCCCTTTAATAAATTCTAAACTAAACTACAACCACTTTACTCTAAATCCTGAGATATATAATATATATAAATAATAAACTCAACCTAAAAGGCTATACCTGAAAGTGTAAAACCTACAACAAATACTTCCTTTTGAGATACAACTCTTATCTTTCTATCGTCTCAATAGTCATTATACAATAACTTAAACACTTACAAACTTAGAATCTTCATGAGTATCACCATACCCTGAGTTCACACCATCTAGAGCTTTAACTCTTCTTTCTATTAGATCAGTCATCAAAGATTCAATCTTAGATTCTGACACTTAACATGCATATCCCCAAACCTTCAATGAACCATATTAACATCCTTCATAGCCTACTAATATCACATCTAAACTATGAGAATTACCATTATACCGTCATACCCAATGTCAAATACATATAATTTGGAATGAACAAACTTAAATTCTTGCATACACCATTTTCGAGCCTATTAATTCAACTTTCATACAACTAGCCCCATGGATACATAATAAACAAAATTGAGATAACACTATCCCCACTTTACTGCAGCTAAACATCTAGGTTCATGCTTCTAAATTTAGGAAATATGTTATCATAGGATTCTAAGAAGGGATCTGAAAGCATATCTAACTTGGCTCAAAGCACAATTTTTATTTCATAAACCTGAATGAAATATATCATTCTTTGGAAGATAAAGTCACTGGTGGGATACATTTAAGCCTGAGTATAATCCCATAACTATCTGTGGGTACTGCCTGAGACTTATGAATAATAATAAAAATAGTATGCATAAGCAATATGTGACTGGAGTCCTCGAAATAGTAGAACTCATTACCTATTTGGTAGAAACTGCAACCATCTGATCAAGATACGTGAACTACAACTAGTATCTATATTATGAAACAATGTAGCCCCACAGATGTATATGTTGATTAGTACTTCTATAATGTACTGACTAAGTGGGGGTGAATGCAATAAGTAAAATTTATTTTATGTTTAATCTTAAAAATTTATGCTAAGTGTAAGTAGACTCACCAAGAGACTTAAATAAGCTGAAAGCTGATATACCTTACAACATGGCTAGCAAACATAATCTGATAAGTTGGTGAGTCACTACACTTTGTTTCTTAAATCTATACTTTAGTAGAATAAGTAGAACTAAAGGTGGAAAAATAGTAAAACATGGATACTATATAAAATATAGGCCTGAAACAACCTGATGAAAACTGACATAACTTCATGATCTTAATATATAAATATACCGAGTACAAAGGCATAAACAAACAAAATCAAACATAATATATACTAAGATGATCTAATTAACTGAATGACTGGTAGATGAATACTAAAGAATTGATGTCTGGATACTGAATAACTCGTATCTGGATACTGATTAGCTAGTATTTGTATATGATTAATTGATAATTGTATACTTATTAACTGATAACTGAATACTAGTCATGTAAAACTAAATTGTACCTATTCTGCATAACCATACTTAAACTGTAGGGTATTGTGCATATGACATAAGGACTAATTGAAAAATATGAGATAACTAAGCATGAATGAGTAAAATCTATAATATTTGAGAATGCAAGACTAAGTGTATATCTTTTATGTTAATGAGATAATCTATAATTGTTAAAGACTGAAATCTATATAATTGAATATCTGAAAGTATGTACACTTAGTCAAGTAAACCAAAACTAAAAATAAATTGAATACTGATTGAAATAGTAATAGTTATCATGTAACTGATATAAACCATGTGAGCTATCATGGAGTCATACATCTGACTCACATTGAGGAAAGTTGTTTAATCATTTCCATTAAAATAAAAGTTGAATTTTAGTGATCACTAAACTGATATCCCAAAAGACAAGGGAGTCAGTCCTAAATGGCGAGTAACCCCTAAGAGAGTGTCATTCCTAAACTGGCGGGGAACATCTTATAATCCAATGTCAGCTACATAGTTCTGGAACTTAGGGACTGTTTCTAAGGACCTAATCCTAAGTGGCAGGTAAGCCCCCATCCTTAGGCTCTCATGGTGCTAAATCCTACCCTCAACTGAAAGACACTAAAATACTAACTGGTGTATACACTTATAACTCATAACTTATAACCTCAGGTTATGGTTTTCAGAAAATAACAGTGCATATGGATTCTAAGATAATAATAATTATATAAACTAATAATGGTCAACATAATCATGGTGTTCTTAATATGATATTACAACCATGGTGTGACTGACTTGTTACTTGAAAAATGGAAATCATGTTTAACACATAGGTATTGTGTGTTCATAACCCACTAGCACTGAATGATTATAAAACATGACATTTAGATATATGAATGTAGTATTGAATCATGGTGTAACCCAAGACGTGACCATTACATCAAACATGTGGAATGGATAAACTTGTACATGAGAATATTCTAAACATGAGCATTTAAGAAATCATGATATTTACTTGAGTAAGCCATGGGAAACTAAAATTCATAGCATGAGGAAATCAATTATTACATATGATCATACATGGGATGAATTTAATTTAAATTACCATGAAAACATAAAATTCAATCTTTCTTGAACATATTAAATACCATAATGATAGAAAGTTCATTCTTTAATTGAAAGAAAAGGGTTTTAGGGATTCATGGGTTAAAGCGACCCATTGATGAATACCCCACATACCTTATGTTTCTGAACTTGGGAAAGAAGTATTATTCTTGAATGTTTCTTGAAGATTCTTGAACTTGGGAAACTTGGATTCTTGATTCCTTGGCTAAAAAAGAATTGAATTTGTTCTTGAGGAATGGAAAGGGTTTTTCTTAAGAGGGATTTTGAGAAGAAGGACCAATAATTACCTAAAAGATGCCCCAAATTGTGTTATGGGTTGAGGGAAGAATAGACCAAATTGCCCCTCAATTAATTAAATAAAAAAATGGATGAAACTACGTCTCTGTGATACGGTGAATAAGAGTTTGGGACAACCGCCGCACTGCATCCTTATCATGGTGACAATCTAGTACTGTGATCCAAACATGACCCAAACACTATCTGAAAAATTAGAAACTTCTCCAAGACATGCTCTTTACATCCCTCAACATGAATTAATTCATAACATAACATCTCGGGGTTGGTAAGACCAATTTAATAATCCTCCAAGTCTAGAAGATTTAAAAATGACTAAATCACCAGTACTTAGTGAAAATTTCAATCCTTTAGTACTTAGTGAAAATTTCAAGCCTTTAGCCCCTTATCCATGTAACTAAGAGCTGAATCAAGATAATATTAGTATAGGGTACGACAGGGAGGTAGATATTGAGAAAAAGGAGATCACAACAATGATTTAGGGTTAATTGTTAAAATAAGCTTACTTGTACCATCTTCTTAAGATGTTTAACTTTTATCTAATGAACTTAAGACTGACAGAAGGTAGTTGAAACTAGGGTCAAATGCAATGGTTATTAATACAATGCTCTAAGACTGAAAGGAGATGTGTATGTCGAGAGGTGGTTAGTGATTCATAACATGATAGATTCTATATGCAAGATATTGGAATAGTTTGACAATGCATGACTAATCTAAAATTGTAGGAGCCAGGGGGAACACAAGCCTAGTGTTTGTCTTAGAACATTCGCAGCCAAAAGTATCCAATTCTTGTTACTTCTTTCTAGTGAGTACAAATCCCCCTTTATACTTTTTTGCATTGCCTAGTGATTTCAACAAGTTCAAGAAAGATATCGGATGTATTCATTGTGTGATCGACAACCTATTTGGGTTACTATATTATGACAGCGCCTACTTTATCCTTTTAGGGAAGGGTAGCTTGGGCTATCAAATAATGGCATCATAGCCGGGGAATACGTTTCTTGATTGACTAACTAGAGTTGTATGCCTACTCTTCTTGATATGACATATGCTAGTGTATGCCTACTCTTCTTGATAGGACGCTTTTCTAGAGAAAGAATTGAGCGATGAAGTATTTTTAATTGTTGATCTCTATCCTTTTGATAAGGTATGGTACTATAGGAGTGTGGCAGATATAGTGAGTGAGTGCACAAATAACCTATTAGAAACACTAACACACCTTATCCACAACAATCATGAGCTTATTCAAAAGGTTAATATTTTTGACTTGGATATTACCACTTAAAAGGAGAGTTAGGTGGAAAAATGGTTGGGTGTAATGCCCAACAACTTAGTGATGGGTGGTGTGAGACTGAAAAATTTCAGTAAAACTAACTTGCAGAGTTAAAATTAGAGAAGTCTAAAATTTCTCATACTCTTATAGATAGTGTCACTCTTAAGAAAAACAATCTAGATTTATGTAGGGATGTAAATAAGACTGTAATTCCTAATTTGGGGCATATTGGACCTTATTGGAAGTTGTTTTCCATATTGTGTTTAGATAGTCAGATATTGAGAAAGCCATCAAAACCTAAAGAAGAGATCAAGAATATGGAAATATATGTCTATATTCTTGAATTTCCTAAGCTAGAATCAAAGAATTACATTCCTCACATAAGAGATAATAAGTACAAAATGCCTTATCTAGTGCTTGTGTCCTTTATTTTTTACCATCACCCCTTACGCATAATAGGAATTCAAAAAAACAATTAGGGGTGAAATTCATAAGTTCAAAATTTAAAGTTAAAGCTGGAGGCCAACTCTTGGGCTACCATGATGAAGTATGTGTAATCAAGGTACCCGTAGGCTTGTTAGTAAAGTTTGAGTATCCAAACAAGCCTCATTATGCCGCGATGATAAATTACGCATTGCTTTGGAGGTAACCTATGGTATTTTGTTGTTTGTACATGTTATTGTGATTGACATTAAATCTTCGTACCTAGGGTTTCGAAGGTGTATTTCTAACTCTCTTTTTTTTAGTTGTTTAATGCATTGGGGACAATGTATGATTTTAAGTTGAAGGTGGCACTGTGTGTAGGTCTTGAAGTCCCTGTGCAGTTTTTCTTGTCGTACCTCTTCTCCCTAGAATCCTGTTTCCAGTAGATCTGGCATGTTTAGCCAAATTGGGTTTTATTTCATGATGTTTTTTGTTTTACATGGAGAAAAATTAGTATCTAGGGTAGTTGATAAGTTTTGGGTGTTTCTTGAAAAAACAATACCCCTTCAATAGCTTATTTTTGAATTGTGTGATATGTATATATATGTGACTATTGTGAATCATTTTATGCCATTAGATTAGGGACATTATAATAATAGCTAACTTGTGTATGAATCACATAGGTAGTATCTTATGATATTAATCTGTACCATGTGTGTATGAGATGTTAGTTGGTTCCCTTTGTGTTTTAAGTACATAAGTTTCCCTTTTAGTCTTGGCTCGATTTTAGGGTAGTTGGTTAGAAGAGGATCAAAGGTCATTTATTAGTCAACTTTTATCCTAAATGACATTCGTAATGTAAAATACTATCCCTTGATCCTATTTTTAAGCCTGATCCTATCTCATTCTTTTTCACCGTTCACTTTCCCATTTGTGTTACAATGAACTTGTTCTGGCCTTGTCCTATTTGGACATTGTGTAGCTCCACTAAGGCAAATCTTCTAAGTAGAGTATGGCTATCATAGGGGTGCATAATATGAAGTGGGTATGAAGAATGGTAAAATAAGAGAATAGAAATAAGGGTTAGGTTAGGTAGAAAAAAGAATAGAAAAAATGAATAAATAATAAAAACCATATCTAATCTAAATGTAAAATAATGAATAGAAAAGGAGAAATAAGGATTGAATAAAAGGAAATTGATTAGAGTGTAGACCCCAAAGAAAGGGTAGTGCCAAGGAGGCTTAGATACTTGATAGACCCATATGTACTATACTAGCTCACAAGCATATATTTCAAGTCCAGAAGTGATCCTAACTTGACTGTTTGAAAACTAAGGTAAATAAGATAAGGGAAATCCTATGGTATTTGATGCGCATTGGTGGAACTACTTTTGTGAGTGTTAGTGTCACTTTATACGTCCCTGCAATTAAATGCATGAATCTATTGAGCGATTGGGAATTCTTTTATTTGAGGGCACATATATTGTATGTCTAGCTGCTTACTTTTTCAGGCAGTATAACTTGTACATATGCCTCATTGTTTTTCACTAATGTAACTACATATCTTAATTCCCTTGTGTTACTTTATTGTGCTTAATGTATATACACAGTTGGTATGATTGTATTGAACATGGAGAGGGTGATGTGTTTTTTAACTTAAATTTGATGATTGACTAACATAGGTATATTACGTTTTTTTGGGTTAAGTATTATCATATTGTTTTGTTATGTTTTGTTTCCTGAGGATATGCAACGTTCTAAGTTGTGGGTCTTCATGTGCTATGAATTTTTAGCACTTATGATGCTTAAACTTTAAGAATTAACATGTACGTAAGGCTATTTTGTTCGACATGATTTTTTTTTGGAGTGATTTTGCAGGAAATCAAGTTTTGGTTACTAAAAGGAAGAAAAATATGGTTTGGGATGCTAAAAGGAAGAAAAAGATGAACATTGAAGATTTTGGCTACTTATTGAGGCAATTCAGGGCATATGTACCTCTTAGTGGGCTAGGTGGCCTAAGTAGGTGCTAGAACATGAAGTCGAAAGGATCAAAGTAGGAAATATAAGGTACTTAAGAGTAGGAAAGTGGAGGTACATCTCTTACTAAGGACCACATATGATATGTATGTAATACATACGGTTCGTATGTGACCTTAGCAAGTAGTCACTGACTTCAATTTTTCTGGGTTGAGTTCGTAGAGAATACAAGAGGGATCCTAACCTTTTCCACAAAATAAGAAGACAATAAAATAAAATAAAATCACAATACATGTAAGAATCTTTATCTAGAACCTCTTGGCACTTCCTCTACTTCGTTAATCACCAAAGGTTCCCCTAACCCTAGCAATAAAATTAGTTGCTTATAGTTATGAGATCTATCATGGAATGCACAAACAAAATAATAGAATCCTTCTCACAAATGAAAGAATAAATCCCCAAGGCTTAAATTTAATACCAAAAAAAAACAAAGAGCAATAAGATCCTAAGATCATAAATGATATTGAAACCACCAGATGATTGTAAGTTTTGTCACAAAAGGACCTCTCTCTAGTCTCTCTCTCCCATACGCTTAATAAATAAATTTTAAAGGGTATTTATAGATTACAAGAAACCCTAGACATAAATCCTAAATAAAATAGGAAAAGTTAACCAAACCTACATATTAATGACTAAAAACATTATAAAAGTGTATGTGGGTTACATGTAAACCCTAGGAAACAATTTTGAAATGATCCAAAAAAATTAAAGTCAATGACCATGAACTATGGTCACATACGGTCCTTATGTAGTCCTTAGTAAGTGACAGACCACCTTTTTCCTACATCTAAGCCTATGGATTTCAAGTTATGGAACCTACTTAGGTCACCTATGCCCAATAAATAACACATACGCCTAGAACTTCCTCGATAAGTAGTCAATGTCCTCCATTTTCATCTTTTTATCCATTTATTATCTAAACCCATATTTTTCTTCCGTTCAACATCAAAAACACAATTTCCTATATAATCCCTCCAAAGACACATCAAACACAATAAAATTGACTTAAGTACATGTGTAATCTCCATGTTTAAGCATAGTAAGTGTTTTAAATTAATTGGACATCAAGACCCTTAACTCAGAACATTCCATGTACTCAAGCAAAAAAACATAAAAAATATACGTAGATGATGAACCAAGAGAAACCTAAGGTATCTATGGCAGTTAATCATCATATTAAAGCTCAAAAATACATCACCCTTTCCAAGTTCAATACATGAAATCAATCTATGGAATTACATTAGAAACTTAAAACCATTTACATTTAAAATTTACACTACCTAAACAAGTAAGAATCTAGCAACATAACTCATGCACCCTCACATAAAAAAAGTTCTAGTCAATCAATAAAATCATGCATGTCATTCCAGGGATGTATTAAAAGACACTCACAAGAGAAGTTCCACCAATGCATATCAAATTCCATAGGCTTGCCCTTATTTTCCTTAAACTTGTTTTCAGGCAGACAAGTTAGGTTCACTATAGACTTTATTTGGCTTATAATATAGGCTGGAGGGTTTGTATGATACATATGGATCTATCAAGTGACTAATCCTCGTTGGCACTACACTTACTTTAGGGTCCACAGTTTAACCAATTTCCTTTTATTACACCCATATTTCTCCATTTTTATTTTTTACTTCACATTCAGTTTGGGTGTAGTTTATTTTCTTCATTTATTTTTTATTTTCGTTTTCAATCACACCTAAACCTAATTTTTTTCATTTATTTTACTCTTCTTCATACCCACTTCGCATTATGCACCCGTATGATATCCACCCTCAAGTTAGGTAATTTTTCTGAGTTGAGGTGCATAATATCAAAGGAGAACTAGGACCAAAATAGGTTCATTACAACACAAATGGGAAGGTGGAAGGTGAAAACAAAGAGATAGGGTATAAGGCTCCAATACAATATTAAGGGATATTATTTCACATTGCAAAGGTTATTTAGGTTAAAAGTGGACTAATATCCAAAACGGCCTGTGATCGTTTCCAAGCTAACTATCCTACAACCTAGGCAAGACTAATTGGGCAAGTTCTACATTTAACACACAAAGGGAACTAAGTAGAATCTCACGCACATGGAACAAAGTTACATTACAAGCTACTACCTATCCGATTCATACATATGTTAGATATGATTATAATGTGCCTAATCTAATACCATAACAATATTTACAATAGTTGCATATATATGCATATTGTACAACTCAAAGACAAGCTATTAAAGGGTTATCATTTCTTAATAATCACCAAAATGTGTCAACTACCATAGATACTCATTTTAATTCGAGTTAAACACAAAAAATCATGAAACAAAACAAAATAGCCTAAACATGATGTCTCTACTAAAAACAAGAGTCCTAGGAAAAGAAGCATGACAATAAAAACCCCAAGAGGACATTAAGACCCATAAGCAGATCCATTTTCAACAGAAAAATATACATTGTACCCAATGAATTAAACTCCAACAAAACAAGAGAGTTAGAAACAAACCTACGGGACAATAGGTGCAAAGATCAGACGTTAATTCCAATAATAAGTACAAATAACAAAATACCTTTGATTGTCTCCCAAGCTATGTCTAATTTATCGTCGCAGTAATACGGGGATTTTTTTGGTACTCAGAATTTCCCAATGAGCCCCTGGGTACTTTGTTTACTTAGACTTCATCAAGGTAGCCCAAGAGTTAGCCTCTAGCTTTCTCTTTTCTTTTCAACTTATGAATTTCACACCTATTTTTTTCTAATTTCCCATTATGGTCAAGGAGTTGTGGTATAAAAATAAAGGACCCAATCTCTAAATAAGACATGTTGTACTTCTAGGACCATATGTGAGGATGTAATTCTTTGATACTAGCTTACAAAATTCAAGAATGTAGACATATATTTCCTCTTTCTTGCACTATTCTTCAGGTTTGGATGGCTCTCTCATGGTTTGACAATCAAAAAAAATATGGTAAAATGCTTTGAATAAGGTAAAATATTCTTGAATTCAAGAATTATAGTCCTGTTTACATCCTCACATAACTGTAGTACGCTTTCCTTAAGAGTGATACTACCCATAAAAGTATGAAAATTTTAGACTTCTTTAATTTTGCTCCTCCAGTTGGATTCTTAGAAATTTTTAGTCTCACACCACCCATAACTAAGTTATTAGGCATTATATGCAGTAGATTTTGTATCCAACTCTACCTGTAAGTTGTAAATATGTAAGATAAACTTATTAACCATTTAAATAAGCTCATGACTATTATGGATAAGGTATGTCAATGTTTCTAATAGACTATCCTTGTGCTCACACACTAAATCTGCCAAACTCCTACAAAACAATAGTATATCAAAATAATAATGATAAATAATTAATAAGTCTTCACACTCCATACTTCATTTGGCTAAGTTGTCATATCAAGAAGAGTAGGTATACAATAGTATATGCCTGTAAAAGAATTTAAATGAAAAACCTGACAATTTGAACAATTCCAATCAGTCATGTTGGAAAAATATTCCCCCACAATAATGCCAAAATTTCATAATTCCAAAACTATCCCTCCCAACTAGGTTGAGGTCGATCCCACAGGGAATATGTTAGATATCTTTCTTGAACTTATTAAAATCACCATGCAATTCAAAAAAGTTAAAAGGGGGGATTTGTAGTAACTAATATGAAGCAATAAGAATTGGATGTTTTTTATTGTAAAAAACTTAAGACAAACACTAGGATTATGTTCCCCCTGGATTCTAACTCTATATATTTGGCATGCACTGTTAAAATATTCGAGTATCTTGCATAAAGAATCTGATAGGTTATGTATCACCAACCATCTCACAACATACTTTGGTGCATTACAATTATCTTATCTCAGTTTTAGAGCATCATATTACTAACTCTAGCCTTAAACCCTAGTTTCTACTGTCTCCTCTTCATTTTAAGTCGATTAGATAAAATTTAATCATCTTAGGATGATGGTATTGGTAAGATTATTTGGGTAATTAACCCTAAATAAATATTGTGATCTGTTTTTTTCCAATCTCTGCCTCCCTCACTGGTTCTTAGTTAATACAAGTGGTTGATCAACACCCAAACTAGACCTCTAATTGAAGATATAATTAACAATTGTTGTCTATTATACTAACCCAACGAGGTTGGGGTCGAACCCATAGGGGATACTTTTATGTATATCTTTTATTTTCTAATCTCAACAAATAAAACAAAAAGTATATGGGATTTTTGTTGTAATCTCAAACAATACAATATATAACTTTTGTTTTAAATAGTTAAAGATCAACACTAGAGTTTGATCCCTCTTCTTTTTGAATCTGTAGGTTTATCATGATTTGAAAAACCAACCTTATACTTTTTATAGAGAATCTGATAAGCTATGTACCAATAACTATATTGTGGACTTATTGACCAATTTTATCCTTTACCTTTTGAGTCTAAAGATGTTGCATTACTAATCGTTATCCTAGATTCCAGTCAACTATTACCTTATGAATCTCTAGTTATTAGATGATAGATAACCATCTTACATATATAGTACTGATTAGACTAGATCGATAGTTAATCTTTAAATTACTGTTGTAATTATCTTTTCCTAGTCAATACTCCTCTTGTAGATTAAGTAGAAATAATCTAAGTGGGGTCCTAATGATTGGAACCATTAGAACATATATCAAACCAATGATACTACACTGCATGCACAAGTACTGGTTGCGAATAAATTAGCACTTCCCCTACTCCATCAATATGTGAGGGTTACCATAACCCTAGGTAAGGATTTTATCCAATCATTCTTAAGAAACAATCATTGAAATTCATGATAGAAGATATTCACATAATATCACAAATACGATTGAATAAAACTCAAAGTTTAAAATTAAATTATCAACCAAAATAATATAGAAGCTATCCCAAGATTAAATCTGAACCTTGGAATCCAAATATATGTTTGTGAATATTAAGAGTGTGTCACCTAATGATAAGTGACAAATTTACCACATTGACATCACAATTTGTGAATATTACTATGATTAAATTGTGTAATTAATACTAATTCTCCATTTGAATTCATTCATTTCTAGATTTTGTGGTATTGCACGACTTATGATGAAAGTCAGTGGAAATCAAGTTGTATGGGAAGGAAAATAAATAAAAAGGAGCAAAAGCTGGGAATTACGTAGCCCTCAATTATTTCAATCAGAGTTTAGGGATTGCGGTCATGGTTGGTCTACTAAGGTCAGCAATGCAGATTGCGACTAGAATCCACGTGATCATGAAAGTTCAAATGTGATCAAAAGATTGCGATCGTGATGGAGCATCAAAGTGCCCAAGGGTAGTTTCATAAATTCACACAGCTGAACCCAAGTGTCAAAAGGCAGAAACCCTTTCACAATTAGGGTATCTATCAACTAATTTTCAAATTTTTACTATATAAAAACACTCCAGTTTTGGAAAAGAACAATTGCTATTAAATTTCCAAGAGATTTTTACTTTTAATTTTAGAATTAAAGTTGGGATTATTCTTGCTTTTACGTCTTTAATCAAGGAATTTATTGCCAAATTGGGTGTATCTCTTTTCTTCAATTATATTAATAGGTAAATATTTATCTTAGGGTTATGCTTTAATCGGGTGTTAATGTGTAAAGGTGTTGTTTTCTAGTCCTAATTATTAGTTTTTTATATTGGGTTTTGCAATCAACGTTTGATTGAATTAAGAGCTATGGGTGAGAACCCTAATTGGCTTGGGTACCACTTATTCCTTGAAAAATTCTTGTTGGTGCTAATTAGTTTTGAACAACTACTTGATGCTAGTTATTTGCTTAGAATCATCTTAGAAATAAGGATATTAGGTGATATATCTAGATTGTTGGGCATCATCTTAGAAATGGGAGGCTAAGTTATGTTTTTGGATTGGTAAGTTTGGCATGCTAATTAGGTATTTGAAAGAATTCAAGAATGCAATTTAGTTTTTTGTTGAAAGACTAGCACTAAGAGTTAATATCTACCATGCTCACATCTTTTACTAAAAATGGGTTAGCCTTCAAGAACCCATTACAAGAATAACCTCTTGGATTGTATAACCCAAAACTTTTCTCTCACTGGATTTTTAATCTTCAATTGTTGCTCTTGTTTAGTGTTATAGGTTAAATTTATTTACATATAACTTTAGATCATTCTCCCATTAAATTTCATGTCTAGTTTTAAGTATACATTATGAGTTAGCACATAGTTAACTCTAAATATTCATAAAATTTAAAAACAAATTTGCACTGTTTGTGGATACAATCCCGACTCTTGTTGGGTTTATATTTGCAACAACCACCTTGTATTGCAACAATGGTGTAAGTTGAGTGTTATAAAAAATATCGTTGTTGCCAGGGAGTGAAACTTAGTTTTTGCCTGTGTGGTGTTATTAGTAACTTTGGAATTACCCATAGTGTTTTTATTAATATTATTTGTTGTTTTTATTTTCTTAGCTGATATCCATTGTAATCACGAGACCATAAGTCACAATGAGGGATCATTTGATGATCACCTCGATGATGAGGATTATATTCATGATGTTGGTCATGCTAGAGTCATCTTTATTCCTTTTAATAAAGGAAATAGAGTATTAAATATGATGAGTGTAATGCCACATATGTTAAAAATGAAGGGCCTATTTGGAGGGCAATCACATCAAGAGCCAAATCAATATTTGAAAATTTTTGTTAAAGTGTGTACCCTAGTAGACATTGCTCATGTCACACAAGAGTCTATTTGGTTGAGGACTTTCCCATTCTTTTTAACCATAGAAGCGGTGTATCTATTGATTTATTTACCCAATGGGTCCATTACATCTTGGGTTGAACTTACAGATGCCTTTGTGGATCGATATTCCCTCCTTCAAATATATTGCAATTTCAAAATAAAATTACAATTTTTTGGAAACTCAATTAGGAGCCTCTATACGAAGTATGGGAGAGATCTAATAAAATGACTTATCAATTCCCTATCTATAAAGTACAGGAGAATATTCTTCTCCAATTATTCTATAGGGCATTGGACCAAACAAACAAGCTTGTGGTGGACAATCGGCTAGTAGGACAGTTAAAAGGTTTTCATCGGCAGAGGCTTTGACTTTGCTTAAGAAAATGACAAAGAAAAATCGGAGGTGACTTACACGGGACAAGAAAGTATCCACGGTATCTCCTGATGTCTATATTATGAACAAGGAGAAAAGAAAGAAAGACGAAGAGAAGGATAAAAATATGGTTAAGATGAGGACACAATTAGACCTCCTTAAAAAGTAGGTGATGAGTGCACTAGTAAAAGTTGTAAATACCATGGTCAATAATGTGCATGATAAAGATGAAGATAAATCCCTTGATGAAGAGATAAGGTGCTTGGCTAATCATCCGGACGGTTCCCATCCAAACTATAAAAGGCAAGGCGGGATCCAATTTTGGAACAATTTTGATCGAGAAAGGAAGTGGCGTAGTAAATATAGAGATCATTATTTGAGTGATAAAGAAAGAGTGTATGATAGGTATATGCCCCTATGATCAATTGAAGATCAAGTAGTGAAATCCCATGGATCATAAAAAGCTTAAAACTGGGGATGTGCTTGCCAGAATCTACATGCATGTTTAAGGTACGAACAAGATGGTTCGGGAACAAAAAGGGGACTTTTCTCAAATCAAACAAAGAATTGTGTTGCACTCGGCCTCGATCAAGCAATTGGAGACTCCAATTGGCCAAATCTCAATAGCACTTAATGCTAGGGCAAACGGAGGCCACCTAAGTGAAATGCTGACAAATCCCAAAAATAATGTTCATGTCCTAGAAATAGTCACTCGAAATGGTAGAGAACTTGGAGCATATGATGTTGAGATTAAGGAAATGTCTCTGAATGATCAAATGAATGAAAGAAGAAGTGCTCCAAATTCAAATTGATGATATTTCAAAGTCTCTTGAAATGGGGTATGAGTAACCATGGGTATTTGAAAAGAATGATGAAGTGGAGAAAACTACTAAGGAGATTGTTGGTACCAAGAGAATGGGGGATGAGCATCAAAGTATTCCATAACCCATGGTAAAAATTCCTCCCCCTTTTTCATAAGATTTAAGACAAAGAATGGCAATGACAAGTTCAAGAAGTTTATTGCTAATCTTAGCAGTCTCTCAGTCAATATTTCTCTGTTAGAGACTCTTCAAGAAATTCTAGGGTATGCTAAGTGGATTAAGGACTTGATTTCAAAATAGATACTTGTGGAAGGTGAGACTATTGAAGTGTCCCATAGTTTTAGCTCAATCATGTCCAATGCCATGGCTAAAAAGAAGAATGATCTGTTTAATTTTACAATTCCTTGGACCATTAGAATTCAGAAATTTGATAAGGCATTACCTGTTCTTGGTTCTAACATAAATTTGATGTCATATGTGGTTTATTAAAAGATTGGGTTGGGTGCTTCTACACCTACCACCATGATATTATTAATGGCATATCACTCAATTAAGAAACCTGTTGCGGTGCTATATGATGTATTGGAAAAGTTGATAGGTTCACTCTCCCAGTGGACGTTGTCCTTAATTATGAAATCAACAAAGAGATACCTATTATTCTTTGGAAATCCTTCCTAGAAACTGAAAGAGTAATTATTGATTTAAAGAATGGAGTGATGAAATTTTGAGAACAAAATGATAAATTTTCCTTTCGGGTATGTAAAACTAGGAAACAACCAGTGAAACTACAAGTGGTGTCTGTCATTGAGGTACTAGTCATTGATATAGATGATGGATCACGCAAGGATCAAATTTGAGTATTGAGAACATCGTGCTGTAATATTAAATTAGGAGCTAGAAGGGAGGCAACCCATCAATGCCATTAAATTTGCCCATATACCTTAAATTTTATTTCTTAGGATAGATTTTGTTTGTCTATATTGATCCATGAAAATTAGGTAGCCAAAAGGCTGGAGTTGAATAATTTTGACTATGAGGAAATATAGTTAAATTGGGTTGTCAGCTGAGAAATAAACAATGAGAGAGCCAAAACTGCTCTTTGATATCATGACCGCGATATCACGGAGTTCGCAATCATGACTGCATAGGGTTTGCTATTGTGATCCCTTGCTCACGATCGTGATTAAGGCATTTTTAATCAATAAATAGTTGCCCAAAACTTCCTATTCACCCTCTCCTTAATTATTTTTAAATTACTCTCATTCTTCCCTTTGTTGAAAGAATCCAATAGTGAATTACATCCTCCTTGCATCCCCTAATCTTGTATGTTGTTTGAATTCTCCTCTTGTATGCGTATTGTTGAGCCCTATAATGAATGTTTATGAAAACAATATAGAATTGAAGTTTGTATGCTTATATATGATCTTTGTTAATTTTGTGGGACATATTGGTTGGTTGTTATTGATGGGCACCAAATTGGGGAAGTCATGAGTACCAAAAATCGTTAAAAAATGATATATATTGCTTGTGAACACCAAGTGTTTGGTGAAATTCCCAATTAAACTTTTTGATTCATTTCCACCGATTCAAGGTCATGAATAAATATTTAGGTATTGTGTTGTATGCTCTTATAATTTTTCTTGGTTTTGAAAATAAATTGATAGACAATTAGACCTTTGTAGATACGTTACAAGTTTTGAACACATAAGGTGCCACGATTGTGGTAACAAGAGTGTTATAATGGAACCTCGATTATAATTTTTGTTTCCCGCGATGGCGATAACTAAGAGCATGCTCTGATATGTCCTTCAGGAATCACGATCGTAATCTAATTAGGCCACAATTGCGACATATAAGACCAGTATGAAAGACTGGTCCAACTTTTAGAACTCTCATTTTCAATTTGTCCATGACCCATAAGCCTTTTCTTTATCTTGATTAAGTTAGATAGCATTTATTTTACATTGATTTTGAGGACTAATACACAGTTGGTGGATTCAGGCACTCAATGGCAGGCTATGATATAAATCGATTCATGACCCCTAAATATGAAATAGAACAATATAAGGGGCTAGTGTTGCTTGAGAGGGGGATTAAAGTAGAAAATACGACCAAGAAGATCCAAACTTTCTATGGAAGGCTAGTGACCATGGGATAGCCATGTCTTACCCTGGAACCAGTGAAGGTTTCTAAAGTAGTAATGAGAATCATGGGCAAAGAAATTCAATTTGAGGCTGAGTAGATTAACAGAGTTTATTGGTTGCAAGAGGTAGATGTGAGGGACAATGAAGCTAAGAATTGTGCCCTTGGTAGCTGGTTGGTTGAGGATTTATGCCCAGGAAGGAAAATTTTGTGTGCTACAACAAAATAATGGATACTAATGGGTGACTTTCTAAAGGTTGAGGCTAAATCTAAAGGTAATTAGAGATCATAAGCTACCTTTCCTAAATGATTGAGAATCCAGAAGGGACCGACATAATGGGGACTGAGTTTCCCTATCTTGCCTAACCTCTTTACTGTTTTCATGGGAGAGATCTTGAGATATACATAGTCATCAACCTCGAACTTGAGATCCTTTCTATAAACATTTGCATAAGACTTTTGTCGTCTTTGAGCGGCCTTGAGTCTCTCTCGGATCAACAAAACTTTCTCTAAGGCATCAAAAACCAAGTCAGGACCTACAACTGAGGCCTCACTAACTTCAAACTGACCAATTAAAGATCTAAACCTCCTGCAATAGAGAGCTTCTAATGGAGCCATTTTAATACTGGAATGATAGCTATTATTGTATACAAACTCAATCAAAGGCATGTGGTCATCCCAACTTCCCTTGAAATCAATTGCACACACCCATAGCATATCATCAAGAGTCTAAATAGTCCTTTCTATTTGACCATCAGTTTGAGGATGAACGGTTATACTGAGATGGATTTAGGTACCAAGACCCTTTTGGAATGCTTTCCAAAAGTTGAAGGTGAACTGGGTACCTCTATCTAAAATAATTGATAGTGGAACACCGTGTAATCTGACCAACTCCCTGATATAAATTTTTGCCTAATTCTCGGCTGAATAAGAGGTATGGACTAGAAGGAAATAAGATGACTTGGTCATCCTATCTAAAATAACCCAAAATGAATGGTGATGATGATGAGATTGTGGCAAACCCATCAAGAAGTCCATATTCACTTTTTCCCACTTTAAAGTAGGAATGGTGAACTTCTGCATGGGTCCATTAGGCTTCTGATGCTCTATCTTATCTTTTTGACATGTAGAGCAGTTAGCCACAAACTCAGCAATATCGCTCTTCATCCCACTCCACAAATAGATTTCCCCTAGGTTTTGGTACATCTTAGTTTCCCCTAGATGAATAGAGTATCACGCACCATGCGCTTCTACAAGAATTCGCTGCTTTAAGTCATCTACACCTGGAACACATAGATTACCCTAACAATGAAGAACCCCATCTCCCTCTTGGGAGAAAACCTCTACTTTCTTATTATGAACTGACTTTTTTTGGATTGACAAGTCTAAGATCCCCATATTGATTTTGTTTCACCTCGGAAACTAAAGATAACTACTTTGAACACATACTCCACCCTCTGAAGAATTGACTAACAGAACACCTAGTCTGGAAAGCTGATGGATTTCCTGAGCTATCTTCTTCTTCTTGTCCTTGATGTACGAAGCATTATCCATAGAGAGTCTTCTGAGAGTGTCGGCCACAATGTTATCCTTGCTCGGCTGGTAAAGTACACTCATGTCATAATCTTTCAAAAGCTCTAACCACCTTTTCTAACGAACATTGAGATCTTTCTGAGAAAAGACATACTGGAGACTCTTATGATCCATGATGACATCTACATGAACTCCGTATAGATAATGCCTCCAAATAGTTAAGGAAAATACTATGACTGCTAACTAAAGATCATGAGTAGGATAATTCTTCTCATGGGGTTGTAACGCCATGATTTTCTGAATCGGAATGCTACACGGTGCTAATGACCTCAATGTACCACAAGCTAACCCATGACTGATATCTGTACCTGTACACTGAATAATATATATATAATACGTTAAAAACTTGAACATATAGGCCAAAAGGTTTAACTAAAGTGGTATAGTAACATCCATAGGGTAATGAATACCCAAAACAACTAAATATAAAATTGTATACTAAATCTGATAGCTAAATATAACTAAATCTGAAAGCCTCTATATACTGTCTAAATAAGGGGTTGAAGGAACATGTGTCCAACTAACTCTGTAAAAATGAATTGAAGGAATAAATGAATAAATCAAATCATATTATCCTCAAATAGATGAGGACTCACTACACCACTACGAATGGAAAGCAACTGCTGGTCCGAACTCGTGGCTCTAGACCTATGGTGTAACATAAAAAGAAAGCATCATAGCATAAATACGTCAATACGAGGGAATGTATGAGTATACGAGTGAGGTAGGCTAAATATAAATAGGGTTTATATGCAAGGACGATGCTAACTATCTAACAAACATGAACGTAAGAGTACAACTATGCATACATAGTAACTAAAATCATGAGTACATAATGGCTAAATCTATATGCTAATTCATGGCTGGAACAGTAGTTCTGATAACATGGTTGACTGTATCTGACAACCCTGAGTTAGGTTGAACTCTCTGAGATCCATGCAATAACTGTATTTGACCGTATCTAATAGTCTTAGTATACTAATATCTGAAGAATTGTCTGAGTTCTTTTACTAAGATTAATACTGAAACTATGGGAGGTAATTGTTTAATCGACATGCCCCATATATGCCATTATGGCTAAGATAGGATCCAGTCTCTGCCCTGACTGGAAGGATGTCAATACCACACCGTTGGTAAGGACAATATATGAGCAACCCTTATATAAGAGGCCTAGTAGACTAATAGAGTTTATTAGTTGCAAGAGGTAGATATGAGGGACAATGAAGCTAAGAATTGTGCCCTTGGTAGCTGGTTGGTTGAGGATTTGTGCCCAGGAAGGAAAATTTTATGTGATACAACAAAATAATGGATACTAATGGGTGACTTCATAGTTTAAGCTATTATCTGGTTGTCCACTATTTGCAGTCTAGTCTCTCCTACTACAATCTTTAAAAATGTCTTAGAGAGATATTCTAGGATGGTGGCCAGCATATTGGAAAACATTTCTTTGAATTTTAGACATTTTATGCTCACAGAGATTGGGCATTATAGAAACAAGGGGGTTCCTATGCTCATGTTCCCATCAGAGATCACAGAGTTGTGTAGGCAAGCTATGGTTGAGAAGTACTGGAGGGATAGTTGAATCTATACAAATACTCCTATTTACCCACTTAAGACCCGAAGATATGGACCTCTTAGAAAGAGCATAAAGAAAGGCAGGAATGAAGAAGTCGGTAGTGGACGATACAGATTCTTTTATACCATCATTATCTAGGCCATTTAAGGAGATTTTGGATCGGTCATTAGCAAGTCCATTTAAGGAAATTTTGGTCCAAATGTGGATCATCAGTGATCTTGTGTCCAAGAAACTTTAGGGGCCAGAGAGACCTCTACCACTCGTCACTCCTATGTTTTTTAGTTCAACTATGAGAGATACCTTGAGAACTAGAGTAAAAAGGGGAACACTATTTTTAGACACGAGCGAACCTACTCCCCATTAGCATATTTGTGTATGTCATTGCAGGAGTCCCATGACAAGATGTTGAGAAGAAAGAAGGAAATATAAATTCTTCACTCCATTGTGAAAAGGGTGAAGGTCTCTTGGAAGGTTCTAAAACCGAAAGAGATACTTTCTTCTCCAAGGGTTGATTGTGATAACGAGTGATGTTTGGTTTATTTATGCACTCTAGTGTTACTATTCTAGCTTATTTAGTCTTTTTTAGGGTAATTTGTGTGCTCTATGTGTGATGATAATATAAATAAGCATACAAATGTTCAAGGATGTCATTACAATGTGCCAAGGTGTTTTAAAATAAGTTTATACTTAATTGAGTCATGTAGAGTTAAATAGAGAAAATTAGTTTTATTAGCTTGAGCTAGGTGTGTGTCGAGTTGGTTTCGTTGGATTCAAATGAGTAAAATGATTTCCAAATGGTTTAAATGTGTAATAATAGAGGGAACAACTTGTTTAGAATGTGAAAAGTTCAAATTTATTAAGCCAAGAGTCAGAACAATAACTTTAAGATCAATGTGAACTAGCCTAGTCTTAGCTCGTGTTTTTGGTTCATCATCATGGATTGTGTTTTCTTTTGATCTCTAACCCATGGTGATCATTGAAGTAGGATCTTTTGGGTGCTGATATTTGTGATATATTGATGATATAAAGGCTGGAAATCTATTGGAAACACACAAAAAGGCTTGGATAAAAGGATGGATGATGAAACCCTTAACAAATTGTTGGATGCAACTTCTAGTGAGAAACCGCGAGTGAGCCGCTGTACCATGCCTAGTTAAGTTTAGCAAACAATGTAAACCATTGTCTAGTTGATTTGATTTTGCAACGTGATACGTTGGCTTGTCAAGTTGAGCAAGTAACGCATCCCACTAGTGATCCCACACACGACAAATATTGACATCCTTGTCCTACACGGCTTAGGTTATCCAATTAACTATAACATCACGTACACACAATGTAAATCATCTTGGGATGTCTTGGAAAATTTTGGACGCTGCTGAAACTTTATTTTTAGGTTTTTAATTGTTTAATTTAACTTCATTATGGTTTTGATCCTTCATACAATAAATTGGATGATGATTATGAACATGAGTGGCTAAAAACTCCCTTTCCGGGGTTAAAGCCAATACCATGACTACTATTGGTTTGAATTGATTTAATTTACTTTGCTTATCATAATTGGTTGCTTGTTTATCATTATTTTAAATATTTTAAGAATTGATCGCCCTTACAATACATATATTATCAACCTTGGGATCTCGGGTAAAGAATAGGGAGATAGAATGTGTGGATGAAGAAAGTGGGGTTCTTATTCTTTTATGCAATAAGGAATTCGAATTAGCAGCTACGATAGGGATATACCTAGAAACCTTATTTGATTAACATGTAGGATGATAGCTTTAAGCACCTAATTGGGTTATTACATCCCTGCTCAACGATGTAGTAGTAATGTCCAAGTTTGGTAAATGGTAAAAGGACGAGAGACCATGATCCTGGGATTAATACTATGAATTAAAAACAAAGATAAGCGGGTTAATGAATGAAGTTCAATAACATAGTTTGATTGTTTAAAGTGTTTTAACCCTTGGCTTTACTCTATTGATTCTCTCAAGTCTTTTATTTTATGCATTTCTTACATTACTTTAGTTTATAAATATTCGAAACACTTGTTTGGTTAAACTTGAACTAGATTGATCAAAATTGTGAACTTAAGTAAAATAGTTGTCAGAAAAAGTTTGTGTGGGATCGATATTAGGCTATCATAAAGGCCACTATATTAGTTGGTAGACCACGTACACTAGTGTGTGCGCTTAGGCACTATCAAATTTATGGCGCTATTGCTAAGGAGTTATAATTTGGTATCTATTTTATTTTTAGTGTTTATTTTTTGACTACATTGGTCTTTTCCTCTTGGTCTTGGTTTTGTATTTGCAGGAAATAAGTTTTACATATAGTAAGCTGGAAAGGGCTCGAGAATTGCTTGAACCAACGGCTGAACCTGAGTAAATCTTCCATTAACAAAGAAGAGAAGAAATCCTTCCCCCCTGTATTCCACAACTCAATGAAGATCAACAAAATCCTGCTCCCATGCTTGATGAACAACTAGCCCACATGATAGTTCGAGGAGTGGCAATTGTACTTCCGACAATTCTCACCTCACCATTTTAGAAACCAGCAGTTAGAGGGTAATTCAAGCTAAAGAACAATCTAGTGCAACTGTTGATTAGCAGTTGACTGTTCACAGGGCTTGCAAATAAAGATTCACAGGTCTACTTAAAGGATTTCATCGAGCTCAGTGACATATTTATTTCGATAGATGTCAATTCTAATTATGTAAGGCTGACACTCTTCCACTATTTACTTATTTTGGAAGATAAAAAGTGGTTGAATTCTGAGATAGTAAATTCAATCACATCATGGGACGACGTAACGCCTCGATTTTTTCAAACCGAATTGCTACACGGTGCCCATGATCCCGAGGAACCACAAGCTAACACATGACTGATATATGTACATGTATACTGCAATATATGACGTATTAACATGGAAAACATGAACAATAGGCCATAAAGTTCAGCAACATAGAATATTTGATAAATCATAACATCCATATGGGGTAACGAATACCCAAAACAACTAAAATCTGAATCAAATATGAGCTAACTCTGAAAGACACTAAATAATGTCTTAATAAGGAGTGGAAAGAACATGTCTCCAACTAACTCCATCTAGCAAAACTGAACTGAATTAATCAATGAAATAAATAATGTCGTCCTCAAATGGATGAGGACTCACTGCAACTCTACGACTGGAATGCTACTGCTACTGCTGATCTGGAGCTCGTATCTGTGAGCCTATGGTGTAACGTGAAACAAAGAGTGCACAGTATAACTAGGAGTACTGATTATATGAGTTAGGTAGGCTAAATGCACAGTATAACTAATGCACAGTATCACTAGGAGTACTGATTATATGAGTTAGGTAGGCTAAATGAAAAGGTTTTACATACATGAATGATGCTACTGACTTACTGATATGAACGTAAGAGTGCAAATATGCATACTTAGTAACTGAGATCGTGATTAAGTGATATCTAGATCTGTACACTAATACATGATCTACTAATATCTATCATCACAAATACTGAAATTATGATAACATAGATGACTTGTCTTACAGTCCTGAATCTAATGGAACTATTTTGTTCCAGTCTGTAACTGAATTGACTATATCTAATAATCCTAATATACTGAAATCTAAAGAACTATCTGAGTTTTTTTACTGATACTGATGCAGAAACTATTGGAGGTAGTGGTTTGAATGACATGCCCCAATAAAGCATATAGCTAAGTTGTGGTACAATCTCTGCCTCGACTGGAAGGGTGTCAATACCGCGCCACTGGTAAGGATAGCTGTGAGTGACCCTTATCTAGCAGGTACTCAAAAATGAGAACGGTGGGAACCCTAAACTGATAGGTTAAGCCACCTCATTAACCCTAATCTGATAGCTTAAGATTTCTCAACCTATACTCACTACGTAGTGCTTGAACACAAGGATGACTGCTAAGAATCACACCCTAAACTGGCAGGTGAGTTCCCATCCTTGTGTTCACTCGGTGATAACTTCTACTCCCATCTGAATAGACTGAACATAATTTAACTGACTGTACATGGACTGAGTAACTGACTTTCGTTAACTGACATAATAGTACTACTATCAGAGAATTAACTTAGATCATGAGATTTATGAGATTTCCTAAGTCACATGACTAACGGAGTTCTATAGTTAATGGCTTGACTGAGATTATCGTGTTAACATAACATGGATCTAGGCACACAACTATATTTTTTGGGTACAAGTACCCCTAGGACTCAATGGAAGGAAACTGACACATATGAACAACTTGATCATAAGAGTAGAGTCCACAATTTACCATATCATGAGCAGGGGATTTCACACTAAGCGTAGTTCTCAACATCTTATATATGGAAGGGACATTCATACAACATGTATATACTTGCATACCTTAAATATCATGGTCAATACATATCACAACAACAACGCATATCATTCGCATGGAATTCTTGGGAAATAGTAAAGCATAGATCATGGACTTGTCATTTAATCACTATTAAATCATAGGACATGAATTTTATCATCTAGGCATATTATCAAGCACTTTGCATGCATTCTTTTAGCATAAGTGTGTTCATGAATTTTACCATATTATACGACATAAAGTTCATGGGTTTCAACTAACAAACACATATACTTCATGTAAACACATATAGATATCATCTTGAAACATAAACAACAATCACCAACATGTATATGCTCATATCACAACAAGACAATTACAACATAATATTTAAAACATGGTTCTTGAGCTCTATGAACAAAATGGATCCATAGATGAACACTACGCATACCTAACACAAGGTTCTTGATGTTTTTCGAACTTGAAGGATTTGAAATCCTTTTAATTTTGAAAAAGATTGGGTCTTATTCTTCAAGATTAAATTTAGAGAAAAATCCTAGTTTTTGTTTGTGAAATATTAATGATCAAAATGGCTAAATTTGGACTCATCTGGGTATATATAGGCGAGTGGTAAGTGACCAAAATACCCTTGTTAAAATAGAATAGAAGTAAACTAAACGTGGAGTGTGACGACCCAACTGATGGTCCATCATGAATTTGATGGTCCATCATTTCGACCGTCATATGTGGACCAAGAATGGTGTTCACTGGATAAGAGTTGACGGCATGGATGACGGTCCGTCAAAAATTTGGCGGCCCATCAAATCATCCGTCAATCCTTATCTAGAACATGGCCCTACTGCTTTAGCTGTGACGGTCATTTGTTTGGCGGTCCATCAACTTGGATATCGCACTTGGGCATTTAGGTCAGTTCTAAGTAAAACATCCATAACTTCCTTTTCTGGTGTCGGATTTGGACAAAATTGGTATCGTTAGAAAGCTAACTCAATTTTCCACGTGTTACAAAGTAGAAATATCAAAAATACCAAACTTATAAAAAATATATTTGTATTTCCAAGAAAGTACTAACATTCTTAAATTGATTTCTAGATAGGAATAAACACGTGTATTACAATATCTCCCCCTTGAGAACATTCGTCCTTGATTGGGACTGACTAACAGGGAAAATAATGAAGAAACATGAACTGAACATGAGTAACTAAGAAATGAATTCATGACAGACATTTTAAATATGCTGAACTCATGTATATCTGATGCATGGCTAACTGGTACATGAATGTGTGATTGAGTGTTCTGATAAATTGAGTTTCTCAAGACGAGAATGCATAGCTTATGCATGATCTTATAACTGAACTGATATATGAATGCATGACAGAGTATTAAATGGTTGTAGATACCATGTTTATAATGGGAAAATGAATATGAAACTTAATAAGCTTAACGCGAACTATTACCTTGAACTTGATCTTGATCGGTGAAGAAGAGGTAAGGATACATGGTATGCATTCTACTTCAGCTTCCCAAGTAGCTCCCTCGACAGACAAATTTCGCCAAAGAACCTTAACTAGAGGGACCTCTTTTTTCCTCAATTGATGAGTCTGATAGTCTAATATTTTGACTAGAATCTCTTTATAAGAGAGACTGTTTTGAACATTAACGCTCTGAATAGGGACAACAAATGCTAGGTCACTTACGTAATTCTTGAGCAAGGATACACGGAAGACCGGATGAACTGAGGCTAAATCTAAAGGCGATTAGAGATCATACGTTACCTTCCTTGAATGATTGAGATTCCAGAAGGGACCGACGTAGTGGGGACTGAGTTTCCCTATATTGCCTAACCTCTTTACTCTTTTCATGGGAGAGATCTTGAGATATGCAGAGTAATCAACCTCGAACTCGATATCCTTTGTACGAATATTAGAATAAGACTTTTTTCAGCTTTGAGCATCCTTGAGTCTCTCTTGGATCAACAGAACTTTCTCTAAGGCATCAAAAACCAAGTCAGGACCTACGACTGAGGCCTCACTAACTTCAAACTGACCAATTTAAGATCTACACCTCCTACCATAGAGAGCTTCCAATGGAGCCATTTTAATACTGGAATGATAGCTATTATTGTATACAAACTCAATCAAAGACAAGTGGTCATCCTAATTTCCCTTGAAATCAATTGCAAACACCCTTAGCATATAATCAAGAGTCTAAATGGTCCTTTCTGTTTGACCATCAGTTTGAGGATGAATGGTTGTACTGAGATGGACTTAGGTACCAAGACCCTTTTGGAACGCTTTCCAAAAGTGGGAGGTGAACTGGGTACCTCTATCTAAAATAATAGATAATGAAACACCATGTAATCTGACTAACTCCCTGATATAAAGTTTGGCCTAATTCTCGGCTGAATAAGAGGTATGAACTGGAAAGAGATGAGCTGACTTGGTCATCCTATCTATAATAACCCAAAATGAATGGTGATGATTACGAGTTTGTGGCAAACCCTTCACAAAGTCCATGTTAACTATTTCCCACTTCGAAGTAGGAATGGTGAACTTTTGCATGGGTCCACTAGGCTTCTGATGCTCTATCTTAACTTGTTGATATGTAGAGCACTTAGCCACAAACTCTGCAACTTCTCTCTTCATCCTACTCCACCAATAGATTTCCCATAGGTCGCGGTACATCTTAGTTGCCCCTAGATGAGTAGAGTATCGTGCACCATGCGCTTCTACAAGAATCTGCTGCTTTAATTCATATACACCTGGAACGCATAGACGACCCTAACAGTGAAGAACCCCATCTCCCACTTGGGAGAAAACCTCTATTTTCTTATTATGAACTAACTTTTTTAGCTTGACAAGGATAAGATCCCCATATTGATTTTGTTTTACCTCGGAAACTAAAGATGGCAACTTTGAACACATACTCCACCCTCTGAAGAATTGACTAAGCGAACACCTAATCTGGAAAGTTGATGGTTTTCCTGAGCTATCTTCTTCTTCTTGTCCTCGATGTGAGAAGCACTACCCATAGAGAGTCTTCTGAGAGTATCGACCACAATGTTAGCCTTGCTAGGATGGTAAAGTACACTCATGTCATAGTCTTTCAAAAGCTCTAACCACCTTCTCTAACGAAGGTTGAGATCTTTCTGAGAAAAGACATACTGGAGACTCTTATGATCCATGAAGACATCTACATGAACTCCGTATAGATAATGCCTCCAAATAGTTAAGGAAAATACTATGACTGCTAACTTAAGATCATGAGCAGGATAATTCTTCTCATGGGGCTGTAACACCCTAATTTTTTGAATCGAAATGCTACACAGTGCTCATGACCTTGAGGTACCACAAGCTAGCCCATGACTAATATCTATACCTGTACACTGAGTAATATATATATAATACGTGAAAAACTTGAACATATTGGACATAAGGTTTAACTGAAGATATATAGTAACATCCATAGGATAATGAATACGCAAAACAACTGAATATAAAACTGTATACTGAATCTGATAGCTAAATATAACTAAATCTGAAAACCTCTATGTACTGTCTAAATAAGGGGTTGAAGGAACATGTCTCCAACTAACTCTGTAAAACTGAACTGAAGGAATAAATGAATAAATTAAATCATATTATCCTCAAATGGATGAGGACTCACAGCACCACTATGAATGGAAAGCTACTGCCGGTCCGAACTCGTGGCTCTGGACCTATGGTGTAACATAAAAAGAAAGCACCATACCATAAATGCATCAGTACGAGGGAATGTATAAGTATACGAGTGAGGTAGGCTAAATATAAATAGGGTTTATATGCAAAGACGATGCTAAATATCTAACTAAAATGAACGTAAGAGCACAACCATGCATACATAGTAACTAAAATCATGAGTACGTAATGGCTAAATCTATATGCTAATACATGGCTGGAACAGTAGTTCTGATAACATGGATGACTGTATCTGACATCCCTGAATTAGGTTAAACTCTCTGAGATCGATGCTATAACTGAATTTGATTGTATCTAACAGTCCTGGTATACTGATATCTGAAGAATTGTTTGAGTTCTTTCACTAAGACTGATATTGAAACTGTGGGAGGTAATTGTTTAATCGACATGGCCCATATACGCCATTACGGCTAAGATGGGGTCCATTCTCCGCCCTGACTGGAAAGGTGTCAATATTGCACCGTTGGTAAGGACAACATATGAGCAACCCTTATATAAGAGGTAACTCTAGTGAGAACGGTAGGAACCCTCATATAACATGTTAATCCACCTTATCCACCCTCATATAATAGGTTACAATATCTCAACCTATGCTTGATACATAGTTCTGGAATGCAAGGATGACTACTAAGAATCACACCCTCATATACAGGTGAGTTCCTATCATTGGTTCACTCGGTGCTAACTCCTACTCCCATCTGAAGAGACTGAACATGATTTAACTGACTATACGTAAGTGGAACTTATTGAATTCTATTGAATGATGGAATACTACTGATATCTAATAACTGACTAAGACCATGAGGTTTTCTGAGTCATATGAAAGACTAAATTCTACTGAATCATGGCTTAATTTTGCATTTCATGAAACATAACATGGCACTAATCACACAACTATAGTTTTCGGGTATGAATACCCCAAGGACTCAATAGAAAGAAACTGACACCCATGATATGACTTGATCACAAGATTTGAGTCCACAATTCACAATATATTAGTAGGGGATATCATATTTCATATAGTTATTCAACATCTTAAACATTGAAGGTAATGCATGGATATATTTTGTGTACGTATTGTATATCTCCATTATCTTACATGTTTCATAACACCACAATAGCAACACATAAAAAGCATGGGATTTATATTGAAGTATATAGCTAACACGGACTTATCATTTAGACATCATAGAACCATACAAACATGAATTTCTAGCATCGTAAGCATTTTATCAAACACGTTGCATTCATTCTTTAATGAATAGGTGAGTTTCATATTTCCACAATATTAAACCACCTAAAGTTGATGGTTTTCATTTAACAAACATATATATTCCATGAAAACACCTTTAAACATCACATTGAAACTTAAACAACAATCGTCAATATGTACATACTCATATCACTAAAAAAATTTTACAAAATAGTATTTAAAACATGGTTCTTGAGCTCGATAAATGGATTGGATCCATAGATGAACACAATGCATACCTTGGAAAGGAAACCTTGATGATTTGATGGAAGGTTCTTTGATTGGGAAACTTAATTCTCAATTATCTTGGAAAAAGGCTTAAATCTTTTTTTTGAGATATGAGTTTGATGGAAACCCTAATCTTGTGGTTGAGAGCATAAGAGAGGGTTTTTGAGATGCTTAACTGAAGACAAATGGCAAAAAATTACGCCTCTTTAGGGTTACAAGTCATGGAGGGTAAAGGAAATCACCAAAATACCCTTATGAAATAAATTTCTAGTTGCTGAAAATCATAGCTGATGACATTTGTGACAAGGCGTCAAAAATGTGATAGGCCGTTAAAAATGTCATCACTCAGAAGCTGGATTCTACCTAAGGTTGACTACCTTTGTGATAGGGTATCACAATTATGGTAAGCTACCACGAATGTCATCACACAGAAGCTGGATTCTACCTAAGGCTGATGACCTTCAAGATAGGGCATCACCAGTGTGGTAACCTACCACGAATGTCGTCACACAGAAGCTTGATTTTACCTAAGGCTGAAGACCTTCTTAAAGGGCATCACAAGTGTGGTGAGATTCCATGAATGTCGTCACTTAGGAGCTAGTTTTTGCCTAAGGCTGACGACCTTCGTGATAGGGTGTCATAAGTGTGGTAAGCTACCAGGAATATCGTTACTTAGGATCTGGATTCTGCCTAAGGATGACGACCTTTGTGATAGGGCATCACAAGTGTGGTAAGCTACCTCAAATGTCGTCACACTATTTCCATCCTGATATACTGGAGTAAAATAGGAATAACTCTTTCCTCCAATATCGGATTTAGGCAAAATTGGTAGCATTGGAAAGCTAATTAAATTATCTATCCGTAAGGAATATTTTGATTCATCTTATAGCTAGGAGTTATTTAAAGCCTTAATATACATCTAACCTTCTCATAAAACTATAAAATAACCATAATGTACTCTGCATGAGCTTGGTACTTGGATCTAATATTGGTTTGGATTTTTTTGGGGTATTACAATATCTCCCTCTTGGAAATATTCATCCTCAAATGATGACTGCTTGAGAGGGGAGAAAAGATAAAATGACACATACAATGATCATGCTCAACTGGCACATGATTTTAGGACTAAATTGAATTTTAACCTGGATATAGCCTAACTGAACAAGCGTATCTAATGCATGACTGATAAGCTAAACTCATGAATGCATGATAAGCTATGCACTGATACTTGATACCAATTTTGTATTGGAATTTTGAACATGTAGTTTAATAAGCTTAAGGAAAATGGTTACATCAAGCTAAGTCTTAATTAGCAGAGAAAAGATGAGGGTACTTGATTCACATGTCTACTTCTGCTTCCCAAGTAGCTCCCTCCATGGACTGATTTCACCAAAGAACCTGGAATAGAGGGACTTCTTTTTTCCTCAACCTACGAGTATGACAGTTGAGGATTTTGACTGGAATCTCTTTGTAAGAGAGGATATTTTGAATGTCAATGCTCTGAATAGGGACTACAACTGTAGGGTCACCTATGCACTTCTAGAGCAAAGAGACATAGAAGATTGGATGAACTGAGGCTAAATCTGAAGGCAATTTGAGCTCATAGGCTACCTTGCTTAAAAAACTGAGAATCCTGAAGGGACCAACATATCAGGGACTGAGGTTTCCTTTCTTTTTGAATCTCTTCACTCCCTACATGGAAGAGATCTTGAGATAGACATAGTCATCAACCTCAAATTTGAGATCCTTTCTACGAACATCCGCATAAGACTTCTATCGGCTCTTAGAAGCCCAGAGTCTTTCTTTGATTAACTTAACTTTCTCTAAGGCATCAAATACTAACTTGGAACCAACTAATCGGAGACCTACATCTCCTATCATAGAGATCTTCGAATAGAGCCATCTGAATACTCGAGTGATAGCTGTTGTTATATGCAAACCCAATCAAAGACAAGTTGTCATCCCAGCTTCCCTTGAAATCAATTTTACACGCCCTTATCACATCTTCTAGAGTCTAAATGGTCCTTTCTGCTTGACCATCTGTCAGAGGATAAAACATTGTACTGAGATAAACTTGGGTACCAAGACCCTTTTGGAATTCTTTCTAGAAGTGAGAGGTGAACTGGCTACCTTTGTCTAAGATGATAGGTAGTGGAACACCATGTTATCTGATCAACTCCCTAATATAGTGTTTGGCATAATCCTCGGCTGAGTAAGAGGTACGAACTAGAAGGAAATAAGCTGACTTGGTCATTCAATCTATAATGACCCAAACTGAATCATGCTGATGACGTGTTCTAAGCATAGCCATAATAAAGTCCATCCTCACTTCTTCCTACTTCCAAGTAGGAATAGTAAACTCCTACGTGGAACCACTAGGTTTCTGATGCTCTACCTTAACCTTTCTATATGTAGAGCACTTACCAACAAACTCTACAAAATCCCTCTTCATCCCACTCCACCAATAAAACTCCCGCAAGTTGCGGTACATCTTAGTGGCCCATGGATGAATAAAGTATTCCACACCATGTGCTTCTGCAAGAATTTTCTACCTCAAGTTATCTACACCAGGAACACACAGACGACCCTGACAATGAAGAACACCATCTCCCCCTTAGGTGAAAACCCCTACTTCCAGACTCTGAACTAAATCTTTTAGCTTGAAAAGGCTAGGATCCCTATTTTGCTTCTCTTTCACCTTAGAAACTAGAGATGACTCTGAACTACTCTAAACACATACACCACCCTCTGAAGAGTCAACTAAGTGAATGCCTAGTCTGGCAAGCTGATGAATCTCCTGAGCTAATTTCTTCTTACTATCCTCAACATGGGAAACACTACCCATGGACAGTTTACTGAGTGCACCGGCTACTACATTGGCCTTGCCAAGATGATAAAGGGCACTATGTCATAATCCTTCAAGAGCTCTAACCACCTTATCTGATGAAGATTAAGCTCTTTTTGGGAAAATACATACTGAAGCATCTTATGATTTGTGATGACGTTTACATGAACACCGTATAGATAATGCCTCTAAATCTTTAAGTTAAAGACAACTGCTACTAACTCAAAGTCATAAGTAGGATAATTCTTCTCATGGTTATTTAACTATCTAGAGGCGTAGGCTGTGACTCTACCATGCTGCATGATGACACAACCTAAACCTACTTTGGATGCATCATAATATACTATGAATCCATCAGAACTGTCGGGAAGTGCTAAAACTAGAGCTGAGGTGAGTCGAGTTTTCAACTCCTGAAAACTCTTTTCGCAAGGTTTTGACCACTAAAACTTGACCTTCTTCTGAGTCAATCTGGACATAGGATATGCAATAGAAGAAAATACCTCGACAAACCATCGGTAAAAGCTAGCCAAACGCAAGAAACTCCTTATATTTGATGGAGAGATAGGACAAGGCCAGTTTCTTACCGCTTTAATTTTTTGAGGATCTACTCTAATGCCATTATCAAAAATAATATGGCCAAGGAATTCTTCTAATCTTAGCCAAAATTTGCACTTACTAAACTTGGCGAACAACTGGTGATCACTGAAAGTCTGAAGAACAATTATGAGATGGTCTAAATGATCACGCTCTATGCGAGAATAGACCAGAATATCATCTATGAACACTATGATAAATATGTCCAAGTACTGCTTGGAAACCCGATTCATTAACTCCATGAAATCTATAGGGGCATTGGTAAGACCAAAGGATATGACAACAAATTCAAAGTGAGTATACCGAGTATGAAAAGCTATCTTCAAAATGTCAAATTCTCTAACTCTGAGCTGATGATAGCCTGATTTAAAGTCTATCTTAGAGAAATAACTGGCACTCTGAAGTTAGTCAAACAATTTATCTATCCTAGGTAGCAGATACCTATTCTTGATCGTGACTTTATTAAGCTGACGGTAATCAATACACATTCTGAGAGAACCATCTTTCTTGTGCATGAATAAGACTGGCGCACCCCATGGGGATACGCTTGACCTAATGAATCCTTTATCTAAGAGATCCTTCAATTGATCATTCAGTTCCTTGGGTTCTATTGGTGCCATTCTGTATGGCAGAATAGAAATAGTCTGAGTATCTAGGAGAAGGTCTATGCCAAAGTCTATTTCTCTTTCGGGAGGAATTCCCAGAAGATCTTTGGGAAAGACGTTGAAATATTCATTAACCACTAGGACTGATTTGAGATAGGGAGATTCAAAACTGGAATCCTTAACATGCACGAGATGATACACACACCCTTTAGAAATCATTTTCCTTCCCTGAAGGTAGAAAACAAGCTAAACCCTGAAAGATAAAGTGCTACCCATCTACTCTAGGATGGGCTCATTCAGGAACTGAAATTAAAATATCCTATTTCTATAGTCGACTATGGAATAGTAGGAATGAAGCCAATCTATGCTGAGAATTACATCAAAATCAGTCATCTCGAACTCGACTAAATATGTTGATATGGAATTCAGAAATATCATAATCGAACAATTCTTGTATACCCGCCAATCTATGATGGTTTTACCCACTAGGGTAGAGACTGAAAAGGGCTCTGCTAAAATTTCAGGACTGATTCTAAAATTGTCTGCTATATATGGAGTGATAAAAGACAAGGATGCACCTGGGTCTAGCAAAGCATAAACATGAACATTTAAAATTTGTAACATACTAGTAATCACATTAGGAGAATTTTCTTAATCCTGCTGGGTCTGAAGAGCATAGAGTCTATTGGGGCGTTGCCCACTAGTAGCACTGGAAGTGGCACCCTGCTGGTTTAAGCAATTGGACTGAGCTGTGGAGTGATTCTTCTAACATTGAGAGCCTAGCTAAGGACAATCCCTAATTCTGTGGCCTGGCTTGCCAAAACCTAAACAAATTCCTTGACCCACTCTACACACCCTGATGGTGCTTACCGCAGGTCTGACACGAAGGATAAATATGGAAACTGCTAACACTGGTTTGAGATTTAGAGATAGTGCCCTATATTTATTTCCAAGCCTAAACATTACCACTGGGGAACTAGCAAAGGAAGGGGATGTAACTGCTGACTTAGGATAAAACTGTGAACGATTTCCTCCCTCTTATTTGGGCAGAGCAAAACTAAAATTGCCTGCCCTTGCTCTCTTGTTCTGCCTCTCCCTAGTCTTAACCTTATGCTCCTCTATCTGTTGAACGTGGATCATGAGCCTAGCTAAAGTCATATCGCTATTCAGCATCGCAGACCTATACTCATTTACCACGTTATCATTCACCCCTGACACGAACTTGCTCATCTTATCCCTATTGTCTGCAATCATATGAGAGGCATATCTGGATAGCTGAGTAAATCTCAGAGAATACTCTCTAACTATCATATTTCCCTACCTGAGATTGATGAACTCAAGAACTTTGGCCTCTCTCAGCTCTTGGGGAAACAATCTATCTAAGAAAGTCGTGACAAATTCTTCCTACACAATAGGACCTGCATCCTCTAACCTTTTGCTAACCACTGCTTATACCAAGTGTGATCAATATCCTACAATTGGTATGTGGCTAAATCAACACTCTAAGAAAAAGTGACTCCCATGATATCAATGACCTTCTGGACTTGGTCAACGAATTCCTAAGGATTCTCATCCAGTTTAGACCCAAAAAAGGATGGAGGGTTCATTCGGGTAAAGTCCCGAATCCTAGCTATTGCAGAATTGGCCACTGGGTTGGCCGAAACAACTACTGGTGATTCATTCTGGGCAGCTACAAATTCAGCAAGAGCGGTAAATGCGGTCCTGAACTCCTCATGCGAAACATGTTTGCCCAAAGGATCTTTGGTCTAAGGAGCTGGCTGATTTCTTTTCTTTGGAGACATGTTTATGAAATAAGAGAAGGGCGGATTAGACTGAGAGACTAACTTAAAATTATGCTTACTAGCACGACATGAATACTGAAGAAAGGGAACAATTCCTAAATCATCTTATAGCCTCCTGTACATAAATGTGGTGCGCAACACACCCATGCACAAGACTCTACTAGATGCAGCTTTTAGAATTCCTAGGACTCTATTGAACCTTAATCTCTGATACCAAGTTTGTAACGCCCCGATTTTCTAAATCAAAATGCTACACTGTACACATGACCCTGAGGGACTACAAGCTAACCCATGACTAATATTTGTACCTGTACACTTCATAATATACATATAATATGCACAAAACCTGAATATATAGGCCATAAGGTTTAACTGAAAAGATATATCAACATCCATGGGGTAATGAATACACAAAACAGCTGAATATAAAACTGAATACTAAATCTTATAGCTAAATTTGACTAAATCTGAAAGCCTCTAAGTACTGTCTGAATAAGGAGTTGAAGGAGCATGTCTCTAACTAACTCCATAAAACTGAATTTAAGTAATAAATGAATAAATAAAATCATATTATCCTTGAATGGATGAGGACTCACTGCAACGCTGCGATTGGAAAGCTGCTACTAGTCTAGAACTCGTGGCTCTGGACCTATGGTGTAATATAAAAAAAAGCATCATAGCACAAATGTGTTAGTACGAGGGAATGTACTGAGTATACGAGTGAGGTAGGCTAAATATAAACAAGGTTTACATGCATCAAAAATGCTAACTGTCTGACTAACATGAACATAAGAGTACAACCATGCATATATAGTAACTAAAATAGTGAGTACTTAATGGCTAAATCTGTACACTAAAACATAGTTGGAACCATAGTTCTGATAACATGGGTGACTATATCTGATAGCCCTAAACCTGGTTGCACTCTTTGAGTATTGTGCTATAACTGAATTGGACTATATCTAACAGTCCTGGTATACTGATATCTGAAGAATTGTCTGAGTTCTTTCACTAAGACTGATACTGAAACTGTGGGAGGTAGTTATTTAATCGACATGACCTATATAAGCCATTATGGCTAAGATAGGGTCCAATCTCTGCCTTGACTGGAAGGGTGTCAATACCGCGCCACTGGTAAAGACAACATGTGAGCAACCTTTATATAAGAGGTAACTCTAGTGAGAATGGTAGGAACCCTTATATAACAGGTTAATCCACCTTATCTACCCTCATATAATAGGCTACGATTTCTCAACCTATGCTAGATACATAGTTCTAGAATGTAAGGATGACTGTTAAGAATCACACCCTCATATACAGGTGAGTTCCCATTCTTGTGTTCACTCAGTGCTAACTCCTACTCACATATGAAGAGACTGAACATGATTTAACTAACTACATAAGTGGAACTTACTGAATTCCATTGACTGACTGAATACTACAGATATCAGATAACTGACTGAGACCATGAGGTTTCCTGAGTCACATGACTGACTAAATTCTATTGAATCCTGGCTTGATTTTGTAGATCATGAAATATGACATGACTCTGGGCGCACAACTATAGTTTTTCGATACAAATACCCCCAAGACTTGATATAGGGAAACTGACACACATGACATGACTTGATCACAATATTTGAGTCCATAATTCATGATATCATAAGTAGGCAACATCATATTTCCTATAGTTATTCAACATCTTAAACATTGTAGGGAATGCAAGGATATATGTTGTGTACATATTGTATATCTCCACTATCTTACATGTTTCATACCACCACAATACCAATACATGAAAAGCATGGGATTCATCTTGAAGTATATACCTAACATGGACTTGTCGTTTAGTCATAATAGAACCATACAAACATGAATTTCTAGCATCCTAAGAATTTTATCAAACACCTTGAATGCATTCTTTAAGAAATAGGTGAGTTTCATACTTGCACCCTATTAAACCACCTAAATTTTATGGTTTTCAATTAACAAACATATATATTCCATGAAAACACCTTTAGACATCACATTGAAACCTAAACAACAATCGTCAACATGTACATACTTATTTCACCACAAAGAGTTTACAAAATAATATTTAAAACATGGTTCTTAAGCTCTATGAATGGATTAGATCCACAGATGAACACTAAGCATACCTTAGATATGAAGTGTTGATAATTTACTGGAGAGTTCTTGGATTGGGAAACTTAATTCTCAATTATCTTAGAAAAAGGCTTGAATCTTGCTTTTAAGAGATGAGTTTGATGGAAACCCTAATCTTTTGGTTAGGAGCATAAGAGAGGGTTTTTGAGATGCTTAACTGAATAAAAATAGGAAAAATTATGCTTCTTTAGGGTTTTAAATTGTGGAAGGTAAAGAAAATGACCAAAATACCCTTATGAAATAAATTCCTAGGTGCTGAAAATCATAGCTGACGATATTTGTGACAACGAGTTAAAAATGTGACAGGACGTCAAATATGTGATAGGCTATCAAAAATGTC
>JAPEIP010000009.1:40873391-40916085 GCA_026120095.1 Capsicum chinense
TGTTGAGCTGACGGTAGTTAATACACATCCTAAGAGAATCGTCTTTCTTGTGCACGAATAAGATTGGTGTACCCCATGGGTATAAACTGGGCCTGATTAATCCCTTATATAAGAGATCCTTTAACTGATATTTCACTTCCTTGATTTCTACTGGTGTCATTCTGTATGGCAGAATAGAAATAGGCTGAGTATCTAGAATAAGGTCAATACCGAAGTCTATTTCCTTTTTAGAAGAAATGCCTGGAAGATCTTTAAGAAACACGTTTGAATACTCATTTACAACTAGGACTAATTCAATACTAGGATATTCAGAACTGTAATCTTTAATATGCACGAGATGATACACACACCACTTAGAAATTATTTTTTATGGCCGAAGGTAGGAAATAAGCTGACCTCTGAAAGATGAAGTACTACCCTTACACTCTAGGACAGGCTCATTCAAGAACCGAAAATGAAATACCCTGGTTCTGTAGTCGAATGTGGTGTAGAAGGAATGAAGCCAATCCATGTTGAGAATGACATCAAAATCAGTGATCTCTAACTCAACTAAATATAATGACGTAACTTTCTAAAATATTATAATCGGGAAGTTCTTGTATACCCACCAAGCAATGATGGTTTTACCCACTGGGGTAGATACTAAAAAGGGCTCTGCTTAAATTTTGTGCCTGATTCTGAAATCTCCTGCTGTATAAGGAGTAACAATATACAAGGATACACCTGGATCTAGCAAAGTGTAAACATGAACATGGAAAATCTGTAATGTACCAATAACAATATCAGGAGAATTTTCTGATGTTCTCAGGTCTGAAGAGCATAGAGTCTATTTGGGCATTACCCACTTGTAGCACTGGAAGCGGCACTTTGCTGATTTGGGTGACCAGACTGGGCTGTGATGTGATTCTACTGACCTTGTAGACCTGACTGCAGATACTCTCTAATCTTGTGGCATGGATTTCCATAACTAAAACAAACATCACTACCATCTCTACAGGTACCCTTGTGGTTTTTACCATAAGTTTGACACAGGGGGTTAGTTTGGGCACTGCTGACTCTGCCTTGAGACTTAGAGCCTGGTGTTTGATCTCTATTTCCATTTTTGAATTTCAGCACTAGGACACTGGCAGAGGAATAAGCTGGAATTAATGGCTTAGGACAGAACTGTGAAAGGTTTGCTCTTTATGATTTGGCTTGAGCAAAACTTAAACAGCCTGACCTTTCTCTCTTGTTCTGTCTATCACTAGTCCTAATCTTCTACTCCTCTATTTGTTGAGAATAAGTCATGAGCCTGGCTAAATTCATATCAATGTTCAACATCGCAAACCTATACTCATTTCCCATGCTATCATTCACCCCTAACACGAACTTGCTCATCTTAAACCTGTTGTCTACAACAACATGATGGGTATATCTGGATAGCTGAGTAAATCTAACAGAATACTCTTTAACCATCATATTTGCCTGCCTGAGGTTGATGAACACTAAAACTTTTGCTTCCCTCAGCTCTTGGGGAAAGAATCTAAAAATGTCATGACAAATTCTTCCCACTCTATAAGACCTGCATTCTCTAACCTCTCGGACTTCCACTGTTTGTACCAAGTGTGAGCAATATCCTATAACTAGTATGCAGCTAACTCGGTACTCTAATAAGAAGTAATTCCCCTGATGTCTATAACATTCTAGACTTAGTCAATGAATTCCTGAGGGTCTTCATCAGACTTAGACCTAAAGAAAGATGGAGGGTTTATTCGGGTGAAGTCCCGAATCCTAGCTATACCAGAGTTGGCAACAGGATTGGCTAGAATAACTGGTGTCCATTCATTTTGGGCATCCACATACTGAGCAAGTATGGTGAATATGATCCTAAACTCTGCATGAGAAACATATTCGCCTAAAGGATCTTCAGGCTGAGGGGCTGGCTGGTTTCTTCCCTTTGGAGGCATATTCTGAAATATGACAAGAATGGATTAGACTGAGAGTTTAACTTGAGATTATGCTCACTAGCATGATATGAATACGCAAAGAAGGGAAACTGTTCCTAAAACATTTTATAGCCTCTTGCACATAAATATGGCATGCAACACACCCATGAACAAGACTCTACTAAATGCAGCTTTTAGACTTCCTTAGACTCTATTGAACCTTTGGCTCTGATACCAAGTTTTTAAGACCCCAATTTTCTAAACTGGATCGATACACGGTGTCTATGATCCTGAGAGACTACAACCTCACCCAGGACTGATATTTGTACATGTATACTGCAATATATGATGTAATAATGTAGAAAACATAAACAATAAGCCATAAGGTTCAACTGCATATAATATCTGACAAATCATAGCATCCATATGCGGTAACGAATACCAAAAACAATAGAAATTTGAATCAAATCTGAGCTAAATCTGAAAGCCTCTAAATACTGTCTAAACAAGGAGTTAAAGCAACATGTCTCCAACTAACTCCGTCTAGAAAAATTGAACTGAATTAATAAAAAAAATAAATAATATCATCCTTGAATGCATGAGGACTCACTACAACTCTGCGACTGGAATGCTACTACCACTGCTGATCTGGAGCTCGTATTGTGAACCTATGGTGTATTGTGAAAGATAGCACCATATCACAAATGCTCCAATACAACTGGGAGTACTGAGCATATGAATGAGGTAAGTTAAATGAAAAAGGGCTTACATACATGAATGATGCTAACTGGCTGACTGATATGACGTAAGAGTGCAAACATGCATATGTAGTAACTGAGATTGTGTTTATGTGATATCTAGTTCTGGATACTAATACATGATCTATTAATATCTAGCATGACAAATACTGAAATTCTGATAATCTAGATGACTGTGTTTGATAGTCCTGATCTAATGGAATTATTTGTGTTCTGTTTTGTAACTAATTAACTATATCTAATAGTCCTGATATACTGAAATTTGAAGAACTCTCTGAGTTCTTCTTCTGAGACTGGGATTGAAAGTGTGGGAGGTAGCTGTTTTACTGACATGCCCCAATAATGAATATAGCTAAGTTAGGGATTAATCTCTGCCCCGATTGGAAGAGTATCAATACCGTGCCACTGGTAAGTAAAGCTGTGAGTGACCATTATCTAGCAGGTACTAAAAAATGAGAATGGTGGGAGCCCTAAAATGATAGGCTAAGCCACCTCATCAACCCTAATCTAACAGTTTAAGATGTCTCAACCTACGCTGGCTACCTAGTTCTAGAACACAATGATGACTGCTAAGAATCACACCCTAAAGTGGCAAATGAGTTCCCATCCTTGGGTTCACTCGGTGCTAACTTCTACTCCCATTTGAAGAACCTAAACATGATTTAATTTACTGTTCATGGACTGAGTAACTGACTTCCATGGATTGATGGAATAGTATTACTATCTGAGAATTAACTGAGATCATGAGATTTCTGATATTTCCCAAGTCACATGACTGACTGAGCTTTATAGGTCATGGTTTGACTTAGATTATCATGATAACATGACATAGCTCTACAAAAATAGTTATATTTTTTGGGTACAAGTACCCCTAGGACTCAATGGAAGGAAACTAACAAATTACTGACTTGATCGTAAGAGTAGAGTCTATAATTTAACATATCATGAGTAGGGGATTTCACACTAAGCATAGTTCTTAACATCCTATACAGGGAAGGGAAATTCATAAAACATGTATATACTGGCATAGCTTTAATATCATGGTCAATCCATATCACAACAACAATGCATATCACTCATATGAAATTCATGGGAAATCATAAAGAATAGAGCATGGACTTATCATTTAAGAACTATTAAATCATGGGACATGAATTCTATCATCTAGGCATATTATCAAACACTTTTCATGCATTCTTTTAGCTGAAGTGTGATCATGAATGTCACCATATTAAGCCACATTAAGATCATGGGTATCAACTAACAAACATATATACTTTATGTAAACACCTTTAGATATCATCTTGAAACCTAATAAGACACTCATAAAATAATATTTAAAACATGGTTCTTAAGCTCTAAGAACGAAATGGATCCATAGATGAACACTACGTATACCTAACTCAATGTTCTTGATATTTTTGAACTTGAAGTATTTGAAATCCTTTGATTTTTAAGAATATTGGGTCTTGTTCTTGGAGATTAAATTTAGAGATAAACCCTAGCTTTTTTTGGTGAAATGATAATTAGCAAAATGGCAGAATTCAGACTTTTCTGGGTATATATAGGTGAGTGGTAAGTAAACTAAATGTGGCATGTGACAACCAGACTGACGGTCCATTAGGAACTTGATGGTCTGTCATTTCAACAATTATACATGGATCAAAAATAGGGTTCACTGGATATTAGTTGATGGCCTGGATGACGGTCCATCAAAAATTTGATAGTCTGTCAACTCGTTCATCAATCCTTGGCCTACTAGTTTATAAAGCATCCGATCAACAAAAGGCATGGGGAAGAGGCCCTTTTGGGTCTAAGCATTCATCTTTTTATATTCCTTGAAAACTCTATAACAGGTCATTGGTTCATATGCACAAGCTTATTCTTCTTATAGGGAACTATTGTAATTCTACGTTTCTTTGGCATACATTGTATTGGGCTAACCTATTTAATTTTGGAAATGGGGTAAACTACTCAAACATTTAACCGTTTGATAATTTTTTCATAACATCCTGCATAGGAGGGTTCAATTATACTGTTGCACGATGCTGGGAATACATTTTGGCTCAAGCTATAATTTCAGAGTAAAAATACCTAGTGTAATTAACACAATATTTTCTATGGTCTACCCAATAGCTCTCTTAAATATCTGCAATATGGATATTAATGCTTCCCTATGACTCTGGCAAATCTACAATAATAATCACTGATATGGTATTATTGGCCCCCAAGAATTCATACTGCAAGTGAGATGGCAGTGCCTTCAATTCCAAATCGGTGGCTCCTTAATGGATGGTTTTGGAAGAGGTGTTTTCTATTTTTGATATCAATATCTAACATTTTTAGAGCATAATTTTGAAGAAACTCTACCATGAAATGCTTTAACCATCTTATCATATCCTTCTATGCCATCACTTTTGAAATTTATGATTACTATAACAAAGCTTTGACCCCAAATCTCTCTTTAATACACACAGTCTGTAAATTAACATTATCACTAATAGTGTCTATCACAGACACCACTCGCATATCATTTTGCTTATGAACTATCATACACACATCGAAAACTACTTGTTCATCATTAATTCTGAAGGTTATCTCCTCCAAGTCCTTATCAATAAATACCCTACCCATGGATAGCAAGGGTCTACCCAGTATAATAGGGGCTTGAACATCTACTTCATAGTCAAGAATCATGAAATCTTTTGGCTATGTAAAGGAGGCCCCTTACTTTTAAATCATATAAAACACCTATTGGTTTTTTTGTAGATGAGTCGTCCATCGGCAGATTCATGTTTGTGGGTTTGAATTTACCCATCCCAAAAATTTGTATACAACCAGTGAAATTATTTTTATGTTAGAACCCAGACCACACAAAGCCTATTTAATATTAAAAGCCCTAATAGAACACGGAATAGTGTCTATCCCAGGTCCTCTTTCTTCCTCTACAAATAGTTAGGAATGGGTGGTACTACCAGGGTTCACATTAGCATTTGGCTCTTCGGCGACCTATTCATTACTATAATTACTCTTATAATCATCATCACTGCATGTCAGCTTCTCAAACTCTACCTCAAGTTGCTTATAGATCATAGTACTATTATTTAGTGACATCTCAACAATGGGCATAGGGAGATCACCATTAAGGGCACAACTCCTAGTTGTAATAGTAAGACAATGACTAATGGATAAAAGACACAAAACTATAACTAGAATGGGTACCTTGCTGTCTCTTAATTAACATAGTCAACATCTAAACAAATTGGTATTCTAACTACTTAATATCATTTGCATGAGACTCAACCTTTTGGGTCAGACCTAAAATATCAGCCTTGATATTTTAAGGCTATCTTACTAACTCTCTCTCCCATTTACTAGTTTGGGAAGCATCGCCTCCACCCTTGATTTGGTATCACGATTGCTAATGAAATGTATTGATCTCCTTTTTTCTTGTAGTTATCTTTCCATCTCCAATCACTATCACATTTCCTACTATGATCTCTATATCTATTGTCATATTATTTTCAACATCCGTTTCCCTACCCTCAAGCTCAAAACCTACTAACATGCAATCAAAATACTTCACTCCTTCTTTAAGTCTTATTCATAAGATCTAGAGGCTGAACCCAATACAACTACTGCATTTACCTTTTTGGAACTCGTTATTGCAAACTGCTTATTTAGTAACCCAATATTAGTCCTCAGCTACAAAATCTCTAGCACCAAAGACTCATCAACTTCTCTCTATTTATTGGAAGCTCCGATAGCATAAGTTTCAGCACCTCTATCAGCCTTCTGAGTATGCCACCATTGATTAGTTAGAGAGATCTGGTCTTGAACCTCTGAAGCTGCTTCCCATCATAATCTCATAAATTCTCTTCTAGTGATGGTGTCTGCCATAACTCGAGAACTAATATTCAGGGCCCTATAGAATATCTCTGATGAGCTTGTCTATTAAATTCAATTATTGGGTACCATACTCAACATCTTATCAAATTCGAAGCATGTATATCATATAGACTCAGAATAAAGCTATCTAAAATTATATATCTCATCTTTAAACTGCAAGATCTTGGCTGGCAGAAAGAATTAGCTTAAGAATTGCTTGCCCAACTTGTTTAATATAGTGATAGATCCTCTTAGAAGTTCCCCCAACCATAAATAATCTTCTCTAGTCAACAAAAAGGCGAACAAGCTTGATCTATATGCCTCTTGTTCTACCCCCAGGATCGTATAAGAAGTGTAGATCCTGATAAAGTTTGAAACATTCATATTACTATCACATGTTTATGAGTGACTAAATTATATCATGACTTAAGGGAGCATTACTGGTGGGTCATAAGAGAAAGGATGTAGTATATTTTATATCCCATTGCCTTGGTTTACATCAGGAGAAGACATAGCATTTGAGTCTTGGTGGCTAACTTCAGAGATTACCCATTCTTGAGTGGAAGTGCGAACGGATCATTATGGATGCACATTCAAATGTTTGGGTCATCATGTATAGATTGGAAAAGTGTGTGCATTTCTTTTCTTTATATGTTTCTTTCAGTACCGAGAGGCTAGACTATATCAATATTCATCAGATTGTGCAACTACATGGTTTGCCATTATCTATCATTTCAAATTGAGCTTCTATATTCATTTCTCACTTTCAGGATGAGTTTGGTACTTGGGTTGACCTTAGCACAACATTTCACCCCTATACTGACGATTAGAGTAGACTATCAAGGTTTTAGAGGATATGCTCCATACATGTGTGATGGATTTTGGTGGCTAATGGGAGCAACATTTTGATGTAGTAGAGTTTGCATATAATAATAGCTACCTTTCTATTGTTGATTTGTCTCATTTAATATATTTGTGTGGTAGGCGTTCTCGTTCTCCAATAGGTTGGTTTTATGGTTTTGAGGTTAAACCTATAGCCATGACCTTGCTTTGTGAGTCCTTAGATAGAATCAGGATCATTTAGGATAGTCTACATAAAGCCCTAAGTAGGTAGTAGTGTTATGCGGATAATAGACTTTTATGCCTTAAGATTTGGTGTTGGAGATAGTGTTTTACTTTGAGTTTCACCCATGAAGGGTGTGATGTTGTTATGGAGGAGGGGAAATCTTAGACTGATGTATATTGGTCTATTTGAGATTCTAAAAGTTACTGGTGATATGGCTTCTGTGTTAGCTTTGCCCACTGATTTATCTGTTGTTCTCCCAGTTTTTCATGTTCCCATGCTTTGTCATTACATTCGAGATAAGTCTCATGTTATTCATGGCGATTCAGTTTTCAGTTCAGTGAGATGATAGGATGTCTTTTGTTGAGGAGGCGATCTCCATTTTAACTAGGGATGTTAGACTGTTGCCTTTTAGAGTTATCCCAATGGTTAAGGTTCAGTGGCAACATCAACCTCTAGATGAGGCTACATGGGAGGTCGAGTCTGATATGTGTAGTTCTTATCCCCAGATCTTTGTCGATTCACATATTTCTCTTGCCTTTAGCTCGAGCACAAACTAGAATTTTTAGTGGTAAATAGTGTAACAACTTGAATTTTTTTGAATTTTGTAAAACATGTATTTTTACTATTTTACCCCTCCCTATAGTTGTATTGTAGTATTTTTGGGGTGTGGGAGTGATTGGCACAGTTCTCAATTGATTTTTGTGCCATTTTATGTGGTTTTGTGTTTTTTAACAACATTGAGAGCCTTATAATTTATTTCTATTGATATCTTTTGATCTGTGCAATGGATAGTAGAATAGACTGTGCCAATAGATCTAAAACATTGATTTTAGGGTGGTAACATGGTTGGTGGGTATTCATGTCTTTTAAATCTGATTTGGATACTCGATTAGGAAAGTTGTGATTTTGGATTAAGGGGTCAATTTTGTGAAAACAACTTTTTTTTGAAAATCTAATATTGTCATTGAGTTCGGAGCTTCAAATTTGTTAGAAATTAAAGCTACTAGTTCTGGCCCTCTTACTCTCCTTTTCCTTCCCCTAGATTTTTTACACGACCTGACCCGAGGCCTAGTCGTAATGGGCTCCGAAAGACCGATCGAGACCCGAGACCACCCCCTATACCCAACCTAACCTTCAACCTTCTGCCCTGAGTTTGCTGAATTTTGAGCATATAATAAGATAGCGTAACTTTACAAGAACTGACTTTAGGATAGGTCTGCAAGGTCAACCCTACCAAGTTATCCCGTCAACCAAACCATACTAACCAAACAACCAAGCGAAACAAATACCGAACCAAGGGCCATAAACCATGACATAATCAAATGAGATCCAAAACATAATATGATTAATCCCAAAATGAAATACGTTGGAAAAGTGAGAAATTATGTCTAATGTTGCAAGCCCCAATTCTAATGCCAATATTAAGGCCGAAACCAATATTGATTCCACCCATTCCAACCCATAGAAGTACCACAAAGCCTCTAACCAAAAAAATACAAAAATTTGGTTGGGACATACCCCAACATTAGCCAAAACCAATATCCATAAGTAAGTTAAAGTATGAAATAAGATACATGAAATGGAGCCTTCCAAATAGATGAAGTTCACCACTTCAATGCTAAATACCAACACCAAAGTTTGAATCTCTAAGAAGGAGGAGTGGAACGGCTGGTTCCTGCATCTCGTGGGGATACAACGCCCGTCGATGAGTTAGCGGTTGAATACTATCATGAACTTAGGATAAGGATAAAATAATACCATTTATAAAACATAGAAAAGGGTATCTGGTTTTGTATGCAATTAAAACCTATGCCTGGACTGGTAGCTTTGTCGTACTAAACCACCCATGGGCTATATGAGTTCAGCTCCCCCTACGGAAAAGGACCCAATGCACGAAGCCGTTCGACCAGGAAAGAAAACCTAGGATGACTAATACATCCTCCAAATATACAGTGTGACAAAATGCACACAGTCACTAGGACTAAACCTCATATCGGCAAATATGAGTTTCCAATTTAGATCCCTCTAGGACCTCCAACTTCCATAACTTTCCTAGACATTCCTCCTTTATTCTTAATTAAAACAATTTTCCAACCTAACCATTATTCCTTCTTTTATTAACCACAGCTATTAGTAGTGGTATCGCCATACCAATAATAACTTGCAAGTATTATCCATAGCCAAACCTTAGGGGATTCCCATGTACCCCATATGATTTATAATTACAAAAACCAAGGCCACCAAGCCCTTTCCAGTCCAATTAAAACCATTTAAACAATTTATATCATCTAAAGTACCATTACCATGTTTAAACCATGCATAAGTTCAATTGAAAAACAAAAATTATAATGAAAACATAGTTAAAGCCATTTTATCAAACACATTAGGGGCGTAGTATTTCCTAAACCAAAGTTCATCACCAAAGGACCATACCTATGCAACCAATTATCCAAATCCACCATTAATGAATATAAAGCATGATTAAAACATGAAAAAACCATAACCAAGCATTTATAACAAAAACCCCTAAATCATATTTGAAAACAAATAAAACATATAATATGCAAATCATAAAAACATTGTATAAAACAATGTTGTTAGTTGGAACTAACAATGAGAGAGGAGAACATGTCTTAAACCAAGGTGACGATGGAGGGAAATCACCAAGACAAGCCCCAATTTATTCCTTAAGATGAAATAATAGCTTCCTATGACCAAGAACTATAAAGAGGATTTAAGAATGTTTTTCAAGTGTTTAAGAATAGAATAATAGGGAAAATAAGCTCCCAAGAGCAATATAAGTTGTGAGACCTTATTAGGATAACTAGGGAAATGTACAAAGTACCCCCACTTAAGTTGTACAAAAATTTTGTCACAGAGATACAATTGACCCTTATGAGTCGTATCCTCCCTGTACAAGTGGTACCCACCCCTCGTACCCTTGGTTTCCCCTTAGACCGAACACTGTCCAAGGTACGACACACCCAAAACCAAGTCATATTCAAGTGTATGACTAGTACCCATAAACTGTAGCCTAAGCACGATAGAATCCAGGAGGTTTGAACACTGACCATCATACGAGTCCTAGGTACGACTCGTACCTTGGGTACGACTCGTACCCTGGGTTACAGCTCGCGGTGAGCCACTCATACTTAGATCCAACCTAAGTTATCAAGTCTAACATTAATTTAAGGAACCAAACAACCTGTATACACCAATATGACTCGTACCACCAAGTCCTACCTGTTCCAGTAACCAAATCTATCCCACCAACTAACACTGGTCAACATACAACTGGACCATACCACCCATACCTAAGTGTATCACTCATTACCCAAAATAGTAACTCTCCTAAAAACCTAAAATTAAGGAAATTTTCAAAGGTCCAGAAATAATGGTCTTTAGTCTCCCCCACTAGGAATGTCCATCGTCAAATGACGGACAAGGTAGGAGTAACCGTATGCATGAGTCATTTGCATTATCAAATATATTTTTAATCTTTAACAATGTTTGAAATCAAAGAGGCAAATATATTAATATTTTCTTTAACAAACTCAAAAAATAAAGATGTGTTGAAGGCATATACATTCCTCATGAATCCCAGGAGTAGAAAATAGATGCAGACACTTGGACTTCATGTCCTCCTCCGCTTTCCATGTAGCATTGTCGACCTTATGGCTCTATGAAAAAACCTTTACTGAAGCCATATTCTTGGTTTTCAATCGATGAACCTGCCTATCCAAGATCTCAATTAGGACCTCCTCATAAGATAAAGAGTCTGATATACCCAACCCCTCCAAAGGAAAAATCGAAGAAGGATCTCCAAGACACTTCCTCAACATGGAGACATGAAATATTGGATGAATGGAGCACAAACTAGAAGGAAACTCCAATTCATACGCAACATTTCCATCCCTCAACAATACCACTTAAAGACTAATATACCTTGCACTGAGCTTCTTCTTCTTGCCAAACCGCACTACTCACTTCATAGTAGATACCTTAAAGAACAACTGATCCCACAGCTCAAACTCCAAATCTCTATGCCTTACATCGATATCTGACTCCAGTAACGACATCTATTGATGCCTCAAATTCCTGCCGAGATGCAAGAGCATACAACTAATTTCAGCCAATGCCAGTACTATAAGTAGGAGAAGATACCAAAGATGCAACACAAGGCACAAGACCAAATGATGAAGTAATCAGAGCTTTAACCTCTACCAAAGCTCCCTTACAAACTAAAAAATTCTTGAGCATATGGCCTTGTTGGCCACATTTAAATCACTTATACCATTCTTCTTAACAATAACCCAGATAAAGATGACCAAAGAACTAGTAAGGAGGGCCTGAAGAAACTGACTAACCCTCACTCTTCTAATATTGGGTACCCTATGCCCATAAATTATCGTGACCCTGTTGACACCTATCACCCAACTACATTGAGTAAGGAGTGCTAGTCGTAGAGAAGGAAAAGAACACCCCACTTCGTCTTTTGCCATTTAACTTCATCACGACCACCATGTTACTGAGCACTTTCCTAATCTGAAAACCTGCTCCCCTTACCTTGCCTATCTCTAAACTCTGCCTATTTCATTTTCTTATTCTCCACCTATTGTATATGAACAGTCAACCTAGAAATGTCCATATATTGATAAGAAAACTAGTCTTGCTTTCCAAGATCAAATCTTGATATATCCCAGAAGCAAACTTTCTCATCCTTGCTCTTATGTCAGCCACCAAATTAGGAGAATAACTTGATAGATGATGAAATTTTAAGGGATATCCATTAACAGCCATTCTCCCTTGCTTAAGATTAACAAACTCATCTATCTTTACTTCCTTAAGCTCTTTATGAAATAAATAATCTAGAAAAGCACCAAAAAATATATTATAAGGATGACTCCTCTACACCACCTCTGTGCCTATCCCACTCTTTGTACCATTGGTACGCAATATCCTTGAGTTGATATGCTACAAAGTTTATGACTTCCACTTTAGTAGCCTAAATCACCCTGAATATCATATTTATTTCATCTAAGAAACCCTGATGATCCTTCTCCACCTTCAAACCAGTAAAAGTTGGAGGATTCAGTTTCATGAACTAACCAACTCTTATGAACACAGCAGACAACCTAGCAAATGCATGCCACTCAGCTTGAGTAGCAACCAACTGAGAAATAGTATAAATATACTGACAAAATTCCAAATTATTTACCTCACCATTAGGATGACTAGTAGCAACTGAAGGAACTTCAGAACTATGAGGGATAGGACCCTGAGATCAAAGATGAACTCCAGAAGTAGGAGGTACCCCATCAATATTGTCCCCAGATGGGACTAAACATTCTCTTTATGTTCCACATCATTGAGGAATGATCTGAAAATTGAACAACCAAGGATTAGAGAAGAATTCTAGGACTTAAACTCCAAGCTTAAAATAATAATACCAAGAAAAGAAAACATTCCTCAATGCCCTATAGCCTCTATCTTATGGGTGTGGCTTGCTACACATCCTTAAAACAAACTCTACCAAGCACAACTTTGTGTACTCCCAATAGACCAAGAACCTAAATCTATAATACCAACTTGACACCACCCGATCTGGGGCCTTGTTGTAATAGGTATCCAAAGTACGACATGGATCGGAGACCACCCCCTCGTTATCCAACCCAACCTTCAGCAGTCTGCCCTAAGTTAGTTAAACTTCGAGCATATAACAAGATAGCATAACTGGACAAGAACTAGATTTGGGATAGGTTTATTCCTAGACCAACCCTACAAATTCATCATGTCCACCAAACCCTTCCAACCAAACCACAAAGACTAACCAATACCAAAATAAGGGCAATAACCAAATAGAATACAAAATATAATATGATTAATCCCAAAAAAATATAATGGAACAATAATAAATTATGTCCAATGATGTCAGCCCCAATACTAATGCTAATATTATGGTCGGCAATAATATAGATTAGCCCATTCCATTCTATAGTAGTACAAGAAAGTAGCTAACTAAATAAATACCAAAATCCAATTGAGTCATGCCCCTAATAATATCCCAAACCAATACCTATAAATAAGTTAAAGTATGAAATAACATCTATGAAATGGAGCCTTCAAAGTATGAATAACATCCATGAAATAGAGCCTTCTAAATATATGAAAGCTCAACACTCCAATCCAAATACTAACCTCAAAGTACGAATCATAAAGCTAGGGAAAGGAATAATCGATTTCTCTATTGCGTGGGGATATAGCACCCAAAAATGGGTTAGTGAGTTAAAGCTAGCAAGAACTTAGGATTAGAATAAAATAATATCATTTATAAGACTAATAAAAAAACCATTCATATGTATAGAACCATATACACACACATATATCTACAACTATGCTGAAAGAAGGGACCAGGTTTAGTATGCCATTAAAACCTTTACCTGGGTTGCATACCTTTGCCATCCTAAACCACCCATGGGCTATATGGGTTCAGCACTCCTACTGAAAGGGACCCAGTGCATGACGTCACACGACTAGGGAAAAAAATATAGGGTGACTACTACATCTCCCAAATATACAGTGTGACACCATTTACACAGTCACTAGGACCAAATCTCATATCGATAAATATGAGTTTCCAGTTTAGATCCCCTCGGGACCTCCACCTTTCATGGCTTTTCTACTCATCCCTCCATTATGCCCAATTAAAACCATTTTTCAATCAGGACACTATTCTATATTTTATTAACCAAGGCTAATTGTAGAACTATTTTTATACCAACAATAACTTCCAAGTATTATCCTTAGTAAAACATTAGGGGATTCCCATATACCCCATATGAATTACAATTATAAAAACCATGGCAACCAAGGCCTTTACCATCCATTTAGAACCATTCATATCATTTAGGGTTCCATTAAAATGTTTAAACCATGCATAAGTTCCATTGAAAACCAATATTATAATGAAAATAATGTTAAATGCATTTTATCAAACACATTGGTGGAATAGCATTTCCAAAACTAAAGTCCATTACCAAAGAACTATTCCTATGCAACCAGTTATCCAAAACCATGATTAATACATATAGAAGCATAATTAGAACATGGGAAAACCATAACCAAGTTTTTATAATAAAAACCCCCAAATCATATTTGAAAACGCAAAATAATAGAATATTCAAATCATAAAAATATTGTATAAAGCCATGCCTTTAGTTGTAACTAACAATGACGGAAGAGAACAATCCCTAAACTGAGATACTGATGAAGGGAAAGCACCAAGACAAACCCCAATTTATTCCATAAGATAAAACCCTATCTTTCTTGGCCCAAGAACTCAAGAGAGGATTTAAGAGTGTTTTCAAAGTATTTTAGAATAGAATAATAGGGAAAATAACCTCCTAATAGGAATATATGTCATGGGACCTTATTAAAATATATGGGGAAATACCCAGAATACCCACACTTAAGTTGAACAAAAATCCCATCACCGGGATATGATTAACCCTTATGAGTCGAATCCTTCCTATACGAGTGGTGGATATCACTCGTACCCTTGGTTTCCCCCTTGTACCCAACACTTTCCAATGTACGTCACACCCAAACTTAAGATACATTAAAGTGTACTACTGGTACCCATAAACCATATCCCTAGCACAATCGAAATCTAGGAATTTTTAACACTTACCACCTTATGAGTCCTGGGTATAACTCGTACCCAATCTTACCGCTTATGGTGATCCACTCGTACTCAGCTCCAACCTATTTTATCAAGTCTAAGGTTAAGTGAAGGAACCAATAGACCTGTATCCACTAGTATGACTCGTATCACAAATTTGTAATCATTTAAGTAACCAAATCGATCCCACCAACCAATACTAGTTAGCATACTACTAGACCATACACCCATACCCTAGTGTATGACTCATTTCCCTAAGTAGTATCTAGCCTTCAAACTAAAAATTAAGGAAATTATGTATGGTCCAAAAACCAGGGTGTTTCATTTTCTCTTCTTTAATTTTTTAGCAAGAACCATCAATCTTGAAAAGTCTATCTCCTTAACAAACATGGTCGCTCAATACTCTTTGACAACATCCTTAAAAACACCAGCATAAATTTTCTTGTTTGGGCCTTAGAGTCATCAACCATATCTTGAGCATACCTTGCCAACTGCGTAAACTTAAATTAATACTCTTTCAAATTCATGTTTCCCTACTTTAGGGTTATGAACACCTGCACCTTGGGTTCTCACAACGCAAGTGGAAGAACCTATCAAGATATGTTGCAATAAACTCATTCCACTTTACCAATCCTACATCTACACCTCTATTATTCTTCTATTGCTAGAACCATATGTGAGCCATTCCTTCCAATTATTAAGAAGCAAAATCAATACTTTCAGTTAAAGTGGCACCCATGATTTCAATTTTATTCTAAGTACTTTCCAAGAACTCATGTGGATCCGTCATACTTATACAAAAAAAAAGCAGAGGATTTATCTGAGTGAAGTCCCAGACTCTAGTGGTAGCTGCTGAATTCGCAATTGGGTTGGCTGGTGCAATAATCTATTGGTTATTCCTAGTTGTCATTAACTAGGCTAATGTTGTAAAAGTATCCCTAAACTTTGCATATGATACCTTCTCATTTAGAGGGTTTTTTGGAATCGACAGTTATGCTTGTTTATTTTTATTTCTCCTTCCTATAGTTCTCTTAGGAGACATTTTCCAAAAATAGGTAGTGGATGAGTTAGAAGAATATTTATAATAGAGTACACACTCTATTTCATGACATGAATAATGAAAGAAGTGCAACTTCCCTAAAATATTTCATAGCCTCTCACTCATCAGTGTGGTGTGCTTCACACTGATGAATAAAACTTTACATAACACATCCTTCAGACACCCTAAGGCACTTTAAAACTGAGTCTTTCATACCAAGTTTATCATGACCCAAGACTTCCCATAGTCGTAACACGGTGCTTAGATTCACAATTGACCCCAAACTATCAAATGGCCTGGTGTAACACAAAGAAAACAAAAGAAGTAACAAACAATTAGGCGGAAGCCAAACTAAAATAATTTGGTAGTAATGATAATACAATCAATAATGAATAAGGACATCAAAACTAGAACTTTCTGATAAAACAAACATCCTAAGATATAACTAATTGTCTGTCTGAAAACCATTACCCATATTAGTGTTTGGGACATGCCCCCAACTACCTCTAACTATTTAAAAATAATAGAATGCTTAAAATCAATATTGATAACTAGTGATCAAATGATAAGGACTCATCAAACCCTAATGTTGAATGTAGTACCGAACCAAACTAAGCGCGATCTGGATGCTGAGCATTAAAACTTATATTATTAGACAATATAGCACCGGAAATTATGCAATTAGTACTTTTAATGTACTAAGAATATGAGATGGGAAAACTAACTAGTATAAACTGAACATGACTGTATAAAACATAATAACTGAAAGCTAAACCAAGTATAAACATGTGTTTAATCAAAACTAAATTACTGAAAACAAGGTTATGCAAAATCTAAAATTGAAACATAAATCGAGGGCCGTGGGGGATAATATTAACTGACATACCACAATCTGAGCAGTCGAGGAAAAACCTGTAACCCCTATTAGATGGATGTTAAGTACCTTACCTAGGGTACGATCACTGGCTAGCGTGGATCTACTAAATTGATGTCCTAAAGAACTAGTGTTTCAATCCTCAACCTGTACGTGACACCTTGTAATCTGTGGTAGTATAATAGGTCTTGAACTTATAGACTTCTACTAAAGGTCACTTTCCTAACTTACCGGTGATCCTTCATCCTTGCATTCATTCGATGATATGCATTACACCCAACTAAATGACACTAAAAGCTGAATTGTTCATTATGATTAGATTCTAAAAATATCAACAATGAATAATTTTAAGTTCTCAAAGACATGTAAACTGATATAGGCCTGAATCCCTCTGTATCGGGAGTTCATAACCCACCAGTTCTAAACATGACTATAGTAAAGTTAACATCATGAAGAATTTAACAATTTAAGCCAAAAACCCAACAGTTTAACAATATAAAAAGAATTCTTGATTTTGAGTATAGGAAGATGAAAAAATTATGGAAAACATGTACTCATTCTAAATTAAAAGAATAGACTGAAATTCCAAAAAAAAAAATACATTCCATAGAACTCTAAACTTAAAAGGTGAATTAAACTTGAGAGCTGAGGAAATCATTAGGACAAAATGGGTGGAAGGAACCCATTGATAAAATTCCACATACTTGGAGATGAATTTCTTGAAGAAATCCTTCAAATTTGTTCTTCAAGTTTGGAACCCTAAGTTGCCTTTTAGCTCTTTCTCTGTTCTATCAATATATGTTTGATTAACTATTTGAGTTTATGAGGGATTTGGGGAAATTTAGAATTATATTCCAACCTTTGGAAGGCCTAAACGACATTGGTTAGATTTTAAAAGAATGGGAAAAGACCAACAACCCCTCCTAAAACATTTAGAAATTTCTGGGTAATAGTCACGATGGCTTAGGCAATAACTTGTTTGGTCTGGTCATGAGTCATGGATTGGAGTCGTAACCAGAGGACATAGGCTTGGTTCCTTATTGTTATGCCATTAACTCATCTTCTGATGACTCATTTAGATTGACCATAAGTCATTATGAAGGGTTGTTGTCAAGCTGTTGATTTTTTGGTTACTTACTATCGTGACAACGAATCTTTACTATGACTCATTGTATCATGGAAAGGAGTCATTGATATAGTTATTATCACTGGAAGTTTGATAGTTCGTCACACAATTTGCAATAAATTTTCACTATGATATCAAATTAAGGCAAGACCGGTGTCATTGGATATCGATTTAAATAGTCTACCTCTTGGTGTGTTTAGAGATTAAACACTTTGGGTATTACACTTTACTCCTGAGGTAGGACCCAAGGGGTTTATCAACCCTTATATAGTCCAATAGCAAATACCAACTCAATATCCATAACTCCTCTACGACACATACATCGACAAAGGACTTTTAAATATGTCATATTTTTTTTTGAAAAAAGCTTGTATTTCCATAGTGATACCAATGCTTCATGAATGTGTATTCTATAAGGATGTAATGCTTACATCTAACAAGAATGAGAATTTTTATATCTAATCAGTGTACCGACCATGTGAGCCATAAATCCACAAAATATTCCAACCATCTATGATCAAATATAGTTCATAAACCAATAGGCTAAGATATACAATAATATGCCATTTAATATAACAAAACTACAAACTTAAATATTTTTCCACCAAGGATAACACAACACATAAATACAAGTCCAATAACATTATTTAAGAACTCATACAGTCACATGTAGTACATAATATATCAAAACCACCAAAGAAAACACAAGCCCTTATACGGGCAAAAAATAATAATAATTCAATTTCAATGATTAGTCCCCACACCTATAATAAGATTTTATATCATTATTAACTATCCAACCTAGTCTAAAGAAAGTTAAGCCATAACCTACCTCGAGTAAGGAAAATTAGGTTTGAATGCTTTCAACACGGAGCCTTCCCATCACAAACAGACTCGTAATCAATTAAACATACAAATATAGAATTTGTGCGTCCAAAGGAACCCAAAAATGCCCATATTTTCCCTATCTAGGTTGGGGTCAAAATGGTCCACTGAAATGGATTTTAAAATAAGTGGGGTAAAACTAGAAATTTAATAAGAAAATATTTACACATGATTAAAGGAACCCATTGAATAAAAACCCAAGTGAGAATGGGTTAAAATGGGGTTTAGGTAGAAGAATTACAAATTTAGCCTTATCGGCCGAAATTCCCAAATTCTAATTCTAAAATCAGGTTTTAACATGATATAATGACAAGAATCAAATAAAAACAATTTAAAAAGGGAGTTGGAGCTAACCCAAGTTTGAAAATTCGAGAAATCACCCAAAACAGTAAAATCCAAAGCTCCAAGTCACAAAAAGTGAGGAATAATTGAGAAAACAAATAATATATGGGTGTCAACACCGTTAATAAGGTCAAATTGCCACTATAGAGGTCATCTCTAAAGTAGTGCAGTACCACTTTAGTTGTACCTGCCAATGCATGCCACTCTCCTAAAGCAGACAAAGGTTGCTATAGCCCCTACCGCTAAAATGAACAGGGCCCCACTAAAGCACCCTTGACCAGCTGGAGCTGCCTGCTAAAAAGGCCAAGCAGTTGCACAAACTTTGTGGTGCACCAGCTAAACTTTGAAAAATTCACAATTTTTCCAAAACACACAAGATTTATTTGGAATCCCAATAATGCCATAAACTATACGATCCTACTAAATTTGATGCTCCAGACTTAGTGTAGATATCAAATTTTTTTAAAATATCATTTTCACAAAATTGAACCCTGAAACTCAATTTCATAACTTTTAGAATTGAGCGATGAAATAAGATAAAAATACATAAAATTAAACCAACCAAGTTAGCAAACTAAATTGACATTTTGAATCTGCTGGTATAATCCATTTTACCATCTGACATACAAAATAAAAAATGGTGACCAAAGTAAACTATAATACCATTTTAACCTCCAAAAACAACAAATACTCTCAAATACCGCCGAAATGCATTGAGAACCATGCCAATCATCCCCATATCCCAAAATTCCATATAGAAATCATGATGAGGGGTAAAATAGTATAATTACAAATAAGTAAATAATTTCCAAAAAAACTACCAAAAAATAAATAACTACATAAGGCGCTACATGGACATGCAATTCGTGATGATTAGTGTTAGGAATTGATGCAAACGTTTCTAACCTAACCAAATGACACTCAACCCAATAATCGGGTGTCCAAATAGTAAACACTCACCTCTAAATGATACACTGTAGGATGTCCCACCAACTGGGGATGAAACCATGCTAAGCTCAACCTTAGTATAGTATTTTTGTTGAATATAAATCTACAATTCTTAAAAAAAACTAAAAATTAAGGTCAAGACTAGAAAAATGATCATCAAGTGCCAATGGGATATCACCCGAGTATCTATCAATCCTAATACATCTAAATGAAAGAAGACCGAATAGGTAGATAAATTGTAGGCTTAGCCAACCTCTAGGGAAACCCCAACTGAGATAAATCTGAAAGTGTAGGCAGCTTCTAAGATCTATAGTTCTAAACTTAAATCTCAACACCATTGATGAAAAACTCAATCCTAACTATCCAAATAAATATTATAGGTGGGTAAGCATCGGTACTGACCCTTTTAGTTATTTTTTATATTTATTCTTATTTTTACCATTTAAGTTTCTCCAAAGTTGCCCCAAGTAGTTTATGACATGCTTGGACTGATAGTTTAGTTATTGGGTAGTTCGTTTGGTGTTCTGAATCAATTCTGTATTTAGATGTCTTCACTGGTTCAAATGACCACCGAAAAAAGACTTTAGTGAAATAATATCGAATTCAAAATATGGCTCCACCACTGCATCTAAAACATCAAATTTAGTGTGATTACATATCTCGTTTGCAAAAATTTTATTCTGAATGCATCTTAAGGCCTTGGCTAAAACTTAGAATCAAAGTCAAAGTTTCAGTTATCATCAAGTGTAGCAAGATACCAAAATTGTGGAGGTTTAGGGTCCGATCAAAATGACTAAAATCATGACATGTGTTTGCCTATTGTCTCCCTTCTTAAGGTCTTGGGAAGGGTCCTTTAAAAAGTCATTTTGGCTTAGAATTGGCCCTTTGATCCATTATTTTAAGTCCCAAAACCCTAATAAAGAGTGTAGGCTTTAAGAGTCTTGGAAGTTGATTGGGAGCTTGGATTACTTCCATAATCATAATTAACGTTGTGTCTAAGGTATAAATCCTTCAATTTTAGTGTAGAATTCTTGATTTCTAATCACAAAACCCCAAATAAAAATGATATAACTATTAATGAGGGACTGTATCTAATAGTCTAGGTTATGATGGAACTAGCTGAGTTTTATACTGAGCTGAGTGACTGTGTCTGACAGTCCTAAATTCTGTAGAACTTTCTGAGTTCTATTACTAAGACTGAGTCTGAGACTGTAACTGTGGGAAGTAGTCTTTTAACTGACATTACCCTAATAAGATATTATAGAGAGTTGGGGTCCAATCTGTAACCCCAATTGGAAGGGTGTCAATACCGCGCCACTGGTAAGGACAAGTTGTGAGTGATACCTCATCTAACAGGTACTCTAAAGAGAATGGTGAGACCCTTATATAACAAGTTAAGCCACCTCATCTACCCTTAACTAGCAGGTTTGATGTCTCAACCTACGCTGGCTACATAGTTCTAGAGTGCAAGGATTTCTTCTAAGAATCACACCCTTTAATAACAAGTGAGTTCCCATCCTTTGGCTCACTCGGTGCTGAATCCTACTACCATCTGAATAGAAACTTAACATGATTAACTGAACTGGACTAGACTGAGTTTACTAAGTTTAGTTGACTGATAAAATATTACTGAGATCTGATATCTAATTGTGATTATTGTGATTACTAAGATTACTGGATTGATACTAAATTAACTGAGTTTTCCTGAGTCATGTAACTGACTGAATTCTACTGATCATGGCTTGACTGAGGTTATCATGAAACTAACACTGGCTCTAGGCACATAACTAAATTGTCAGGTACAAGTACCCCCAGGACTTGATAGCTTGAAACTGACAAGACATGACACTTCTTGGACTCACGACCATACTCAACAATCCATAAAACAATCATTGGGCAATTTCATTAGGCAATTGATTATCATGGTTTGGTACATGAATAGGAAAGCATAAAAACATGTCATAATTTCATAGGCTAATCTCATGAAAATCCATCAAACAATTTCAATGCATAACAATAACATGGAAGTCATTTTGAACATAAGGTTAAAGCATAGGTTAATTATTTTGGTCACAATTGAGTCATAAGGCATATTTCTTATTCTCTTAGGCATTTTATCAAACACCTTGCATGTATAACGATAAGCTTAGACATGGACATTAAATTAATTCATCATGGTTGTATAAATCAGCATAATTTAGTAGATTCAATCATACGCTAACATAAATTAATGAAATCACATTTAAGGATTCCAACTTGGGTATCAAACGCAATATCAACATGGTCATAATCAATCCACAACATAAATATCATAATTTATAATTAAAAATTGGATTCATGGCCATGAATAAACACTTGACATACCTAGGTAGATGATTTCATAAAGATTTTGTGGAGGAAAGTTTGAATTATTGACTTAGAATTAAGTACCTAGGGATTCTTGTTCTTGGGATTTATCTTTGAGAGAAACCCTAATTAGGTGTTGTGAATGAATAATGAAGTTTTAAGCTATTATATGGTATAATTAAGGGTTAAATCAGGCGGAAAAGACCCGAATACCCCTTTAAAAATGACTTTAAATTGCTAAATAGGATCTGCGATGGCTAGAATAGGTACTTACTACCTTAGTAGTGATAGCTTGGGCGATAGTCCATCGCAAGTTCGATGGTCCGTCAATCTGTCTATCATACCTTTGCCAGAAAACTGACTTACTTCCTTAGCTGTGATGGTCTAGGTGACGATCCACCGCTAGATCGATGGTCCGTCAACCTGCCCATCGCACATGGGTGGTTTTGACAACTCTCGGTAAAATATCATAACTTTTTACCCTGATTTTGGATTTGGACAAAATTTGTATTGTTGGAAACATAATTCAATTTCCTACATAAAAAAAAAGTTAAAATCTTAAAAATTCCATGTTTACCTAAATGGATTTGTCTTTAATGTAAGTTTCTAACATTCTTGGGATGATTTCAAGATAGGTAGAAGTATGGGGTATTGTAATATCCCCCCTTGAGAACATTCATCCTCAAATGAGACTGAGTGAGAGGGGTGAAGATAAACTAATGTATATACTGGATATAAACAACTAGAACATGATCTCATGACTGACATGAATGATAACTGAATATATCATACCGAACATGCATATCTGATGTATGTGTAACTGATTCATGAATGCATAACTGAGTGTTCTGATGAACTAAGATTCTCACAATGAGAATGCATGTATGATACATGATTATATAGCTAAACTAACATATGAATGTATAACCGAATATGCAATGGAATTTCTTACCAAGTTTTAAAGGAATTCAAAATATGAAATTGATACCAAGCATATCATTGAAACCTAAACATTAAACTAAAAATTTTTGGGAGAACTTTTACCTTGAGCTAGATCTGACTTTGTAGAGAAGAGGTGAGGATACTTGATCCGCATGTATTCTTCTGCTTCCCAAGTAGCTCCCTCAACTGACTGATTTTTCTAAAGAACTTTAACTGGAGGGACTTCTTTTCTCCTCTATCTATGAGTCTGATAGTCTAGGATTTCGACTGGAATCTCCTTATAAGAGAGGGTGTTCTGAACATCTAAGCTCTAAATATGGACTATAACTACTGGGTCACCTATGCATTTCTTGAGAAAAGAGACATGGAAGACTGGATGAACTGAGGCCAGATCTGAAGGCAATTTGAGCTCATAAGGTACTTTGACGAAGTGACTGAGAATTTTTAAGGGACCGACATATCAGGCACTGAGATTACCCTTCTTGCTGAACCTCTTTACTCCTTTCATGGGATATGTTTTTAGGTACACATAATCACTAATCTCAAACTCCAGATCCTTTCTCTCATAGCTGTGTATGATTTTTGTTGGGTCTAAGCTATATTAAGCCTCTTTATGATTAACTAAACTTTCTCTAGTGTATCAAAGACCAAGTCGGGCCCTACTATTGTGGCCTTACTGACTTTGAACCAACCGATTAGAGATCTATATCTCCTATCGTAGAGAGCTTCAAATGGAGCCATCTAAATACTAGAATAATAGTTATCGTTGTATGCAAACTCAATCAAAGGCAAGTGGTCATCCAACTACCCTTGTAATTAATTGCACATACCCTTAGCATATCTTCTAAGGTCTGAATGGTCCTTTCTATTTTTACTATCTTTCTGAGGGTGAAAGGTTGTACTGAGATAAAATCAGGTACCAAGAACCTTTTGGAATGCCTTCCAGAAATGAGAAGTGAACTGCATACCTCTAACTAAGACAATAGACAATGGAACATCATAAAATTTGACCAACTCCCTCAGATAGAGTTTGACGTAATCCTCAACTGTATAGGAGGTATGGACTGGAAGAAATTAAGCTGATTTAGTCATCCTATCTACAATGACCCAAACTGAATCATGCTGGGGACGAGTACGAGATAAAACCATCACGAAGTCTATGTTCACTTCTTCCCACTTCTAAGTAGGAATACAGAACTCCTGCATGGACCCACTAGGCTTCTGATGCTCTATCTTAACCTGCAGACATATAGAGCATTTATCTATAAAATTTGCAATATCTCTCTTTATCCTACTTCACTAATAAATCTCCAGTAAATTGCGGTACATCTTAGCGGCCCCTGGATAAATCGAGTAGCATTCCCCATGTGTTTCTGAAAGAATTCATTGCCTTAAGTCATCTACACCAAGAACACCAAGACGACCCTGACAACAGAGAACACCATCTCCCCCTTAGGAGAAAACCTCTACCTTCTGATCTCTGACTGACTATTTCAACATAACAAGATTGGGATCTCTATCTTATTTTTCTTTCACCTCAGATACTAGAGATGATTCTAAATTATTCTGAACCCATATACTACTTTCTGCTGAATCAACAAAGTGGCCACCTAGTCGGGCAAGCTAATGGAGTTTTTGAGCTAACTTCTTCTTACTATCCTCAACATGAGTAACACTACCGATAGATAGTCTACTGAGAGCGTTGGCCACTACATTGTCCTTGCCTAAATGATAAAGACACTTATGTCGTAATCTTTTAAGAGCTCTAACCACCTTTTCTAAGAAATATTGAGATCTTTCTGAGAAAAGACATACTGAAGGCTCTTATGATATGTGAACACATCCACATGAACTTCATATAGATAATGCCTCCAAATCTTTAAAGTAAATACTACGGTTGCTAACTCAAGATCATGAGTAGGATAATTCTTCTCATGGGGTTGAAGCTGTCTAGAGGCGTAAGTTATGAACCTACCATACAGCATGAGGACACAACCCAAACCTACTCTGGATGCATCACAATACACTACGAACCCATCGAAACCATCTAGAAGAGTTAAGACTGGAGCTGAGGTGAGTCAAATCTTCAACTCCAAAAAACTCTTCTCATAAGGATCTGACCACTAAATCTTGACTTTCTTCTAAGCCAATTTGGACATAGGGGATGCAATAGAATAAAATCCCTTAATAAACCATCTATAATTGCTAGCCAAACCCAGGAAACTCCTAATATTTGATGGAAATATAGGGCGAGGCTAGTTTTTTACTGCTTTGATCTTTTGAGGATCGACCCTAATGCTACCACTAGAAATAATATGACCAAAGAATGCTACTGACCTTATCCAGAATTCATACTTACTGAATTTTGCAAACAAATAATGATTTCTAAGAGTATGCAATTCTATTCTGAGATGATCTACATGATCACCCTCACTACGGGAATAAACAAGGATGTCATCTATGAATACTATGACAAACATGTCCAAGTACTTATTAAATGCATGGTACATCAAGTCCATAAAAGTAGTTGCGGCATTGGTAAGACCAAAGGACATAAATAAGAATTTGAAGTGATCATACCAAGTATGAAAGGCTATTTTTGGAATGTCACATTCTCTAACTATGAGCTAATAATAGCCTGATCTGAGGGCTATCTTAGAGAAATAGTTGGCACCCAAAAGTTGATTGAATAAGTCATCAATTCTGGGAAGTGGATACTTGTTCTTGATTGTGACTTTATTGAGCTGACAATAGTCTATACACATTCTGAGAGAACCATCTTTCTTATGCACGAATAAGACTGGTGTGCCCCACAGGGAAACACTGGGCCTGATGAATCCTTTATCTAAGAGATCTTTCAACTACTTCTTTAATTTTCTATGTTCTGCTGGTACCATTCTTTATGGCAGAATAGATATAGGATGAGTATTTATAAGTAGAACAATAGTGAAGCCTATTTCTCTTTTGGGAGGAATTCCTAGAAATTCTTCAGGAAAGACATCTGAATATTCATTCATGACTGGGAGTAATTCAAAATAGGGAGTTTCAAAACTAGTGTCCTTAACTCAAAAAAATGATAGATACATCTCTTAGATATAATTTTACGTGCCCAAAGGTAGGAAATAAGCTAACATTTAAAAGCTGAAGTACTACCCCTCTATTCTAGGATAGGTTTATTTGGAAACTAAAATTGAAAAACTCTATTTCTAGAGTTGACTGTGGCATAGCAAGAATGAATCCAATCAATTCTGAGAATGATATCATAATCAGTCATCTCTAATTCGACTAAGTTTGTTAAAGTGATTTTTTGAGATACCATAACCAGATAGTTCTTACATACCCATCGAGCTATGATAATTTCACTGATTGGGGTAGATACTGAGAAGGGATCTTTTAGAATTTTGGGACTAATCTGAAATAAACTATTATGTAAGAAGTAACAAAAGACAAAAAAGCTCCTGGATCTAGCAAAGTGTAAACATACAAGTGAAAGATTTGTAATGTACCAATAACCACATCAGGAGAATTTTCTTGATCTTGTTAGGACTGGAGAGCATAAAGTCAATTTCAGCATTACCCACTAGTAGCACCGGAAGTGGTACCCTGCTGATTTGGGCGATCAGACTGAGCTGAGAAATAGTTTTACTGACCCTGAGAACCTGAATGAGGATAGTCTCTAACTCAATGGCCTAGAATGCCACATCCAAAACAAATACCATTGCCAGCTCTGCAAATAACCTGATGTTGCTTGCCATAAGTCTGGCAAAGAGGATAGGTGCAGGCACTGCTAATACTACCATAAGACCTAAAGCCTGGCACTCTATCTTTATTACCATCCATGAACTTAGGAAATAGAGAACTAGCTAAATAAGGAGCTGCAACTGCTGACTTAGAATAAAATTAAGAATGGTTTCATCCTTCTGACCTAAGCTGAGCAAAGTTGAAACTACCTCTCCTTGCTCTTTTATTCTACTTCTCTTTCATCTTAATATTTTGCTCTTCTATCTGTTGAGCATGGGTCATAAGCCTTGCTATGTTCATGTCACTATTAAACATTTCAAACCTACACTCATTGCCTATACTTTCATTCACCCCATAAAAAATCTTAGCTTATCCCTACTATCTGTAACCATATGAGGAGCATATCTAGCTAATTGAGTAAACTTAAGAGAATAATCTTTCACTGTCATGTTTCACTACCTGAGGTTAATAAATTCTAACACTTTAGCTTCTCTCAGTGCTAGGGGAAAGAATCTATCTAAGAATGCTTTAGAAAAATCCTCCCACGCAATAGACCCTGTATCTATAGCCCTCTCTAACTTTAACTATTTGTATCAAGTATGAGCAATATCCTGTAACTGATTTGCAACTATCTCTGCACTCTCTCTAGAAGTAACCCCTATGATATTTGTAACCTTCTAAACATGATCAAGAAATTCCTGAGGGTCCTCATCTGACTTAGACCTGAAAAAGGATGGAGGATTCATTCGGGTGAAATCTTGAATCCTGGCAGCAGCTGAATTGGCCACTGGGTTGGCTGAAATGATAGTTGGTCATTCATTCTGAGTAGTAACTGACTGAGAGACAATAGTGAATGCAGCTCTGAACTCTGCATCAGATACATATTCACCCAAAGGATCTTCAGGTTGAGGGGCTAGCCGATTCCCATTTCTTCTTTTAGAAGGCATATTCTGTAGAAGAAAGGGAGAAACAGATTAGACTGAGAGATTAGCTTTAGAATATACTCACTGCATGACATAAATATTGAAAACAGAGAAATTGTACCTAAAACATCTTATATCCTCCAGCACATAAATGTAGTATGCAACACACCCATGTATAATACTTTACTAGATGCGGCTTTCAGACTTCCTAGGACACTATTGAACCTTAGTCTCTAATACCATGTTTGTAACACCCCAAATCTATTACCCAGAATGCTACACGGTGCTTATGACCCCAAAAGACTATAAGCTAACCTATGATTAATATATGTACCTACAAACTGCATGATATATTGTATAAATATAGAAATAAATATTGAAAGGACATAAGGTTCAAAAATTAGACATGATAGCTGATAAAGCATAATATCTTGATGGGGTATGAAATACCCAAAACAACTAAAATAAATAGTCTGAACATACTGTAGCCTAAAAAGCCTTTAACTGACTGAAACGTCTGAATAAGGAGTTAATGGGACATGTCCCCAACTAATTCCAACTAATTAATTAATTAATGAGATAATAAAGTAATGGCCATATCCTCAAAGGATGAGGACTCACTGCTAAATTTAATTACTGAGACTAGAATATTACTGATTCTCTAGAGCTCGTTCTTATGAATCTATGGTATAAAGTACCATAGCATAAAAGATAAGTATGCATCAGTATGATTGAATTTATTGGTATGCAAGTGAGGTGGGCTAAATGCAAGGGTTCATATGTTTAAACAATACTAACTGGCTGAGAAACATGAATATGGGAATACATACATGAATATATAACTGTAAATAAGATTGTGACAACACCGCTTATTGAGTCTGAATACTAATAACATGGATTTCTGATTTCTTATATAAATGATACTGAGTGACTATGTCTGACAAACTAGGTTCTGATGGAACTAGCTGAGTTCCATACTGAGCTGAGTGAATGTTTCTGACAGTCCTGAATTTTGTAGAACTATCTAAGTTCTATTACATAGACTGATTCTAAGACTGTAAATATGGGAAGTAGTCCTTTAACCAACATTCCCCTAATAAGTTATTATAGCTAAGTTGGGGTCCAATTGGATGGGTGTCAATACCGCACCACTGGTAAGGACAAGTTATAAGTCATCCCACATCTAATAAGTACTCTAAGAAGAATGGTGAGACCCTCATATAACAAGTTAAGCCACCTTATCTACCCTTAACTACCAGCTTTGATGTCTCAACCTACGCGGGCTACATAGTTCTTGATAGCAAAGATTGCTTCTATAAATCACACCCTCTAATAATAGGTGAGTTCCCATCTGTGGGATCACTCGGTGTTGAATCCTACTCCCATCTGAATAGACACTGAACATGATTAATTAAACTGAACTGGTCTTAGTTCACTAAGTTTCGTTAACTGACGGAATATGATAGAGATCTAAATAATAACTAAGATTATTGAGATTACTGGACTGATACTGAATTTATAGAGTTTTCTTGAGTCATGTAACTGACTAAATTCTACTAATCATTACTTGACTGACGTTATCATAAAACTAACACTAGCTCTACGAACATAGCTAAATTGTTGGGTACAAATATCCCCCAGGACTTGATAGCATGAAACTGACAAGACATAATGTTTCCTGGACTCACGACAATTAGCAACAATCCATTATACAATCATTGGGGTATTTCATGAGGCACTTTATTATCATGGGTTTGTACATGAATAGGAAAGTATATAAACATGTCATAATTTCATAGGCTAATCTCATAAACAACCTATCAAATAATTTCAATGAATAACAATAACATGGAAGTCATTTTGAACATAAGGATAAAGCATAGGTTCATCATTTCGGTCATAATTGAGGCATAATGCATATTCCCTATTCACTAAGGCATTTTATCAAACACCTTGCATGTATAACTTTAAGCTTAGGCATGGACGTTAAATTAATTCATCATGGTTGCATAAATCAACATAATTTAGTAAATTTCAATCCATATGCTAGTAGAAATTAATGAAAACACATTTAACAATTAAAACTTGGGAATCATACAAAACATTAGCATGATCATAATCAATCCATAAAATAAACATCATAATTTATAATTTAAAATTAGATTCTTACGCTTCGTGGATGAAATGAATCAATGAATGAATACTTGACATACCTGGGTGGATGATTTCTTAAAGATTTATGGAGGAAAGCTTGAATTCTTGACTTGAAATTAAGCACCTAGGGTTTCTTATTCTTAGGGATTGATCTATGAGAGAAACTTTAATTAGGTGTTGTGAATGAATAATGAAGTTATGAGCTATTGTCTAGTATAATTAGGGGATAAAATGGGTGGAAAAGACCAAAATACCCTTTTAAAAATAACTTTAAATTGGTAAATGGGATTTTTGATGGCTCGTGCAGTGGTCCATTATTGGCTTGATGGTTCATCATTCTGACCATCGCACCTAGGCTAGAATAGGGACTTACTGCCTTTGTAGCGATAGCTTTGGTGATGGTCCATTGTAAGTTCGATTGTACGTCAACCTGTTAATCGCACCTTAGCCAGAAGACTGACTTACTACCATAACTGCGATGGTCTAGGCGATGGTCCATCTTTAGATCAACGGTTTGTCAACCTGTCCATCGTACCTGGGCAGTGTTGAAAGCTCTCATAAAATGTCTATAATTTTTTACTTTGATACCAGATTTGGACGAAATTTGTATCGTTAGAAAGCTGATTCAATTTCCCACACAACAAAAAGTGAAAATATTAAGAATTCCACATTTACAAAAAAGGATTTATCTTTCAAGGTAAGTTTCTAATATTCTTGGAACGATTTCAAGCTAGGTAGAAATACAAGGTATTACACTACCTTCCTCTTAGACTTGATGTTTTTCCTATAGATATGCTACTTTCTATTAGACTTGATTGTTTGACCTATAGAGATGCTATTTCACTTAGATATAATAATTAAATGAGATATGTGATATTCCTCATAGTCATGATGTATGACCTATTGATATAGGATATTCTATATAAGAGATGATTACATGTTTATTGATATTATGTCACCTAGATATGAGATGCATCCTATATGAAAGATGATTACATGTTTATTGATATTGTGTCTCCTAGATGTGAAATGCATTATAAATGAGACAACATTACGTACTTATTAATATTATGCCTCCTATATGTGAGAGCCTCCTATATGAGAGATGATTACATACTTATTTATATTGTGCCTCTTATATGTGTGATTTCTCCTATATGTGAGATGATTGGAGATATGTTATCGCTTATAAATATGATTATCTCTATGAATTTGGATATGTATATGGGTCAAAGGTCGTGATTATGATATTGTGATTATTCTAGATGTATGAATAGGCCAAGGACCATGTTATGATAATAATTGGATATTTGGGAAGTGTTTATTATTGTAAAGAATACAATAATAGTTTATGAATTCATATCCATGTTTTATATACTTATCTTACTAATATGGGACGAAGGAAGATGTGGTATGTTTTTTATGACTTATTTGATTTGATATTGGTGATGGCATGCATCGATTTTATACATACATGATTACTATATTTTTAAATTATGTTATTCTAGATTAAATATGATGTTATGATTGTTATGACTAATTAAAGGCTATGCTATATGGTATCTAGTTTTTTATTAGGGGACTATAGTACTTGGTGGCTAGGTATCAAATGTACTAGTTGATGATTCTTTCATAGTTGAAATACGGTAGCTAGCGATGGTTGATACGTGCCTTATGGTGAGGTTGGGTATAGCATAGATGAAGATTAGCTAATATTGATGACCAAGTTCATGATGTCAATTATTCTATACATAAGAAGTTGTGTATTAACAAGGCAAGATAAGAAGTGATATTTGTAATAAGAGTTGACTCGCTAATAAAGATGAATAATTGCTAAATAGTTGATTAATCAATAATAAAATAATGATTAGTTGGTTAACAATTATTAGTTAATGAATGATTCTAGTTAGTAAAAGATGGTTAGATGATAAGTGGTTATGTGTTACCTAGTAATGGTTGATGGATATATGATGATCAATTGATAATATGGATCAGTGGATAAATGGAAATTTTAGTCTAGTGATAAACCTTGGCCAGATGTTAGATTTGGCTATCTAATAAATAATGTTTACTTATGATCCCTGAAATAAGGATAATATTTAGACAAATAACTAGAGGTTATGTGATTACTAGCAAACTATTGGTTTAATTATAAATAATGTTGGTTTGCTTATAATGAGCTATTGGTGAAGTATCGTCTAGATAGATATTTTGTGTTGATATATTTATGTTCATGGATATATTAGTATATGTTATTCCATATTGTTAATTGTGATGATACTGATACCCGGCAAGGATAGAGAATATTATTATGATATTGATACCTACCGAGGATAGAGGACACTACTGTGATGATATTGATAACTAGCAAGGTTGGAGGATACTATTGTGGTACAAATAACCAGCAAGTATGGAGGATACTATTATGATACTAATACCCAACAAGGTCAAAGGATACTATTATAATTATAGTGATACCTGACAAGGCCAGAGGATACTATTGTGATACTAATACTCGGTAAGACCAAAAAATACTATTGTGATGATATTGATACCCGGCAAGGCTGGAGGATACCACTATGATATTGATACTCATAAAGGCTGGAGAATGCTATTGTGATTATATTGATAACCATCATGGATGAAGGATACTATGATAATATATTGATACCCGGCAATGCCAGAGATTGATTACGATAATGATGGTCATGATGGTGACAGTTTGATAAGTTGTTAAATTGATTATCTACCTTGTATTCATTCCTTTAGGCCCATCACCTATCACCAGTATCAACCTATGTCTATTAGAGGTATGGGATAATTGCATAAATATAGGTAAAGTATATATCTTATGTTGTAGTATGCTAATTGAACGTTCCTAGTCTAGGGCGGCGGGGGTACACATCTACTCGGTTAGGTATATGGTTGTCAGGAGTAGTTGGTTATTCATGTTGTTATTGATATTGTTATTATCATTGATATAATTATTATTATGGCTAGCTTATGACTAATTAGTTGTTGATTTGGTATCGAGATTTGAGGTATGTTTTTTCTTCTTTTACCATATAATTGCATTGTTATGCATAATTATATTATCTCTAGCCATGTTTATATTTTGTATATATCTACTTTATCTTTGGAGATCTATTGGAATTTTCCTACTAAGTACCATTTGTTTGATACCGATACTACACTTTTATTATCTATAATTATTATACGAGTTATCGCCGTTGATGTGTGCATAGTGCGGAGTAGCCATGGTTCGGAGACATAGAGTGAACTACTGACATTTAGGGAATTACTTATCTCTCTCTTTTGTATTAGGATAATCTTTATATTGTATTCATATATAACTTGTATTAGTGTAATTTCGTTGTTGTTTTAGTTTAGTACTCTTGTGACATTTGAAGCTCTTGCATTGATACTATCAGGTTTTGGGTTTCTATTATGTATTGATATTTATTAAATTTTTTTTGCATTATTTTCCTTATATCATTAAGTATCCTGTTACTAGATGTTCTAAACTATGTGTTAGCTTGCCTATTAGTGGTTATAGTAGGTGCCATCATGACTTGAGAAATTGGGTCATGGAAAATTGCTATCATAGTCTAGGTTTCATTGGTGTGTTTGTACAAGAACTAAGTGTTAGTATAGTTCTTTGGATCAATGTAGACACGTTTATAACCTAAATTTAGGAAATTCACTTCTTGACTCCTTATCATGTGTTCGTATTTCTGATGATCCTTGAACACCTTTTTTTACTCTATTCTATTCCCAAAAGATGTTGCGACCTTGCTGATAGATGTGGATGAGACTTCAATATGCGTTCCAAGAGTTTTAGTGCAAGATCATGTTAGAGAATTAGACATGGATATTGAAGATCTTCACCAGCAACCAAAAAGGATTTGGGCCAGGTTAGGCTCCAATTAAACTTGTGACTACATTAGCCCTTAAGGTTTAGCATTGGGAATTCGAGTCATTCTGTAAATCCCTCTAAGACATGGATTACATTTCATTCATCAAGCAGTTTTTTTACTATAGTTGGGTTAATTGGTGTTCATCAAGGTTCTCCACCAGTTCTGAGTATGAGATTGGATTTCTCATATGGTAAAGAAATTTTCCTATGCTACATATTTTTTCGTTTAACATTGGTGTATGGATGTATTGGAGGGTTAGTATTGTCACTCGATTTGGGGTTAGTGAATTGGATAGCAGCTAAATCTTTCTTCCATTAGGATGTTGATTATGAGATAACCATAGGAGAACATATATTGAGACTTATCAAAATGGTGTCAAGAGGAATACTATCAATAAAGTGATATCGGTACTTTATTCGAGAGGGGGGCTCCCTCAGGTAGAGTTCAACTACACTAGTAGCTCATCAACTCTGTGCTGATAGTATTCTATACTTTGGATAGTTTTTGGATTAGTCTTGATGATCTTAATGGGTAGAGTCAACATCAAACTTGCAGAGTATGGTATGGTTCTTTATGCCTTGCTGACCATTTTGGATTAGGAGAGACATTATCTCAAAGTATTCTAGGATCTTCATTTATCTGTGTTGTGATGAGACACTGATTCAGAAAATACCCTGGTATGAGATAGATTATTAGTTGGGGTTAGCACATATTTCCCTGCTAGACCTATGTTTCTAGAACAGGCAGTGACTTTAGAACTATGGACATAATTTGACAAATTTCTCTCGACATTAGTTGGCTTAGAAGTTTGCTTCGACTGCAAAAAAATCAATTACTAGTATAAAAATTGTCTTCAACATGGGAATTCTATCCATTCAAATCATCATCATGATGTTGTGGCATCTCTAGTTAGAAATGATGTGTTTGGCACCTTAGTTGGTGATTCAGTTAGTCAGTCTGAGTTAGACCCGCTCTGATTTATTTATTTTTTTATCGTCAGGCATGTGATTATGGATATCACTATGATTGGTGTGCTTTTATTTTTTGCCTCTATCTATTATTATGTGTATTGGTGTTTTCATACCCATTGGTGATTATATACCTTGATAAATTGATATTGATTATTATGTACCTTGTTATCGAATTCATGATTATGTTACTACTCCGTGTTTTATTTCTTTTAGTAGTGGATAATGTAGATTTATATTGATGTTGTTCCCATATAAGTGTGGTTTAAGTTCAAGTCCTATTTATCATGGCATATTAGCCCTATTGTGGCCCTTGAGTGGTACATGATATTGATGCTCATTTATGTACCGCCTGCTCTATATGTTGATATTGATATTGTTGTTTCTTTTTCTACCACTGTATGAGATTACTGATATTATTAGATATTATCACTTGATTTAATTAATTCCTGTTGATTAGTGGTATAGACTAGTGTTATCTAGTTAGAATTTAATTTTTTTGTTATATTATTTTGTGGCTTGAGTAGATATAGCCTAATTTGATTATTTATTTCCCTTAGCATGGTGAGGTTTATTGTGCTACCTCTTGATTAGCTGCATTTGATTGATTTGGGGATGTATTGTGATATCGAGAGGTAGGTTGACCTTTAGTGGCTCTGTTATGACCCTAGAGTTTGCAATTTAGTTATATTGCCTATTTTTGAGTTTGAGATCCTTAGACTTGCCTCCTAGGTTATGAAGGCTTTTTATTTGACTATTCCTTTTGATATAGCTCATTTGTGAGATTGACTAGTTGAGTTCCATACTTTGTTTATGGCTATTTTATCACCCGATAGTGGTGTTGAGACTGAGATATTGTGGATTCACCTCTTAGATTTATTGGGTTTAATCAATTGTGATGGTTTACCCTTGTTATTAATATATAGATTGGATGCTCCTTTCCTGTAATATGGTCTTACCTTAAGTAGAGTTAGAGAGTTAATGGAAGGTGTCCTTTCTTGTGATCGCTTCTTAAGGTGGCAAATTGGAAGTTTCTTATCTCAAGTTATTGATTTTATGGTAGTGGTTTTAAGTTTGACATTGGTTTTTAGATTGGTATTTTTCTTCTTCGATGATGCAATTATGGGGTGGAATTGAGAAATCCCCATTCTAGTGTTTGTTCGTCTTAATGAGGCTTAGTGGAGTGTTTTTCATTGGTTACATATACCTATGGCTATTTTTTGCCGAGATAGAGTATTGGATTTGTTAGTTTTCAGCTTAAGTTGCATTGTTTTTTATTGCTAGAGCTTTTTCCACTCGTTTAGTTTTCAGCCTTGTAGATTTTTTGAGTATATTAGATAGTGTATTCCCTCCAGCGAATGTAGAGTAGGTTAATTGTATTTTCAGCAAGTGATACATCATTTTGCATTATTCTATTTTGCGACTATATTTCGTTCCCTCTAAATGATTTAGAGTTGGTTGCTTATGTTATCAGTCCGTGGTTATCCCTGAGTTGATTTTTCTCTTAAGATGTGTCTCGATTTTGGCTTGGTATGATTTATCAAGGATATGTCAAATTTGGATACAAGAGTTAATTTAAGATAGTTGAAGTTGATATAGCCTTATTGACTCGATTTTGCATTTGACTCTGTGGAATGGCAATTTGGAAGTATGATATATTTGGAGCATTATTGCCTACTCTTTTTTCATTATGGTTTAGATATTCAGACTGAGTGATTTAGCCTTAATATTAAGATTTTCGCTTGATGTTGTAGAGCTTGCGTGCAACTTTTATTTTAGACTTGTCTTTATTCAAATTTCATTTATTGTCTGGTTGAGCCTACTATGTGGTTGCCTATTTGGTCTTCTTAACGTCGTTTGGATAATAGTTGAGAAGTGTTCAGATTATAGCCCATGGGCCTCGTATTGCTTACTTTAGTCTTGACTTAGAGTTTTAAGTTTTCTATGGGAATTTTGGATGATTTACTCAATAGAAGTGATGTACTCGAGTTGGATACAGTATGACTTTATTCTCGGTGGATGAGACATCCTGGATTGGAATATTAATTGTTTAGCAGTGCTACTATTTAATAATTAGTAGTTATACTTTGAACTTTGAAATTTTTGTTTGATTACCATCCGAACTGGTTGTAACATTGACATGGATTGCATTCCTTGATAATCTCCACAGGTGTGCTCACACATTTCCTTATGACTTTATTCTCTTATTTGTTGTATGGACTTTCAGCGCTTCAACTTCAGTTCATTGAGTTCTCTATGATAAGACTGTGTAGGCGAGACTCATGTGATTTCCTCCTGGGTTGGAGTAGGTATTATGTGCAAAATAATAAGTGGAGCGGATATCTGTATTTGGATTTGTTGGCATGACTCATGACTTAGGTTGATTTTTCCTAGGATGATCCTTAGTTGATTTATGCGGATATTCAGATACTATCAATGTTATATGGTTTAGATGTATGTGCATCATCCTGCTTGGTTCAGTTTGAGGCCAGTTAATGGTTAAGTTGAGCTTTGGCTATTTGGAAGAAGAATGAGGGTACTGGTTGAAAAAGGGATACCTATTGCAAAATCCCTTAGAAGAGTTAATCTTTTCTCTAAGTTTATATGGGAATTCATGATCGGAGCATACAGGCCCATTAATTCATTCCCTTAAGCTTTTGAGATTATTTCTATACGTTAACTTTCGGGGACTAAAGTCCTTTTAATAGTGGATATTGTAATGAACCTTGAAGTCATTTTTTTATACTTACACTTATTTTTGCCACTTGAGATTCTACATAGCTTCCCCAAGTCATTTATGACTGGGAGGGACCTACGGTTAAGTTATCACGCAGTTTGTTTGGTTCTTAAAACAAATCCCTAATTAGAAGTTTTCACTCATTCCGAATGTCCATAAGGCCAAAAGTTCAGCTAAATGACCTAGAATAAAAAATCCAACTCTGCCAACACGTCCAAAACATTGAAATTAGTTTGGTTACATATCTCATTTGTGAAAATGTGATTCTGGATACAGCCTGATGCTTTGGCCAAAACATTGAATCAAATTCTAAGTTTCAGCCGTTGTCAAGTGCAGCTACATACAGCGATTGCGAAGGTCTAGGGTATAATCGCAATGATAATGATCGCAGCATGAGTATGTCCATGATAGCGCTATCTAAGGCCTGGAAAGGGTCCTTTAAATAGCCATTTTTGCTGAGAAATGGCCATTTAATCTATTTTCTTGAGTCCCTTTACCCCAATAGAAATAGATGGCCTTAGGGGGAGTCTTCAGAGTTGATTGGGAGCTTGGATTACTTGCATAATCATGATTAACGTTGAGTCTAAGGTATGAATCCATTAATTTTTGTGTTGAATTCTTGATTTCTTCGTCCAAAACCCCAATTGGCTTTAGGCTTTATTTTAGCCCCAAATATGGGTGATTTGTACCAATTAACTGGGGGATATAACTCCCTAATGGTATTTGAAGAGTGGGCTGGTCTCAAAAACTCATTTTCCATATGTGGGACCCACTTGGGGGTTTTTGTATCATTTCTGGACCCGAAGGACAATAGTACAATATTTGTATCGTTAGACTCATATTAATGAGAAGATCATGGTTTCGTTAGTGTGATGATATTTTGGAGATTCTGAAGTGAAGACGAGCATATGACATATGATGTGATGTTTTATAGTTCCGCTTTATGGTGGGCGTCTATCTACTCCTCTTCATAGATGATGTGTGATATGCAATGCATGCAATTTTGGATGTTAGGCTTGATTATGGGTAAAGTAACTTAGCCTTGATTATTAATGCTTTGTGGATAAGATGCAAGTTTTGGATCAGAGTGATGTTATGTCTCTAACCCTTTTGAGTCCTATTGCCTTCATGTTCTAGTTAAGATTAGTTGTAGCTTGGTTAGGATGTAATGCTTTGTTTAGGATGGGGTCTTATCAATTGAAGCATAAATTGTATATTTAACCTTACTGTACTAGTATGGTATTTCTAAAACAGTAACTTGGGTAGAGTAGACTTGAGTACCCTTTTTTCTATTTGAAGCTCCTATGTTAAGTTTGAATGCGGCATACTTGACATCAAGAAATTGAAAAAGATACCCTAGCCCTGTTTGGGGCATGGTATGCCTAATTATGAAAATTAAGGTTTAGAAGTGGGATCGTCTAGCCTACTTAGGCCTAGACTTGTGTTAGCCTTTTGGGCTTAGTTGCGGATGTTATACATAGATGAGGAAAGAAAACCTTAGTATAAGGTTACTTTATGACTTGGTAAAAAGTATTGATATTCCCTGAATTGTGGTCTTTGAGCTATTTCTATGATACTTCTTGTGGAAGTGGCATTGTGGCATTTAGAGATGATATTCCTCTGAGATACGTTATGTGTCCTATAGAGATGCTCATTCCTCTTAGACATGATGTTTGACCTATAGAGATGCTACCTTCCTCTTAGACTTGATGTGTGGCCTATAGAGATGTTTATTCCTCTTAATTGATTATTGGACCATTAGAGATGATATTCCTCATAGATATGACAATTGTCCTTGAGAGGTGATATTTCTCATAGTCATGATGTATGACCTATTGATATAAGATATCCTAAATGAGGGATGATTACATTATTATCGATATTATGTCTCCTAGATGTGAGATGCGTCCTATATGAGATATGATTACATGCTTATTTATATTATGTCTCCTAGGTGTGAGATCCATCCTATAAGAGTGATGATAACATGCTTATTGATATTATCCCTTCTAGATGTGAGATGCCTCCTACATTAGAGATGATTACATGCTTATTGATATTGTGCCTCTTACATGTGAGATGCCTCCTATATGTGAGATTATTAGATATATGCTATAGCTTATAAATATGATTATTAATATGTCTTCGGATATGTATATGGGCCAAAGCCCTTGATTACGATGTTGTAATTATTCTAGATGTATGAATGGGCCAAGGGCCGTGTTATTATAATGATTGGATATTTGTGAAATGTATATCATTGTAAAGGACAAACCATAGGATGGAAGCACAAGCAATCAACTCCATATTTATTGGAGGGTATGAATTATCAAAGCATACCCAAAACTATGGAAGGCTGAAAATAGTACTGTTGATAACTAAACTATAGAAACTCTAATAAATGTCACCTTAGATGGAAACTTGTCAATTCAAAATGCCATCTAAATCAAGGAATACCCATATGCACATATCACCAAGGATAAGCACTCTACCAAGTCTTATTAGGCCAAACAAAATCCAAAATAAGGATTTTCTGAATTCCCCCATTTTTTTCCAATTTAATCTCAATTTTACCATGAGTTACATCACCAAAGAATAGAGTACCAATCTTAACATAAATTCCAAGGTCAAGGCCACTATCAAAAAATGAATTACGCAAATCAAGATGATAAATTCCTAATTTGCCAACTTAAGAAGTAGTCATAATAAAAGATCACCTATCTCTACCTCTCTTAACTCCTTTAGAACCTGAGCCATATCATGACAATAATGGATTACTCAACTCCATACCAATACCAATATAAAACTATCAATGGGAGACGAACATAAAAAACATAAAGAACAGTCCCAAGACCTCTTGACATCACCACCAGACCACTATCAGGTGATGTACCAGCAAAATCAAAAAAATGGATCCCAAACTAGTCAACCTCAAAAATGGTAAATAGAGACGGATAGAAAATGCTAGAATTTCAGCAAACTAGAAAGGTAAGTCCTAGAATCTAAAACTCAAAAACAGGCAATGTAACCAATTTACCAACTCTAGAACCATAGAAAGCTAACTACCTCTACCTTTATAGCCTACTTAAGATTTGATCTAACCTTACCAACAGAACAAGAAAATGACCAATCTCACCTCAATACAAAAGGGAAATCATCTAACCGAGCTAGCTGACCAAGACAACAAATTAGAATTTCAAGGAAGGGAATTCTTACTAGATAATATGAGTATAGTTATCAATTAAGTAAGAAACAATCAACATCAAAATAATGAAAATAAAAAATAGCATTAAAAACACCAGTATAATGAGTAAGTGGTACCAATTGAAATAAACAAGTTTCACTAAAGGTCCATAAGAAGGCCAATAAGACACAGTAAGTAGGACTCGATCCCTAATTCTACAGCCCCAGGGAAATATCTATATTAATCCACTCTATCAAATATTAAAAATAATCATCTCGGGGCTGTAAAAACCTTAATTTTTGGGCCTTTCTTTGCTTGAAATATCATTTTTCGACTCAAATCATGTTTAGGAATATAAAAAGGGTATCCTGGGATAGTTTCAGAATATTTGGATAGGGTTTGGGGTAGTTTTGGGTCACAAAGGCAGTAAGCCTATGCAATATCCCCACAGCATGGAAAGTAACCATGATGATGAGGTTTGTAATGCGGACCTATTTGTTTCTGCGGTTGATTTTTTTATGTTAAAAGGGGGCGAGAGGCAATGAGGTCTTTACACCTTTAGATGACCCTTAAGTGTTATATAACCCCTTTACTTTAGTTTTAAGAGACTTGTTATTTATAAATTTATTCCCAATGTAGAAATCCTAATAAGGTCAAGGATTCCACCATACATTTATCTTTTGGGTTCCAGGCTCTGTATTTCTTCCCAATATTTTTATGTTTAAGGCATGTAGCTCTTTCCCTTGAAGTTATAACTTGTGTAAGGTATAAATTGATTATTAATGCATGGTTTTGTTATAGGTTTTGGCATAGTTGAGGGATTTTGACTTGGTTGGTTATTTAATTCATTTTCCATGGTTTATTTTATAATATTCATGCTTTATTAATTGGTCCTAAGATTGTGGGATACATTTGAATGTTATTAAATTAAGTGATCATGGTTAGTCCCTAATTTGATGATTTTGACTTGATTTATGGCTTTTGAAATTATTTTCCCTCAACCTATTTTGGAAATGGTCAATGAATATAATGATATCACTTTGTTTGATTTACCCATATATGTAATTGCATGGCTTCAAAAAGTTAAACAAAGAAAATGGATTTGTAAGGCCTCGTTGGCTATGGTTTGATTTAATGAACTAAGAGGGTCAAGTCATTCCCCCGTACTTTATTTAATGAACAAAAGGGAGTGTTAGGGCATTCCCCCAAGTTAAACATGGATGTTATTATGGCATAGAGATAAACTTGGA
>JAPEIP010000009.1:40916185-40927064 GCA_026120095.1 Capsicum chinense
GAACATAAAAAACATAAAGAACAGTCCCAAGACCTCTTGACATCACCACCAGACCACTATCAGGTGATGTACCAGCAAAATCAAAAAAATGGATCCCAAACTAGTCAACCTCAAAAATGGTAAATAGAGACGGATAGAAAATGCTAGAATTTCAGCAAACTAGAAAGGTAAGTCCTAGAATCTAAAACTCAAAAACAGGCAATGTAACCAATTTACCAACTCTAGAACCATAGAAAGCTAACTACCTCTACCTTTATAGCCTACTTAAGATTTGATCTAACCTTACCAACAGAACAAGAAAATGACCAATCTCACCTCAATACAAAAGGGAAATCATCTAACCGAGCTAGCTGACCAAGACAACAAATTAGAATTTCAAGGAAGGGAATTCTTACTAGATAATATGAGTATAGTTATCAATTAAGTAAGAAACAATCAACATCAAAATAATGAAAATAAAAAATAGCATTAAAAACACCAGTATAATGAGTAAGTGGTACCAATTGAAATAAACAAGTTTCACTAAAGGTCCATAAGAAGGCCAATAAGACACAGTAAGTAGGACTCGATCCCTAATTCTACAGCCCCAGGGAAATATCTATATTAATCCACTCTATCAAATATTAAAAATAATCATCTCGGGGCTGTAAAAACCTTAATTTTTGGGCCTTTCTTTGCTTGAAATATCATTTTTCGACTCAAATCATGTTTAGGAATATAAAAAGGGTATCCTGGGATAGTTTCAGAATATTTGGATAGGGTTTGGGGTAGTTTTGGGTCACAAAGGCAGTAAGCCTATGCAATATCCCCACAGCATGGAAAGTAACCATGATGATGAGGTTTGTAATGCGGACCTATTTGTTTCTGCGGTTGATTTTTTTATGTTAAAAGGGGGCGAGAGGCAATGAGGTCTTTACACCTTTAGATGACCCTTAAGTGTTATATAACCCCTTTACTTTAGTTTTAAGAGACTTGTTATTTATAAATTTATTCCCAATGTAGAAATCCTAATAAGGTCAAGGATTCCACCATACATTTATCTTTTGGGTTCCAGGCTCTGTATTTCTTCCCAATATTTTTATGTTTAAGGCATGTAGCTCTTTCCCTTGAAGTTATAACTTGTGTAAGGTATAAATTGATTATTAATGCATGGTTTTGTTATAGGTTTTGGCATAGTTGAGGGATTTTGACTTGGTTGGTTATTTAATTCATTTTCCATGGTTTATTTTATAATATTCATGCTTTATTAATTGGTCCTAAGATTGTGGGATACATTTGAATGTTATTAAATTAAGTGATCATGGTTAGTCCCTAATTTGATGATTTTGACTTGATTTATGGCTTTTGAAATTATTTTCCCTCAACCTATTTTGGAAATGGTCAATGAATATAATGATATCACTTTGTTTGATTTACCCATATATGTAATTGCATGGCTTCAAAAAGTTAAACAAAGAAAATGGATTTGTAAGGCCTCGTTGGCTATGGTTTGATTTAATGAACTAAGAGGGTCAAGTCATTCCCCCGTACTTTATTTAATGAACAAAAGGGAGTGTTAGGGCATTCCCCCAAGTTAAACATGGATGTTATTATGGCATAGAGATAAACTTGGAAGTGTAAGGGAATGACTATACCCAAGTGTGCCTTAATGGTTTGTTCACTGATTTGTAAAATGGGTTATGTGAAACTTATTTTAAATTGAGCTTTAAGGTGGTTATATAGCTAATTCATAAAGGTGTGGGTCTTAGATGACTTGTACTAAAAACTCTATTTTATACCGACATAAGGTTTGGTCTTGAAGACCTGTTTTCATGGATCACACTATTGATGTATATTTGTATTTTGGATTAACTTTTGGTTGGGGCATTCACGGGCATTTTTTAATACCACTGGTTCATGAGACTAATACATGATGAGTGGTAAATTTACCACTCATTCGCACTTAACATTTGTGTTGATTACCATGTTTTGAAAGATTAAATAAGAAATATTTATGATTAAATTCACTAATATCCACATTATCTAGGCACAGAGGCAATAAGATTAAATTATGTGGATGCGTGCTAAAAAAGATCAAAAGAAAGAAAGAAGTGTAGTTTGAAGACTTGGGGCAGAACATAGCCTCAGTTACCATGATCACGTTAGTAAAAAAGGTCAATATATCACAATGTATCTCTAACCACAGTCGTTGTATCCACGAATGCTGACAAGCTCTCACGATTGTGGCCTTGGAGGATTTCATCCTAGGGGCAAAGATATAAATGTGCACAACTGATCCAAAAATAGACTTAGGAACTCAAACACTATCTTTTGTATCAATCCATTCCTAATTATTATAACCTTGTATACTTCTTATTTTTTTTTGGAGGACAATGATTGAATTAATTTTGGGTAAAGAATACATTGGAGTAGCTTCCAAGTGAAGGATTATCTACTTCTATTAAAGATTTGTTGAAGTTCAAAGTTTGAAGTAACATTCACTTAGTCTTTCATAATTCTAATAAGTGGAGATTATTTCGTATATCTTTTTTATTTCTCTTATGTGTAGCTAGTTCTTCCTCTAGAATTATAATAGAATAAGGTGCAATTATGTGTGGGTTGTGATTCAATTGTGCAGATGTTAATTTGTTGATGATGGGTTCTACTATTGATTGACTAAATTTGTTGGGATTTTTGGGTGAAATCCCCAAATACCCAAATGGGTTTATGGGTAAAAACCCCAAGCTCTTGAAAGCTCAAACCATCATTAAAAGAGGACTTTCGGTGAACTTTTTGAAACCACATCATCCTTGACAGAGGGATATGGGGACCAAGGCAATAGTAGATAATTTATAGGCATAGTTTAGTAATTTTCATTAACTTAGACATAAGGGTGATTGTCAGGTTGAATATACCTTAGGTACCATCCTAGTAATTTGGGTGCCTAATTGAGGAATTGGGTGTCTTTAACTGACATATTTGTTAGGTACTCAAAAGCGTCAAGGAGTGATATCTTTGAGACTATGTTGACAAACTAGTCTTACGAACTTTCAATGTAGCCTACCATATCATCAACTATTTGAATCTGCACTAAATCATCATATTCCCATGCATAAAAAGCCCTAGGAAAGCATAATCCCATCATTCATTCTTAATTGATTATACTCTAATCTTGGGTGTATTTATACGCCTAAGAACCATAACGTACCCATATTTTAGCTATGTTTTGAGAACAAAAGTGCCTAGTTTCTTATGTTTTACTCTACTTTGATGTAATTGAGATAACCTATGTGATTAGCATGATTTCAGGTGGTAATGAGGTTGATAAAGACATGATGATACTGTGGATTGCAGATAACAAAATACACAAATGGAAAAGTTGCTTGTTGAATCAAATGTGACGTCTAGAAGCCACGTGAAAGAAGAGATTATTAAAAAACTTGATGCTGAATTTTTATTATTATTTGTTATTGTGTATTAGTTTTTTAGGAGGAAAGGGCGGCTTAGCTTGGGAGAAAAGAGAAAAACGCTTTTTCTCTTATTTTCACTATTAGCATATCAAGGTCATCTTCTAGCTTGTTATGATGAATATTTCAATGATGATTTATGTTTTGTTCATGAGTAGCTAAGCTCATAGGTTAGGGTTATGGAAACCTTGTAGCATATTATTTATTTCTATGGGTTTTGAATTCATTATACATTGATTTACTTATATCATACTTTCTTCATTATGCTTGAATTCTCGTGGTTGCAAACATAGGGAATGTGTTATTAAAACATAACTTGTTCGACAGAAAGGTTAATGTTTGGAAAAGAAAGTAGTGACAAGAAAATAGGGTTTCCAACCTTAATTTCACACGTTAATACCTTAAAAAGATTAACAATTTGGAGAGTTCATATAATAGAGTAAACACTTTTGAGTCGAGAGAACTAAACTGAATAATCCTTGATGGTTGAGAAACAGTTGGATTGAGAATTAGAATATGTTTCTTTATAAGTGCATGGATATATGAATTCTTAACACCAATAGTTAGAAGATATTAAAAACTATAAGGTGGACGTAATCCTAGCTTGTTCTTCTCTATATTAAACTATTATTACATCTATTGCTTCATTTTTACACTGAAATTACTATTTCATACTTAAATGAAAAACCCCTTTATTCTAGAACCTTTGATCAACAGTCTAATAACAGCCACAATACTTGATGAACACAGTATTCCCTGTTGGATTCGACACCTAACCCAGCTGGGTTCTATATTTGACAGCGACCGCTTAAACTCCTATAAGAGAGTTGTAATTTGGGCGTATCAAATTTTGGCACTGTTTACGGGGAATACCGTTGTCAAAGTTTGTGATTGTTAAATGAACCTTTGGTCCAAGTGTCCTAAAGTTTTAATTTTATTTTTTGTTTTTGTTTGTGCAGGTTGATAATTATGTATGCACAATACACGAAGATCAGGTGCACCATTATTACTAAAAAATCCAGAGCCTCAGTTGAACAGTAGAATGGCTGATCCACAAGAGACAGAATGATTAGCCGCCTTGGCTAATGCTCAAGTAAATCAGTAAAGTGCTAATGACCGATGTCGGGTGTCAAATCTTGATGATGAAGACCTAGGAGATGATGACTTATTAGATCCTATAAACCCATGGCATGTTGGGAATGTAGCTGCACCTGTGAATCACAATGTACATCAGAATCTCTCTTTCAGGGGAAGACAAGACCACCAACCTGTTCAGCATGATCTCAATGATGATGAAGATAGAATGGATAGAGAAGGAGCAACTGGAACTATTATTCCTCCACCTCTATTACCTGGAGAAAAATTCAATATCACCAGTATGATGATCCAACTACTGTATCTAAAAGGGTTATTTGGTGGTCTGCCAGGAGATGATCCTAATATACATTTGGTGAATTTTGTCAACATTTGAAAATCTTTTGATAATCTTGGAGTAGGTCAGAATACTATTCGCTTGAGTTTATTTTCATTGTCTCTATCTTGAAAGACAACATTATGGCTTAATAAACTGACGCCGGATTTTATCACCAACTGGAGAAAGTTGAAGGAGAATTTCCTAGAATGGTTCTTTTCGCCTTCCAGAAGGGTATAGTTGAAGGATGAGGCCAGTAATTTTAGACAACTCCCAACTGAAGATCTTCATGAAACTTGGAAGAGGTTTAAAAAGAAGTTGATACAGTGCCCAAACCATAATATGATGGATATTCATCTGATGGAGACTATTTATCGGGCTTTGAACTCTATTACAAAACCTGGTACTGATAATGTTGTAGGGGGATCATTTATGGATCTAACCTTTCAAAAGGCCTCAGAGATGCTTGATCGGATGACCAAATGAAGTAGAGCTTGGCATACTAGGGATTCTGTGGTAGCAAGCCCTAGTATTTCTGTTGGTATAACATACAATAACGTAAGAAAAAGGAAGAAAGCGATCAATATATGGCACATTTAAAGATGCAAATGGACTTATTGTCCAAGCACTTATTATCTTCAAAGACTAAAAAAGTGAAGGTTGTTGCATCCCATGATACAGATGATTTTGATTCTGAAGAAGAGGAAAATTATTTGAATAATTAGGTGGTTTTTGAGGAATAGCCAAGGGAATCAAGGTCAGACTATTTATGAGAAGGCTAGGTATAAGGATCGGGATCAAGGAAACTAGAAGAGAAAGAATGATAGAAGAGTTGTATGTACCTCCCGGAAGAAGAAAAAATACAAAAACTATCTCTAGCAAGATGTCCATGGAGGATATGATGGAGAAATTATTAAAAGGAGTTAAGGCTACCAACTCTAGGGTGACTACCATGAAGACTAAATTGTCTTCTATGAGTCAGTTAGTAAACTCTGATTCCACTTTGATCAAGTAGTTAGAACAGCAAATGAGCTAACTTTCTACAGTGTTGAATCAGACAAAGAGTGGAATATTGTCGAGTGATACAATTCAGAACCCTCAAAATAATGGTTTGTGCATGGCTATTACCACACAGAGTGGTAAGGTTTTATCAGGCCCTTCTTTAGGAAAAGCTATGAATGATAAGGTAATTGAAGAAGCTATTGAGCTTGAAAAAGGTAATTGAGCTAAGTCTGAGAAACTGGATGGCATTTATATCCCTTCTAATCATCAGCAGGTTGATGAGTTGGAAAAAGAGAAAGAGAAACAAAAGTAAGTAGTGGTTAATACTCTCCTAAAACTGCCACCTCTATTTCCTCAAAGATTAAAAAAGAAGGCTAATGACATAAAGTTTAGTAAGTTCATGGCAATATTGAAGTTGTTGACTGTAAATGTATGCTTGGTAGAGGCACTTGAGCAAATGCTAGGGTATGCTAAATTTATGAAGGATCTAGTGATGAAGAAAAGAGCAGTAATCTATGAACTAGTGGTTAATCTCCATCATTGTAGTGTTATTTCCCCAAGATCCTTGCTGGAGAAGAAGGCTAATCCGGGAGAATTTACTATCCCATTCACTATTGGACCTCTTGACTTGCAAAAACTTTATGTGATTTGGGAGCGAGAATTAATCTGATGCCGCTAGCTATTTATAAAAATTTAGGTTTGAGAGACCCTACACCCACTAATATATGACTTTTGATGGCAGATAGATCGGTAAAATGACCTATTGGTATTTTGTATGATGTACTGGTGAAGATGCATAGCTTCATATTTCTGGCAGATTTTGTTATTCTTGATTATGAGGTGGACTTTGAGGTGCCTATAATCTTGGGTAGACCTTTCCTCACAACTGGAAGTATGTTGATTGACCTGGAAGCTAATGAGCTCTTATTTAGGCTAATTTATAAAGTGGTGCGATTTGATATATGTCAATCAATGAAGTAGCATAAAGAAATAAGTGTGTTCTCAATTGTTGATGTATATTATGAGGATTATTAGGAGGCGCCAATAGAGGAGAAAATTGTTGTAGAGCCTCTAGCTGCAATGTTGATGACTTTTGATCATGAAGGCATTGAGGACTACGAAGAGACTATTTGCTCTTTGACAGGAATGGGTTCATACTCTTATGCTCCTAAGAAATTGGATCTTGATATTTATAATCGACCAATACCCCTAACGAAGCCATCTGTTGAAGTTCCACCGGTGTTGGAATTGAAAGAACTAACAGGACATCTGATATATGTGTTTTGGGGCAATGAAAACATGCTACCCGTTATTATTGTAGCTAGTTTGGGCGAGCAGGAGGTGAAAGCACTTATTTCGGTACTTTAGAGATATAAGAGAGCAATAGGGTGGACTATTGTAGATATTATTAGTATTCCCCCTGCCATCTGCACTCATACAATACAACTTAAAGAAGATTGTACTCTGACCATCGAGCACCAACTCCGTCTTAACCCACCAATGTAAGAACTGTTTGAGAAGAAAATTATAAAGTGGTTGGATACAGGGGTGGTTTATCCTATTTCTGACAGTAAATAGGTGAGTCCAGTCAATGTGTACCCAAGAAAAGGGGCATCAATGTTGTTGCAAATGAACAAAATGAATTGATTCCATTCAGGCCTATGACTGGATAGAGAGTTTGCATGGACTATCGTAAACTAAACTCATTGACCTTAAAGGACCACTTCCCTATGCCTTTCACGGTTTAAATGCTTAATCGATTTGTAGAAAAAGGGTGGTATTCCTTCTTGGATGGATATTTAGGCTACAATCAGATCTACATTGCTCCTGAAGATCAGGAGAAGATGACATTGATTTGCCCATATGGTATGATATCTGTTTTCTTAGATATGGTGGAGGACACCCTGGAGGTGTTCATGGATGATTTTTATGTGGTTGGAGATTCATTTGAGCTGTGTTTGGAGAATTTGAGTGAAGCTCTGCAACGGTGCATGGAATTTAATTTGGTGCTCAATTGAGAAAAATGCCACTTCATGGTGAAGGAAGGCATTGTTCTCGGGCACAAAATTTTACAAAAATGGATAGAGATTGATAGAGCCAAGGTTGAAGTTATAGAGAAACTACCACCTCCCATCTTAGTGAAGGACGTATGTAGTTTTCTTGGGCATGATAGTTTTTATCGGAGGTTTATAAGGGACTTCTCAAAAGTTGCGAATCCACTATAATCAAAAGTTGCTTGAAGGCATTTGAGTTCCTTAAAAAGAAGCTAGTTGAGGCCCCTATAATCATTGCACCAGACTGGTCAAAACTATTTGATATCATATATGATGCAAGCGGTGTTTCCCTTGGATCAGTGTTGGGACAAAGACGCACAAATTGTTTCACTAGATTTATTATGCTAGTAAAGCACTGAATGGAGCTCAAAAGAACTACACCATCAGCGAATAGGAACTCTTTGTTGTAGTTTATGCTTTTAAGAAATTCCAAGCATATTAACTAGGGACCAAGGTGTTGGTCCACACTGACCATGCAGCCTTTAGGTATTTGATGGCTAAAAAGGACGCAAAACCAAGGTTAATTAGATGGGTGTTGCTTCTTCAAGAATTTGACTTTGAAGTCAAAGATAGAAAAGGTTGCGAAAACTAAGTTGCAGATCATCTTTCTAGGATGGAAGGTACGCAAGTAGTTGGTGAGGATGTTGAGATAAATAATATATTCTTGATTAGGAGATCTTAGCTGCTACTATGGAGAAAGTGCCTTGGTATGCTGATTTTGCAAACTATGAGGTGAGTGAGGTCATTTTGGAAAATCTTTCTTTCTATCAAAGAAAGAAATTCCTTCATGATGTGGCACGCTATTTCTGGGATGAGCCGTATCTTTTTTGGTGTTGTGCTGACAACGTGATAAGGATATGTATGCAAGAAGTGGATGTATTATTCATATTAGAAGCATAACATGCTTCCCTAGTTGGAGGTCACCATTTAGGTTACCAAACGACTAGAAAGGTGTTGCAGAGTGGCTACTATTGGCCATTGTTATTCAAGGATGTTGAATGAGTTAATGATAAAGCGTGAAGAATGTCAGAGGCAGGGGTCGATCTCCAAGAGGTATGAGATGCCTTTGACTAAGATGCTAGAAGTAGAATTGTTTGACATCTGGGGCATCGATTTCATGGGCCGTTTTATGAGCTCGTATGGAATAAAGTACATTTTAGTTGCTGTTGATTATGTATAAAAATGGTTCAAAGCTTTTGCCTTGTCTAATAACGATTGTGGCATTTCTCAAGAAGAACATCTTCTCTTACGTTGGAGTACTACGTACTATTATAAGCGACGAAGGATCTCATTTCTGCAACAAAGTGTTCCAAGCTACTTTGGTTAAATATGGGGTGAAACAACATAGAGTATTAACAACATACCACCTACAAACTAGTGGGCAAGTGGATGTGTCGAATCGGTAAATTAAAGTCATCTTAGCAAAAATGGTGGACGCTAGTAGGCAAGATTGGTCTCGAAAGCTCGATGACGCATTATGGGTTTATAGGACTGCTTTCTAGACACCAATTGGCATGTTTTTATATCAGCTAGTCTATGGTAAAGTATGCTATTTACCGATTGAGCTAGAGTACAAGGCTTTATGGGCACTCAAAAGAATAAATCTGGATTAGAAGGAGCCAGCGCAGCTAAGACTGGGTAATTGAATGAGATGGATAAATTCTATCTCGGGGCTTATGAATGAGAAAAATTATACAAGGATAAGATGAAGAAGTATCATGATCGAAGGATTGAAAAATGAGACTTCCAGAAAGGTGACTTGGTGCTTCTGTTCAACTCCACGCTCAAATTGTTCCCACATAAACTTAAGTCCAAGTGGTTAGGCCCAGTTAAAGTTAGTCTAGTCTACTCATCTGGAGTAGTCAAACTTAAAAATCAAGATAGAAGTGACTTTAAGGTCAACGGGCAATGAGTCAAACTTTATATCGGCCCAAAAGACTCGATAAAAAGTATTGTTACTATCTATCTTGATAAAGTTTGAGTAATTGAGATAATCGAGTCATGCCACAATAATAAATCTGGTGCTACATGGAAGGAAACCCATGATTTTTCTTTAATTTTTACATGTAACATAAAAATACAAAAACATGAGCCGATCCACGACCAAAACTAAGGCTCTAGGTTGGAGGCAACCCATCCTTCTAATCATTTAATAGTTTTTGATTATGTGTAGGTGATCGAAGAACTAATGAGGTGGTAAATTTAGGAGTGTTGGAATCGTCATAGGTAATATGGCTCCCAAAGAAAACCAGAGCAAAAATAAAGCATCCACATCTCAGAAAGGATAAAAAAGAGCAAGAAAGGAGAAATCTACTTCTTCCTCTCTTCAAGTATCTCGATACACTTTTTGTATTAAATAGGTCTTAGAGGAGGATGTTCAGGAGTGGTACATGATTAATAAAGTAAATAGATATGTGCAAGTAGAGATGATTCAAAAAGAAAGTTTGGCGAGACACTACCCTCGTATTTTGGCTACAATCACAGAACTAAAACTTGACTTTATCTTCAAAGATATGGGTGATTGAAATCTAGATTGGACTTGAGAGTTTTATGCTAATTGGTCCCCAAAGACTAGCGGGAGCGAATTGAAAATTCGAGGGCAAAACCTACATTTGACAGCTAACTTTTTCAACTCTTTCTAGGGCACTCTGAACGTGGATCACTCCAGGTTAAAGGAATTGTGTAGAAGACCTCCCTACAAAGCCATAAGGCATACTTTGTATGGTTTAAGGTCTATTGCTAGATGGTTCTATCAAAAGGACAACGTCCGCCACAATATATTCTCATATGCTTTTCGAAACAGAGAATCTCACATCTGGATAAGGATAGTCAATACTAGCTTGATTCCGGGAAAGCAGTTTACTAAGGTCTCTCGTAATCGGGTATGTTTAGTCTATGCTTTGATGACTGATGTTTCTGTCAGTAGTGGAGCAGTGATACGAGTTTCCACGTGCAAAAAAAGATTG
>JAPEIP010000009.1:40942996-40980840 GCA_026120095.1 Capsicum chinense
CTCACTCTGAATGCAACATAGAATGCATAAATTCAAGAAACTACAGCTGAACACATAATAAATGATAGCTGACCTGCTGCAACTTTTATCAAAAGTGCATGATTTAGGAAAGAACATTACCTTCGTCTTGATCGGAGTTCGCGGAAAATAGGTCCGGGTACTTGGATCGCATATCCGCCTCAGCTTCCCAAGTTGCACCCTAACAGATTGGTTTCACCACAACACCTTGACCAAGGGAACTTCTTTGTTCCTTAGTCTTTAGACACTGAAATCAAGAATCTCAACAAGAATCTCATCAAAAGAAATATTTTATTGAATGTCAGCACTCACAGAGGAATCCACTACCTCAGCATCGCTAATATGCTTTCTAAGCATGGAGACATGGAATATTGGATGAATAGAGAATAACTCGGAAGGCAACTCGACCTCATAAGCTACCTTACCAACACGGCTAAGAATTTTGTAAGGACCAACATAACGGGGACTAAGCTTCCCCTTCATTCCGAATCTCTTCACCCCCTAATGGGTGAACTTTTTAGATACACTAGGTCACCAACTTCAAACTCAAGGTCTCTACTTCTAACATCCACATATGACTTCTGATGACTCTGCGCAGTTTTCAACCTTTCCCTAATCAACTTAACTTTTTCCATAGCCTAAAATACTGAATTAGGACCACTCACAGCCGCTTCATCCACATCGAACCAACCTATGGGTGATCCATACTTCCTCCCATATAAGGCTTCAAAGGGAGCCATGCCAATACTACAGTAGAAACTGTTACTGTAAGCAAACTCTATCAACGGTAAGTGATCATCCCAACTTCCCTTAAAGTCAACATATCCTCTAAGGTCTGGATGGTCTGCTCAGCCTAACCATCGGTCTGCAGATGATAAGAAGAACTCAAAATCACTTGGGTACCAAGACCCTTCTAAAAAGCTTTCCAAAATTGTGAAATAAACTGAGTACCCCCTATCCAAAATTATAGACAAGGGAACTCCATGCAGTCGGACTAGCTCTCGAATATACAATCTAGTGTAATCCTCAGTAGTATATGAAGTATGAACAGGCAAGAAATGAGCAGACTTAGTCAACCTATCAATCACAACCCAAATGGAATCATGATGGCATCGGGAAGGAGGTGAACCAATTACGAAGTCCATATTTATCTCTTCCTACTTCCAGGTGGGAATACTAAACTCTTGCATCATACCACCAGGTCTTTGGTGTTCAACCTTAACCTGTTGGTATGTTTCACACTTAGCAACAAACGCTGCTATATCTTTCTTCATACCACTCCACCAATAGATTTCTCGCAAGTCTCGGTACATCTTGGTGGCACTAGGATGAATAGAATATCACGCCCCGTACACTTCAGCCATAATCTTCTATCTCAAATCATCAACATTCGGGACACACAATCTACCCTGCAATCTAAACATACCATCTCCTCCTTGGGAGAAAACCTCTACTTTTTGGTCCTTGACTGACTCTTTCAGTTTGACCAAACTAGCATCTAAGTATTGTTTTTCCTTCACTTCTGAAACTAAGGAGGATTCAAAACTACTCTGAACCCCTATACTACTTTCAGCAGAGTCAAACAACCTAACCCCCAATCTAGCCAAATGATGTACATCATAGGCCAACTCTTTCTTACCTTCTACCATATGCGAAACACTACCCATGGACACTCTTCTTAGGGCATCCACCATAACATTGGCTTTGCTCGGATGGTACAACACACTCATATCATAGTCCTTTAACAATTCTAACCATCGTCTATGCGTAAGATTCAATTCTTTCTGGGTAAACACATACTCCAGACTCTTATGATCAGTGAAAACATCAACATGGACATATACAAATAGTGTCTCCAAATTTTCAAAGAAAACATAATAGAAGCCAACTTAACGTTATGGGTGGGGTAATTTTTCTCATGGGGTTTCAACTATCTAGAAGCATAAGCTATCACCTTACCCTTCTGCATTAATATGCAACCCAACCCAACTCTCAAAGCATCACAGTACACCACAAAACCATCAACTCCATCAGGCAAAGTCAAAACAGGGGCTGAAGTGAGTCGAGTCTTCAACTCCTGAAAACTCTTCTCATAAGATTCGGACCACAAGAACTTCACTTTCTTTTGGGTCAACCGAGTCATAGCAGATGCTATAGAGGAGAAACCCTCAACAAAACAGCGGTAATAGCCATCTAAACCCAAGAAACTTTGGATATCAGTCAAAGAAATAGGTCCAGGCAAATTTCTAACAACTTCGATCTTTTGGGGATCAACTCTAATACCCTCGGAAGAAATGATATGACCCAAAAATGAAACTGACCTTATCCAAAACTCACACTTACTGAACTTGGCAAACGACTTGTGATTTCTAAGGGTTTGCAAGACAGTTTAGAGATAATCAGAATATTCATCCTCACTATAGGAGTACACCAGTATATCATCGATGAACACTATGATAAACATATCCAGATATGGTCTGAACACTCCATTCATGAGGTCCATAAAAGCTGTTGGGGTATTAGTTAACCCAAAAAACATAACAAAAAACTCAAAATGGCCATAACAAGTTCGGAAATCGGTTTTTAGGATGTCACACTCCCTAACTTTGAGTTGATGATAGCCAAAATGAAGGTCTATCTTTGAGAAATGACTTGCACCTTGCAATTGGTCAAACAAATCATCTATTCTCGGAAGGGGGTACTTATTTTTTATGGTGGCTTTATTCAGTTGGCAGTAATCAATGCACATACGCAAAGAGCCATCTTTCTTTCTCAAAAACAACATAGGAGCACCCCGAGGAGAAATACTGGGCTTTATGAAATCCTTATCTAGTAGATCTTTGCATTGCTATTTCAAATCCTTAAGTTCTGCAGGGGCCATAAGGTAAGGAGGAATAAAAATGGACTGAGTATCAGGAACAAGATCAATCCCGAACTCTATCTCTCTATCAGAAGGTATCCCTGGGAGATCATCCGGAAAGACATCAGAAAACTCATTGATGACGTTAATAGACTGGAGAGTTGGAGTCTCAAACTTAGTGTCTTTGACTCTAACCAAATGGTAAATACACCCCTTGGAAATAAGCTTTCTAGCATTGAGGTAAGAGATAAAATGACTCTTGGGTGACATAGAATTCCCAGACCACTCAAACACGGATGCACCTGAAAACAAAAACTTGACCACTCGGGTCCGACAATCAATAGAGGCATAGGAAGAATACAGCTAGTCCATACCTAGAATCACATCAAAATCTTCCATTTCTAACTCAATCAGATCAGCCAACAAAAATCTATGAAGAACGATAACAGAACACTTTTTATACACTTTCTGGGCCACAATCGAATCACCCACTGGGGTAGAAACTAGGATAGGCTCAGGAATAATCTCAGGACTCATTTCAAAATTTACAGCAATCAAAGATGTAACATATGAGAAACTGGATCCAAGATCCAACAAAGCATACACATCAAACTGAAATATATGAAGTATACCAATAACAAAATTAGGAGAGTCCTCCTATTCTTGGCGAGACGGTAAAGCATAAAATCTATTCTGGCACTGCCTGCCAGCATTGCTAGAAGAGATGCCCTGAGCTGGGGCTGGGCGAGTCACTAGAACTGGAGCACTAACAATCTGAGTCTAGGTCTGAGGGTGATAGTCATTATACCCTTGTCCATCTTGTGGTCAATCTCTAACTCTGTAACCCATGTCACCACATCGGAAACAACCCCTCTTCTTACCCCAACACTCACCCGAATAAGCCCTACCACACTTACGACATAGGGGATGATTTGTCTTACTACCAGTACCATATTAGTACATGGATGTGTATGACCTGCTACATTGCTCCTGCCTACCTCTAGGAATGGGAGCACTAGCAAATTAAGGTGCTGGCATAGATGAATGATCCTGATACTGAGGAAGACTCTCGCCCTGCGATCTAGTCTGACCCTGTCCATGCTGCTCAGACCTAGCTCTCTTATTTTCTCTCATTCTATCTCTCTCCTTAATTTTGTCTGCCTCAATCTGTTGGGCATGATTCATCAGCCTAGAAAGATTTAACTCACTATTCAGCATAGAGACCTACACTCCTTAACTACATAACTAGACACTCCAGTCATATACATACTCATACTAGCCCAATTATCAGCCACTAAGTCAGGAGCATACTTGGCCAACTGATTGAATTTTAGACAGTACTCCCTAACACTCATAGAGCCCTATTGCAGGTTTATAAACTCTTTCACCTTTGCCTCCCTCATCTCCAAAGGGAAAAACTTATCCAGGAATGTATCCTGGAACTTTTGCCAAGGTGTAGGGACAGCTCCATCACCTCTACCTTTCCTCCAAGCAGCAACCCAATCATAAGCATGGTCTTTCAACCTATACACAGAGAACTCCACACTATGTTCCTCAGATACATGCATCACCTGTATAATCTTCTGCAACTCCTCTAAAAACAACCGTGGATTCTCAACAGACTTGGACCCATAGAATTCTGGTAGATTTATCTGCATAAAGTTATAGATTCTGGCAGCAGCTGAATCACCTCCCTTCTATTGTGGAGCTGGGTCTTGGTTGGCCTGAACATTTGCAGTAACAGCTTGGGCCAGCGCCTAAAAGGCTGCCCAAAATTCAGCATAAAACATATTTTTATTTAATGGGTTTATGGGTTGAGGTTGCTAACCATCATTATTTCTTCTCGCTCAACGTGGAGGCATATTTCTGAAAGAGGAGAGCACAAATCAATAGCAGAGAGAGACACTTTGATCATGATAGACTTCTGAAAGAAAGAATCACACTTTTTCCTAAAATGTCTTGTAGCCTTTGCTCATAGATGTGGCGTGCTACACACCGATGATCAAGACTCTACTTAATGAAGCTTGTCAGACTCCCTATGACACGTTAAAACCTTAGGCTCTGATACCAAGTTTGCAGCACCCCAAAAAATGGGTCCTGAAGCATCACATGGTGTTGAGGGCTATGAGTAGCCCTAAGCTAACCCTTTGAGCCATTTTCATTCAGTTCAATACAAATCAATGGGATTTCTACAAATAACCCTTAAATATCAACAGAGTAATCATCATCCAAGATAAAAGAATTTTAGAAAGATAACAAAATACAACTTATTAGTCAACTCCCAACATCTATACTAGTCTGACAATCCTCTAATAAAATTAATAAAACTAGCGATCAATTAAGATATACCCCAACTAACTCATACTCAGTTATCAAATGTAAATGATTCTGTGAAACCAACATCAGACATCACGTCCTCGGAATATGAGGACTCACCACAATAGAGGATGTAGAATAGAGTGCTCAAAGAATCACTGTCGAACCTCAAACTGAGAACCTGAACCTATATTCTGAGAAAATATAGCCCACATCCGAAGATATAGGTCCGTCCCATGGAAAGGAACTGAGTATATGGGGGTGAATGCAGTTGTATAAACATCATCATCATAAATATTTATAAGAAATATGCAGGATATATGAAAGACTCACATAGCCCGAATAAAATCATCATATTCATGAGAGGATGAAGTAAGTACAATAACATATGTAAGTCATCATATAATTTGTCAATCACTTTTAGTTCATCAAGAATATCAATTCTCATAATGTAAATATCATTTAAATCTTTTGAAAGAATAACTTTCACAATTTCACTTTCAAATTACTTCACTATTCACCATAGACACAAGGAAACACACACACTGGGAGATCCTATAATCGACATAAACCATGTGAGCTATATGGATTCCAACGTACAACCCACGTTGGGGAGAGCTGTCTTATCCTTGCCATCGGAGTAGGACTATCGATACCAAATCCATACAAACTAGTGATCACTATATAAATCAGCCTTAGGCTCACTCCTATGGGGGCACATAGTTCTAGGGAAGTAAGGATACTTTATAACTCCTACTCGGTGCTAAATATTTCTCCCGGACTTAGCTCAGATTATTTCAAAGACAATATACAATAAAACAATTTCAGTAATATATAAATATACATCAGGAACCATCATGCTTCCCATCTATCAAAATCAACCACGTTATGGATTTCTTTCATGCTCAAGTTCAAAACAACTCCATTAAGATCAAAAGGTGAAATCATTCAAATATCTCAAACATTCAACATCAACGTGCTTATAACACATACTTTGTCAAAAAAACACAATTTTCAATGGGGATTCATGACCCAAATATCAAAATCATGATAAATATCATTCAAGATTTATGCTTTATACCTCCACACATGTAAATTCATCTTTTAAAATCATAAAAATTAAGATTTTATAATAATCATCATAAGATATGGGTTCATGCTTCAAATTCATAAAAATCAAATAAAAATCATGCCTTTGTAAAGAAAATTACTTTTGGGCACAAGAACGAAAAGAGTTCTTGTTGAAAAACCTCACATACCTTGAATGATGAACTTTAGATCGATACTTGTTTTTGAGTTGTTAATCATGCCTTTGAATGATGGTTCTTGGAGTTCTTGAACTAGAAACTTGGAATCTTGAATAAATTTGTAGAATTAATGGTGAACTTTGGAGGTTCTTGAAGTTGGATGTAGGATCTTAGGGTTTTTTTTTAAGGAATTTGATGAAATATAACATATAATGCTTCTTATAGGCTTTAATATTGGGTTTGGATGGATTTTGGGCGAGGGGGAATGACCAAACCGCCCCTAAAAATCAAATAATTCTCGAATATGTCCTTTGGTGGACTTTTTTGATAGTCTAAAGTAGATCAACCATAACATTTTACTCCGATATCCAAATTGGATGAACCTAATTTTACTATAAAAAGGACTCTTATATCTTTCCATTGATATATAGTATCTCACCTAGATCATTGTGTATGAGGAGTTATGATTGTTTGAAGTTGACCCAAAAATTTGCTTTAGGTAGGCTGAAGTAGATTGACCATAACTTTTTGCTTTAATACACAAATTAGATGAAACGAATTTTATTGGAAAGAGAAATCGCAGAGCTTTCCATTGATATATAGTAGATCACCCAGATTATTATGTATAAGGAGTTATGATCATTTAAATATGGATCAAAAATGCGCCAGGCCTCAGTACTTTTCCTGCACGTTTTACTGTTCACTATTATTCACGGTTTGATCGGAATATTCATGACTCGTCGCTCGGGTGTCCGTTTTGGATGATCCATATATTGTTGGAAATATTATTCAATACTCTACGCAATGGTGGGTCATAATCTAAGACATTACGCACGAAAAATTTATAATTCATTCTAGAAGATAGAACCCAACACGTTTATGCACAAAATATCAACAAAAAATTTTCTGGGGTATTACATTAGTCTTTTGATTTTATATTATCTGTTTTTATTTAGTTTTGTTTTTATTATGGTGATGTATGATGAATTTTTCCCTATGATAGACTGATTGCCAACATTCTTAAGGAAAAAACATCGTGATTGGGATTTTTTTACACATTGATATAAGGGAAGTCTAAGTACATATGGAATCATGATCACACATGCAAGGAAAGTCTAAGTACCTATGGCATTTTGGATTTGGTACAGCACTTATTTCATTTACAAAGTCTAAGTAGCCATATGGTTGATTTGCCCATATGAAGCCAAAATATAAGAGAAAGGGTTGGGTTGTTTCCATGGTTAACAAATTTTGCATGATGCCAATGCAAAAAAAACACCCCCCTTCGTTCAAAATATTTCAATAATCAAGGATACAGACATGAGAAATTATGTAACAAAACTATTTTCTCTTTTTGAAACTCCAAAATTTTTGGCTTGTAAATATTGATAGGTACTCCATTTTTATCTGTAACATGAGAGGCAATTAAGCCTCCTTGGTGAGTCCATATGCCATGTGCGGTGAGTTCATTTGTCTAAATCTCATGTATACTTGTGTCATCTAGATCTTTCCCTATTAGTCTCTCAAGGCTAAATTTGGATTATATTTGGTTGGTGAGATGATCTTAGTCTATCTTTGTGACATTGGAAGCCTACCTGGGTATAGATGTTTCCCCAAGTCACCCACTTTGACCCTTTGGACCTTTCTTGAGAAAACACATTACAAGTGTTGAGCCATTCAACATTTATCTCTCTTTTGAACCATACCATCCTTGAACTTAAAAGTACAACTTGAGGATAAAATCATAAGTTGGGAGTGGTGAAGATTAAAGGATTAAACTTTAGGCCATGAAGTTGTTAGTAAGTGTCTACATGCTTAAGCATTGAACAAAGAATACAAGAAGAAAAGATTCAACAAAGGGATAAATGGCCTGAAATAAAAAAAAATAGAAAGAAAATGGGTGAAACAAAGAAATATATGTAGGCATATTTGTAACCAAAAAAAGTGGCCCATAGTAAATAAAGTGAATTAAATGGTTTAATGTAGATGTTCATTGTTAAATATGTTATCATGTTATATGTTTGGAATTCATCCAACTCAAGGTATATGTTATTTGGTTATTTTAGGTATCAGGGATGGTCTCATATCCCGGTTGGACTTGATATTCCCTTTATGACAATGCCCGAGTTTAGGTCGTGTCAAGTTGGTATCAAAGCCTAGGTTTTGGTGTCATGGGGTATCCAAAAAGCCATTTTGAGTAGATTCTTTCTTATGGGTGTGTTTTGCACCAAACATATAATTAGGAGGCTACAAGAAATTTAGGAATGTTTCACTTTTTTGTTGTTATATTTTTTGGCTATGTATTCTAAGGTCTTGAACTATTCCCTAAATCTTTATTTTGTTCACTTTTCAAATAATGTCCTCTTATTGAACTAAAGTTCATGGCAACTCACTTATCCCTATTGAGGAAGACAAGGATGGATCTAGTCCAACTCTTGGGGCACAGACCCGATCGAGGGTCATAGTTTTGTATTTTCCCCATAAAATTCAACTGGTATCCATTGACGCTACTTCTGAAGGTGTAACTCATGCTCAATTACCTCAAAAAAAGGTTACCAATGCCGAGTTATGACATTCTATAAATCTATTAGCCTAGATAGGGGAAACTTCATCATGCCAATTCGGTTCTATTAGTACAGGAAAGAATAAGGAAAGGTCGAGAAATAAGTACAGTGAGAGGTATCAATTTTCTAAACAAAAGAGAGGCCAATGGTATATTGGTAAGTAGTCCAAGAAAAAGAGATGGATGGGTCCTAACTCCTATTATTGGCTATTTCTCCCTAACCAAAGCTATTAGAGGATAAATGTTTTTAGATTTGTAATGCTACTAGGGCTCAAGGTGCCTAATCTTAGGTCAGCGGGGCCCCATCCATACCATTGTATCCTCGTCTTAGGTTTTATAGATGATCGCACCATAGTTGTTGCAAGGAAGAAAGGAATTATTATTTTAATTATGGTTAATATGGTTATCTACAATGGGAGCATCCCATAATGATTGTCATTTAGGCAAATAGGACACTGGTTACCACTTCTCTATATCTTAACCAAAGGATGCTACTTTTTGCTCCAACATTAGTTAAGATCGTCTAAATTCCCTTACTATCCTTTAGGAATTTGGGGCATCTTCGGAGGCTAATACTATTACGTTGTAAATTCTTTTCTCATGATGTGTATGGTTATATGGCTCAAGGTCCCTTCTCTCTTATATGACCTTATTTGTTGTTATGTGTTTTTGTTTTGGTTCGGAGTGTATTTCAAACTATATTTTTGTTTTCACCCCAATAGGTGACTTTGTGTTTGCCAAAAGGGTTAATAGGGGGTGTGTGGTAATTTTTGGTAGTAAAGGGGTTTTGGTGGATTTGATTGACTCGAATATAGTGGATTTTGATATCGTTCTGGGATGGAATAATTACACTTGTGCTATGCGTCATTGAATTGTCGGACCCATAAAATTTTCTTTAGGCTTCTCGATGAGCCAGTTATGGGATGTGAGGTTGATTCCCTAACTATTAATGGAATTGTTATATTATACATTAGAGCTCAGCAATTAATCTCCACAAGGGGTATCTCTATTATTATTTGGTCTAAGTTAAGGATTCTAACTTGAAAGTTCCTTTTTGTATTTGATGTTTATGCTGAAAGAGCTTTCCTGAGATTCTTTCTGGTGACCCTCATGGTTTCTTTCTTTTGGGGGGATGGAGTTATGGATTGGTCTTATTTCAAACAATTGTCCAATTTATATTGCTTCTATATTAAATGATTTCATTCGAGTTGGAGATAGTTAATGGATCTTTTATATAAAGGTTTCATCTATCCTAGTGCTTCTTCGTGGAATGTTTCCTTCTTTTTATGCATAAAAGAGATGGTTTTCCCTGAAAATGTATAGTTTGTTGGTGGGTGAAAGGGTAATTTAGATTGTCCTGCTTGTAGGGTGGATCATGTATGATTATTCTATATAGGGTGCTTTGATAGGAGTACATGGTGGTTGATAGATACTAGGTTTAAATGTAGATATTGATTTTTATTAAGGGAGTATGTTAGTTAGGAATAATAGTGAGTGGATTGTAGAGGTAGATTGGTATGTTAAATGAGGTATGTGGAAGGAGGCAAGGTTGGTGATTAGGGAATGCAATAGTGAGAAAGTTGTGACACATAGATTGGGAGTTCAGGTTGAACTAATGAGTTGGTGGTTAGTTTATTGGTAGGTTAGAGCATGGAATTTGTATGACTATGCCAGACTCCAGGTGTCATTTGGATGAATGAGGTTTTAAGATTAGGGGAACCAAGCATCCTTAGTGATCATCCTTGGTGATTCCCATTATAGCAGAGTATTGTTCTTTAAGGCATCATAAATTAAAGTTTGAGGGTTAATCTTTAATCTTTTCTAGCGATGGACTTTTGGGAAAGGTCAGGGTGTATATTAAAGTGATTCCCTCATATCTCGACTAAGCGCACTCTCCTAGAGGTGCGACATTCTAATACTGCTTATGCTTAAGGTTTGCATTCTGTATTTGCCTTGTTCCCTGGTTATGAATCTTGACCTTATGTTTCATTACCTGGGGTATATACAGTTATGTTTCTTCGATGTCAAATCCTAAGGACACCTATTGTGGTTTGTTTTGTTGGGATAATTCTTAATTCATGACCTTGGTAGTTGCTATAAAGTACATCGTGTCTATGTTTTTGTGTCTCTTTTAGGCGGTCTTGCATGGGTGGCGTGAGTAATTCTTATACTTTAGTACCTTAAAGACTCTTCTTATGTTAGGGTGGTAATGGTTGTGGAGGTGTAATGATGTTTTGAAATAGTGGGAAGGTAGAAGTCCCTAAGTGGGGGAGAGTTTGGGGTGATAGTTAGAGCTAACATCTTGGAGGGTGAGGGAAGGTTGTTGTCATAAGGAACGGTTAGGAGAAGAATAGGTGGTGATGATCTTTTTAAAAATGATAGAGGTTACTATATCTTTGGAAGGGCAGAGACTACCATAGGTATTAGAGAGGTAGGTTTGAATGTTGTGTTTATAGATATACCAATTATGCTGTTAGGGACCTAAATAATGGGGTGAGGTATGATTCTTTGCTTTAGTAATGGGGCAGAATAGTGTTTTAGGTGGATGTAATGTGTAGAGCCCGGTGGCCTAAGTTAACTCCTTTCATATCTAGATAGGCTTAAATATGGAAGTAGTGTATGGCTAGACTCAGGCTCTCGTAGTGAGGTTTTTAGGGGGAATATGAGTTGAATTGGACTTGCTCTCTAGCATGAATTCAATTCATCTAGTATTCCATGTGTTTATTTTGAGGTTAGGTATTGATGGTCCATCGTTGATTTGTCCATTTGGGTGATATTGGTTTCCCAGATTCCCTATCCTATAAGGAGGTCCTGGTGAGGATCTTGTGTTGGTAAGTTCACTGTTTATGAATAAAAGGTGTAGCCTCAGTAAAGGTAATATGGTGGAATGAAAAGTCCAAGGAAGCCATTTTGGTGCGAGAGAGGACATGGAGTCCAAGTATCTTCATTGGTTCTTCGTTCCAAAAACTCATGCATAAGGTATGTGTTCTTTATCACATGTTTGTTTTCTAACTTCGTTAAAGAAAGGGAGGATTTCCTTGTGTCTTCGTTCTCTAACTTAGATAAAGGTCGGAATGAAGGTGTTGGGGGTATAAATCATGCTTGTGGTATGAGATAAACTTCTTATCTTAATTTCTATCTTGATCATCCACTTTGTTGGAGGGAAGTTTGATGTGTGTTAATGTGTTATCTCATTCTTGTTCTTCCCTTACCCCAAGGATGAATTATCCTAAGTGGGGAAGAATAAAATACACTAAACTTTGGCCTTTGCAAAATTCCTAGAGTTTTGGACATTGCAAAATTCCTCAAGTTTTAGGTATTCAGGGCAAGGTATGACTCATGTGTACTAGTGGTACCGTATGATACAATTTGAGATGCATGTTCTCATATGTTATAAAGTATGATTGGTTTGGTTTTCGTCCCAAATATGACCAATCATCATACTAGTCATATGGTAGGATACGAGGAGTATGATGCTAAGTCGTATGATATCTTAGGTTTGTTCTTAATGAATCTTTACAGGATACGGTTTTGGGGTTCTTTTTGTACCCTAAGGTATGACTTAGACCTAGGTGACCATATGATGGTCACAATAAGGGACCATGGTTAGGTATAGGGTATGAGTTAGGGTACCACTTATACCCTAGGGTACGGCTAAGGGGTGTGGTTGTAACCTCTTGCGAGATGGTTTTCAGCTTTTCAACTGAGGGCATTTCAGACATTTCCCACCCCAAAAACCTTGTATTCCCATATATATAACCCTTAGTGGCCTCTCATAACATACTTTGAAGAGTAGAAACACTCTTAAATCCTCTCTAAACACTCTCTTTAAGATTAGAGGCAAGGGTTTCTACAAGTGTTCTTCAAAGGGCTCAAGGGTCTAGTTTTCTTTGGTAAATCTTCTTGTATAAGGAAATTTAATCCTCTCTCATTGTTAGATCCAAATAAATACATGTTTTACTATTTTCTAAAATTGATTGTGGATCATAAATGGTGGTTTTGAAAAACAATGTTGAGGGTCTTAGTGCATATTGATTGGTATTGTTTACTCTTGGCTTAAACTGTTTTAAAATATTTTTGGTGGTGGTTTGCATATGTGGGTTCTTGTTGGTTATGGTTTAACAAATCGTTCATGGGTAACCCCAAATTTGATGGTTTTGGTCTTTGTAAATGTATGCCCTTAACATGTTTGATAAAATGACTATGAGAATGTTTTACTTTATTGTTGAACTTTCATTGAATATATTGAATGTATGGTATAGTAATGGAACCCTAAATTGGTTTGGATTTTTTTTGCATGGTTTAAATGGTTTTGTATTGCTTTGAGTGGGTAAAATGGTTCGAATGGTATTGTTTGGGAATGGAAGCCTAAATTGGTTTAGATGGTTTTTACATGGGCTTAAATGGTTTTGTAGTGCTTTGAATGGTTTTGAATGGGTAAAATGGTTTGAATGGTATGGTTTTGTAATGGAACCTTAATTTATTTGGATGGGTTTTGCATGGGTTTAAATTGTTTTGTATTGCTTTGAATTGTTTTGAATTGGTAAAATGGTTTGAATGGTTAGCATGGTTTTGGACAGTATGTATAGTTTGGAATTGTTATATAGTAAGGCCTTAGTGGCTATGAGATTGATTTTAATGAAAAATCTTGTGGGGTACGAGGGAATCACCTGTGTGAATGCATAAGGAGAATGGTTTGATGATGAATGTCTTGTGGAGTACAAGGGAATTCCCCAAACAAAGCTTAATAATAAAATACCTGTAGGGTACACGGGAAACCCCCCAAGTAAGATAAATAATGATATACTTGCAGGGTACAAGGGAATCCTCGTGTAAACAAAATGATGTAACCTACAGGGTACATGGGAATCCCCAAAGGATGGCTAAAGAAATTCCTTGCAAGTTACTGTCAGTATGACCATACCACTAATAATAGACTTTGTTAATAATAAATGGAATGGTGGTTTGGTTGTGTGGTAGCGGTTTTAATTGGGAAATAATGGCTTGGTGTAATAGCTAACCATGAAGGTGTGAGTCCAGAATATGGACACTGGAAACTCATGCTAGCCAACATAAGGATTGGGCATAGCGACCCTATACTTGAGGGGTACATGGGAATCCCCTAACACTTGTATATATGTATCATAGAGAACAAAGGGTGCATGGTAATCACCTACTCTTATGGTATCTCCTATTCATGTAGATACACTCATCAGGGCCTATCCAGGGAGTGACACTGGAGCCATATATACCAAGGTTAATGGTTTAAAAGGCATACTAAACCCAGTTCCCTTTTCTGACATGGATAATATATATATGTTTGTGTGGATTTGTATGCATATAGTAGTTTTTGTAATTTAATTGGTTTCAAAGGTTGGCATAATTTTATCCTTATCTTGAGTACTAGCTAGCGTTCACTCAATAACATGTATTCAGGTTGTTGTATCCCCACATGATGCAGGAAGCTGCCATACTACTACTCTTGCTCATTATTCCAATTCAGGAATAGTTGGTGTTGGATTGAAGTGGTCAACTTCCATAGTTCGGAAGTATCACGACCCGGGACTACCCACTCATTGTGACAACGGTGCTTACAACCACAAATGACTACAAGCTCACCCATGATGTGGTACCGACGGAAAGTACTAAATATCATAATAATAAAGGACATGTGCAGAAATAACTGATATGCCATAAGGTCTACATACTGAAAATACAACTAAATTCAAAAGTCTAAAACATTTGTCTATGTAACACCCCAAAATCTCATTTCAAGACATCACACGGTGCTAAAGTCTACAAGTATCCCTAAGCTAACCCTTTGAGCCTGTTACTACTTCTGATAATTACTTTTACAATGGATAAAGCAAAACAATGGCACTGTCATAGCATATCTCAACTGAAATAACAAAAGAATACTGTCTGAATAGCAACATGCTCAAAAGTCTAAAACACCACTGATAGTCTAATCTGACAAAGCCTCTACTACACAAGAACTAGAGAGCCACTAGGACATATCCCCAGCTGACTTATACTCAACTGAAAAGAAATAACCCTACTTCTATGAATACTGAAATCAGGGAAAATAGGTCCTCGAACCATGAGGACTCACCAACTATGGAGGTATAGATCAAGGTACTCGGAGATCACTGACGTTGCTGAGACTAAGCACCTGAACCTACATTATGATACAATGTAGCACACAAATGTATATATGGATCAGTACTTTGAGGATGTGCTGAGTATATGGGGGTGTATGCGATACTTAAAATAATAATATCATCAATCTTTACAGAAATCATGCATGCTAATATAACTGACTCACATACCTCGAATTATCTTAAAATGCATATCTCGTAATTTATGAATAATGGAACACATAGTATAAATCTCATCTCAAGGAACATACTTTACTTTAGAAATAATTACTTACTCTTACTAATAGGGAAAACTACTTTCTTCTTGGGAAAATTTTAATTTAAGAAACTACTTTGAAAAATCTTGCTATTAGTGAGGTTCTAATAATCGACATACACCATGCGAGCTACATGGAGTCCAACGTATTATCCTCCTAAGGAAGAAACCTCACATTTGGGAGAGGCGTCATACTCTTGCCAGGGAGTATAACCTTAACTCAGTGATCACTATCTCGGCGTCAGGCCCAAAAATCTCAATCCAACGGTGGCACATAGTTCTGGGATATGAATCCTCATAACTTACCCAACTCGGTGCTAAATATACTCCCTTTAGTTATGTACACTCATCTCATGGAAATACACTTTAAAATAATCTCGTGGTTCATAAAGAACCCAACTACAAAATTTGTAATCTCATTTAGAAAAGTCGATTTCAAAGCTACTACGACCGTTAAGGTCAAAACTTTCTCAATAATCTCAAAATACTCAAATCATGGGTGCTTATAGCATAAAAGTTCTTAAAATTACAATCTCAAATAGGGCTTAATGACCCATATATCAATCTCATGTTAAGACATATCAAAATTCATACTCAATATCATAAAGATTCATAAATCATATAGAAATCTAGAAATTTTTAGCAATATGCATTATAATCTCAACATACTCATGTACTTTAATTTCTAAAACAGTGAAACCATCACAATATCAAGAAATACAACATAGGGTATAACCCATACTTTAGTTTCATAAGAAACCATGTAAAACCATATATCTTTAAAATTAAAACAACTTTGGGCCACAAGGACGAAAGGAGTGTCCTTGTTCAAACCCCACATACCTTAGATTATGACATGTAGATTAACAAGCTTCCTTCAAACTCTTTTTCGTACTCTTGAATGAGGTTTCTTGATCTTTTGACTTGGGAACCTTGAATCTTAACTCAATTAGTAGAAACTATGGTGGAATCTTAAGGTTCTTGTAGAAAGATTTGGATTTTTTCTTTATGGTTAATCATGAGAGAAAATCCTAGTTCTTGATGCTTTGGATGATTATGAAGTTCTACGCTTCATTTTGATATATCCAGGTGTTAAAAAAGAGTGGAAAGGGACCAAAAACCACTTTTAAAAATGGCGTTAAAATGCTGAACGGGATCTATGATGGTCGGAGTGATGGTCCGTGGCTAGTTCGATGGCCCGTCGGATTGTTCGTCGCACGTTGGTCAGAAAAAAGCCACACTGCCTCATTACAATGGCCTTAGTGATGTTTCATCACTCTATTGACGGTCTATCGTCCTGGCCGTTGCACTTGGGTTGGATGAGGGAGTCAATGCCTTGGTTGCGACAAGTTGGGTGACGGACGTCAACCTGCCCGTCGCACCTGGGCGGTTTTGATAGCTTTGGGTAAAACGACCATAACTTCTCACCCCAATATCAGATTTGGATAAAATTGATATCATTAGAAAGATAATTCAATTTCCCACTCGATTAAAAGTAAAATTTAATAAAATTAAATATGGTTTAAACACCAATCACTTTAGAAGACATTTCTAAATCTTTTAGTGACTGAAAAAAGCTTCACTTGACATGCTCTAAAGGCTTACACTAACAGGGAAATTTACGGGGTCTTACAGTTTAACTAAATTTTTGAACATTTGAAAGCCTCTAAACTAACTGAGGATTTGATGGTACAAGCCCCCAACTAACTTCAAATGAATGAAAATATTAAATTACTAAAACAAATGAAATAATAAACCATGTCCCTAATAGATAAGGACTTACAACTTTTGATGCTGAGTAACGCTGAAATATCTACAGTGGTTGGAAAACTGAGCATCTGAACCTATAATATTAAAAATCATGGCGCAAAGAAGAGTATGTCATGAGCACTTTGAAAATATTTGTATATAAGATAAGGTTAGGTTGAAATAAATTTTTTAACTGTACATGAATTAATGACTGACTAAATAGGATGAGATAACTGAACATTAAATCTAAAAAAATATAAGAATTCAAGACCAAACACATAATATTTATGAAGTAATTTGTAAACTAAAGTACTGAAATATGATAACTAAATATCTGGTAATTTGCATACTTTGCGTGAACAAACTTGAACTGAATATATATTGGATATTGTACTGAACCTGTGTGAGGTATCATGTAATCGACATGCCCTAATCTAAGCTAATTAGGTTTCAACCTATAACCCCATTTGGAAGGGTGTCAGTATCGTGCAACGGGTACTAACACTGGCTGTGTGGATCCACTAATCTTGTGTCCGAAAGGACTAGAGAGTTGTCCTAAATTGATGAGTGACCTCTAAGAGAGTGTCAGTCCAAAATTGGAGGATGACATCTCATAATCCTATGCTGGCTACATAGTTCTGGAACTTAGGGACTTTTACTAATGACCCAGTCCTAACTGAAGGGTAAGCCCCTATCCCTAGGTTTGCTCAGTGCTAAATCCTACTCCCAACTGAACTGACATTTATTACTCGACTAAGCTAAGCTTAACTGAACAAACAACTGATCATAAATAACTAACTGAATAACAAAGCTTATAGTTTAACTGAAATTATTTTGAAGATACTGAAATTATATAAAAAAAACTAGGTATCTGGTGTTTAGAACCTACCAGTATTGAATAGGAATAACAATAAGGACATATATAAGATTTCAAAACCATATAGAGAATCATTATTCAGAACCCATCACTTTGGCATTTCATCAAACACATGGAGATCAAGACCTTAACATGGGGATGTTTTTAAACATAAGGTGATAACATGATTACATGACAAAAATCATAAATTGAGGATTTATTCTGACACCATGATAATGTACGGGAACTAAAACCTTCAAAACATACTATAATCCATTGCACTTGAACATATTTATATTCTTAACTTGAAGTTTAAATAACAAAAAATTCTTGAAGTTAGTTCAACATAATCTGGAAAAAACTTATAATTTAAAATCAAAAAAGGGTTCTTGGAGTCCATAGGTGAAAAGGGACTGATACCAAAGTTAAGGAGGGGCATACTTGTAGTACTAGATTTATTAGATTTATCATATTTGTAGAAATGCTATGTCATAGCATTCCTTAGTTATTTGTTTTAACCTTATTAATTCTTCTATATTATTTTTAAGGTATACTATATGCTCCATATTTCTAGTTTTTATTTAGTCGAGTAAATTCTTTTTCATAAGTATTTCTATTAATCTTATTTTCTCCATATCTTTCCTCCAATATTCTAGTATTCATAATTTATCATTTTAGTGTGAGTAATACCAATCTGAATAATGATATTTACCATCAAAATCTATATTTTCTAACTCGTGTTCTATCCCTTCAGTATTTAGTAACTCATCTTCAAAATAAAATATCTTTTCCCATATGATTTTTCTTATATCTATTATTTCTATATCCTTAAGTATTTGCAAAATAAGTATCTTGACCCTATCTATCATTTCATCAGATAAGTAGTTAGTTATTTTATTCATATGATGCTTATTTTAAAATATTCCTTTCAATCATATACATAACAAAATATGGTCATCTTAGATCACTATGTACTATATTATCCTTAGATAATTATGCTCCTATGTCATTATTAGCATAGTACGTTTGGATACTTTTTCGCTAAAAAACACCTCAACTCTGGTTACTACTCTATCACGGTTTCTCTGCCTTAGATAATTATACTCCTATGTCATTATTAGCATAGTTCTGGGGATTTTTCTCTTTTTTCTCTTTGCTAATAAACTTCAGAACTTATTATCCTTTGAATAATTCTACTATATAGTAACTATCATGAACTTATTTTATTATATCATGATTGTCAGGAATTTATGAATTTAGCTGTTCATAATTATAAATGAAAATACATGTTATTGTACGTTTGATGATTCTGAGCTTTGATTTTCCATAGTTTAGTATAAAACTTAATATATTATTAAATATTATGAGTGATTTTTGGTTGTGTACAAGGAGGTTTACTTTCCGTGTTGAAAGTCTTGCCTTAGATCTGCCGACTGGCTTACATTTATAATCTACAAAATGAAAATCCTAACACTATTTCTATTCTACACTTGTCAAAAAAGTGAAAAACTAATAATGGCACTTGGCAAAAAAAGTCAAAAGCTCATAATGCTATACAATAATTTACGTATCTTAAAAGTCAAAAAGCTACCCAATAATTCACATGTCACTTTCATAGCTTTAATATCTTGTATCCTGCCTTTATATTTTCATTGGTTCGTCCTTCTTTATCTTGTTTTCTATCTCCTGTTGTGTATCTTCTAGCTAGCTTCTTTTTCTCCTTATCTTCTTGGTTGATTTTTTTCTTTATATTTTCATTCTAGTTAGACTTCTGAGAAAATATTATCTTCTCCATTACATCTCAAACATTGATGATCTGGATATTTAGGTCCTATTAATTTGCAATATCTTGTCAATAATTCTTCTGAAATAAAATCCTTCTTAATTGCTCTTGTAGTTGGTTGTCTTTCTGGATTAAGTAATGTCATTATCCATTTTTGAACTTCTTCCATATCTAACAGTCGTAGCTCCCTTGAATTTGAATAGATCATTAGCTGGTCTCACAAATAATAACTCTATATAGGGTTTCTATTGAGATAATTATTTACTAGCTCTTGAATAATCGTTGATATTCCAATAATGTGTTTATTTGCATAGAAATCTGGTATTTCTACCTTAGGTATTTCTGGATGTTGTCCAATATCTTCTGGTATAATCATATCTCTGGTTAATCCAATTTTTACAACTTGTATAACTGGTTTAATTTCATCATATAATATCTCTGCTTGGGCAATACAAAACTTTATAAAAAATAGGTTTCCTTTGGTTATTTTTTTGTAGCTCAAAAATGTTCTATATATTTCAGGTATAGCTGATAATTCATTTCCGTCTTGGGTAAACATGGTATTAAGTAGTTCGTAACTAAAACAAGTTCTAACTAGGTTTGGATTAGTTTTTGGTAGTGCAATTAACTTATTGTATCCTTGTAGTTTATCAGTTAAATAGTCTGTGTTCGGTTCTTGGATATTTATAGATCTGGGTTTAAGATTTAGGTAAGTTTTTATTTTATGGATATTTTCTATGTATGCTCGGGTTATATAGTTATAGGCTTTTTTTTTCATGGTTCAAAATTTCTCGATATGTGGTAGTTTGTGGAGGTATGAATAAAGGGTCTTTTGGTATTTTTGGTATAAATGGTTTGTCAAATATCTTGTTCAGATTTAATCCTTGCCTACTAACTCCTTTACTTGTACCTGCAGACATAGATTGATAAAGATTATGGGTTTTATGGAGTGTCCCATCGTATCCTTTTAGCTTTAGATTTTTGATGACTTCCGATCGACATAGCTCTGCATTTTTATAGTCATGCGGCTGACTTGTAGCTTTAGACTTCATTTTACCTTCATTAGTGTTTAGCTTTTCTACCTCATTGCCCATACTATTCACTTTCAGTGAAAGGGTAGTTAGGGTTTTGAGTATCTCTTCTAATGTATCATTTTCTGTTATATCAGTCTGTGTAGCTTTATCTTGATATATAATCTGCAATAACATTCTTGTTAGTACTGATTATTTCAACTGTAAATCTAAACCTTAATATATTTAACCAATCTCCATATTTCTTTTGTTGTTACTGAATTTTGTATTTTCTTAGTTAGCCACCATTGTACTTGTGTATTATCTGTTCGTACAATAAATTTGTATTATACAATATATGGTTCAAATGATAATAAACACTTATATAATGAAAATAATTCTTGTATATTTATTTCCCATTTTATTTCAATTTTGTTAAACGTTCCTGAGTAATATCGACAATGATGTTCTAATTTTTTGTTTTCATACCTGTATTTGAGTACTACTCTGTAGCTATGCTCACTCGTATCTGCTTCTACTATGTATGTAAAAATTTTATTTTCATCTAGAAATTGTAATTTTGGCAGGATTTTACAAAGTATCTTTATTTTTTGAACTTGTTTTTTATCTTCTTAATATAATTATATTCTACATAAATTAGCTTCTGCTCCTGTATCTATCATTGGCATATAATATCTATTATAATATCCTTCTACTATTATCTTCATGAGTACGTATATTTTCATATTAAAGATCTTTTTATTAACAATTTTTCTTTATTATATGTTATCGTTAATTAGGTACGCTGTATATTGTATGGTTTTACTTGTTCTAACCATTTTATTCCTAATATTATATTTTCTTTTTGTGTTTCTTCTTTTACTTCAAATTCAATTTTTATCCTTCTAATTCCTATTATAATTTCTTTTTCAGTCGTATTATCTATAATCATTAGGTTTCTTGGCAAATCTTGACATTTATCATTATTTCTTTTAACTTCTTCAGTTTTTACTAAGTATTTCATTATATAAGTATCTTCTTGTTCTGTGTTGATTAGTATTAAATATTCTTTTTCATCTATTGTTCCTATTATATAATATTGAGTTAGGTTAGGCTTTGGAGTTATCTCATATGCTATTCTTTTTTATGGTTCTGATTTTTCAAAAGATATTCTTCTTGGTGTTCCTATTCATTCATTTAATATTTCCGAATCTTCTTTTATATCAATATTCTGGTAGCTATAATCATTATTATCAATGATTTTTACAAATTGCTCAAAAGGGCTTTCTATTTGTACTTTTTTATTTTATTTTTTCCAGTTATTTTATGCTTTGTTGTTAATACATATAAATTTTTACATCTTGCTGAAAAAATATTTTACTTCCTTGGGTTAATTTTGTTCCTGATATTTTCCAATATAGTACTAATGACTTATCTATATTTTTATCTGTTATTGGTACTGAATAATTTGCACTTATCATAAATTAAAATTTTTGGTATATTAGATTCCCTCTTATATCACTTATTATACTTTTTCTATAGGTTTTACGATCCTATCATCTGCTAAATATAGTTCTATTGGTATATTTATTCCTTCCCTAAAACATATTTTTATTAATATTTCTGTTCCTCCAAGTAGTACATATTTTACTTGGTCTTTATTTTTTATATCTTGTATGTCTTTATTAACTATTCTTTTTGTTACTAGTGGTATACTAGCTTTTCCTTTCGCGTATCTACAATCTATTATATATTCTTTTTGGCTTACTACGTAGTATTCTTCCATCCGTCTATTAAATATATTCCTTATTGTTGGTATTTTAAATATTTTTCTACACATTAAGTCTAATTCTTTTTCTTTTATGTCTTCAAATATATTACTATCAAATATAATTTTTGGTCTATTTCTTCTTCATTTAAATATTCTTCCTTTTTTATTATTTGTATACTTTCTTCAGTCATTTAATTAATCTAATTCGCTATCTATTTCGTTATTAGTTTAATTTTTGATATTTCATATATACTGTCTTCACTTTCTAATTCATAATCTGTATAATCTATTTGCATATATTCTGTATTTTTTATTTTTATTTTTGATATTTGTTTATTTTTTGGTTATTTGGGTACTTTACAATCTTTAGCTAGGTGTCCTAATTTTCCAAAATAATAACATTTGCATTTTTTTATAATTTCTTCTTTCTATATGGTATTTTATGTTTATAGTCTTTTACGTAATATCTTTTTCTTGGTTTTTTTATATTTATATTGGGATTTCTTATATTTATTATATTTCTTATGTTTTTTTTTCTTTTCTTGTAGTATTTTTCTTCATATCCAAATTGGGGTGCTATTTTATCTTTGCAACATGCTAAATTCTTTATTAATGTTTTCTCCATTTTTAATTCTTCCTTATATTTTTCACATATATTCCTATACCATTGTTGTAAAAAATTTATGCTTGCTCCACGAGTATCTACTATTTTTGCGTCATCCTAACTTTTTATTGTTTTTGAACCAAATAGTTCAGGTAGTTTACTAAAATATAATCTCCTTATTTCCTTACTTTCTTCTACATTATATTTTCCCTTATAATAATATTCTTTGAATGAACATGTATATTCATCTATGTCACACATATTACATATTACGTATTGCTAATTTCAACATTAAATTCCTATTTGTATCCTTTTCTATATTTTGTTCTTCTTCTATAGTTTCTATACTACTAAATTCATTTCTTATAGTCATTTTATATTTTTCTAATATTTCCATTGGTGATGCTTTAGTTGTTCCTTGTTTAGTTGTTCCTTCTATATTTTTGTCAGATCTTAGTACCTTTTTGCTTTCTTCAGTTAAATTTGATAGCCATAATTTTATTGTAACTATTTGTGTTTTTTCTATATATTCTGGTGTATTTTCTATGTCTATGCTATTATCTAGTAATTTTTTTGATATATATCATACCCATAATTGTATCGTTTTATTTGTGTCTATTACACTGTCTAAATCTAGGAAGTTGTTATTTTTATTGACTATTTGTTTTGGTGTCCATCTGTATTCATTTTTTTGGGTTGTACTTATTTTTGTAATTATACTTTGGTTTTCTTATTTCTGATGTACTAGGTATTATGTTTTCGTCATCTTTTTTATCAAGAGTATTTATTTCTTCTATATTTTCTTTATTAATTGCTTCTTCTTTTTCCTTAATTTCTAGATCTTTTATTCTTTCTAAAATTTTTGTAAATGTTTCACTATCTTCTGAATCATAATCATTTGTTTTTTAGTATCTATTACATTTATTTCTAATTCATTGGTCTTTAATTCTTCATTTTTTGTTTGTAATTTTTCTTTAAATTGGTTTATTTCATCTAGTAGTTTCTGTTCTTTATCATTTTCATCTTTTTCTCTTAGTCTTTTTTCATATAGATCTTTTTGTATTTGTAATTCTTTCTCTAACTCAGTATTCCTATTATTTTTTATTTCTTATATTTTTTGTGTTTCATCCGTAGTTTGCTGTTTTGTTTTTTCTATTTCTTTTTTCCTGGCTATTTCTTCATTTTCTTTTGCTATTCTTATCATAACTGTTAGTTTATCTTCTAATTTTAATTCTTTTGTTTCGAACATTAAATATAAATGTTCACATATTTTCTTATATCTTCTTCCTAAATTAGAAAATACTATTCTTATTTTTAACCATTCGTGATTTTCATATGTTTTTTCATCTATTATGAATTCTTCTTTATTCATTTTATCTATTTGATTGTATATAAGTAATGTTGATGCATATATTCTAGGTTATCTATTAGAACTTCTGAATATGATATTTCATCTTTTTGTGCTTTTATAGATTTTTGACATGCTCCAACAGTTAAACTATACTGTAAAGTCTTTCTTTTCTTATTTTTAATTCTCTTTATTTCTCAGATAATATTTGTTTTAGTTCCTTATATTTTTGGGATTGGTCTATTTTATTCATTAGTATTTATAATATTTTGGTAGATTTGTAGATTTAATTCTATCATAATATGCATTCCTTAAATAAATAAATACAACTCCACTATTTTTAAATAACATAGCTATGGCACCACAATTGAGAGGGGTACTTTTAGTACTAGATTTATTACATTTTGAAGTTAAAGGGGGTACTTGTAGTACTAGATTTATTAGATTTATCATATTTGTTGAAATGCTATGTCATAGCATTCCTATGTTATTTATTTTAATCTTATTAATTCCTCTATATTATTTTTAAAGTATACTATATGCTCCATATTTCTAGTTTTCTTGAAGTCGAGTAGATTCTTTTTCATAAGTATTTCAATTGATCTTATTTGCCCCATATCTTTCCTCCAATATTCTAAGAATTCGTAATTTATCATTTTAGTCTGAGTAATACCAATCTGAATAATAATATCTGCCATCATAATCTATGTTTTCTAACTCATGTTCTATCCCTTCAGTATTTAGTAACTCATCTTCAGAATCAAATATCTTTTCCCATATGAGTTTTCTTATATCTATTATTTCTATATCCTTAAGTATATACAAAATAAGTACCTTGACTCTATCTATCATTTCATCAGATAAGTAGTTAGTCATTTTATTTCATATGATGCTTATTTCAAAATATTCCTTTTAATCATATACATAACAGAATATGGTCATCTTCGATCACTATATACTAGATTATCCTTAGATAATTATGCTCCTCTATCGCTATTAGCATGGTACGTTTGGATAATTTTTCCCTAAACAGCGGCTTAACTCTTGTTACTACTCTATCACGGCTTCTCTGTCTTACTGGTTTCACCTTTAGGATGGCATAGTTCTGGGAATTTTTCTCCTTTTCCTCTCTACTAATAAACTTCAGAACATATTATCCTTCGAATAATTCTACTATACTGTAACTAACATGAACTTATTGTATTATATCATGATTGTCAGGAATAAATGAATTTAGCTATTCATAATTATAAATGAAAATACTTGTTCTTGTAGGTTTGAAGATTCTGAGCTTTGATTTTCCTTAATTGAGTATAAAACTGAATATCATATTAAATATTTTGAGAGATTTTTGATTGTGTACAAGGAGGTTTGCTTTTCATGTAGAAAGTCTTGCCTTACATCTGCCGACTGGCTTACATTTATAATCTACAAAATGAAAATCCTAAAAGATTCCTATTCTACACTTGTCAAAAAAGTGAAAAACTAATAATGACACTTACCAAAAAAGTCAAAAGCTCATAATGCTATACAATAATTTACATCTCTTAAAATTCAAAAAAACTATCAAATAATTCACATGTCACTTTCATAGATTTAATATCTTATCTCCTGCCTTTATTTTTTCATTGGTCTGTCCTTCTTTATTTTACTCTCTATCTCCTTTTATCTATCTTCCAGCTGGCTTCTTTTCATCCTTATCTTTTTGGTTGATTTTTGTCCTTATCTTTCATTCTAGTTGGACTTGTCGGATAATATTATCTTCTCCGTTACATCTTGAACATTGATAGTCTGGATATTTATGTCCTATTAATTTGCAGTATCTTGTCAATAATTCTTCTGAAATAAATTCCTTCTTAATTGCTCTTGTAGTTGGTTGTTTTTCTGAATTGAGTAATGTCATTATTCATTTTTGAACTTCTTCCATATCTGACTGTCGTAGCTCCCTTGAATTTGAATATATCATTACATGGTCTCGCAAATAATAACTCCATATAAGGTTTCCATTGAGATAATTATTTGCTAGCTCTTGAATAATCGTAGATATTCCCATAATTCATTTATTTGCATAGAAATCTAGTATTTCTACCTTAGGTATTTCTAGATGTTGTCTAATATCTTCTGGTATTATCATATCTCTGGTTAATCCAATTTTTACAACTTGTATAATTGGTTTGATTTCGTCATATAATATCTTTGTTGGGGTAGTATAAAACTTTATAAAAAATAGGTTTCCTTTGATTATTTTTTTGTAGGTCAAAATGCTCTATATATTTCATGTATAGCTGATAATTCATTTCCATCTTGGGTATACACGGTACTAAGAAGTCCGTAACTAAAACAAGTTCTAACTAGGATTGGATTGGTTTTTGGTAGTGCAATTAACTTGTTGTATCCTTGTGGTTTTTGAGTTATATTGTCTGTGTTCGATTCTTGGATATTTATGGCTCTCGGTTTAGGACTTAGGTAAATTTGTATTTTGTGGATATTTTTTATGTATGCTCGGGTTATATGATTATAGGCTCTTTTGTCTTGGTTCAAACTTTCTCAATATGTGGTATTTTGTGGTGGTTTGAATAAAGGGTCTTTTGGTATTTTTGGTATAAATGGTTTGTCAAATATCTTGTTCAGATTTAATCCTTATCTACTAAATCCTTTGCTTGTACCTGCTGACATAGATTGATAAACATTATGGGTTTTACGGTGTGTCCCAACGTCTCCTTTTAGCTCTGGATTTTTTATGTCTTCCGATCGACATAGCTTGGCATTTTTATAGTCATGTGGTTGACTGGTAGCTTTAGACTTCAATTTACCTTCATTAGTCTTTAGCCTTTCAACCTTGAGTATTTTTTCTAGTGTATCATTTTCTGTTATATCAGTCTATGTAGTTTTGTATTGATATGTAATCTGCAATAACATTCTTGTTAGTACTGATTATTTCAACTATAAATGTAAAATTCAATATATTTAATACCAATCTCTGTATTTCTTTTGTTGTTACTGAATTTTGTATTTTCTTAGTTAGCCACCATAGTACCTATGTATTATCTGTTCGTACAATAAATTTGTTATATACAATATATGGTTCAAATGCTACTAAACACTCAGATAATGAAAATAATTCTTTTCTATTTATTTCCCATTTTATTGCTGTTTTGTTAAACGTTCCTGAGTAATATATACAATGATGTTCTAATTTTTCATTCCCATACATGTATTTGAGTACTCCTCCTTAGTTGTGCTCACTCGCATCTACTTCTACTATGTATGAAAATTTTTTATTTTCATCTGAAAATTGTAATTTGGGCAGTTTTTTACAAAGTATCTTTACTTTTTGTACTTGTTTTTTATCTTCTTCACTATAATAATATTCTACATTCTTTTTCAATTTTTTCAGTAATGTTTTTAAATTTTCTGCTAATTTTGGTATGTATTCTCTTACTTGATTTACTAATCCTAAAAATGATTGTAATTTTTTTTTATCTAATTCTTATTTTGAATTTATTATTTTTTGTACTATATGCTGTTGTATTTTTACTCCATTTTTATCTATTTGTATTCTGATAATTTTATTTGTTCTTCTTTAGATTTTGAATATAGAAATATATTGTCTATGTATACTATACAATTAGTTAATTGTTTGAAATAATTATCCATAACATGTTCATAGCTACCTGGTGCATTTTTATATCCAAATGTAGTACATTTCATCCATAAAATCCTTGTGGTAATGTGAATGCAGTTAATTTTTTAGATTCTTCTTCTAATTTTAAATGGTAAAATTCTGATTTACAATCAAGTTTGCTAAAATAATTATATCCTTGTATTTGTCTTATTTTTAATATTTTGTTTGGTATTGGGTAATTATATGTCATAGTTTTTGCGTTTAGGTTTCTATAGTCAATAATCATTCTACTTTTTTCTCTTTTTTGTTCACTATGTGTATTTACTATAAATGTTAGGCTAGTGTGTTTACTATTATCTTTTTGTATATATTGTTTTTCTAATAGTTCATTTATATGCATTTTAAATTCTTTTAGATCGTCAAAATTGTATGTTAGAGGTTTTTGAGTTATTATACTATCTTTATTTATTAGTTCATATTTTACAATAGTTTTATGTTTTTTTTCCATCCTTTTAGTGGATCTTCACTATATAGTTATTTTAATTTATTTTTGATTATTGCTACTTTATCTATTGAAAAGATGGTCATTTCTTCCTTATTTATAGAGAATATAATTAATTCTATCGTGTCCTATGTAGTTTTTATATTTTCTAATTTTTGTGTAATTTTTTCACTTCTTTTTATCCAATCTGTTTTCTTTCTTATTTTACTCGTAACTCTTTTTTTCTCTTACCTTTTGTTTGCATGGTGTTGTAAACCACCAGTGTATTTTAGTCATTATAGTTTATCAAAAAATGGCATTCCTAAAGGCATATCCTTTGATGTTAGTTTATAATTATAAATTTCTTCTATGATTAATATTTTATCCCATATTTGTGTTTTCACATTTCTAGCTTTATATGTAATTAGACTCCCTTCATTATTAAATCCTTTAACTACTATTGGTGTTCTTAACTTATCCCATTTACTTTCTGGTAAACAATTATATCTACATAAATTGGCTTCTACTCCTGTTTCTATCTTTGGCGGATAATATCTATTATAATATCCTTCTACTATTATCTCCATGAGTATGTAATTAAAGATCTTTTTATTAATAATTTTTCTTTATTATACGTTACGGTTAATTGGGTATGTTCTATATTGTATGGTTTTACTTGTTCTAACCATTTTATTCCTAATATTCTATCTACTTTTTGTGTTTCTTCTTTTACTTCAAATTCAATTTTTATCTTTCTGACTCCTATTATAATTTATTTTTTAGTTGTATTTTTAATAATTATTAGGTTTCTTGGCGAATTTGGACATTTATCATTATTTGTTTTAACTTCTTCAATTTTTACTAAGTATTTCATCATATAATTATCTTCTTGTCTTGTGCTTATTAGTATTAAATATTCTTTTTCATCTATTGTTCCTATTATATAATATTTAGTTAGGTTAGGTTTTGGAGTTATCTCATATGCTATTCTTTTTGATAGTTTTGGTTTTTCATGAGATATCTTCTTGGTGTTCCTATTCTTTCATTTACTATTTCCAAATCTTCTTCTATATCTATATTTTGGTAGCTATAATCATTATAATCAATGATTTTTACAAATTACTCAAAACAGTTTTCTATTTGTATTTTTTTTATTTTATTTTTCCAGTTATTTTATGCTTTGTTGTTAATACATATAAATTTTTACATCTTACTGTAAATATTTTATTTCCTGGGTTAATTCTATTCCTGATATTTTCCATTATAGTACTAATGACTTATCTATATTTTTATCTGTTATTGGTACTGAATAATTTACACTTATTATAAATTTAAATTTTTGGTATATTAGTTTCCCTCTTATAGCACTTATTATGCTTTTTTCTATAGGTTTTACGATCCTATCATCTGCTAAATATAGTTCTATTGGTGTATCTATTCCTTCTCTAAAACATTCTTTAATTAATATTTCTGTTCCTCTAAGGTGTACATATTTTATTGGGTCTTTACTTATTTTTATCTTGTATTTCTTTATTAATTGTTCTTTTGTTACTGGTGGTATACTAACTTTTCCTTTCGCGTATCTAGAATCTATTATATGTTCTTTATAGCTTACTACGTAGTATTATTCTTTCTGTCTATTAAATATATTCCTTATTGTTGGTATTTTAAATATTTTTTCTACACTTAAGTTTAATTCTTTTCTTTTTATTTCTTCAAATATATTACTATCAAATATAATTTTTTGGTCTATTTCTTCTTCATTTAAATATTCTTCCTTTTTTATTATTTGTATATTTTCTCCAGTCATTTAATTTATCTAATTCGCTATCTATTTTGTTATCTGTTTCATTTTCCGAGATTTCTTATATACTATCTTCACTTTCTAATTCATAATCTATGTAATCTATTTGCATATATTCTATATTTTCTATCTTTATTTTTGATATTTGTTTCTTTTTTGGATCTTTGGGTACTTTATAATCTTTAGCTATTGCAACGACCCGATTTTCTGAACAAAAATTTTACACGGTGCTCATGACCCTGAAGGACCACAAGCTAACCCATGACTTAAATCTGTACCTATAAACTCCATAATATCTCATGAAATGCGGAATACGTAATATTGTAAGGTTGTAAGGTTCAAACTGAACAAAACATACTAAGTTATAACATCTGAAATGGGGTATAAACTCCAAAACAACTGAAATAAACTGAAGTCTGAACATACTAGTCTGAAAAGTCTCTAAACTGTCTGAATAGGGAGTTGAAGGAACACGTCTCCAACTAACTCCAACTACTGAGATAAACTGAAAACTGAAATCATCATGTCCTCGAAATATGAGGACTTTTTTAAACTCTAACTGTTGAGACTGGAATCTACTGCTGATCTGGAGCTCATGACTCTTAACCTATGGCGTAAAATAAAAAACCATAGCACAAATGTGTCAGTACGTCTAAATGTACTGAGTATACGAGTGAGGTAGGCTAAATGCAAAGGGTTATATGCATGAACAATGCTAACTAATATGGATATGAGAATACATACATGCATAAACAACTATTACTAAACTCGTGATGATACTGACTACTGAATCTAAATGCTGACGACATGACTTTACTGTTACTAAGGTACTGAATAGATTATTGACTATTTCTGACAGTTCAAATTATAAAGAACTGGTTTGAATAACTGTCTCTAACAGTCCTAAGACTGAATACTGGTAACATGAGCTATGACAACTGATATAATTGATATAACTGTAATGATCGGACTAACCAATATAACCAATACTGAGCGACTATATCTAACAGTCTAAGTATTGATGGAACTATCTGAGTTCCATACATGGAATAACTAAATCTTAGATCAGTTCTGTCTAGCGGGTGATCATGAGCATACTGATAATATACTGATAATAAGGATTATTGACATAGTCTGAGATTAGTCCTATCTAGCGGGTGATCTTTAATCTATTTATAATGATAAGCATTGACTGTATCTAACAGTACTGAATCTGTACTACTAAGCTAAGTTGACTATGTCTGACAGCCCTGATTCTGTAACTGAAACTGTGGGATGTGTTCATTTAACCGATATTCCCCAAGCTAAGCTGACTGGGGTCCTATCTCTTCCCTAACTAAAAGGGTGTCAGTACCGCACCACCAGTAAAGATATTTGATGTGGATTCAGTCCTAATCTAGCGGGTGACTCCTGGGATCAGTCCTATACATATAAATATACTAACGGGTGACCCCTGAGTATGTCAGTCCTATCTAATGGGTGACATCTCGTACCTACGCTGGAAACATAGTTTGGGAACTTAGGGATTGCTTCTAGGGATCTCAGTCCTATTCTAGTGGGTGAGTCCCCATCCCTAGGCTCACTTAATGCTGAATCCTACTTGCATCTGAAATACACTAAACTGAATAACAAAAATGAACTGAATAACTGAACTGAACTGATACTAGTGGTATTGTTTAGCGGAGCTAAACTGAGTTTACTGAATTTCGATGACTAACAAAATATGTTGAGCTCTGAGGACTGATTGAGAGTACTGAAGTTACTGAGATTGACTGTGAATACTAAAGTTACAGACTGAGTACTGCGATCACTGAGATTACTGAACTACTGAGACTACTGAGATTTTTGAGTTTTCCTGAGTCACATGACTGACTGAATTCTATAGATCATGGCTTAACTGAGAGTATCATGATAATATGACATAGCTCTAGGCACACAACTATATTTTTCCGGTACGAATACCCCCAGGACTTGATGGAAGGAAACTGACACACATGACTGACTTGAGTACATGACCAACATCAACAACCCATAATATCATAACTTGGGGAATTCCATAAAGTGCATGGATATCATACATTTTGTATATAAGTAGGATTTGCAGGTAAGCATGGCATAATATCATAAGACGAGATCATGAACATCCCAACAACATTTACAAGACACAATATCAATATGAAAATCATTGGAATATGGGGGTATATGATGAATTCTTCACTTAGTCACAATTTAGCTATAATGCATGATTTTTAGTCTTTTAGGTATTTTATCAAACACCTTACATGCACAACTTAGGCATAGGTGTAAATCATTAAATTACTCATCATAAATAATCAAACTTACATGTTTTCAACTCATCTGATATTATAGATTCATAATAACACATAGAGATTCTATCTTGGCATCATTCCACACGTAAACATGATCAATAATCCCTTCATAACATGAAAACCATAATATATAGTTTTAGAAAAGTGTTCTTGAACTTTATGGACGAAAGGAGTCCATGAATGAACATACGCATAACTTAGAAAGGAAACTTTGAAGATTTGTTGGAGATTTCTTGAACTAGAAAACTTAATTCTCGATTATCTTAAAAAAGGCTTGAATCTTTATTTTGAGAGATGAGTTTGATAGAAACTTTAATCTTGTGGTTGAGAGTATAAGAGAGGGTTTTTGAGATGCTTAACTAAAGAAAAATGGGAAAAATTATGCCTCTTTAGGGTTACAAGTCATGGAAGGTTAAGAAAAAGACCAATATACCCTTATTAAATAATTTCCCAGTAGCTAAAAAATCATAGCTGACGACCTTCGTGATAGGGCGTCACAAATGTGATAAGCTATCACAAATGTTGTCACTTAGGAGCTGGTTTTTGCCTAAGGCTGACGACCTTTCGTGATAGGGCGTCACAAATGTGATAAGCTATCACGAATGTCGTCACTTAGGAACTGGTTTCTGCCTAAGGATGACGACCTTCGTGATAGGGCATCACAAATGTGATGAGCTATCACGAATGTCGTCACATTATTTCCATCCTGACATGCTGGAGTAAAATAGGCATAACTCTTAGCTCTGATATTAGATTTAGGAAAAATTGATATTGTTGGAAAGCTAATTCAAATATATCTCATTTGATATATATTAATCCACTCAGTTCATCATATAAAATGAGTTATGATCGATTAAAGTTGACCCAAGTTTTGACGCTCACTAAAACTTGAACGGTAGGAAAGCTTTCAACTTGTACTTGAGTTAGGGGACCTCTATGATCTAAATTCATGCTCAAATAGATTCCCACACTGCATAATTAATTAACAAACTAAATTTACATAGGATTTAAGGCTATTGAAACATCCATGCATAGGAATGACGGATTTTCATTCTAGTCCAAAATGTGGGGTATTACAACTATCTGTCCTAATTTTTCACAATTATAAAATTTACATTATCTTATAGATTTCTTATTTATATATGGTCTTTTATGTTTATAGTCTTCTAAGTAATATCTTTTACTTGGTTTTTTATATTTATATTGGGATATCTTATATTTATTATATTTCTTATGTTTTTTTCTTTTCTTGTAGTATTTTTCTTCACATCCAAATTGGGGTGCTATTTTATCTTTGCGACATGCTAAATTATTTATTAATATTTTTTTTCATTTTTACTTCTTCCCTATATTTTCACATATATTCCTATACCATTTTTGTAAAAATTTTATCCCTGCTCCTAGAGTATCTACTATATTTGCTTCATCTCAACTTTTTATTATTTTTGAACAAAATGGTTCAAATAATTTGCTAAAATATAATCTCCTTATTTCCTTACTTTCTTCTACATTATCTTTTCCCTTATAATAATATTCTTTGAATGCACATATATATTCATCTATGTAGCACATATTACATATTGCTAATTTCAACATTAAATTCCTATTAGTATCCTTTTCTATATTTTGTTCTTCTTCTACTGTTTCTATACTAGTAAATTTATTTCTTATAGCCATTTCATATTTTTCTTATATTTCCATGGGTGATGCTTTAGTTGTTGCTTGTTTAGTTGTTCCTTCTATGTTTTTGTCAGATCTTAGTACCTTTTTAATTTCTTCAATTAAATTTGATAGCCATAATTTTACTGTTCCTATTTGTGTTGTTTCTATATATTCTGATGTATTTTCTATGTCTATGCTATTATCTAGTAATTTTTTTGATATATATCATACCCATAATTGTATCGTCTTATTTGTGTCTGTTACACTGTCTACATCTAGGAAGGTGTAATTTTTATTGACTATTTGTTTTGGTGTCCATCTATATTCATTTTTTGGGTTGTACTTATTTTTGTAATTATATTTTGGTTTTCTTATTTCTGATGTACTAGGTATTATGTTTTCGTCATCTTTTTTTTTTTTTTATCAAGAGTATTTATTTCTTCTATATTTTCTTTTTTAATTGCTTCTTTTTTTTCCTTTATTTCTAGATCTTCTATTCTTTCTAAAATTTATGTATATGCTTCACTATCTTCTGAATCATAATCATTTGTTTTTTCTGTATCTATTGTATTTATTTCTAATTCATTAGTCTTTAATTCTTCATTTTTTATTTGTAATTTTTCTTTAAATTGGTTTATTTCATCTAGTAGTTTCTATTCTTTATCCTTTTCGTCTTTTTATCTTTTTCTTTTTTCATATAGATCTTTTAATATTTGTAATTCTTTTTGTAACTCAGTAATCCTATTATTTTTTATTTCTTCTATTTTTCGTATTTCATCCGTAGTTTGTTGTTTTATTTTTCTATTTCTTTTTTCCTAACTATTTCATCATTTCTTTTGCTATTCTTACAACAGCTGTTAGTTTATCTTTGAATTTTAATTCTTATTTTTCTAACATTAAATATAAATGTTCACCTATTTTCTTATATCTTTTTCCTAAATTAGAAAATACGATTCTTATTTTTAACCCTTCATGATTTTTATATATTTTTTCATCTATTATGAATTCTTCTTTATTCATTTTGTCTATTTGATTGTATATAAGTCATGTTGATGTATGTATTCTAGGTTATCTATTAGAGCTTCTAATTATGATATTTCTTTTTTTTTGTGCTTTTATTGATTTTTTACATACTCCAACAATTAAATGACATTGTAGTCTTTCTTTTCTTATTTTTAATTCTCTCCGTTTGTCAGATAATATTTGTTTTACTTCCTTATATTTTGGGATTGGTCTATTTTATTCATTAGTATTTATAATATTTTGGTAGATTTCTAAATTTAGTTCTACCATAATATCCATTCCTTGAATAAATACATACAACTCCTCTATTTTTAAATAACGTAGCTTTTATACCAAAGTTGAGGGGAGACTTGTAGTACTAGATTTATCATATTTGTTGAAATGTTATGTCATTGCATTCCTTAATTATTTGTTTTAACATTATTAATTTTTCTAACCTTATCATTTCATCAGATAAGTAGTTAGTTATTTTATTTAATATGATGTCTATTTCAAAATATTCCTTTCAATCATATATAACAAAATATGATCATCTTAGATCACTATGGACCAGATTACTCTTAGATAATTATATTTCTCTGTCACTATTAGCATGGTACGTTTGGATACTTTTTCCCTAAACAACGCCCCAACTTTGGTATCAGGAGATATAACTAGAGGCGTTGTATGTATTTATTTAAGGAATTCATATTATGATAGAACTAAATTTAGAAATCTACCAAAATATTATAATACTAATGAATAAAATAGACCAATCCTAAAAATATAAGGAACTAAAACAAATATTATCTGAGAAAAGAAGAGAATTAAAAATAAGAAAAGAAAGACTACAGTATAATTTAATTGTTGGAGTATGTCAAAAATCTATAAAAGCACAAAAAGAAGAAATATCATATTTAGAAGCTCTGGTAGATAACATAGAATACATACATCAACATAAATTATATACAATCAAATAGATAAAATGAATAAGAAGAATTCATAATAGATGAAAAAACATATGAAAATCACGAAGGGTTAAAAATAAGAATAGTATTTTCTAATTTAGGAAGAAGATATAAGAAAATAGGCAAACATTTATATTTAATGTTAGAAAAAAAGAATTAAAATTAGAAGATAAACTAATAGCTATGGTAAGAATAGCAAAAGAAAAAAGAAGAAATAGACAGAAAAGAAGAAATAGAAAAAATAAAATAGCAAACGACTGATGAAATACAAAAAATAGAAGAAATAAAATATAATAGGATTACTGAGTTAGAGAAAGAATTACAAATACTAAAAGATCTATATGAAAAAACACAAAGAGAAAAAGACGAAAATGATAAAGAACAGAAACTACTATATGAAATAAACCAATTTAAAGAAAAATTACAAACAAAAAATGAAGAATTAAAGGCCAATGAATTAGAAATAAATACAATAGATATGGAAAAAACAAATGATTATGATTCCGAAGATAGTAAAACATGTACGAGAATTTTAGAAATAATAGAAGATCTAGAAATTAAGGAAAAAGAAGAAGCAGTTAGTAAAGAAAATATAGAAGAAATAAGTACTCTTGATAAAAAAGATGACGAAAACATAATACCTAGTACATCAGAAATAAGAAAGCAAAAATATAATTACAAAAATAAGTAAAACCCAAAAAATGAATACTGATGGACACCAAAACAAATAGTTAATAAAAATTACAACTCCTTAGATTTAGACTGTGTAACAGACACAAATAAGACGATACAATTATGGGTAGGATATATACCAATACAATTACTAAATAATAGTATAAACACAACAAATATACCAGAATATATAGAAAGAACACTAATAGGAACAGTAAAATTATGGCTATCAAATTTAACTGAAGAAAGTAAAATGGTACTAAGATCTGACAAAAATATAGAAGGAACAACTAAAGAACGAACAACTAAAGCATCACCCATAGAAATATTAAAAAAATATGAAACGGCTATAAAAATAAATTTAGTAGTATAGAAATAGATGATGAAGAAGAAGAACAAAATATAGAAATGGATATAAATAGGAATTTAATGTTGAAATTAGCAATATGTAATATGTGCGACATAGATGAATATACATGTGCATTCAAAGAATATTATTATAAGGGAAAATATAATATAGAAGAAAGTAAGAAAATAAGGAGATTATATTTTAGCAAACTACCTGAACCATTTAGTTCAAAAATAATAAAAAGTCGGGATGAAGCAAAAATAGTAGATACTCTAGGAGCAAGGATAAATTTTTTACAACAATGGTATAGGAATATATGTGAAAAATATAGGGAAGAATTAAAAATGGAAAAAACATTAATAAAGAATTTAGCATGTTGCAAAGATAAAATAGCACCCCAATTTGGATGTGA
>JAPEIP010000009.1:40980940-41010972 GCA_026120095.1 Capsicum chinense
TAGATACTCTAGGAGCAAGGATAAATTTTTTACAACAATGGTATAGGAATATATGTGAAAAATATAGGGAAGAATTAAAAATGGAAAAAACATTAATAAAGAATTTAGCATGTTGCAAAGATAAAATAGCACCCCAATTTGGATGTGAAGAAAAATACTATAAGAAAAGGAAAAAAACATAAGAAATATAATAAATCCCAATATAAATATCAAAAACCAAGAAAAAGATATTACGTAAAAGACTATAGACATAAAAGACCATATAGAAAGAAGAAATCTATAAAAGAATGTAAATGTTATAATTGTGGAAAATTAGGACACCTAGTTAAAGATTGTAAAGTACCCAAAGATTCAAAAAAGAAACAGATATCAGAAATAAAGATAGAAAATACAGAATATATGTAAATAAATTATATAGATTATGAATTAGAAAGTGATGATAGTATATATGAAATCTAGAAAAATGAAATAGCTAAAGAAATAGATAGAGAATTAGATGAATTAAATGACTGAAGAAAGTATACAAATAATAAAAAAAGAAGAACATTTAAATGGAGAAGAAATAGACCAAAAATTATATTTAATAGTAATATATTTGAAGAAATAAAAGGAAAAGAATTAGACTTAAGTGTAGAAAAAATATTTAAAATAACAACAATAAGGAATATATTTAATAGACGGAAAGAAGAATACTAAGTAGTAAGCCAAAAAGAACATACAATAGATTGTAGATATTCGAAAGGAAAAGCTAGTATACCACTAGTAACAAAAAGAATAGTTAACAAAGAAATACAAGATATAAAAAATAAAGAACCAATAAAATATGTACCTTGGAGGAACAGAAATATTAATTAAAACTTGTTTTAGAGAAGGAATAGATACACCAATAGAACTATATTTAGTAGATGATAGGATCATAAAACCTATAGAAAAAAGCATAATAAGTTTTATAAGAGGGAATCTAATATACCAAAAATTTAAATTTATAATAAGGGCAAATTATTCAGTACCAATAACAGATAAAAATATAGATAAGTCATTAGTACTATATTGGAAAATATCAGGAATAGAATTAATCCTAGGAAGTAAAATATTTACAGCAAGATTTAAAAATTTATATGTATTAACAACAAAGCATAAAATAACTGAAAAAAATAAAATAAACAAAATACAAATAGAAAGCCCTTTTGAGCAATTTGTAAAAATCATAGATAATAATGATTATAGCTACCAAAATATAGATATAGAAGAAGATTTGGAAATAGTAAATGAAAGAATATGAACACCAAGAAGAATATCTTGTGAAAAATCAGAACCATAAAAAAGAATAGCATATGTGATTACTCCAAAACCTAACCTAACTCAATATTACATAATAGGAACAATAGAAGAAAAAGAATATTTAATACGAATAAACATAGGACAAGAAGGAAAAAACAAATAATGAAATACTTAGTAAAAACTGAAAAAGTTAAAACAAATAATGATAAATGTCCAGATTTTCCATGAAAAAAAAACCTAATAATTATTAAAAATACGACTGAAAAAGAAATTATAATAGGAATTGGAAAGATAAAAATTGAATTTGAAGTAAAAGAAGAAACACAAAAAGCAGATATAATGTTAGGGATAAAATGGTTAGAACAAGTAAAACCATACAATATAGAACATACCTAATTAGCCATAACGTATAATAGAGAAAAATTGTTAATAAAAAGATCTTTAATATGAAAATATACGTACTCATGAAGATAATAGTAGAAGGATATTATAATAAATATTATAAGTCAATGATAGATATAGGAACAGAAGCCAATTTATGTAGAATATAATTATAGTGAAGAAGATAAAAAACAAGTGCAAAAAATAAAGATACTTTATAAAAACCTGTCAAAATTACAATTTTCAGATTAAAATAATAATTTTACATACATAGTAGAAGCAGATACGAGTGAGCAAAGCTACGGAGGAGTACTGAAATACAGGTATGAAAATAAAAAATTAGAACATCATTGTAGATATTACTCAGGAACGTTTAATGAAACAGAAATAAAATGGGAAATAAATAAAAAAGAATTATGTTCATTATATAAGTGTTTATTAGCATTTGAACTATACATTGTATATAACAAATTTACTGCTAACTAAGAAAATACAAAATTCAGTAACAATAAAAGAAATACGGAGATTGGTATTAAATGTATTGAATTTTACATTTACAGTTGAAATAATCAGTACTAACAAGAATGTTATTGTAGATTACATATCAAAACAAAGCTACACAGACTGATATAACAGAAAATGATACATTAGAGGAGCTATTCAAAACCCTAACTATGCTTTCACTGAAAGTGGACAGTATGGGCAATAAGGTAGAAATGCTAAAGACTAATGAAGGTAAACTGAAGTCTAAAGCTACAAGTCAGTTGCATGACTATAAAAATGTAGAGCTATGTCGATCGGAAGACATCAAAAATCCAGAGTTAAAAGGAGACGTTGGGACACTCCATAAAACCCATACTCTTTATCAATCTATGTCTGCAGGTACAAACCAAGGAGTTAGTAGACAAGGATTAAATCAGAACAAGATATTTGACAAACTATTTATACCAAAAATACCAAAAGACCCTTTATTCATAACTCCACAAACTACCACATATCTAGAAAGTTTGAACCAAGACAAAAAATCCTATGACCATATAACCCGAGCATAATAGAAAATATCCACAAAATAAAAACTTACCTAAATCTTAATCCAAGAGCTATAAATATCCAAGAATCGAACACAGACTATATAAGCCAAAAACTTCAAGGATACAACAGGTTAATTGCACTACCAAAAATCAATCCAGACCTAGTTAGAACTTGTTTTAGTTACGGACTACTTAATACCGTGTATACCCAAGACGAAAATGGATTATCAGCTATACATGAAATATATAGAGCATTTTTTACCTACAAAAAAAATAACCAAAGGAAACCTATTTTTTATAAATTTTATACTGCCCCAGCAGAGATATTATATGATGAAATTAAACCAGTTATTCAAGTAGTAAAAATTGAATTAACCAGAGATATGATTATACCAGAAGATATTGGAAAACATCCAGAAATACCTAAGGAAGAAATACCAGATTTTTATGCAAATAAACGAATAATTGGAATATCTATGATTATTCAAGAGCTAGCAAATAATTATCTCAATAGAAACCCTATATGGCGTTATTATTCGTGAGACCAGCTAACGATCTATTCAAATTCAAAGGAGCTACGACAGTCAGATATGGAAGAAGTTCAAAAATAGATAATGACATTACTCAATCCAGAAAGACAATCAACTACGAGAGCAATTAAGAAGGAATTTATTTCTGAAGTATTACTGACAACATATTACAAATTAATAGGACATAGATATCCAGATCATCAATGTTAGAGATATAACGGATAAGATAATATTATCTCAGAAGTCCAACTAGAATGAAAAGATAAAGGCAAAAATCAACAAAGAAGATAAGTATGAATTGAAGCCAGCTGGAAGATAGACAATAGGAGATAGAAAGCAACATAAAGAAGGACGAACCAATGTTAAAATAAAGGAAGGAGACAAGATATTAAAGGTATGAAAGTAACATATGAATTATTAGATAGTTTTTTGACTTTTAGGAGACGTAAATTATTGTATAAAATTATGAGCTTTTGACTTTTTTGGCAAGTGCCATTGTTAGTTTTCACTTTTTTGACAAGTGTAGAATAGGAATAGTGTTAGGATTTTCATTTTGTAGATTATAAATGTAAGCCAGTTGGCAGATCTAAGGAAGGACTTTCTACATGGAAAGCAAGCCTCCTTGTACCCAACCAAAAATCTCTCAAAATATTTAATATTGAGGGTACTTGGTATGCATAGCTGCTTTTGCTTCCCAAGTGGCTCCCTCAATAGACTGTTTCCACCAAAGAACTTTGACCAAGGGAACTTCTTTGTTCCTTAGAATACAAATCTGATGATCGAGGATCTCAACTGGGACTTATTAAAGGCAATCCTTAACCTCCATATTCTCTAATGGAATAACTATAGTTGAATCACCAAAACACTTATTTAATAAGGATACATGAAACATCAAATGCACTGGTGCCAAATCTGCAGGCAACTGTAGCTCATAAGCTACCTTCCCAAAATAACTTTGAATTTTGTAAGAGCCAGCATATTAGGGATTGAGCTTCCCCTTCTTTCCAAATCTCCTCACTCCCTACATGGAAGAGATTTTCAAATAGACTAAGTCGCCAACATCAAACTCAAGGTCTCTTCTCCTCAAATCTTCATAATATTTGTAAAGACTTTGGGATATCTTAAGCCTTTTCCTGATTAATTGAACTTTCTCCATTATAAAAATACCAAATCTACATCTCTTTCCATATAAAACCTCAAATAGAGCCATCTAAATACTGTAGTGAAAAATGTTATTGTAGGCAAACTTGATTAAAGGTAAGTGATAATTCCAACTCCCTTTAAAGTGACTAACACATACTCTCTAATAGTGCCCAAGAACACTCACAATATACATGTTCTACCAAGTAATATAGTGACATTAAAGAAAGCCAAGTATCAATCCCACAGAGATTTGTTCCAACAACTATCAAATTCTAGTTTACTTGTTAAGATTAACTTGATGTGAAGTAACCAAAAAGAGTTTTAGATTTGTAAAACTAAACGTAAAGTAAACAATGCATAAAATAAAAGGCTTGAGATAATCAATAGAGTAAAGCCAATGTTTAAAGAACTTCAAACCATCATACTACTCTATTGAACTTCATTTGTTAACTTGCTTATCTTGGTAGTTGATTCATAGGTTTTATCGCATGATCATGGTCTCCCAACCTCTAATCATTTACCTAACTTGGACATTACAACAACGTCATGGAGTGGGGATGTAATAATCCAATTAAGTTCAGAAAGCTATCATTCTACATGTGAATCAACTAAGGCTTCTAGGTACATCCCTGTCCTAGATGCTAATTCAAATTCCATATTTCAAAAAGAAATAAGAACACTACTTTGTTCATCCCCACGTTCCATCTTTCTATTCCCCTCCCAAGATCATAAAGTTGACAACATATGTATTCTATTTTTAGATACTCCTTAAACTAATTAAAACAAAGATGAACAAGAAACCAACTATATTTAACAATTCAAACCAAATCAATTCAAAATGATCGTAGTCATTTTCTTTGCTTTAACCCCGGAAAGGGGGTATTTAGCCACTAATCGATATAATCATAATCTAATAATTGAATACATGATCAAAGAAATTAAAAATATGAATTTTCAGAATAAAAACCCTAAAAACAAAGTACAACAGCCCCTCAATTATTCCAGGACATACAAAGATGTGTTTCAAAGTGTATGAGACTTATATTTATAATCGAGTAAAAATTTGTTAGGGTGGAATAAAGGGGGTGATGCACCTATGAAAGTACCAGGCTTACGGGGTGTTGCAGGCTCCATTGCACTTCTCCAAACGGTATGCCGCTGGCTCCAGTGAACTGCTATGAGGTAGGAAACATGGGCATATTGCGGGCTACTACTGGAAGTTTCCTTTAAAAGGTTTACTAAGTGTTAAGTCCTCTTCCATTTTTTCATGCATTTTGGTGTTATTTTGCCTTCAATACTATTTTTCCTTCAATACCAGCTTGTGTCACGTCAAAATAATATCAAAAACACATCCTAAAACATCAAACAACAAGCATTAGAGTTCAACACAAAAATATTACAAGAACAATGAATTAAAAGCTCAATCTAAGCACTAGTCTCGACCACTTTACTCTATAATGTATTGTTGACTCTTGGCTAAATTTAATTAAACATTGCACACTTTGAAGAAGTTGTTACCCAAATAGTTACACATTAAAACCATAGGTAATTCATTAAACATATTGGAATTCATCGAGAACAACTAAAATGATACCTAGCTCAAGCTTGTAACACTAGTTTTCTCATCTAAACACTAAGTGGAAAAATTAACTCCAAACTTGTTTGAAAACACTTTTAAACATTATAATCACTGACTTGAACAATTAAATGCTTATTTATATCATCATTCACTCAATAAGCACACGAATTTTCCTCAAAATGGGGCTAAATAAACCAAGATCACAACACTAGAGTGCATAAATACACCCAATATCACCACCCCACACTTAAAGTGTTGTTTATCCTTAGATAACTCTTTACTCTAAGAATCATAAGCTGCGTAAACTCTACACTTCTACTACATGCAAGACACTCACACTAGTACTATAATGACTACACAGAATATAAGTTTCTACACTAAGAATATTATATACACAATTGAGAACTCAAGAAAACTACTTAAAAACATCCTATCCTCACTAATGGACTCACCTAGTTGGCAAACTCATGCATATTTCTCAATCGAGGCCATTATACAATTCACTCACATTCATCAAATATGTGCCCTCACCACTAGAGAATTACCCAAAATCAGTAACATAAATGTAATTTATAACCAAATGGGTACAAGAATTAAGTTACGCTCACTCTCACAAGGAATTCATAAGTTACACATAATGAACCATAGGCTTGCCCTTAGTTTAGTACTCTACTAATGTATAAATGATGAAGCATAGGATCAAATAGGTCTTTAATGGTTGTAATGTAGGCTAAGGGATGGGTAGGAACTATTTTGGCTTAATAGTGACTATCTTCCCTAAGCACTTTAATACATCACTTTTGAAAATTGAGAGCAATCTCTCACAACCCATGTACACCACTTTAATCTACTACATCTTCTGTTTTTGCCTTTCTGATTAAGCTCATTCACATACATTATGGTGGAGTATTCTATGCATATCTTATTCAATTTGAAATTTTTTTATTCTTTTCATTACTCAACTCCCCACATCAACACATATTAAATTTTTGAACACCATTAACTATCACTTAGGGGATTCACTTTTACTTTTTCTCCTCTTATTTTTCAACTCCTCAACTCAATTAATTTTTTATTAAGCACTTAAGAGCCTTTTGTATCAAATTTAAGTCTATCAATGAAGGGATTAGGCTACACATGAGGCTACCAAATAGAAAAATCTAAAGGTTCAACAGGGCTTACTAGGATTATGCACAAGGGTAGGTCAAAAAGAAGGTATAAAACAAGGCTATCAAAGAAATGCCTCTATTATCTCCTAAACCCACACTTTTTATTTTGCTTTGCACATACACCAACAAAGTTCTAGCCATCACATGAAACAAAGAACATAAAAATACCTCACACCACACATGGCATATGCTCAACTTCAAGTAAGATCATCGTAGACTCATAAACAAACAATCACATGGATTCAATTTTAAGCCAACTTGTACAACAGTCATAATCACGAGCCTTGGATTCTTAAAAGTAGTAATTCACACAATCAATATACTATTTTCATACAAATTCACTTGCATCATGCAATCAAATATAGATCCAACAAAAATATCTCACTTATTCCTAAACCCATAAAAAATTTAAATTTACCCTAAAAATGGGAGTTTCTCCATCCCACACTTAAAAATATACTTTTTCCCCAAAGTATACTTTAAAAGTAGTGATAGAAATACTTTCTAAGGCCTCTAGGCCTAGCTAGTAGCATCTATTATAAATTAAGATGGTTCGGGGACCCCATACTTTGTCTTCACATGCCTCTTAACTCAGGTTTTCTAGTACTCAAACTTCCCATCAACCTGTGACTCAACCAAAAAAAACTATGTCAAGTAAAAAAACTAAAAATAAAATATACCTACTTAACATGGGTTGCCTCTAAAGCAACACCTAATTTAGTGTCACGAAATGATCCAACAGAAATTAACCAAATTCCTTCATCCTTTTCCTCACACTTGTAGGTCATCTTCTTATTTATTTTATGGCCTCTTAGGTGTGAACTCTCAAGGTCACCAATTTTCTAAATAATAGCCTTTTCAGGCTCATCCATCTATATTATGTCGGCCTTATGTGGTTGTGTCTTAGGCTCCTCAATGAGTAAGTCCACAGAGGTCTTTTATGGAACTATCTCTACCACTCTACACTTATCCCCTTCAATCGCAGTAATCAAGCACAAGTCTTTATAGTGGGAAAGTGTGTTATGTTGTTGGTACACTTTAAAAATTACCTCTTCACCCTCCAACCTCATTATGAACATGCCTTATCTAATATCTATCAAAGCTTCTTCCATCGCTAAGAATGGATGTCCCAAGATGAATGGTACTCTTTCATCTACCTTAAAATCTAAAATAGTAAAGTTAGTAGAAATAATAAATCTACCAATCTTTTTGAGAACATTCTCTATCACTCCTTCAAGACCGATTGTGGTCTCATTTTCTAGCTGCAGTAGCACAAAGCTCGGTCTAGGCTTTCCCAAGACCAAAGTTTTGAATAAAGATAGGGGCATAAATTTGATTCTTGCCCCTAAATCACTATGTGCATGGACCACCTCACTATTACCAATTTGAATAGGGAGAGTGAACTTTGCTGGGTCTTTATGCTTTTTTGGCATCTTTTGAGTCATCACAAAGATACATTCCTTAGTGAATGCTGCTGCCTCCACATCCTGTAACTTAACTTTGTTAGCAACCGCATCCCTAAAGTACTAAGCGTACTTGGGCATTCCCTGCAAAATATCTAAAGGAGGTAAGTTAATGTGTAGCTCTCAGAACATGTCAAAGAACTTCTTAAAGCACGCATCCTACTTTACCTTTATATGCTTCTGTGAGAAAGGTAGTTGTGGGATCTTCTTCATTTCTTCAACAACTTTTTCTTTGAGTACTCATACTCTCTCAAATTTTCAGAAACTTGGTCATTTACCTATTTAGGGCTCGTATCAGTATCTACCTCCTTAGTTTTCTTTAAAACTTCTCCATGAAGCTCGTTACCACTCCTCAAAGTGATTTCCATAACTTGTTTTGGATTTTTAGTATCACTTGGGAACCTACCTTGAGGCCTGGTATTTTGTACCTACTGTATTTGACCTAACTACAACTCCAAGCTTCTTGTAATGGTCTACTGATTCTTCATATCTTCTGCTAATTTTGATTAGGCACCTTGAATATGTTTTATCATCTCCTACAAATTGCTATTTGTGGTCTTATTTGCTTGAGCTTAGGATTGCTGAAATTGTGCTGCTGGGCATTCTATTATTGATTTAGTGGTTGCGTCTGCCACATTATATTGTAGGTTTTCCCATAGTTAGACCTTTGAACATTGCCCACAAATATCACAAACTCAGGATTTGCAGCACATATCTGAAGAATGACCACCATTTCCATACACCATACACCAAATGCTTATCTATTGAATTGCATTCACTGTAGTTGCAGGAGATGTGGCACCTAATTTCATGTTACTGAGTTGTGTAGTCAACTAATTTTGTAATGTAGAAATCTGGGCAGTTATTGCAGCAAACTGATCCACCTCTAAAACACCAGCAACCTTTTTTGTAGCATTTCATAAGTCTGAATGCCACTCAGGACTACCTTGTACAATTTAGTTCAACAAAGTATACAACTCATCATACATAATCTCCAGAGCTTGACCACCTGTAAATGAATATACCAAAATATTTGTGTCTATGGGATAGATACTTGGCTTTCTTTAAGGATGCTATATTACATGGTAAACCACGTACACTTGCATGTGCGCTGTCCAATAATTATCAGGTAATTCTAAATATTTGTAAAACTAAATGTAGGGTAAATAATACATAAATTAAAAGTCTTGAGACAATTAATAGAGGAACGGCTAGGGTTAAAGAACTTTGAACCATCATACTATGCTATTGAACTTCAATCGTTAACTTTGTTATCTTTGTTGTTGATTCATAGGGTTTATTGGATGATCATGGTCTCCCGACCTCTAATCTTTTACCTAATTTGGACATTACAACTACATCGCTGAGCGGGGATGTAATAATCCAATTAAGTGATAAAAGCTATCATCTTACATGTGAATAAAGTAAGGCATGTAGTTACATCCCTGTCCTAGATGCAAATTCAAATTCCTTATTTCATAAAGGAATAAGAACCCTACTTTGTTCATCCCCAAGTTCTATCTTCATATTCTCTCTCCCGAGATCACAAGGTCGACAATATATGTATTCTAACATTAGATACTCCTTAAAATAATTAAAATAAGGATGAAAAAGTAACCAAAAATAATAAGAAATTCAAAAATAAAAGGAATTCAAAATGATAGTAGTCTTATTCTTGGCTTTAACCCCGGAAAGGGTGCATTTAGCCACTGATCGACATAATCATGATACAAATAATTGAATGCATAATGAAAGAAATTAAAAATACAAAGTTTAAGAATAAATACCCTAAGAAAGATGTGCCACAACCCCTTAATTGCTCCAAGACATCAGAATATGTATTTCAAAGTGTACAAGAGTTATATTTATAATCGAGCTAAAGTTGGTCGGGGTTGAATAAAAGGGGTGACACACCCATTATAGCATCGAAATTAGGGGGTGCCATGGGATCCATTGACTTCTTAAAGGGTGTGCCAAGGGATCCAATGCACTAAGATGAGATAGGCAACGTGGGCATATCACAGGCTACCTTTGGAAGTTACTTTCGAAATTTTAACTAAGTGTTAAGTGATCAACCATATATCCGTTCCTTGTGGTGCTATTTTGCTCTTCAATACAAGCTTGTATCATATTAAAATATCATCAAAAACACATACTCAAGCATCCTATAACATCAAACACCAAGCATTCGAGTTCAACACAATGAAATGATAAGAACGATGAACTAAAAGCTCAATCTAAGCACTAGTCTAAACCACTTTACCCTATAATGTATTATTGGCTTTTGGCTCATTTTAATTTAATATTGCACACTTTAAACAATTTTTTCCCTAAATATCGACATATTCAAACCATAGGTAACTTATGAAACACATTATAATCCATCGAGAAAAACTAGAACGACACCTAGCTTAAGCTAGTAACACTAGTTTTCTCATCTAAATTCTAAATGATCAAATTAACTCTGAACTTATTTAAAAAACACTTTTAAAAATTATAATCACTGACTCGATCACTTAAATGATTATTTATACCATCATTCACTCATTAACCACATGAATTATCCTCAAAATAAGGATAAATAAGCCAGGATAACAAAGCTAGAGTGAATAAATACACCCAACATCATTCTCAATATGTCCTTTAGGGTCTCAATGGTCCTCTCTACCTGACCAACTATCTGGGGATGAAAATCTGTACAAAAATGGACTTGGGTACCAAGACCCTTCTAAAAATCCCTCTAAAAGTGAGAGGTAAACTGAGTACCTCTATCTGAAATAATAGACAATGGTAATCTATGCAACCTAACCAACTCTCCAATATAGATCTTGGCGTAATCCTTATCTGAATATGAAGTATGAACTAGCAAGAAATGAGATGATTTTGTCACAAAATCCATGTTCACCTCTTTCCACTTCCAAGTGAGTTTACTGAACTCCTATAATGTTCCACTAAGCCTCTAGTGCTCGACTTTAACCAGCTGACAATTGGTATACTTAGCTACAAACTCTACAATATCCTGCTTAATACCACTCCACCAATTAATTTCCTACAAATTGTAGTACATCTTACTGGTCCTAGGTTTATAGAGAAATGTGCACCATGCATTTCTGCTAAAATTTGTTGTCTCAAATGATCCACACACAACATGCAGATATTACCCTAACATCGAAACACACCATCTTCTCCTTGGGAGAAAACTTTTACTTTCTGATGTCTAACTGATTCCTTCAACATAACTAAACTAAAATCCCTATCTTGTTTTTCCTTCAATTTGGCAACCAAAGAAGATTCCAAACTATTCTAAACCCATGTGCTATCCTCAGCTGAATTAACCAACCGCACACCTAATCTAGGAAGTTTATGAACCTCCTGGACTAATTTCTTCTTATCATTCTCAACATGAGCAACACTACCCATAGACAATCTACTAAGGGTGTCTTCTACTACATTGGCCTTTTTTGGATTATACAACACACTCATATCATAATCTTTTAACAACTCTAACCACCTTTTCTGATAAAAATTTAAATATTTCTGTGAGAACACATATTGCAAACTTTTGTGATCCGTGAATACATCAACATGAACCCCATAAAGATAATGCCTCCTAATTTTCAAGGCAAAACAACAGCTGCTAACTAAAGATCATGGGTAAGTTAATTCTTTTCATAGGGTTCAACCAACTACAAAGTCCAACTCTGGAAGCATTACAGTAAACAACAAATCCATCTAAACCACCTGGAAAAGTTAAGGTTGAGGCTAAAGTGAGTCTAGTATTCAACTCCTGAAAACTCTTTTCATAAGAATCTGACCACTAAAATTTGACGTTCTTCTAAGTAAATCAATACATGGGGTATGAAATAGATTAAAAACCTTCAATAAACACCCTATAATAGCTAGCCAAACCAAAGAAATTTTTGATATCTGATGGAGAGATAGGTCTAGGCCAATTTCTCACTACTTTGGTTTTTAGATGGTCAACTCTAATGCCATTACCTGAAATAATATGATTAAGGAACGCTAGTGATCTTAGCCAAAACTTGAACTTATGGAATTTTTCAAACAACTGATGGGCTCTAAGAGTCTATAATACAATTCTGAGATAGTCTGCATGATTGCTTTCACTATGAAATAATATCATCAATAAAGACTATGACAAACATGTCCAAGTACTGCTTGAACGCTCAGTTCATCAATCCTATAAAGTTTCTAGGGAATTCATTAGTCCAAAAGGCATAACTAAACATTCAAAATAACCATACCAAGTTCTGAAGTCTATCTTTGGAATGTCATATTCTTTGACATGAAGTTGATAATAGTTGAATTTGAGGTCTATCTTAGATAAATAACTGGCACCCTGAATTTCGTCGAGCAAGTCATCAATTTTGGGGAGTAGATATTTATTCTTGATTATGACTTTTTTCAACGGACAATAATCAATGCACATTCTGAGAGAACCCTTGGATATCATTTTTCTTGCCGTAATATATGAAACAATTTGACCCCTAAGCACTTAAGTATTACCTCTCTATTTAATAATTGGTTCATTAGGAAACTAAAATTGAATGACTCTATTTGTACAGTCAACTAAATCATAGCATGAGTGGAGCTAATCCATGCTGAGAATTATATAAAAATCACTCATCTCTAACTCTAAAAATTCAACTGAAGTGATTTTATGGGATATTATAATCAGGCAATTTATATATACCCTTCTAGCTATGCTAGACTTACCCATAAGGAAAGACACTGAGAAAAGTTCAACCAAGGTTGCAAGATTGACAGTGAAATCGACAACTGTATAGGGGGTTACAAAAGAAAGTAAAGTGCTAGGATCTAACAAAAACATAAATATGGGGATTAAAGACCTATAACGTACCCGTAACCACATCAGGAGAGCTTTTCTAATCATGATAGGACTTGAGTTCCTTCAATATATTTTGGCACTGACAATTTGTGGTGATGGAAGTGGCGCCCTGCTGAGTCGGGCGACCAACTGGAGTTGATGACAATTAGACTGGCCAACCTAGCACAAATCCTTTCCCCTCTGAGCAATTAATAGACACTCTCTAACCTTATGGACTGGTTTGCCACACCCAAAACACACATCACTACAAACCTTGAATACACCCTGATTATTCCTACCATATTTTTAGAAAAGTGGATTAGTGCAACTACTACTCACACTACCTTAGGACTTGGAGTATGGCGCCCTGTTCCGAATGTTATTCATAAACTTTATCATAGGAGAAATATCTGAAGATAGAGTTAGAGATAAAAATTTATGATAGAATAGAGAACGGTTACCACCATCTAAGCTCGACTGAGAAAAGTTAAAGCTACCAATTCTGGCCCTCTTATTCTCTCTTTCTTTATCCTTTTACTTTGTTACTCAATTCATCTAGCATGAACCATAAGCCTAGATAGGTCCATCTTCTTTGTAAACATAGCAGTCCTACACTCCTTGACCATCCTTTAAACTACACTAGAAATAAACTTACTCATTCTAGACCTATTGAATCCACCATCGATGGAGCATACCTCGCTAATTGAGTAAACTTAAGTGAGTATTCCTTCATACTCATATTACCCTACTTCATATTAATGAACTCTAGCACTTTAGATTCGCTCAACTCTAACAAAAAGAACCTATCTAAGGAGGTTATGGAAAAATCCTCCTACACAACAAGCCCCTGCGTCAACACCCTTATAATCATTCCACTTCTTATTCCATGTATAAGCTACATCCTGAAATTGGTAGGTAGCCAACTCTACATTCTCAATCAAACTGATACCCATGATGTCCATTATCTTATGAACCATATCAAAAAAATCATATACATCTAACTTAGTCTTGGATCACAAAAACAAAGGGGGGTTCATTTGTTTGAAATCATGAATCCTAACCATAGCTATATTTTCCATTAGGTTAGCTGGGGTAACAACCTATTAGTTGTTCTAAGAAGCTACTGAGTAAGCTAAGGTAGTAAATATAGCTCTAAACTCTGCATGAGAGACGTGCTTATTCACGGGATCTTTATAAATAGATGAAGGTGCAAACTGATTTCTATTTCTTCTTCCATTGTTCCTTTTAGAAGGCATAATATGTAAATGGAAGGAAAAATAAGTCAGAAAATGAGTTTTAAATAGATTGTATTCTCATTTGAATGACATGAATACTGAAATAAAGGAAACTTTTCCTAAAACATCTTGTAGCCTAGCTTCCATAAGTGTGGCATGCTTCACACCATACATAAGGCTCTACTCAATTAGGCTTTCAGACTCCCTAGGATAGTCTACAACTATAGCCTTTAATACAAAATTTTGTCATGACCCAAGACTACCCCTAGTCGCGACAAAGGTTCTTATGGCTACAAGTGACCATAAGCCAACCTATGAGCTAGTACCTGCTGTGAGCACTGAATATAAAAATATAAAGAGCATATGTAGAAACAACTTTTATGCCATAAGGTCTAAATACTGAAAATACAACTGTATCTACAAGTCTAATCTAACTAATTGTTTGGATGTCTTAAAGCCTCTAAACTGAATTAGGGAGTTGATGGTCAAGCCCCCAACTAACTCTGACTGAATTACTTAAATAAATGAAATAATAAACCATCACCCTGATAGATGAGGACACACCACTGATGCTTCAGAGTAATGCTAAAATAACTAACAGCAATCCAAAAACTAAGCATCCAAACCTATGATATTAAACATCATAGCACAAAGAAGAGTATGCGATCAATGCTTTAAATATACTAGTATATGAGAGGATTTTAGGTTGAAATTTATGGTTTAACTGTACATTAATTAATTAATAACTAAATAGCATGAGATAACTGAACATGAATGTACAAAAGCTAAAATATCTGAGAATGCAATAGGAAGAATATAATATTTTTGAAATAATTTGTAAACTAAAGTACTAAAAATTTTTATCTGAATATCTGGTTATTTGTATTCTTTGGTCAAACAAACCTAAACTGAATATATATAGGATATTGTACTGAGAATATGGGAGGTATCAGGCAACTGACATGCCCCAATCTAAGCTAATTAGGGTCCAACCTGTAACCCCAGTTGGAAGGATGTTAGTATCCTACTACGAGTACTAACATTGGTTGTGTGTATATAATCCACTAACACTGAATGGAAAAAATAATAAGGATATATAAAAGCTTTGAAAACCATATTAGAGAATCATTATTCAAAACCTATCAATTTGGCATTTCATAAAACACATGGATATCAAGACCTTGACATGGGGATGCTTTTAAACATAAGTAGATAGGATGATTACATTACAAAAACCATAAATTAAGGATTTATTCTAAATCACAAGATAATCTTTTGGGAACTAAAACATTCAAAATATAGAATAATACATTACACTTGAACACATTGATAATCTTAACTTGAAGTTGAAATAATAAAAGATTCATGAAGACAGTTCAACATAATCATGTAAATACTCATAAATTAAAATCAAATAGGTGTTCTTTAACTCCATGGGTGAAAAAGGCCCATGGATGGACATTACACATACCTTAAACCCCTAAGCGTCAATGAGATACACCAAGCTTGATATTTTCTGAAATGTTCTTGGAATTGGGAAACTTGAATTCTCTATTTCCAGTAAGAGAAAGTAATGGAACTTGATGATATTAGGGGAGGAGAGGGTTTGTTTTTCAGAGGAAATTGGATAAGATGTGCAATTCATGCCCTAACTAGTGTTATAATTCATTATTTGACGAATTAGGTTGAAAGAAAAAAACATAATTGCCCCTCAGACAATTAAATTCTTAACCTGATAGAAGTTTACATGATCATCATGATGCATTAGGTGTACCATTACTATTATCATTGTGATGTGATGCTATCGCAATGAGCTGCTAGAATTATGATCTAAACATGACCCAATCCTCGTCTAAAAAATCCAAAATTTTCTCGAGTCATGTTCCTTACACCACTGAATATGAATTAACTCAAAAACAAACATCTTGGGGTTTGGAAGACCAATTTAAAAATCCACAAAGTTAAGAGGCCTTAAAATGACTAAGTCCCCAACACTTAGTGAAATTCTTAGGTGTTAAGCCTCTTATGCTAGAACCTAGGAGATGAACTGAGCATTGAATAATATGGGGTATTATAGGAAGTCATCCATTTCATGTCATGAATTACTTCATATACTTTTTTTATTTTTATAGATTATGGTTTTTGGTGTGGTCAGGGGCATATCTTGACTAGATACTCTTTGGCTTGGTTTAGAGGTTTTGTATGGACAATTGTGGACTTGGGTATGAAATGATTATGATATATTTATATGTATATATATATTGGATTTTAATTTTATTGTTTTAGTTGGTTAGTTTTACAATGGAATGACTTGGTTGGGTTGGTCTTGGATATACTCTTATCCCAAAGTTAATACATTATTAAATATGTTATCTTGTTATATGTTCAAAATTTGTCTGACTCAGGGTATATTTTGGTTGGTTGGATTGGGAATTAGGGGTGGTCTCTAGTCCTAATTATACTTGAGATGCCCATTACAATAAGGCCCCAGTTTGGGTCATGTCAATTTTGAGGATGGTAGGGTATTTGTACAAGAGGTGGTGAGATCATATCTTGGTGATAAGGTGAAGTATAAATATGTGTTTGATCCTATCTTGATACAAATAAAAGATACTATGGGTACACAAAATATGATGGATTTGGAGATTGGGGTGATGGTATCTTGAGGTACCATGGTAGGTTGTGTGTTCCTGATGTGGATGGGTTGCAAGGTAGAATTTTAGCAGAAGCTCATAAGTCTTGTTATTTGGTTTATCCTAGTTTAAAAGAGATGTATCATGACGTTAATAAGATTTGTTTATGGAATAATATGAAGAGGGACGTAGCAAATTTTGTGGCCAAGTGCATGGTGTGTCAACATGTGAAAGTGGAACACTTTATGCCTTGTGGGTTGTCTCAAGAAATTAAGTTTCTTGTATAAAAATAGGAAGTGATACATATGGATTTTACTACCGGCGTTCCATGGTATCATAACCAGTTTGATTCTATTTGGGTCATCATGGATAGGATGACTAAGTTTTCTCACCTATTTTCGGTGAGGACTAATTTTTCCGTTAAGGATTATACGAGGTTGTTTTTCAAGGAGATTGTGAATTTGCATGAAACACACATTCCCATTATTTTGGATCATGGTATTCAGTTCTTATCTCATTTTTGGCAGTTTTTTTAGTGAGGTATAGTGACTAAGGTGACCCTTAGTACTGCTTTCCACCCACAGATGGATAGACTAGTGGAAAGGAACTTTAGACTTTAGAGTCATGCTTTAAGATTTTATAATTAACTTTTCTAGTAGTTGGGTTGATCACATACCTATTATAGAGTTTGAGTACAATAATAGCTATCATTCTAGCATTTGTATGGAACAGTTTGAGGCTTTGTATGGTAGGAGGTGTAGATCCCCTACTAGGTGATTTAAACTTCGCGAGGCAAGGTTTTTCGATCTTCATTTATTTCATCAAGCTATGGAGAAGGTAAAGGTGATTATAGATAGTATTAAGACTGCCCAAAGTCTCCAAAAGTCCTATGGACGTGAGGTAAAGAGAGTTGGAGTTCGATGTGGGTGATTGTGTTTTTTTTAAAGTGTCTCCCATAAAGGGAGGGATGCATTTTGCAAAGAAAGAGAAGCTCAGTCCCTACTTCATTGCTCCTTATTTGATTTTGAAGATAGTGAGAAAGTTTTCTTATGAGTTAGAATTTCCTGTGATTTTGGGTTCTATTCACTCCATGTTTCATGTATCCTTGTTGAGGAAATGCATCGGTGATCCTTCTTTAGTGGTGCCTATTGAGAGCGTTGGTGTTTTGTATTCCCTGTCTAACAAATAGGTACCGGCAGAGATATTAGGTAGACAAGTTCGTAGAGGACTAAAGATATATCATTGGTAAAGGTCCTTTAGAGGAACCATCAAGTGGAAGAGGCCACTTGGGAAGCGGAAGAGGATAAGAAGCAAAGTATCCATTTTTATTTCATGTGATGAATGAAGAAGATTGAGGTATGAATTTTATTCATTGTTGTTATCATCTAGATTTATCCTTTGATTTTGGTGCATTGTTATTATTCTCACGCAAAACGTGTCCTATCTCATCATTTGATGATGAATGATCCTAAGGGGGGGGGGGGGAGATAATGTAACACCTTCAAATTTTGGGAATTTTATTTTTGGGCCTTCCCATGCTTGAAATATCTATTTTTGACTTAAATCATGTTCGGGGATGTAAAATGGGTAACCTAGGAGAGTTTCAGAATTTTCTGACAATGTTTGGTGTACTTGACGCAGCCTAAACTAGGGCCTTATCGTAAAGGGCATCCCAAGTCCAACCAGGACCGGGGACTACACCCCTTAACCCAACACAACAACTTTATATGGCTTGGATGAAGTGAATATCGAGCATATAAAAATATTGCGTAATGCTCTAATGAAGTCTCTACAATAGGGTCACAATCATGACCGACTCAATCTAGTGTAACCATACCAAACAAACCATCAATGCCATATCAAAACATTTAGAAAGTATCAAAACATAATATGATAATCAAACCCAAAATGTAGTATGATGGAACAACTAATAATATCGTCCAATGAGGTTAGCCCCAACACAAAAGCCAATGCTAAGGCTGACACCAATACCGATCCTGCCCATACAAACCCCCTAAAAGTACAACAAATCCTCAATCCAAAAGAATACAAATACTTTATTGCGACATGCCCCAACTAAGGGTAAAAACAATATCCAAAAATAAATTAAAGAGTCAAAGAATGTCCAACATAAAGTGATGCCTTCCAAAAGGATGGAAGCTTACCAGTTCAGTCCAATATGTTGTCCCTTAATCAAGTACTATGAAGGAGGAGTTGAACGGCTAGTTTCTTCATAGAGTGGGTATACAGCCACCAGTAGACGATTAGTAGGTGAACACTAGAATTAAACTCAGGATAAGGATAAATTAATGTAAGTGTGCAAATACAAGTGAAAACCATCCAATGAAACAACCATACATATATATAAGTGCTGGGAAAAGGAACCGAGTTTAGCATGTTGTCCTACCACGCATGGGCTATATGGGTTCAGGTCCCCCTACTGAAAGGGTCTTAATATGTGTAGCTGCACAACCAGGCATTATCTCTGGGATGACTGGTGCATCCCTCCAATATAAATGTGACACTCGCACGTGGCAATCGAAGCCCTAATATCGAAAAATATGAGTTTTGGGTTTTGATTCCCCCTAGGACCACCACCTTTCATGGCTTAGCTAACATTCCCCGCCATTAATTTCTAATTAAAGCCATTAACAAGCAATCTAATATCCAGTTATTAACAAAGAATATTCAATAAACAAGTCATATCGTCACACCACCATACTTGCAAGCATTATCCATAGCCGAACCATTTAGATTAAGGGGATATTCAAATGCCCTATCATTGGCCATTTTAAACCTCTTGGTTGAATACCATATTCTCCACAAGTATAACTAATTATACTTAAGCCTTAGTAAATGATTTAAAAACATTTACGATTTCATGCACATGCCAAAAACAAGAAAGAGTTCCATTAAAATAAGCCAATGCAATGAACATATCTATATAAGCATTTTATCAAACCCTTTGGGGTAAAATATAACCAAAACCAAATTTCATTACCATTAAACCATTACCATGCAGTTCAATTGTTCAAAATCACTGTTAATGCATAGAAAACATAATTGAAACCATAGGAAATCATAACCAAGCATTTAACAAAAAAACCCCTAAATCAATAGTTGAAAGCCATAATCATGCAAGAGAAAAACTATGAAATCAACCATGTAACCATGCCTTTAATTGAAATAGAAATTAGGGAAGAGAATCATGCCTTAAACCAAGAATATTGATGTAAAGAATTCACCAAGACAAGCCCCAAACTAATCCCTTAGTTGAAACCCTAACTCTTTGCCCCAAAAGCTCTTAAGAGAATTATTATATATTTTGGAAGTGTTACTAAGTGTTTAAGAGTAAAATTATAGGGTAAATAACATCCTAAGTCTATTAGAATTTGTGGGTCCATATTTACATAAGTAAGGAAATGTCAAAAATACCCCCACTTAAATCTCATAAAAACCCTACAAAGGGTCACAATGACCCCCTTACGAGTCGTAACCTACCTTACGGTTGACACCAACCTAATTGTAATAAAGCATCAACCTACCTTACGGTTGACACCAACCTAATTGTAATAAAGCATCATCCATGGATCAGACACTGTCCCGTATATGACTCATTCACCCAAGTCATAACCTGAGCATATGATCGTACCCATGATCTGTATCCCTGGAAGAATGTAACACCAAGAGGATCAAAGACTATCTACCTTACGAGTCACCTATATGACTCGTACCTAACAATATGATACTCACCCCTAAGTAGTATCCTTTCTAGTGAAAAAAACCATCCCACCAACTAAAACTGGTCTTCTTACAACTTGTTTTCCCGACTCGTACCCCAGCATACTACTAGTACCATAAATTGTATTGGGTTCGAAGAATGTGATTCTAGTAAACTTTCTAAGGGTCCAAACGTGGGATGCTTTAGTCTTCCTTACGAGGAACATTCATCTCCAAATGACAGATAAGGTATGGGTAACAACAAATAGAGTCATTTGTATTATCAAACATCCTTTTAACAAAGTTTGAAAACAAAGAGGAAAAGATGTTAATCTTTCCTTTAACAAATTTAGAAAAATAAAGATATGTTCAATAACACATACCTTCTGCATGAATATCAGGAGCAGAAAACAAGAGCGGATACTTGGACTTCATGTCTTTCTCTATTTCACATGTGGCCTCTTACACTTGATGGTTCTGCCATAGAACCTTAACCAAAGACACATCCTTCGTCCGCAATCAAGGAACTTGCCTATCCAATATTTCAACCGGTACTTCAACATAAGACAGAGAATTTGAGATATCCAACCCCAATAAAGGAACAATCAAATACGGATCACGAACACACTTTGTCAACAAAGAAACATAGAATAGCTGATGAACAAAACTCAAGCTAGATGGAAACTCAAACTCATATGCAATATTGCCCGCTCTCCACAAATTCTCATAAGGACCAATGTACCAAGAATTGAGCTCTCTCTTTTTGCCAAACCGCACTACTCCCTTCATAGGAGACACCTTAAGGAAAACCTTATCCCCAACTACAAACTCCAAGTATCTACGCCTATCATCCACATAAGGCTTTTGATGACTATAGGCAGCCTTAAGCCTATCCCAAATCATCTTCACCTTTTCCATTGCTTGATAAATAAAATCTGGTCCAAATAAATCAGCCTCACCAAGCTCAAACAAACCAATAGGAGATCTACACCTTCTAACATATAACGCCTCAAAAAGGAGCCATTACAATACTCTTATAATAGCTATTGTTGTAAGAAAACTCTACCAAAGGTAGATGATTTTAACACCCTGTATTTCCCTATTATAATCTAAGGCTCAACGCATGAGTATTCATATATGTAATTTTTTGAAAAACTCATTATTTTTTATTTTATACCAATCATAGGAAATTCAACAAGCTTTCGAACAATATAAAATTCGCCCAAATTTGATCACCGAATAAGAAGTTATGGCGATATTAAGTTTCAATCACAAAACCCCATCAATTTAACTTCTGGTGCATCCCGGAGCACGACAATATCCCATTTGGCAAAATCCAGTAAGGGTCCACAATCCTGGCACATCGCACCATATGTTAATTTACTATTTATTGATTTCCAGTGTGACACTGCGATCATGGTGCATCGCGGAGCTGGCCAATTTCCTGTTTGTCAATTTTCAGTGGGCCTCCGCGATCATGGTGTGTCGTAGTGATGGCCAAAATGGTATCCACATGTTTACCACGATGGTGAAGCATTGCAAGATTTATCCAAGTCCTAGTTGTCCCTTTTCTAGTAGTTTGGCTTGATAGTGGCGCATCATGGCACAACCAAAAATCGGGTTTCAGTTTCTAGCTAGTGTTTTTAAATTCGTTTAAGGGTATTAGGGTCTTTTCCTAAGCCCTGAACTCACCCTAAACACGAAATTTAGACCCTAATTGACCTAAATATTCATTATTATTCACTTTCTATCAAATTAAAAATTCTCTTTTTCAAGAACAAGAAACCCTTACTCTCAAGAATCAAGGTAAAATCTCAAGAACTTTCCATGAATCCTTCCAAATTCACCATCCCAGATATGTTAGATGTTCATCCTTGGATCCCTTTCATCCATGGAGTCCAAGCAACATTTTTAAATTATAAATTGTGATCTTTTCAAGCTATTTTTTTTTAAATTGGGATTTCACCCATGAACCTCTATGAACTATGATTCTATACAATGGTACCATGAAATTATTGTAATTATTCAATCCTCTATGTTTTAAAATTATTATTTATTGAATTAGACCATGATTTAATGCTATTATGTTGAATTCATGCTATTCCTAAAAGTTCCATGACATTCCTATGATTGTTTTAAAACCATGAACTACAAAGTGTTTGATAAACTGCCTACAAGAGTGCTTTATTTAAAAAGAGCCTTCAACCTTTAGTGTCTTTACAGTATTGTTGTTTTGAGTCCTGGGGGTATTAAATACTCAAAATCCATAGTTGTTTATTTAGTCTACCCTCAGTACATTACAAAATAGTCTTCAAATTATATTATGATCATTATCAGAATAGTCAGATATCAGTTATTCAACTCAAAATAGTCTAGTTCCCAGTGTCTTTCAGTTGGGAGTAGGATTTAGCACCGAGCGAGAGTAGGGATGGCCACTTCCCCGTCAGATAGGCAGGTCATTAGTAGAAGTCCCTATACTATAGAACTATATAGTCAGAGTAGGATATGAGTAGTCGCCCATCAAACTAGGCTTGACTATCTCGTAGGGGTCACCCGTCAGTTCAGGCTGCACACCCTTTGTCCTTTGGAAATTATATCAGTTTAGAGGATCCACAAAGCTATTATTAGTACCCATGGCATGGTATTAACACCCTTACAGCTGAGGTTATAGGTTGGACCCCAATTAGCTCAAATTGGTGAATGTCGTTTAGATGATACTTTCCACAGTCTCAGATATAGTCTCAGTTATAGTCTCTACTTAGTTATTCAGTCTTAGTGTTGTTTGACAAAAGCATATAGATTTAAGTTATCTCAGTATATCAGTTTACAGATTGTACTAAGTTTATATTAAATGTTTGTTCATGCATCTATAGTATTTACAAATTTTCCTGCATTTTCAGTATCATAGATTCTATACTCTTTATTCAGTACTCCATGCTTTACATGTATGTCCAGTTAATTATTATCATTCCTATTCATAAGACCTTGCATATCAGCCTACCTCATTTAGCATACCAGTATATTTAAAGTACTGATCGCATACCTTTTCTTTTTCCCTATGATGTCTCATATCATAGGTGCTGACCCTAGATTCTCAGATTTATCATCAGTACGGTAGCAGTGGTGAGTCCTCATAATTCGAGGACAAATTATATTATTTCATGTGTTTATCTCAGTAGTTAGTTGGGGCCTATCCCATCAACTCATAGTATCCAGTTTAGAGGCCTTTAAGACACTACAGTTAGCTATTCAGACTATTTAGATTTTAGTATTCTTATCAGATTCATAACTCAGTAGTTATTTCATTATTAAAACCTTATGGTATTTAAAGTATTCTTCCGCATTCACGATTATATTATTCAGTGCTCATAGTAGGTACCAGTTCATAGGTTAGCTTGTGGTCTCTCGAGACCGTAAGTACCGTGTAATGACTAGGGATAGTCTCGGGTCGTTACAATGCTCCACCCAACTTCCTCTATATTCAATCACATAAGCTCAAAGCATATCTTCCAATATCTTAATAGTTCTCTCCACCTGCCCATCTGACTGTGTATGGAAAATAGTACTCTGACTCACCTTAGTCCCCAACCCTTTCTTGAATAGCCTCCAAAAGTGGGATGTAAACTTCTTACTGCGATCGGTAAATATCAAATTAAGCACCCCATGCAGTTTTACAATCTTCTAAAGATAAAGCTTCTCATAATCCTCCACCGAAAAGTTAGTCCGCACAAGCAAGAAATACATAGACTTTGTCATGTTATCCATGATGACCTAAATAAAATCAAATTGGTTCAGATATCGAGGAAAAATGGTAACAAAATCCATATTGATCTCCTCCTACTTCTATTCAGGAAGCTCAATTCTTGACACAACCCACCAGGCCTCGTGTGCTCAACCATAACTTGTTGACACACCATACATAAGGACACAAAATCAACCAAGTCCCGCCTCATGCCACTATACGAATAGATCTCCTTAAGATCATAGTACAAAATAGTAGAACCAGGATAGATAACATAACGTGACTCGTGCCCCTCAGCCAAGATCCTTTACCACAAACCATCTACATCAGGAACACACAACCTCTTTTGGTACAACAAAGTACCATCACCGCTATTCTCAAAATCCACCATATTTTACCCACTAACGCTACCCTTGATTTTTATCAAGGTAAAATCCAACACTTTCTTCTCCGTAATCTCTGCACCGAAAGATGATCTAACCACTTCTAGCACCATCACACCACTATTCTTGGAGTCCAAGAGATGAACCCCAACATTTGCCAAACGGTGGATATCCTTTACCAATTCTCACTTCTGTTCTACCACATGAGCCAAACTACCCATGGACAACCTGCTAAGAGCATCAATAACTATGCCAGCTTTACCTAGGTGGTAGTGAAGACTCATATCATAGTCCTTCTACCAAGGTCAGAACTAGAGCCGAAGTTAACTTAACCGTCAACTTCTTAAAACTCCCCAGCTTTACCTGGGTGGTAGTGAAGACTCATATCATAGTCCTTCTGCCAAGGTCAGAACTGGAGCTGAAGTTAAATTAACCGTTAACTTCTCAAAACTCCCATCACACATATCCATCCAAGAAAACTTGACCTTCTTTTATGTTAACTTAGTCAAAGAAGTAGATATCAATAAAAAACTCTCCACAAACTGCCTACAATACTTAGCTAAACCCAAGAAGATTTGAATATCAAATGGAGTCGTAGGCCTAGGCCACTTCTTCACCACAACCATCTTCTGGGGATCCACCATGAACCCTTTACTAGAAAATGATATAACCCAAGAAAGTAATAGCGTTCAACCAAGACTCACACTTAGAGAACTTTACAAACAACCATTGTTCCTTCAAGGTTTGCAACACCATATGGAGGTGATTATGATGATCAACCTTACTCTCCGAATACACCAGAATATGATCAATAAAAACAATGATGAAGATGTCTAAACACTACTAAAACAACCTGTTCAACAAATCCATAAATAATGTCAGGGCATTTGTTAATCCAAAACAAATCACCAAAAACTCATAATGCCCATAATGAGTGTGAAAAGCTATCTTAGGGAGATCCACCTCTCTAATCTTCAGCTGATGGTACTTAGACTAAAGATCTATCTTAGAGAAGAACTTGGCACCTTCAATTGGTCAAACAAATCAACTATCTGAGGAAGAGGATATTTGTTCTTGATCATTACCTTATTCGACTTCCTGTAGTCGATGCATATAAAAAGAAAACCATCCTTTTGGTGCATGAACAACGGCGGTGCACTCCATTAAGAAATGCTAAGATGAATAAGCCGTTTGTAGAGAAGATCCTTAATTTGTTCCTTGAGTTCCCTTAACTCAGCCAGAGCTATTTTATATGGAGCAATAGAAATTGGACGAATGTCCGAATGTAAATAACTACCACACTCTATTTCCCTATATTGAGGAACACCAGAAGGATCATCTGGAAAGACCTTTGGTAACTCATTAACTACGAGAACTGACTACAATGAAGGACATTTTGAGTTAGAATCTTTAACTCAGACCAAGTGATAAAGATAACCCTTGGAGATTATCCTCTGACCTCTAAGAGAAGAAATAAACTTCCCCCTTGGTGCTATTGAACAACCTTTATATTCTATTTTCGGCTCACTGGGGAACCTAAAAATAACCTTATGAGTTCAAAAATTAAAATTTTCATAACAAGAATGCAACCAATCTATGCCTAAGATTGCATCAAAATCCACCATACCCAACTGAAATAGATCTATCAAAGTCTATCTACCACTCATAGATACAACATACCCCCTAAAGACCCATTCAACAATGATCTAATGTCCTACTGGGGTAGAAATATAAAATAAATCCAAAACAATCTTTGGATCAAAACCAAAAGACACGGCTATATAAGGAGTCACATACAAAATGGTAAAACCCAGATCAAGCAAACATTATACATTATGAGAGAAAAGATGTAACATATCAATAACAACATCAGCTGATTCTTGGATTCCTAATGAGGCGCCAAAGCATAAACCCTGTTTGACATGCACTGGAACCAAGAGCAGTAACGAAAGCAGATGTTACACCTCTGGGAGTAGGAATAGAAGATGAATCTATAAAAATATAATTCCCCTATAGCAACCTTGTTTGACGGACAATCCCTGAGTCAATGACCTACTTGGCCATACTTGTAGAACTTATCCCTTCCCTCCTTACAGATTCCCTAATAAGAATGGCTAAAAAATTGATATAGAGGATACAAAGAAATAGACTCACCTCCATTTGCCTAAGACTGGGCTCCCAGTGGCCGAGAATTATCACTACCATGATGACGCCTGTCACCCGACTATCTGGGGTAAACAACTAGAACTCCTCCACTTCTTTTTTTACCACTTCACATCATCTCAACCATCCTGAGACTGGGCACCTTCCTGATCTAAAAACCTACCTAATTTACCCTGCCTGTCTCCATATTCTTCATGCCTTCTCTTCTTATCCTTAACCTATTATATATGAGCAGTCATCCTTGACATGTCCATATCCTTCATGAGAAAAATAGTCTTGCTCTCCATAATCAGATCTCTGTTCATACCACAAGCAAACTTTATCATTCTCGACCTCGTATCATCAACCAAATCAGGATCATACCTCAACAACTGATGGAACTTTAAAGCATAATCCTTTATAGATATTCTCCCTTGCCTAAGGTTCATAAACTCTTCCATCTTAGCTTCCCTCAACTCACAAGGAAAGAACAGATCCATGGAAGTATTAGAAAAGGCCTCCTACAAACCATCTTCTTCTACATCACCTTTATCTTTGTCCCACTCCTCATACCACAAATAAGCAACCTCTTCTAGCTAATAAGCTACAAAGTTTACTCCTTCCAAATATTATCCCTTATTACTTGAAAGATCATTTCCATTTTATAAAGAAAGCCTTGTGGGTCTTCTTCCACCTTCACTCACATAAAATTTGGAGGACCTATCTTCATAAACTATCCAAGCCTAGAGGCCTCAGTAGATAATATGTTAGTCGTACCTTGCTCGGCTTGAATAGCAACCAATTGGGAAATAGCATACATAGACTGACAAAACTTTATTTTTGTCACATTGCTTCGAGGGACTTGAGAAGCACTATGATAAATAGGAGGAAATCAGGTACAATCAGGAATAGGACCATAATGTCAAAACTAAACCTTGAGAGTAGAATGTGCTACATCAGCCTCACTTTCAGATGGGGTAGAAGACTTTTCTTGGTGTAAATCTTGGAGGCATGATCTGAAAGATGAACAAACAAGGATTATAGGGGATTCCAAGACTGAGAAGTCAAGCTTGAAGAAAAAATACCAAAAAAGTAAAACATTCCTAAATGTCTTACATCCTCTTCCTTATAAGTGTGGTATGCTACACACCCTTAAATGAGACAATACTCGACACGACTATGTGGACTTCCAGTTGAACATGAACCTAGGCTCTGATACCAACTTGATGTAGCCCAAATAGAGGCCTTGTCATAGTGGGCATTCCAAGTCTAACCAGTACTGGGGACCACCCTTTTAGCACAACTCAATCACCTTATATAGCCTTGGATGAGCTGAATTTTGAGCATATAACAAGATTGTATAATGCTTTCACTAAGTCTAGATTGGGTCACAATCATGACCTACCCAACCGAGCCTAATCATACTAAATCAACTATCCATTCCATAACAAACATTTAGATAATATCAAAACATAATATGATAACTAAACACAAAATATAATACGCTGGAACAACCTAAAATATCATCCAATAATGTTAGCCCCAATACCAATGCCAATGCTAAGGCTGACACCAACACCGATCCTACCCAAACCAACCCCCTAAAAGTACCAAAAAGCCTCTATGAGAAAGAACACAAATATTCAGTTGGTATATACGCCCAACCGTGGCCAAAACCAATATCCAAAAAGAAAGTAAAAAGTATAAGAATGTCATACATAAAATAATGCCTTTCAAAAGGATGGAAGCTTACCACTTTAGTCCAATAAGCTTTTACCCAATTAAGTACTATGAAGGAGGAGTCAAACAGTCGATTCCTACATAGCATACGTATTTAGCCGCTAGTAGATGTGTTAGTGGGTGAACACTAGCATGAAAATCAAGATAAAGATAAAGTATTGCTAGCTATAAAATCCAATTGAAAACCATCGAATGCAAAAAACTATACATATATAAGTGATGGAAAAAGGGACTAGGTTTAGCATGCCATTAAAACCTTTACCTGGGTTGTAAAGCTTAGCCGTCTTACCAACCATGAGACATATGGGTTCAGCTACCCATGTTAAAAGGTTCCTAGTGTATGTTGCCATGTGACTAGGCAATATCCCTGGGATGAATAGTAAATCCCTCCAATATAAGCATGAAACTTGCACGTGGCGTTCGAAGACCCCTCATATTGGCAAATATGAGTTTTGGGTTTTGATCCCCTTGGACCACCACCTTTCGTGGCTTAGCTTACACTCTCTACCATTAATGTCCAATTAAAACCATTAACAAATAGTCCAATTATGCAGTTTTTAACTAAGTTTATTCAATGTCGAATTATTTCCCTACAGAGGTGGAGCGTTGGTTTGAGTATTGGTGGTAATTGCCTGGGCTAGCATCTGAAAAGCTACCCAAAATTTGGCATGGAATACCATCCTATGTAACGGATCAACGGGTTGAGGTTGGTTATTATTTTCGTGAGCTCAACTTAGAAGCATTTTCTATCATAAGAACGCATAAATTTATAGAAGAAGGAAACAGTTGTAAGCATGCAAAACTCTTGTAGAAAGAAAGAAACAACTTTTCCTAGAATGCCCCGTAGCCTCTTGATCATAGGTGTGGCACGCTACGCACCGATGCTCAAGACTCTACGTAACGCGGCTTGTCAGATTCCCTAGGACTCTTGACAACCTTAGGCTCTGATACCAAGTTTGTAACCCCCCGAAATATCATCTTGAGATGCCACACGGTGCCCAAGGCTACATG
>JAPEIP010000009.1:41011072-41076619 GCA_026120095.1 Capsicum chinense
GATTCCCTAGGACTCTTGACAACCTTAGGCTCTGATACCAAGTTTGTAACCCCCCGAAATATCATCTTGAGATGCCACACGGTGCCCAAGGCTACATGTAGCCTCAAGCTAACCCTTTAAGCCAAAACACTACCCTTGGGTTCCAACACAACAACATACATGCTACGCTAAGGATATATATATATAGGTACATATCATATTACATCGCACATGGCATGGAATATTGTTAGACTGTACATATATGGAATGTCTATACACAAACCAACCCAATAATTCACTAGTCCAACATAGCCTCTATACAGTAAAATCAATGAGCCATTGGGACAAACCCCCAACTAATTCAATAGACCAAAGGGGTCACAAAACAATAGCACCAAAACTAGCAACTTGGTCCTTAAATGATGAGGACTCACCACTGAAGGGACACAGATGCAGCACTCGAATATCACTGTCGCGGCTGCTGCTGAGTACCTGAACCTACATCATAGTAAGAATATAGCCCATAGAGAAACATGTGGGTCAACATAAGATACATACTGAGTATGTGGGGGCGCATGAAAAATATAAATAATATCATAAATTTTATAAAAATGTACATAGGACCATAATGACACACCTAGCTTGAGTAATATTGAATCATACAACTCATAATATCTTAGATAGGAAATATAGGAGAAAAACCACATAAATCATTATAGTTCATCATAGGCAACTTGACTTATCACATCAAAATTCAGAGTGACTTGGTATTTCAATAAACAGACTCTTATGGACAGGAGAGTTTCCTATAATCGACAATCCCACGTGAACAATGTGGAATACCAATGTTTGAGACCCCCGTTGGTGAGAGAGTCATACTCTTTTCCAGGGAGTACGACCTTAAAACTACAATAATCATAATTGGGCTCTCTGTCCAATAATATCATCATAAAAAAACTCTACGATGCCATATAGATTTGGCATCACTACTTCCCGACAAGCTCAGAACACATTAGAAAATCCACCAAAACATCACAAGGGTCTATCATAAAGACCAAATCAAATCTCTTTCTCATTTATCAAATCATATCAATTTGTGGATTCCTAATTCCACATATTTTAGGTTAAAACATCTTAATCTTCCTCAACATCAACAAGGTATCAATGCGTTGAACCATAACCGACTCGACATTTGGACAAGAATATGAAGACTCAATACTTAATATTTTCAACAATTTAACTCATTAAAACCATCCAAAAAATATCAAGACTCATTGCAAGTTCAATATCAATATTTCTCAATTTGCTATCAACTCATATTTAAAGGTATTTGAGACATCAACCCATAGTAGGGATATAGAATTTCCATTATCAATTATAAATTCATAATAAAGAAATAGTGGAATGATAGTATAAATCAAGGCTTAACAAATTAAATCATCATACTCTCATAATCAAATACTTTTTGGACATAATTCCAACATCATACACATATCGGATGGCATAATCCCATAGCTCATGGAAAATAATATAAGATATAAAACCATATTTCCAATTCATAGTAAAACATGTAAAATCTCATGTCAATGTAATTCAACAAAAATATCGGGCACAAGATTGAAAGGATAATCTTGTTCAAAGCCCCACATACCTAAAAATGGAAGATGAATATGAACTTTAGACTCCAGAACTTTATTCATGAAAATAAAGGGTGCTTCTTAAAGCCTTTAAGATGATCAACACGAATCCCAAATCAATATGAAATTTCTGCGATTCAATCAAGAGACATAGAAGGATGAAATTTGGAGTAGAAGGGTTGGGGTTTGAGCCTTAGGAAATTTTAGAGAAAAATGAGCTATTGAATGCTCTTAATGGACTTAAATTCATGGTTTACTCGGATGGATTGGAGTGGGAATGACCAAAATACCCTTAAAAATCAAAGAATGTCAAATTTGTCCTTTGGTGGACTGTTTTGATAGGCTGAAGTAGATAGACCAAAACTTTTTGCTCTGATGGCCTAATTGGATGAAACCAATTTCATTGGAAAGAGGAATTTCATAACTTTCTATTGATATATTGTATCTCACCCAAATCATTATGTACAAGGAGTTATGATTATTTGAAGTTGGCCCTAAAATTTGCCTGGCCTCTGTATTTTTTCCTGCATATTCACTGTTCACCACTATTCATGGTTAGATCGGAATGATATAACTCATCGCTCGAGTGTCCATTTTGGATGATTCATATATCGTTGGAAAGATTATTCAATGCTATACGCGATGACGATTCGCATCTAGAAATTCTACATAGAAAAATTATTAATCATGATAAAGAACAGAATTCAACATATTTTCATCCGAGATCTAAATGAAAAAATTTTCTGGGGCATCCCAAATCTCGACATGATCAGGAAAGTTCTCCTGATATGGATATTAGTATGTTACCAGCCTTTCATATTCATGTGTATGTTTTTCTAGACCACAAAGCATCAATTTCTCTTATAACCCCCTATATAGCTGTCAACTTAGATGTAAGACCAAAAACAATAGTAGAGCCCTTCTCAGTGTCTACCTCAGTGGTTAAATCTTTCATAGTCTATCGAGAATATATAAATCACCCTATTATAGTATACCAACAAACCACTTTAGTTTATTTTAGAAATAGAGTTATTCAATCTTAGTTTCCCAATGAGCCAGTCATTGAATAAAGGGTTAGTACCTTGGTTCTTAGGAGTCACACGTGTTTTCAAATTCATTTTTAGAATTCTATGAAATCATATGATCTTGAATTAGAAGAATAAAACTAGAAGTTTAGCAACAGTAGTAGAGTTGGGATAGTGTTATCTGAATTTAGGCAGATTATATTTCATAGGGTTAGTTGTATGAAAGGTGAATGAGAAGTCATGAAGTAGTGTATACAAGAATTTATGTTTGTTGATTCAGAACATATGTTGAGGATGTGATAGTTATCGGCTATAATGAAAGGAGTATGGCTATTAAAGTTTTGGGGATATTCATGTTATGCTCTAGGAATAAAGTTTGAATCTTTGAAGGTTGAGCTAATGTAAAGAAGAGTTAAAAATTCTATGTTATTCAATTCTATGTTGTTACATGATGATTGTTCGGGCTATAGAATGCTAATATTTGTATCTTAGAAGAAAGTACTAAAAGTAAGTTTGAGATTATCGGGCATAGTCATTTAGGGTGAGTTTATTATTTATGGGTATTATTATCCTAGATTATAAATTAAAGTGGTGGCAGTTTAGTTTAGAGTTTTTTAAGTGGTTCACAAACATAGAGTGATGACTTTAAGCTAACGGAGAGATGATAGAGCAAGTAACCAAGTTAGTGTCTCAGATTCTAATAGTGACGCCTAGGTGTTGTAGAACAACACTTGGGAAGAAGATGACCGACCTATTCTCATCTTAGTATAGGGTTTTGTACTTAGGTCATGATGACATCTACTTATGCTTTATATGTCAGCTCTATGATCATAGTTCACATTGTTGAGAAGCATAGAGAATCATGTGTGCTTCTAGTTCTTAATATAATGAGTTCCAGTTTGGTCAACTGTACGAATCATTTTCCATGAAACTTATGAAATCCATACTCAGCTCATGCAGCCCATGACTCATGTATTCATTCTTTATAGTATGTTCAGTTCTAGTACTCATTCTACATACTTAATAATCAGCGAAGTTCCAATTTATGTCATGTGTGTCCCAAGATTAGTCCTCTTTGATGAATATAGTTTAGTTAATGCATCAAGTTTTCGATTCAAGATATTTAGTCATGATTTAGTTCGTATTTGTCTTGTTCCTCATCTCAGTCTTTCCTCAGTATTTCAGCCAAATCAGTATCTTTCGGGGGACATAATATCCCAATGGGGGGATGTACTATTATCACCCAATCTTTCAAGTCCTACAACTTTTATTTTATTTTCAGAAAGAAAGATCCATCTTTAAGTAATGAGGTACTCATAAGTTAACTCTCTCATTTCTATGACAGCCTTATAACCATTCACACGTCATTGCATATATTAAACAAATCAATTCAGTTCATAATATTCTATTCGTGTATCATGTTTTAGAATTAATTATGGAATTATATTTCAAGTCATGCATATTTATTACATATCTCAGTTACCTCAGTACAATACTCTCAGTCTAACCAGTCTCATTAGAGGACGAATGTTCCTAAGGGAAGATACACCCCAAAAATCCAGACCATTATTAGAATTATACTTCAAGCTCATAAGAAAAGAATTATAGTGGTTTGGTAATTTATGAGAGAGTTTGATATGTATTAATGCCTCAAATAACTCCTAGCAATTAGATGAATGAAAATATCTCTTACCTATTAAGTTCTTGAGGAGGATGTTGCTATAGTCAAATTCAAATGCTAACATCTTTTGTTAAACTATGAATTGTTGAGCTCATGCCCCAACAACAGATATATATTTGAATCTTTCAAATGATATGAATTTTACCTTAATCCAATATCAGGATAAAAAGTTATGCCCGTTTTACCAAAGAGTTGTTCTACTACCAAGGTACGATGGGATTGTTGATGGACCGTGAAGCCAGTGACAAACCGTCAACCAAGCCATCACACCACAACTAGGGGAGCAATTTTATGGCAATAAATTGAAGGATTAAGTGATGTTCAGTCACCAGAGTGTCAGTCCATCACCCAAACTATCAACCACATCTATACAACGATTTAATGTTGATTTTAATAAGATTTTAGGGTATTTTCCCACCCTTTTTAACCCCTAATTCTATCAATATAAAAAAAATAACTCTGTATTCATCCCTAACACTAAAATTAGGGTTTTTCTCAAGATCATTCCCTAAGAACCAGATTCAAAACCTTCTTCATGAAACTAAGAAATTCAAGTTCTTCAAGTTTAAGAACCAATCACGAAAACATCAAGATTTGTGTTTCCCAATCCAAGAACTTTCAAGAAACATTAATTCTCTTTAAAGGTTAAAGCTTTAAGGTATGTTAGATGTTCATCGATGGGTCCTTTTCACCCATGGAGTCAAAGAACACGTTTTCAAGATCAAAGTTATGATTTTTACATATTTTTATGAATTATATCCATGAAACTTCATCAATTTAGATTTTTATATCATGTTTAAACGTAATTGTTGTAGTTATTAAACACTCTATGTTTGAATTGTGATGTTCGCTGATTTAAGCATTAATTTGTGATTTTGGTATTGAAAGCATGATATTAGTAAATGTTTAAAGCTATTCCCCTACTTAAGCCATGCTTTACAAGTGTTAGATGAAATTTCTCAAAGAATAAGTTTTGACTAATGACTACATGTTATGACCTCAAAGTTTTACTGTTATCTTATTATTATTGCTATCGAGTCATGGGGGTTATAAATACCCAAAAACTTAGCAGTTTATAGAATTTCAATAATCTCAGAATAGTTTCAGATAAACTATGAGTATGACCACTCAGTTAGTCATCATGATCAGTTACCTAATTAGTTAAGCTTAGCCAGTTCAGTAATAACTGTCAGTTTAGTTGAAAGTAGGATTAAGCACTGAGCGAACCTAGGTATAGGGGAATTCCTACTAGTTAGGCTTTAACCCTTTATAGCAATCCCTGAGTGACTGAAATACCTAGCTAGTGTAGTTTGAGATATCTTCCTACCAGATAAGGCTTGACACATCTCGCATGAGTTTTTCTACTTTTTAGTGTTGAAAAACTATCTTCCTGCCTTTTAGGGTTGACTCACACCTATTGTTAGTACCCGTGGGAGGGTATTAGCACCCTTCCAGCTAGGGTTATAAGTTGGACCCCAATCATCTCAGCTTTGAGGCATATCGGTTAGATGATACCTCTCACGATTTAATTTTTAGTACTCAGCTAGGAAATTAGTGTAGTTTTTATTGACCATAGCATACAGTTTCTCAATTATTTATTTATCATATTTCAGTATTTTAGTTTGTAGATTATATTCAGAATATGTTTCTGCTTCGTCATGCATTCTCAGTATATAGAGATTTCATGCATCTTCAGTATTTACAAATTTCATGCATTCTACTAAGAATTTCATGCTATCTATTTATTCAGTAAGTTATTACTCATGTTTATGAAACCATGCATATCATCGTACCTCATTTATCATACAAGTACATTAAAAGTACTAATCGCAAACCCTTTTTTTTGTGCTATGATATGTCATATCATAGGTTCGGATGATCAGTTTCTATATCACTCATAGACTTTATAGATTATTAGTTAAAGCAGTGGTGAGTCCTCATATTTCAAGGACAGACTATATTTATTTCATGCTTTCAGTTTAGTAGTTAGTTGCAGTTAGTTGGGGCCTATCCCATCAACTCATAGTCAGTTAGTTTAGAAGCTTTCAGATATTTTAGATAGTCATTTAGTTAATCTTTATTTTATCAGCTTCAGATAGTTCACGTTCTTACGCATCACAGAGAATCATGTGTGCTTACAGTTCATAATATAATGAGTTCCAGTTTGCTCAACTGTACGAATCATTTTCCATGAAACTTATGAACTCGAGACTCAGCTCATGCAGCCTATGACTCATGTATTCATGCTTTATAGTATGTTCAGTTCCAGTACTCACTGTACACACTTGATGATCAATAAAATTCCAATTTATGTCGTGTGTCCCAAGATTGGACCTCTTTGATGAATACAGTTTAGTTCATGCATCAACTTTTATATTCCAGATATTTAGTCATGATTTAGTTCGTATGTGTCTCGTTCCTTATCTCAGTCTTTTCTCCATATTTCATCCAAATCAGTATCTTTCGAGGGACATAATATCCCAAACGGAGATGTACTATCATCCCATGAGTTTTCATATCCTAACCCTTTTATTTTATTTTCACAAATAAAGATCCATCTTTAAGTAATGAGGTACTCATAATATAACTCTCTCGTTTCTATCTCAGCCTTATAACTATTCACACATCATTGCATGTATTAAAGATATTAGTTCAGTTCATGATATTCAGTTTATGTATTATGTTGCAGAATCAATTATGGAATCGTGTTCCAAGTCATGCACGTTCATTACATATCTTAGTTACCTTAGTACAATACTCTCAGTTTGACCAATCTTATTCGAGGATGAATATTCCTAAGGGGGAGATATACCCTGAAAATTCAGACCAATATTATAATCATACTTCAAGCTCATAAGAAAAGAATTATAGTGGTTTGATAATTTATGAGAAAGTTTTATATGTATTAATGCCTCAAATTACTCCTTGCTATTAGATGAATCAAAATATCCCTTACCTATTGAGTTATTGAGGAGGATATTGCTATAGTGAAATTCAAATGATAACATCTTTTATTATAATATTAATGTTTAAGCTCATGCCCTACCAATAGATATATAATTAAATTAGGTTTCAAATGATACAAAATTTACCTTAATTCAATATCGGGGTAAAAAGTTATGCCCGTTTTACCAGAGAGTTGTTCTGCTACCAAGGTACGATGGGATTGTTGATGGACTGTGAAGCCAGTGATAAACCATCAACCAAGCCGTCACAACTCAACTAGGGAAGCAATTTTCTAGCAATAAACTAAAAGATTAAGTGACGTTCAGTCAATAGAGTGTTAGTCCGTCACCCAAACCATCAACCACATCTATACAATGATTTAATGAGATTTTTGGGTATTTACCCACCATTTTTAACCCCTAATTCCATCAATTTAAAAAACATAACTCCTCATACATCCTTAACACTAAAATTGGGGTTTCTTTCAAGATCAATCCCCACGAAAAAAATTCAAACCCTTCTTCAAGAAACTAAGAAATTCATGTTCTTCAAGCTTAAGAACCATTAAGAAAACATCAAGATTTGTGTTTCCCAATCCAATAAATTTCAAAAAACATTAATTCTCTTTAAATATTAAAGCTTTAAAGTATGTTAGATGTTCATCCATGGGTCCTTTTCACCCATGGAGTCCAAGAACACGTTTTCAAGATTAAAGTTATGATTTTTATACATTTTTTGAAATTATATCCATGAAACATCATCAATTTAAATTTTTATATCATGTTTACATATAACTGTTGTTGTTATTAAACCCTCCATGTTTGAATGGTGATGTTCGCTGATTTAAGCTTTAATTGGTATTTTAGTATTAAAATAATGATATTACTATATTTTTAAAGTTTTTCCCCTACTTAAGCCATGCTTTACAAGTTTTTGATGAAATTCCTCAAAGATTGAGTTTTGAATAATGACTACATGTTATGACCTCAAAGTTTTAGTGTTATCTTACTGTTATTGCTATCGAGTCATGGGGGTTATGAATACCCGAAAACTTAGTAGTTTACAAAATTTTAATAGTATCAAAGTAGTTTTAGATAAAGTATGAGTATAACCACTCAGTTAGTCATCATGATCAGTTAGCTAATTAGTTAAGCTTAGTCAGTTCAGTAATAACTATCTGTTTAGTTGGAAGTAGGATTAAGCACCAAGCGAACCCAGGGATAGGGAAATTCCTACTAGTTTGGATTTGACCATTTATAGCAATACCTGAGTTATAGAAATATGTAGCAAGTGTAGTTTGAGATATCTTCCTCCCAGGTAAGGCTTGACACATCTCGTATGAGTTTTCCTAACAGTTATGGTTGAAAAAAATGTTTTCCTGCCAGTTAGGGTTGACTCACAACCATTGTTAGTACCCGTGGGAGGGTATTAGCACCTTTCCAACTGGGTTATAAGTTGGACCCTAATCATCTCAGCTTTGGGGCATGTCTGTTATATGATACCTCCCATGACTTAATTTTTAGTACTTAGTTAAGAATTTAGTTTTGTCTTTCTTGACCATAGCATACAGTTTATCAATTATTCATTTATCATATTTCAGTATTTTAGTTTACAGATTATATTCAGAATATTTTTCTACTTGGTCATGCATTCTCAATATTTATAGATTTCATACATCTTCAGTATTTATAAATTTCATGTGTTCTATTAAGAATTTCAGGCTATCTATTTATTCATAAAGTTATTAGTCATGTTTATGAAACCATACATATCATCCTACCTCATTTAGCATACCAGTACATTCAAAGTACTGATCGCATACCCTTTTTTTTTGCTATGATGTAACATATCATAGGTTCGAACACTCAGTTTCTAGATCGCACATAGACATTCTAGATTATCAGCCATAGCAGTGGTGAGTCCTCATATTTTGAGGACAGACTATATTTCTTTCATGCTTTTAGTTCAGTAGTTAGTTAAAGTTAGTTGGGGACTATCCCATCAACTCATATTCAGTTAGTTTAGAGGCTTTCAGACATTTCAGATAGTCAATCAATTTATCTTTTTTTTTTATCAGTTTTAGATAGTTGTTTTCTAGATTCATGATTTAGCATTTTTTTAGTTTCTAGAACCTTATGTCTTATAAGTTGTTCTTTCACATATGTTATTATATTATTAAGTGCTCACAAGAGGTACTAGCTCATGTGTTAGCGTATGGTCCCTTAGAACTATAAGTACCATGTAGTGCCCAGGGTATTCTCTCGAGGCATTACATATGGCAAAATTTATGTTTTTCACTAATGTGGTATTTCAAAAGATATGTTTATGACGTAATATTTGGAACTACTTTTGAAGCCCTATGTGAAGATTTATCTAAACTAATGGGGAGTGAAATGGAATTGAATATGATTGGTAAGTTGATCTTCTTCCTAGTCATATAGATTAAACAAATTTCACAAGGGATAATGATTTGTAATAAAAATTACATCAAAGAGTTACAGAAGAAAAATAACATGGGAGATGCTAAGGCAATTGATATCTAATTGGAACTAACTCAAAAATGGTTAATGATGAACTTGGTCCTTCAGCAAAAGTGACAATGTATAGAGGGATCATTGGATTCTTGTTGTACCTAGTTCTAAGTAGTCCAAAAATTTAATTTATTGTAGGAATGTGTGCCATATTTTAAGCCTACCAAAAGGAGTCTTATTTTAATGTTGTTAAAAGAATCCTAAAGTATCTAACGGGGACAGAGGACCTAGTCCTATACTATCCTTCAGGAGATAGTTTTAACTTGGTGGCCTATACGGATGCTGACTATGCTGGATATTTGTTAGATAGAAAAACACCTCATTTTTTTAGTGCATCCTTAATTTCCTAGGAATCTAAGAAGAAAAACTCAGTTGCTCTATCTACTGCTAAAGCTGAATATATTATTGCGGCTTCTTGTTGTGCTCAATTGTAATTGATCAAGAAATAATTCAAATATTTTTATATTGTCTTAAACACCATTCGTCTAATGTGAGGAAACACAAGTTCTTTAAACATGGCCAAGAATCAAGTGCAATACAAAAAGACTAAGCATATTGATGTGAGACATCAATTCCTGAGAGATAATATTGACAAACAGGCTATCTATATAAAGTTTTGCAAGAGTGAGTATCAAATAGAGGATATCTTTACTAAGTCACTTCATAAGGAATAATTTGTTAAGAATATGTTAGAGATAGGTCAGATTAAAATGACTTGACTAACCATATGAATTAGTGTTTCTTAAAAAAAATTGGCTTTGATCAAGAGATAGGCATCCTTGGTAAAGTATGTATTTGTTAGTATAACTCAATACCATACCTTTGCAGGTATATACCCATCAAAATAGCATTAGATAAAAATAGATAATGTATGCACAAACTTGAGAATTCACTTAAACAAAATGGGGTACTTGGTCCCATCTGTTAGGATAGTATCATGAATGTGAATATTTTTGTTTTTCATTGTTAAAAGGACACATCATCTCTCTCCTTATAAAAAATTTGTCCTATCCAAAATTTAAATCCAATTTATCTTTTCATTAATTCCATAGATCCTGCCCAACTTAGTTATCCTAACCATTCTAAGAAAAAATTATCCTAATGTCTTTTGATTCATGAGTTATTGGAGAACTCATTCTTCTATAACATAACCCAAGATGAAGAATTAATTGTACCAAGAAACAAAATAGCAGCCTTAAAACAAGAGTCTCCAGAGAAAAATCGAGAAATTATATTAAAAAGCACACGAATTCTGAGGGACCTGGTCCCAAGAAGAATAGAATGACTAATGATGAACCTAGTCGGTCTTCTAAGAAAAGAAAAACATGAGACAATTTCTAATGATGTATAATTTTGACAATTAGAAGTGCGAATTCATCACTATACAAGGGAAGGTTATAGGGTCTTCATAGAACTTAGGAGTGAGGAGAAAGATTGAAACACCCTGGGTTTGGAACCTTTGAAAATTTCCTTAATTTCTAGATTTTGGACACCATATGACTTATGGGTACTAGTCGTATGATGGGTATTGTTGGTATGATCCTGGTCGTATGCTAAGTAGTGTTTGTTTGTTGGTTGAATTTATTTACGGAATGGGTATGACTTTGAGGGTATGAGTCGTATGATTTGATACGAGTTGTATGGTTTGGGTTTTTTCTTTACCTAATCTGAGACATAGTAACTTAACTTGGATCTAAGTACGAGTGGCTCACCATGAGCCATAAGATAAGGTATATGTAGTACCATTTACTTGTATGGTAGAAAGTTTTCAAACTCCCTTTGGTTTTATTTTGCTTGGGATATGGTTTCTAGGTACTAATCGTATGGTTGGGTATGACATGGGTTGTGTAAGTCATATGTTGGAAAGTGTTGCATCCAAGGGGGAGACCTAGGATACGAGTTGTGGGAACCACTCTTATTACAGGGTAAGACAGTTATGGGTAGTCGTACCATATGGTTGTAATTCTAAGTAGCTTAATATAGGGGTAATTTAGACATTTTCCCACTTAACCACTTAAGGCCCCATGACTTATAACTCTATAGGGACATTATTTAACCAATTATTATAATCTTAAACACTTAGAAAATCTCTTTTATTCTCTCTAAGTCTCTTGGCTAAAGGAAGGCTAGGGTTTCTTCTAAAGGATCAATTTAGGTCTTGTGTTAGTAATTTCTCTCCATCATCATTGCAATCTAAGGCATGGGGCTTGTGTGAGAGATTTCTCTCCATCATATTTATAGTCTAAGGCATGTACTCTTCCTTCGTTGTTAGTTTGAACTAAAGGCATATTAATTACAATGTATTCATGGCATGATTATTCTATGGTTTTGAGGGTTTAAAATATATTTTGGGATTTTGGTTTTAAATGCTTGGTTATGGTTTTCCTATGTGTTAATTATGATTTTATATGCTCTAATAGTGGTTTGGACAATTGGTTGCATCAGAATGGTTAATTGGTAATTATATATTGATTTGGAAACACTATGCCCCAACATATAAAAAATGCCAATAATAATGCTTTTGCTATATTATTTGACTTTTAATGGAACTATTGCATGATATGGTTTGGTAATGGAACCCTAAATGATATAAATAGTTTATATAGAGTGGAATGGTTAAATTATAAGGGTTGGTAGTCATGGTTATAGTTAACTAAACTTCCTTATGGGGTATAAGGGAATTCCCTAAGTAAACATGTTAATAAAAAACATGTGGTGTATATGGTATTCCCCAAGATAACATAATAATAGAACACTAGTGGGGTATGCGGGATTCCCTCAAGTTTACTTGATAAGGTAGTCTATTCTCTTTACATAAAGAGGGTTGTCTAAGGACATTTCTTGCAAGTTATAGTCCGTATAACGATACCACTAATCATAGAATTTTTTAATAATAAAGGCATAATAGTTTAGTCGGATGATAATGGTTTTAATTGGGAAATAATGGTAGGGTGTGATAGCTAATCGTAAAGGTGCCAGTCCATTGGAAGAACACTAGAAACTCTTGTTTGTCGACATGAGGGTTGGTCATAGAGACCATACATGATACTAAGAGGTACGTAGGAATTCTCTAAGTATACTATACATATGTATCATTGAGAGTGTAGGGTACTTGGGAAGCTAATACTTTTATGGCATCTCAGGTTTATGCAGCTGCATGCATCAAGGCTTGTTCAAGGAGATACACTTGTCCTATATAGCCCGTGGGTGGTTCTAGGATGATTAAGCTACACATACCAAGTTAATGGTTTTAAATGTATTCTAAACCCGAATCCCTTACTTGGCATAGTTATATATGTTGGTTTACTTAGTTTTAATAGATGGTATTATTTTATCCTTATCCTATATTCATACTAGTGTTTACCTGCTAACCTATCTTTCGAAGACTGTATCCCCATCAGATGCAAGAACTAACTATACTACTTCTTCTACATATTGCTAGAATTATAATCAGCTTGGTTTGATTGAAGTGGTGAGATTCGATATTGTAGAAGGCTCCATTTCATATCATGACTACATTTACACACTTTGGTTATTTTCTAGATATTGGATTTTTTTATTGTTGGGGGCATCTCCCAATTAGATATTATTTTTCTTTTAGTTAGAGACTTTGTGGAATGGTGGTTATTGGTATCAGCCTTAGTATTGGAATTGGTATTGGTGGTGATACTATTGCACTGGATTTATTATTGTTTCATTTTTTTAGTTTATGTTATGGATAGGAACTTGGGTTTTATATTGGTTTGGTTATGGTTGTTGGTTGGTTTAGAATGGTTGGACTTGTTTGGGTTTGTCATATTCATGGACCTATCAAGAGTCTTAGGTTACGCTTATACTCTATTGTGCAATATGGCAAAAATTCATCCAAACTAGTATATAAGTATGTTAGCTGGGTTAGGTGTTAGGGGTGGTGTCCAGTCTTGGTTATACTTGGGAGGCCTATTATGATAAATCCCTGGTTCAGGTCGTGTTAAGTTGGTATCTGAGCTATACATTAATGGTCAATTGGGAGTTCACAAAGCCTTGTCGAGTAGAGTCTCTTTTAAGAGTATGTAGCATGCCACACTCTCAAGAGAGAGTCTACATGGAACTTAAGAATGTTTTACTTTTTTTGTATTCTATTTTCAATCTTGGAGTCTAAGTCCTAGAATCTTTCCTAATTTTAGTTTGTTGACTTTTCAAATTATGCCCCGATGATCTAAGATGGAAGGAAACTCCTTTGTCCAAATTGGGAAATACTGAAGGGACACGTACTATTCAGGGGATCCATATAGGGTCTAGTGGTTCTTTCCATGATATTTCTGGAGTTCCATCGGTTGCTACTAGTCCTCTTCAGGATGAGGTGAGTAATGCAGAATTTTGTCAATTGATCCATGTTGTTGCTCAGTTGGTTTTTACTTAAGCTGAGTGGGGTGTATCTATTTTTTTTATCTATTGAGGCTATAAAGGTTGGGCAATTTATGAAGATAAATCCTTCTACTTTTATTGGTGTGAAGGTGGAAGAGGATCCTCAAGTTTTCTTAGTGGAGTTCCATCGGTTGCTACTAGTCCTCTTTAGGATGAGGTGACTAACACAAAATTTTGTCAATTGGTCCATGTTGTTGCTTAGCTGGTTTTTACTCAAGCTGAGTGAGGTGTATCTATTATTTTGTCTATTGAGGCTATAAAGGTTGGGCAGTTTATGAAGATAAATCCTTCTAATTTTACTGGTGTAAAGGTGGAAGAGGATCCTCAAGTTTTCTTAGATGGAATAGAGAAAATCGTTAGGGTGATGTAGGCCATGAATGTGGAAGGAGTAAATATTACTACTTATCAGTTGAAAGATTTGGTATACCTATGGTATGAGGAATGGGATAGGGAATAAGCTGAAGTTAAGGAGTTGATTTTATGGGAGACTTTCTCTTATACTTTTATGGATCACTTCTTTCCTAAAGAGTTGAGGGTAGTGAAGATAGAGGAATTTATCAATATAAGAACAGGGAAAATGTCTATCAAATAATATGACTTAAAATTTCATCAGTTGTCTAGGTATGCTAAAAAATTAGTGTCTGACATGAGGGAAAGGATGAGGAAGTTCACTTTTGGATTCTCTTGAGATTTGATCCTAGAAAGTAAGACTACGTTGTTGATCAAGGATATGAACCTATTTAGATTTTTTGTTCATATGCAATAAGTGAAGGTTGAAAAGAGAAAACACTCGAAGCTTAGGAAAAGATATTGTAAAAAGTTTAGAATATCGAAACAGGGTGGTGCTCAACAATAATGTGGTTTGGATTATAGTAAGTGGTCAAAGAAGTAGTAGAGGAGTTAAGGTTCCTTCTCTACAGGTAGTGCTCTTTACACAAAGTAGTTAGGTAAAAGGCATCATCAGGGTGGTGATAATTTTGAAGAATAGCGTGCCTAATTTTTGGCAAGTAAGTCCTGATAAGCCTCATCCTGTCCTCCTTACCAATTTTATGGTAGGTTGCATAGGGGTTTCTCTGATGAGGGGAGGGACATATGTTTTAAATATAGTCAGTCAGGTCGTATGCTCTAAAATTATGAAGTTGGTAAGGGTACTTTGGGAGAGAGTAACGCACGATTTCTTTATATTCTACTCCTACACAAAAGGGTGCTACTTCTACATCAATTTTTACTTTTGGTACCAGCACATGTCGGATAAGGTTATATGTTCCTATTATATGGTAGGAATCTGAGCCATCACCTGATGTCGTGACTGGTATGTTACAACTCTTTTCTCATGAAGTGTATTGTTTTCTTGATCCGGGGTCCACCCTCTCTTGTATGACTCCATATGTGGCTATGTATTTTTTTCGTCAAGGTTATTTCAGATCTTTTTTCTGATTCAATACTTGTAGGTGACTTGGAGGTTGCTAAAATAGTGTGTAAGGGGGTGTGCTATTTGTTGTTAGTAGAAAGACTTTGGTCGATTTGCTTTAACTTGATATGGTGGATTTGATGTTAGTTCAGGGATCCTTAGACTTTCAGACTTCTAAGATTGTCTTTAAGTTTCCTTGGCAACTAGTTATTGAGTGTGAGGGTTCCCTAGATCCTAGAGGGATGTTTATTCCTTATCTTAGAGCTCTGATATTAATCTCCAAAGGGTGTCTCTATCATCTGGTGTAGGTTGAAGATTCTAACTTGGAAGGTATTTCTTTACATTTGGTTTTGGTGGTAAATAAGCTTCCTGATGTCTTTTTCAGATAATGTTCTTGGTGTTTATCTGAATAGGAAAATTGAGCTTTGTATTGATTTGGTTCCAGACACTCGTCCAAAATCTATTCCACATTATTAAATGGCTCTGACTGTGTTGAGAGAAATCAAGGAGCAACTTAGTATCTCTTTGATAAGGGTTTCATTAATCTTAGTGTATCTCTATAGGGTGCACTAGTGCTATTCATACAAAAGAAGGATGGTTCCCTTTGGATGTTCATTGGCTATTGATAGTTGAATAAGGTAATGGTTAAGAACAAGTATACTCTTTCTAGGATAGATGACTTGGTTGATTAGTTGTAAGGTGCCAAATTCTTTTTGAAGATATATATTGGGTCTGATATCATCAATTAAAGATTAGGGAAAAGGATATCCCTTAGAAAGCTTTTCATACTCGTTATGGGCACTTTGTGTTCTTGGTTGTCATTCGATTTTACTAATTCCCCAATAACATTTATGGATTTGATAAATAGGGTTTTCAGGCAGTTTTTTGATCTTTTTATCATTGAGTTAATTGATGGTGTTCTGGTGTATTCTAGAAGTGAGGTGGATCATGCCAATCAAATCTGTGTGGTGTTGCAGACATTAAAGGAGCAATAGTTGTATGAAAAATTCTCAATGTGTGAGTTTTTGTTGAATTCTATAAATTTTTGGTCATATTATTTCTAGTGAAGGGATCATGGTTGACTCGCAAAATGTGGTTGTGGTGAAATGGTGACCTAAATCGATGACTCTAACCAACATTCAGAGCTTTTTAGGTTTTGTTGAGTATTATAGGCGGTTCGGTGTAGGTTTCACAATGATAGCTGACCCATTGACTAAGTTGACTCAGAAGAAGGTACGGTTGTTTTAGTCGGATGATTATGATGGGAGTTTAAAGAAGCTTAAGGATAAGCTAACTTTGACTATGATTTTAGCATTGTCGAAAGGTAATGAGGGGTTTGTGGTTAATTGTTATGCATCCTAGGTAGGTCTTTTTTGCATTAAGATGCAATATTGGAAGGAAATTGTCTATGCTTCAAGGAAGTTGAAGGTACATGAGAGAAAATACCGTACACATGATTTGGATTTTTCAACAGTACTTTTTGCTTTGAAAATATAGCGTCATTATTTGTATGGAGTTTACATGGACATTTTTCAAATCGTAAGAGTCTACAGTATGTGTTCACTCAAATAGAGCTAAATCTCAGGTAACAGAGATGGTTTGAGATTCTCAAAGTCTATGATAAGAGTGTTCACTACTATCCTGGTAAAGCTAATATGGTTGTTGATGCTTTTAGAAGGTTGTACATGCAGAGTGTAGCTTATGTGGACTAGGAGAAGTGAGAATTAGTGAAGAATATTCATCGCTTGGCTAATCTTGGAATTCATATCTTAGACTCCAATGATGGTGGTATGAGGGCATAGGAAGTGGGTCAATCATCTCTTGGTTCAAATATGAAAGAAAATCAAATGCTAGATTCTATCTTGATATAAATCAAGAGTGATATAGTTGGTTAAAAGGTAATGATATTCAAAATTAGTGGTGATGGTACCTTGCAATCCCAAGGGAGGTTATATGTTCCTGACATCGATGGTTTGCAATAAAAAGTTTTGGCTGAGGCGCATGAATTGTGCTATGTTGTTCATCTTAGTTTGACAAAAATGTATCTTGATCTTAAAAAGATGTATTGGTAATATGGCATGAAGAGGGAAGTTGCAGATTTTGTGGCTAAATATATGGTGTGCGAAAGTATCAAAGATGAGAACATGAGGGTTGGAGAGTTGTATCAGATAATTGTGTTGCCTGAATTGAAATGAAAGGTAATAAATAATGATTTTGTTAATGTTCTTCCTGTTTCTTGAAATGTATTTTATTTGGTTTGGGTCATCGTTGATAGGATAAAAAATTTTGCTCACTTCTTACCGGTGCAGACTAACTTTTTGGCGGAGGACTATGCGTGGTTGTATCTTTATGAGATTGTAAAGTATAATGTGGTACCTGTTTCAATTGTCTCTGATTGTGGTACACAGTTTTCATCTCATTTCTGGATGTCTTTTTTGAAAGGGATGGTGACCAAGGTCAGTAATATTACTGCTTTTCTCCGCAGATGGATAGGCAAGCAGAGAAGATTATTCAGAAATTAGAGGACATGCTCCATCCATATGTGATTAATTATGGTGGAAATTGTGTTGAGCATTTATATTTGGTAGAGTTTACTTATAACAATAACTATCATTCTAGCTTAAGGATGGCATCTTTTAAATCATTGTATGGTAGGAGGTATAGTTCTCCTATTCGGTGGTTTGAGCTTGGTGATGCTGATATATTCAGCAAGAATTTAGTTTATTAGGATATGGAGAAGGTAATGGTATCAAGGGATAGGCTTATATCTTCCCAAAGATGCCAAATTTCTAATGTAGATGTAAGGCGTAGAGACTTAAAGTTTGAGGTTAGGGATAAGGTGTTCCTAAAAGTATCTCTTGTGAAGGGAGTTATGCAGTTTGGTAAAAAGAAGAAGCTCAGTCCTCGGTATGTTGGTCCTCATATGGTTTTTCAAAGGGCTAGTAATATGGTGTATGACTTGAAGCTGCCTTCTAGTCTTTGCTCCATTCACCTTGTATTTCATGTCTCTAGGTTAAGAAAATGCCTTGGTGATCCTTCTTTGGTGGTTCCTTTGGATGGATTGGATAGCGCAGATTTTCTATTTTATGAAGAGATCCTACTTAATATATTTGATCAGCATGTTCATATATTATGGGCCAAGGATGTGGCCTCAGTCAAGGTTCTATGGCGGAACAACAAGGTGGAAAAGGCTACATGGGAAGCAAAAGTGGACATGAAGTCCAAATATTAACATTTGTTTCCAGCTCTGGATCTCATGCAGAAGATATATGTTGTTTATTGCATCATTGGTTTCTTAATTGGTTGAAGGTTGGATTAATGTTTGACAATTGAAATGAATATTGCTTATGTTTGACCTACCTTGTCCGTCAATTGGGGATGAATGATCCTAGTGAGGGACACTAAACCACCTTGGGTTTAGACCCTTAGAAAACTTCCTACATTTCTCGATTTTGGACATCGTATGACTCTTGGGTACCAGTCTTATTATAGGTTATGGTTGGTATGCTCCTGGTCTTATGATAACCAGTGTTGGTTAGTTTCTTGGATTGGTTTCTAGAATAATCATAGATTGGAGGGTACGATTTGTATGGTTTGATATGTGTAATATGGTTTGGGTTTTTCATTCACTTAATATGAGACTTTTTAACTTAACTTAGATTTGAGTACAAGTGGCTCACCATGATCCAAATATAGGGTATGAGTCATACAATTGACTCATGTGGAAAATAGTGCTGAAACTCCCTTTGGTTTTATTTTTCTAGGGATATGGTTTGGGGGTACTAATCATATGGTTAGGTACGACATGGGTTAAGTAAGTCATATGTTGGACAGTGTTGGGTCCAAAGGGGAGGCCTAGGGTACGAGTATTAGGTACCACTCGTATTGGAGGGTACGACTGGTGTGAGTAGTCATACCATATGATGGGAATTCTAAGCAGTTTAAGTTGAGGGTAATCTGGACATTTCCCCACCTAATAACATAAGGCCGCACGACTTATAACTCTTTTGGGATATAATTTTCCCTATTATTCTATTCTTAAACACTAAGAAACATTCTCTAATTCTCTTTAAGGCTCTTGGGTAAAAAAAGGCTAGGGTTTTATCTAAAGAATCAATTTGGCGTTTTCGAGAGTGATTTCTCTCCATCATCTTTGTAATCTAACTCATGTACTCCTCCCTCATTTTTATCTCCAACTAAAGGAATGTTTTATAAAATATATTCATGGCATGATTATTGTATGGTTTAGGGGTTTTCAATTATCTGTTGGGTTTTTGGTATTAAACTTTTGATTATGTTTTCCAAAGTTTTAGTTATGTTTTTACATTCTCTAAAGGTGGTTTGGGCAATTGGTTGTATGGGAATAGTTAATTGGGAATTTTATTTGGTTTTGGAAACACTATGCTCCTAACATGTTTGATAAAATGCCTATGATAATTCTTTTTCAATATTATTGGACTTTTGATGGAACTATTGCATGGTATGGTTTGTTAATCGAACCCTAAATGGTATAAATGGGTTAAATGGTTTATAAAGGTTAAATATTAAGGGTTATTGTTCATAGTTATGGTTAATTTAACTTCCTTGTGGGGTACAAAGGAATCCCTAGGTAAATATGTTAGTAAACAACTTTTGGGGTACATGGTATTCCCCCAAGCTAACATTATAATGGAACACTAGTAGAGTACATGGGATTCCCCGAAGTTTACTTGATAAATTAGCATATTGGTACTTGGTAATCCCTTTAAGTAAACAGGGTTAGCTAAGTACATTGTTTGCAAGCTATAGTAGGTATGACTATACCACTACTCTTAGCCTTGGTTAATAATAATGGAATAATGTTTTGGTTAGAGGTTAATGATTTTAATTAGGCATTAATAGCTTAGTGTGATAGCTAATCGTGAAGGTGCAAGTCCAGTAGACAAACACTGGAAACTCACGTTTGACGACATTAGTGTTGGTTATTTCAATCATATATGATACTATTAGGTACATAGGAATTCTATAAGTACGCTATACATATGTATCATGAAGAGAAAAGATTACTTGGGAATCCCCTACTCTTATAGTATCTCCTGCTAGTGCGGCTACATGGATTGGGGCCCGTTTATGGGGTAAGATTTTACCTATGTAGCTCGTCGGTGGTTATAGGACGGTTAAGCTACACATACCCAGGTTAATGGTTTTAAATACATATTGAATGCGACTCCCTTTCCCAGCATAGTTGTTGTATATGGTTGGTTTACTTTGTTTTACTGGATGAAATTATTTTATATTTATCTTGAGTTTATGCTAGCATTTACCCGCTAACCCATCTTCAGGTGCCTATATCCCTACGCGATGCAAGAACCAACCAGTTTACTCCTATAGCATAGTGCTCGTATTCGATATCAGCTCAGTTGGATTCAAGTAGTGAGCTTCCATATTCCAGAAGGCTCCATTTCATATCAGGGATGTCTTTACATACTTTGGTTATTTTCTAGATATTTGTTTTTACTATGGTTAGGGGCATATACCAACCCGATATTATTTTTTGTTTTGGTTAAAGGCATTGTTAAACTGCTATGGGTTGGAATAGGCTGTGCCAATATTGGTGTCTGCCTTTGTATTGACAATGGTATTAACTTATACTGTTGAAATGGAGTTATGATTGTTCCATTCTTTTAAGTTATGCAATTTTGATTATGCTTATACGCTATCTTGCTATATTGTAAGAATTCATCCGACCTAGGATCTGTGTAGATTGGTTGTGTCTGGTAACGAGGGTGGCGTACAGTCCTGATTGAACTTGGGATACCTATTATGACAAGGCCCTGGTTTGGGTCGTGTTAAAGATTAACTCAAGAACAAGGGTACAATTCTAACCAATGATGTTTTGAGTTAGAATACCGTTATTAGTATGCTATCCAAAGAGCTGTTATACTATCTTCAGATGGATTTACCTCTCCTAACCTTCACCTCAAATACTCCACCTTTTTAATTCCTCTAACTTCTATGGATTTTCAATGGAACAAGAAATATAAATCTTGCACTACAATACCTAAGTGGTTAAAAATGAATGAGGTCTTCTTTTTGTGCTCTTTATCTTGTTATACTCTTTTTCTAAATTTGTTCTTCATGTTAATGTTTCCCAGTGGCCATGAGTTAACTAGCCTATGCTTAATATTATTCTTTGTTTACAATTTTCCTTTTTCAATGATTTCAAATAGGGAAAAATGATTTCATAAGCACTAGGTACTAGGTGTGAAAATGTTGAATTGTAGATGTGATAGCATAGTGAAACGGGGAAGTATATAAATTCACTAGCTAAATAATGGGGAATAATGAGTAGGGGGAATTAAATTATGCATGTAGATATAAATAATAACAATGAACCCGATCCCTAAGTTGTATAGTAGTGGAAGCATGATTGGTATTGAAGGATAGGGTGAACATTTAACTTTTGTAATGGTAATCACACTAATTTAAAGTGATGAATGGGTATTGCTCAAAACTCTGTGTTTGGTTTTTGCTCATCAAATGTGTGGAAAATTTTTGTATCTTGTTTTGATGCTGAGCAGATGACTATAGGGACCAGCACCTTGGATGTTCAAGGTAACAATACTTGTAACGACTCGATTTTCTGAATCGGAACATTACACAGTGCTCATGACCCCAAAGGACCACAAGCTAATCCATGACTAATATCTGCACCTGTACACTGCATAAGAAGACTGAAAAATATGAAAACATGAACTGAAAGGACATAAGGTTCAAACTAGATAAACATCTGATAAGAATAATGTCTGAAAGAGGTATAACCATACCAAAACAAATCTGAAATAACTGTCTAACATGCTATAGTCTGAAATACTTTAAACTGTTTGAATAAGGAATTGATGGGCCATATCCCCAACTAATTCCGACTACTAAAGTAATCTTAAAACTGAAATAATAATGTAATCATCATGTCTTCGAAGGATGAGGACTCACTGCTAACTCTGATCACTGAACTGGAAAGCAACTGGTTCTCTGGAGTTCGTGCTTCTAAAACTATGGTATAACACCCCATAGCACAAATACGTCAGTACTTTGAATGTACTGGTATGCAAGTGAGGTAGGCTTAATGCAAATGGTTCATACGCATGAACAATACTAACTGACTGACTAACATGAACATGAGAATACATGCATGACTACCCAACTGTAACTGAGATCTTGATAGGATTGAATACTGAGTTCTTACTACTGAGTTTAATGATGAATGAGAAAGATTGATACTGTATTACTGAATACTGAGGGACTGATACTATGTTACAGATACATGAATAACTGTGTTTGAAAATACTGATTATAAAGAATTGGTCTGGTTGACTGTATCTAATAGTCCTAAAGTTGAATACTGATTACATAAGTTCTGATAATTGATATCAATGAAAACATGAGTTCTGAGAACTAATATAATTGATAACATGAGTGACTGTATTTGACAGTCCTGAATCTGATAAAACTAGCTGAGTTCCATACTGTATCTAAATTGACTGTATCTGACAGTCCTAAAATCTGAAGAACTATTTGAGTTCTTTTATTGAGACTGAGACTGTATCTGAGACTGTGGGAAGTATTCATCTAAATGTCCTATAATAGCGGAGCGGGGATCCAATCTGTTCCCTGATTGGAAGGGTGTCAATACCGCGCCACTAGTAAGGACAACATGTGAGTAACCCTCATATAATAGGTAACTCTAATGAGAACGGTGGGATCCCTCATGTAACAGATTAACCCACCTCATCTACCCTTATATAGTAGGCTACGATGTCTCAACCTATGCTGGCTATATAGTTCTGGAATGCAAGGATTGCTTCTAAGAATCGCACTCTCGTATAATAGGTGAGTTCCCATCCTTAGGTCCACTCGGTGCTAATTCCTACTCCCATCTGAATAGACACTGAACTGATACTAATTGTATTTTTTAGCGGAGCTAAAAAAAATGTACTGAGTTTCGTTAACTGACAGAATGCTACTGAGATCCGAGGACTTACTGAGAGTACTGAGGTTACTAAGACATACTGGGAATACTGAGATTACTGAGATTACTAAGTACTGAGATCACTGAGATTACTGAGATTTTTGAGATTTTTTGAGTCACATAACTGACTGAGTTCTATGGATCATAGCTTGACTGAGAGTATCATGAAAACATAACATAGCTCAAGACACACAGCTAAATGTTCGTGTATAAGTACCCCCAGGACTCGATGGAAAGAAACTGACACAACATAACTTTCTTGAATACATGACAGTCAATAATAATCCATAATACATGAACGAGGGATTTCATGAAGTACATAGTCATCATAATGTGTAACATGAATGGGAATTCTTGTAATCAGGTCATCAACCTCATATTCTAATATTATGGGAATTCCAACAACTTATACTTTTCATAATGATAACATTGAAACCATTTAAACATAAGGGAATGATAAACATGTAACATTTAGTTCATATTGTAATAATTGGGGGATAAGTCATGTGGTACTTCATAATCATGATCTTGTACATAACATGGAATGCATATAGACACACTATGAATCCATTCTCCAATTATTATATACATTCCATTAATAAATTTATTGCACAACAACAACATGTGAGCCCTTTGAACATAATAGACTAGCATGAATTTATCATATTGTTCATCCCTAAGCTATAATACATGATTTTTATCCTTTTAGGAATTTTATCAAACACCTTACATGCATAACTTTGGGCATAGGTATACTTATCAATTTAACAATCTTAAGCCACCCAAATTCATGAATTTCTAATAACATGCTCACATACTTTATTAAAATATATCAAGATACCAAATAACAACCATTAACATTAACATAATCATACCACAACATCATAATCACAATTCTTGATTTAAAACTTGATTCTTCAGATCCATGGATGAACACTACGCATACCGTACATGGAAGATTCGTGAAAATTAATGGTGAAATCCTTTGAATGTCGAAGCTCGTATGAAAACCATATGGAGTTCATGAGAGAATTTTGAGAAAAGAGAGTATAATATGGTTGGATTGAGGATAAATTCCATATTTATGGAATATATAGGGGTTGGAAGATGACCCAAATGCCCCTCTAGATGCATCTTTTATTTTCTATGAAAATTTCCTAATTTGGGACCCCAGCGCGATGCAGAGATATCGAATTGCCATTTGTTTGGGACCTAGAAACTCACCGCGATGTGGTGGAATCATGGAGACACATTGGAAATTAACAAACGTCATTTTGGCTTATGGCGCGATGAGCCACTGACTGAAATGTCATTGCTGAAACTTTAAATCGCCATAACTTCTTTACCTGGTGTCTGTTTTAGGAGAATTTAGTATCAACGGAAATTTTATTGAATTCTCTACAATTTGGAGTGTATAAATCTGCCAAAATAACACCTATAAACAAACTTATGCCTGTTCAAAGATGACCTATGTGAAATCACACACAAAAACTTGGTAGATTCGAAAGTTCTTACCTTGGCTTACTCTAAGTGACTCTTACAAACATTTATAACACATCATAAGCTCTATTATCACTAGCATACTCATCATAATTCATGTACTCTAATATGAATCACAGGATAGGAGGTTTTATGCGTAGAAACAATAGTTCATTTTTCAGCTTAGAAATATACGGGGTATTACAATTTTGTCCTCTTGTGTAAAAAACTGCACACAAGTATAGTTGGAAATATTGAGGACCCCTGGTCCAATGTCATTTCAACCCAAATCATCACTCAACTATATATTGAAATGGATAATTCTTTTTCAAGTTATTTTTTACAAAATTTAGAGTTATAAGAGTAATGAGAGAAAAAGGCAAAAAACTCAATTTTAGCTTAAGTTCTTAGTTTTTTATGATGATGGTGTAAATGTTCTTGAGTTTGATATCATTGAATTACTCATACTATAAGAGTAATTCTTCAATTTTATTTTTAGAATGATTAGGTAGGGTTATCTAATCCTAATACTTATTAGAGTTAATCAATTTTGAGGGATCTTGGTAGAGATATCAAGTTGATCTTGTATTAGAGTTATTACAAGTAGAACTAACTTACAATTAGGATCATTGGAATTTGTAATAAAGAGGTTGATTATAGTAATGTTTTGGGTGCTTGTGGAGTAAGCCGTGGTTTTTTCTCTTGGAGTATGGGTTTTAAATGTGAAATCAGTATGTTCCTTTAATTTTGGAAAAGTTTTCCCCTCCCTAGTGCTTTACTAATTCATTGACTGTGATTGATTTTTAGAGGCCTGGTCCCTCACTATGTGGTGCAACCTCAAAGGTTCATACAGTTATGATTATGATGTTATGAGTTTTTATTCGAGTCCATCATTGGGAGTTGAGTATTACATAATATGTTATGGATGGTTTAATTGTTATAGATGATATCGATAAAGTTATGACTCTTTGGTCATTTATTTTCCTTTGATTGTACCCTCAAGGATTATGGGGGCTACATTTGGTTATTTATTTTTCCACACTTATTGGATTATAGGGGAAAATTTAGTAGTTATAATTGTTTGATCTTTACATTACTTTTCTAGATTTACATATTTTTTTATGCATGGAATTGATGGAGCATATTTCCTGGTTTGTCCTATTACCTTGACTATGCTTATTTTATGTTGTATCTTATCATGTATATATATATTGATATAGCACAGTCGATCGATGATGTCTACTAAGTACCCAATGTTTTTGTACTCAAACTACACTTTTGTACCTTTTTTGTGTACATCTATGTACTCGTAGCCACCACTGACATGAGGATTATGCTGAGTTAGATTTTGGAGATAAGGTGACCTCTAAGAGTCGGAGTTAACCTTTTTTACTCCTATTGTCTATGTCTTTTCTATAATTTCTTAGACAGTTTGTATTTGATTATCTCAGTACTATGTTCCATTTGTCATAGATCTTGTACTGACACTACTAAGTTATGGGATAATTGTTGATCATTTATCTATACATTAGACTATTATGACTATTTTATTATTATTCACCTTTAATTATTTATTTCTAATTTTTACATTATTTTTTCCAAAGTTAGCCCATCATTTAAAGCTCGAAGTTATTGTGTAGATTACCTACTAGCAGATATAGTATGTTCCATCATGACTCATAAATCGGGTCATGAAAAATTAGTATTAAAGTAAATGTTCACCCGTATTGTTGGTAAATAAGGAAGTGTCTAGTAAAGTCCTAGGCATTGGAATGATGATATTTATTTCATATCTTTTGGAGGCTATAGGACATTGTTAGGATTTATTCACTTATTTCACTTATTTTGTGTGATGAGTCTGAGTTTGTTGATTCAACATTTTTATGGTTTTACTCTTTCTCAGTTAGCTATGGCACATTTTACAACTACATAAGATAAGTGTCCCGAGACTGAACCTAGGAACTCGACAATTTTCATGAATGACCTAAATATCATGGACAACCTATGTATGTGTCCCTAACGAACATTCAAGATAGAGTCATTCAATAAACCCTATTGTTTCTCCCAATCTTGAGATTCTTTTACACTATCCAGCGGTGGGCCAGGGACCAGCCCAGGCTCCTTTAGGGATTTTTTCTTCCTCACTAATCAGGGATGCTTTGATTTAGCGTTAGGTATTTGTTAGTGGTGCCCTATATGATAGTACACAACCTATAGATCAGAGTGCTACTAAGGTGAGGCATAAACCTATAGTAGTAACTCCCAGAGTTGCGGTCCTTCTAGTGCAGGCTATTGCTCAGCCAGTGTTGCCCAAACTACTGTCTATTGAGGCATATAAGATGTTGGGTAGATTCTTTAGATTAGCCCTGTGTAGGTTTTTTCGTGCAGCGGATGAGGATATGTATGATTTCTTAATTGTTTTTGATTATATGATTCATCATTTAGGCATAGCTGAGACATGTGTTGTGGATTACAATACTTTTCATTTGGATTTGACAGCTCAACATTAGTGTAAAGGTCACCTTCATCTTAGGCAAATTTTATCTCACTCATTATTATGGACTCATTTCTATAAGATCATCTTAGAGAAGTATGAGGCTCTTAGCCTTAGGGATTATTTGAGAGATCAGTTCTCGAGGTTGGATTAGAACTCCAAGACTATTATAGAGTATGATTCTCATTCACATGATTTGGATAGGCATGCTACTTCTATTTTAACATCTGAATATGTGAGAGTTCACTGCCTTATTTGGGCATTAAAACTCCCCCTTTAGTTGTTGACATAGAGTTTAGCTATTGCGGGTAGGTCTTTTGTTGAAGTTTTTAATCATGCTTATGTTATAGAAGAGATGCAACACTAGGCCCAAGGAGCCATTGCTAAGAGGTTGTGATATCATAGTAGTTTTAGTGGGAGCCATTGTTCATGGATCAAAGGAAGTGGTTCACAGGGTAGGTACCCTCCAAATAGGTCGTACCAGCATAAGGGTCATTCTAGTGGGCCATTTTAGGCCGCACTTCAAATTACCGATGAAGGCCAATCTAGTTTAAGTTATCATCTTTTCTAGGATCATTGAAAGTTTTTGATGGGTTTGCCTTATGGTTATTCTTTCCAAGGTGGTTATAAAGGGTTAGTTGGATCTTTTTGTTTTAGTGTAGTACCTAGGGTTTGTTATGGTTATTGAGATTTTGTTTATTTCTAGAGAGAGTGACCCATTCATAGGGTGATTATCTTTTCAGTTTAGTGTTCGTCCAAGTAGGGCAGTATATCCCCTAGCTAGAGTTGGTATGAACTATCGAAGGTGTCTTCCCCAGGTTGCTCCTGAAGTTATTCAAGCAGGTAGAATAGGAGGTCGGTCAAGATACCAGCCATGCAGAGAGCGTGGTCAGTTTTATACTATACATACAAAACCTAAGGCCAGCCATGTGTCTGGCATGTTCAGTTATATGCCATACAAGCTAGACCTGGGGATAAGTCCTCGGATGATATTATTACAGTATGATCTTAGTATCTGGTCAATTGGCATTAGTTTTGTTTAGTTCTAGATCTATTTATTCCTATGTTCTACTTTTTATTTCCTGTATTTACAGTTATATTTGGATTCATTATACCTGCCTTTATGTGTATCTACTAATGTGGGTGATTCTTTAGTATTAATCAATTTTATAGATCATGTGTTGTGAGTCTTCGAAAAGTTGATACTCATACTGGTCTTATTATGTTAAATAGGGTAGGTATTGATGTTATTCTAGGGAGGAACTAGTTATCCCACAATCATGCGATCCTAATAATTTTGGTAAGATCTTTACCTGAGCTATGCTTTGTGTACCCTCAATTGTGTGGAACGAAGCGGTTAGCCCTGAAGACGTACAAATTATTTCTTATGTTCATACTAGTAGACTTATTTGAAGGGGCTATGAGACATATCTTACTTATATTCATGCTGTTGGTATGGAGAGTCTGTCACTTGACTCTATTACTATAGTTCATGAGTTTCCTAATATTTTCCATATCGATCTACCTGGTCTTCCTCTTAAGCGTTATTTAGAGTTTGTTATTAATTATGAATTGGGAACCAAAACTATTTCTATGGAACTATACGATATGGCTCCTGCGGAGTATAAGGAATTAAATTCTCATTTTTAGGATGATCTTGGCAATGCCTTCATTAGATCGTGTGTGTCTCCTTTGGGAGCACCTATGTTATTTCTGAAGAAGAAGAAGAATAGCTCTTTGTGTATGTGTATTGATCATACGCTTCATAATAAAGTGACAATTCAGAATCGTTATGCTATGCCTTGCATTGATGATTTGTTTAACCAGCCTTAGGAAGCAACGATGTTCTTTAAAATTTATTTGAGGTTTGATTACCACCAATTTAGGATTCGGATAGTGGATATCCCAAAGATAACCTTTATGACCCATTATGGTCATTATGAGTTTCTAGTGATGTCTTTTGGGTTAAATAATGCCATAATAACTTTTATCAATTTGATGAACAATGTATTTAGGCCTTATTTTAACTCTTTGTGGTTGTGTTCATCAACAACATCCTTGTATATTCGAGGAGTAGGGAGGAGCATATGAAACTTTTGAAGATTGTGCTCTAGCGATTCAGATATCATATGTTTTTTCCAAATTCTCTAAGTGCAAGTTCTTGCTTGAGTGTTTGTCATTCCTTCTACATATGATGTCTAAGTATGGGATTATGGAACACCCAATGAAGATTGAGGCTATTCGTTATTGTGCTAGCCCTACTTCTTCGATCGAGGTTCATAGCTTCATTTGTTTGGCTGTTACTTTGGACAGCGCATCGAGAGTTTTGCCCATTTTGTATTACTGATGTTAAGATATACATTGAAGTAGGTTACTTTCTAATGGTCTAATGAGTGTGAGTCGATCTTTGGAAAGATCAAGGGATTTCTCACTTCACCTCTTATTTTAGCACTTCTTGTCGAGGGTAAGGGATTCACCGTGTATTATGATAATTTTGGTGTTGGTTTTGATTTTTTTTTATGCAACAGGGTTTTTTTATTTCTTATATATCAAGACAAGTGAAGTTGCAAAAGTGCAAATAGACCACTCATTATCTTGAGTAGGCGGCAGTAGTATTCACGCTTAAGATTTGGACACATCATCTTTATGGCGTGCATTGTGAGATCATTATAAATCATCATAGTTTTCAGCATCTTATGACCAAGAGAGAGCTTAATTCGAGGAATTATAAATGGATACAGTTTCTTAGCAATTATAATAACTCTATCTTGTTTCATCTTGGCAAGGGGAACGTTGTAGCAAATGCCTCGAGTCTGAAGGCGGTGAGTATGGGTAGTGTCACTACCCGAGGCTACCCCCTAGTCGTGACATGGTGCTTAAGGCCACAAGTGACCCCAAGCTAACCTATGATCTTGTACCTATTGTGAGTACTGAGTGAAGTAACAATAAGGTATCACATGCGGAAGTTAAACTAATAAAAAATACTATTCAAATAGAATACTGAAACATAACCCAGCATGTCTAAACTAAGGATTAAACTGAGAACAACTTTATCTATCTAAAACAACTTAAACATAAGGAGTAGATGGAAAAAACTTCCAACAAACACCGACTGTTTGAAATAAAGTAAAATGCTGAAATTAACTGAAAATATCTTGTCCCCAATGGATGAGGACTCACCACTATTGCTGCTATGAGGTACTGAGTTGACTAAGGGCAATCAGGGAACTGAATGTACGGACCTATGTTAGAAGACAACATAGCACAAAGAAATTATGTGATCAGTACTTTGAATGTACTGCTATGTTAGGTAGGGACAACTGAAATACATATGGACAGTAACATGGATGCATGAACATGTAAAAAAGAACGCATGACCAAGTGAAACATGAAATTGAAAAATCTAAAAAACTAAACAACTGAATACCGATAAATTATACACTTGGTTATGCAAACCTGATCTGATATGGTCTGAATATTGTACTGAAACTGTTACAGCTAACTACAACTGACATTCCCCAATCTAAGCCATCAGTATCTAACCTGTAACACTGTTGGAAAGTTGATAGAACCTTTCCAGGGGTACCAACACATGACTGACGATGTGTATCCACAAGGATAATGTCCCGATGGATGAGGGTTTTATGCGTTTAGTTATGGGGGCACTCTCATAATCTAAGATGGAGCCTTAGGACTAGAACTTAGGACTGCTACAAACGACTCATGCCTAACAAATGGGGGAGTCACCATCCCTGCATTCACTCAGTACTAAGTGTTAATCCCAACTTAATGAAACTTGTATTATAATTTGTTTAACTTGATATGGGACTGAACTTATAAATTCTCAACATGAATAGTGTTATCAGAATATGATAATAAATCATGATATGACTGACTTGTTACTTGAAAATAAAAATATTTAAATACATATAAGTATTGGGTATTCATAATCCTCCAACACTAAATGATACTTTAAATATGACAACTTTATTTAAAATACAATAAGGAAATTCATGATTGAAAAACTCAAAACATAGTACATTTCACTAAACTTACAAAACCCATGAATTTGAATATAGGAATATGATAAACTTGGTAGGATAATATGTTCACATAGTTTAATTCCTGAATTCATAAATGAACATTGTATAGACTAAATATGATATGGGTAGTTTAAATTCAAATCATGTAATAACATTATTCACATGGGGAAACATACAGGTTTGGATTTATTCAAAATTATTAAGAGAACATCGAGTAATTTAATACATAACATTTAAATTTCGTAAAAAGGGGATAAAGAGTTCATACTTGAGAAAAAAGGGATTTTTGTGACATAATGGGTGGAAGAAACCCATTGATGAATACCCCACATACCTTAATTGCTTATGTTCTTGAAGAAGAAGTATGGAATAGGGACCTAGAATGGTTGAATCCTAGGGAAGATGCTTGAATTTAAGTTCTTGGGGATGGGGAAGAGTTTATAAGTGTTAACTGATGGGGAATATGAAAAATAGTGCCCCTCTTGGGGTTTTAAATTCGTGAATTAATTGTTTAGGGAGAAGCTAAAGGACTAAAATGCCCCCTTTAAAGTATAATTAGGTTGAAGGAAAAACACAACCTCCGTGACACGGTAAGTATCGCGGAGGCTAACCTCCATGATACGCCGAATATTGCAGAGGTCCTACCTCCGTGACATGCCCAAATTAAACCATGTTGATGACACATATGAGAAAACCATGACACAATATCCATGATCACCACCTCCCACATCTATGTAGGGACTGAATTCATAAAGTGTACCACTAGGCCTTAAGTTGTAAACTTTAACCAATTAATGATTCAAACACTTTGATACAAATTCAGCAACATCTTTCTTTGAACTATTAAACCGATAGATTTCTTGTGAATCACGGTACATCTTAGTTGCTCTTGGGTAAATAAAATATCGTGCACTGTGCATTTATCTATAATCCGTTGTCTCAGACCATAACACATGTAACACTTAACCTGCCTTTACAACGAAGCACACCATCTTTCTTTGGGAGAAAACCTCAACCTTCTAATCCTAACTTCATCCTTCTACTTGACTAAAATAGGATCCCTATCTTGCTTTTTTGTATCTTCGGCGACCAATGATGATTCGAGAAATTCTGAACCCATATAATATCTTCGACCGAATCAACCAACCAAATACCTAACATTCCAAGCTGATGAAACTCACAGACTAACTCATTCTTATCATCCTCAACATTAGCAATACTTCCTATAGACAATCTACTATGGGCATCGGCCACTACATTCTCCTTACCCGGGTGATACATCACTTCCATATCATATGTTTTCAATAATTCAAGCAACCCACTCTGACAAAGATTCAGATCTTTCTGCATAAATACATACTATAAACTATTATGATCCATAAGCACATCAACATTAATCTCGTCATGGAAATGCCTAAAAATTATTAATACAAAGACAAATATTTCCAACTCAAGGTCATGGGTTGAGTAATTCCTCTCATGGGGTTTAAGTTGTCTAGAGGCATAGGCTATGACCTTACCTCCATGCATTAACACAAAATTAAGACCAACTATAGAATCATCACAATAGACTACAAAACCTCTCTGAATCATCTGACAAAGTCAAGACTAGAGCGGAAATGATTCTAGTCTTCGACTTATGAAAACTATTATTGAAAGAATCTTACCACTTAAATTTGACTTTCTTTTCGATTAATCGAGACATTAGGGAAGCAATAGAAAAAAAATATTCAACAAACCATCTGTAGTAACCAACGAAACATAAGAAACTCCTAATATATGGTGAAGATATATGTCTAAGACTATTTCTTACTGCGTCGGCCTTTTGAGGATCAACTCTAATGACATTACTAGAAATGATGTGACCAAAAAAAGCTACTGATCTCAACCAAAATTTGCATTTTCTGAACTTAGGGAATAATTTGTATATGATCCTTAAGGGTTTGTAATATAATCCTTAAATGATCTGCATGATCACCATCAGTTACACCTCGAGCCGAGATCCTGGCTGCGATGATCATCCCAAACCATATAATATCGATAAATGTGGAATGTTAACAAAGTAGAACATGATCAACCTCATAACTAACTAAAAATATGAAATAAAATCAATAAAAATTCAAATACATTTAACACCAGTCGGCGAAACCTCTAATAATTTCAAAACCAACATTTGCCTATGGCTGGGAGAAAGCCCCCAGTCAGACCATAAAGAAAAATAAAAATAGCAATAATCTGAAAACAGGCCTTCCAAAATAGTGTTTTCTCACAGTAGACACCTCTAACTGACAAATTACGGCTTAGCGGAAGCATAGGACTAAGCCTCAAATATTGAAATGTAGATGGTCAATACAAAAATACTGGTACACAGAGCAATCCAAAGTAATTTACTTTTATAAAAAAGAAGTGAGAGAAATTCATAAAAATAATTTACATACGATATAAGAAAAACACACAGGCATACTTTAAATTCTTTGAAACATTTATTTGAAATCATGAACCATTGTTTATGTTACTTCAGAGCTAGATGGTGCACCCTATAATTGTAATTCAAAGGGGTAAATGGAATCAACCCTTGACTCAACGGCTAAGCCTCCAATCAAAATTTACCATAAGGATTGAAGTATCAACAAGTAGGGACATAAAAGACCACACAACATGGTGCCATGATCCCCACTCATATCAACATGTCATGGTAGTGCACAAGACCACAAAGCATGGCTCCTGATAATAGTCAAAAATTGGGACAACATAAATCAACTTACACAAGACCACACATGATGGTACCAAACCCTGTATTGGTAAATCACAGTTTCTAGAATTGAGTTTCTCAACTCATAATTTCTTCGGGTAACGATTAAGTCTCTTTAAGATCTATTTTTAATATTTTCTAAACATGCATCTTTCTGAATTCAAAATCTAAGTAAAATCTGCATTTTTAATCTATTCTGAATTTGGCATGGCATTCATCGTTTTGGTATCGTCTTACCAAGACTTACAAGTCATATTCATAAGACATATAGTATCATGTTACAATCTTTTTACTCAAAACAAAAGGTTTGGACCACCAATTCATTCTGATAGCATAAGAGTATTTGTATATCAATGTATATAAAAACATATGCAAAGATTCTCTTTTTCATTTCTTAAACATGTTGTGGTCATTTACTTCATAGCGAACCATGAAATTCTTTCAATAAAAATCGTTCATATATAAAAATTAGATAACTCCCTTTCTTTAGTTTATAATCAATATCAAGCCTTAAACAATAGTTAAAAATGTTTATACCATGCTTCTAAATATAAAATTCATCAAATCATAACACGTGAAGATTAAGTGATATCATAACAAGAGAGATGGTATAGACATTCATGCTCTCAATTCAACTTTCAATCTCAAACTGCATACATACATATATATGAGAAAAACTTAATTTTAGGGGACGGCCTCAAGACCAAAACATTGTCATCAAAAGGGTTCACAATGTATATTTGTTAATATAATTTCAAAATCGTTCATAAACATATGGTTTCATAAATTTAACCCTTACTCAAAAACATTTCAACATGCCCATGAAGTTTAGGAAAACCCCACATACCTTAAGTTCCTTAGTTTGGAGAATGGAAATCTAATTTTGAAACTTTTGTTGAAAATCTTGAATTGAAAGGCTTGAAATCTTATTTTGGAAAAGAAGAGTTGAATCTTGTTTCTTGGGAAGCGGCTAGGTTTTTTCTTTTACAGAAAATTGAATTAAGAGGTAACAAATGCTCCTTGGGGCTGAATTTTTTTTTATGTACGAATTTTGGGCGAGGGAATATGACCAAAGTTCCCCTAGAACCCTATGGAATTGAAACAGTATGTGAAAAAGCTTTAGGTCCCATCAGATATTGCGTTGGGGAGAGCTATGTGTCGCATCTCTATCACGTTAGTTTATTGCCTCGTACGAAAAATTCCATAAATTTTATTCGGGTTTCGGATTAATGCAAAATTGGTATTATATGAAAGGTAAATAAACTATATACAATTTGGTGGTTCTTTAGTTTTAAAATTCTATGTGTATCAAAATGTATATACGTTAAAAGTAGACCTTTGTAGAATCAAATACGAAGATTTAGCCGACTCAATTGTACTTATCTCGACTTTGCTCTATGTTATTCCTATTAACATTTATCACCTCGAAAGTTCTTCAAAAATGAGGATGAAGATCATGAAAAAGGAATTTGAATATAAATCATGGGATTAGAGTTTATACACATAGGAATGACAGTTCGATTTCAAGCTCAAAAATGTGGGGTGTCACATTATCTCCCCCTTAGGATCATTCAACCCAGAATGATAGGTAGGGACTTTGTTTGAAGCTCAAAAAGTGTATAATAAAGAACATAATTGCACATTGAAAATTTTTCCTCAATAAAATATGCAATGGCATCATATTAGCTTTATGACAACCTCTGGTGAAAGGTGTAAGCCCGAAACATTAGATGATAAGAATGTACATAGAGATGACCTTGTATACGAGTTCTAGGGATCATGATAATCTCAACATATGCTATGAGTTAATTTGGTGATAATAGGCCTGATTTTCATTGATACTATCCTAAGATGAGATTATTTGGAAGATAGGAATAGAAGCATTCACCACCTTACATGATGCAACAAATAGACTTAACTAGAATACACAACTCCGTAATGACCCAACATTAAATAACATACTTTGTGCTTTCCATCTTTTAATTCTCCCATCACACATCTAACCACTAGAGTTTGAATCTCATGGCATGGTACTTCTATGGTGAAGCCTAACTTAGAGAAACATGTGCTAGCTTAAGCTATGGGACCCCATATAAGAATATTATTTCTCACTATTATCAAACACCCTCACTATTAAAGGACCCAAGCATATGCATCAAGAAAGGGGGTATCATTATTTGATTACACCATATGTTTATTGAACTACTCAAGGTGGGATATGAGATGAAGATATAATACAATAGACACGAAGTGCTACATATATCAAGTGTCTGGGTCATAAATAAAGAGTCGTTCAGATGTAAACCTATACAATATGAGTTCTGAGAACTAGCATAGTCAGAAATATGTGAGGATATATCACGAGCATCATAACATAAAAGAGAAACTCATGGGTTCAATGACTTGGACAAGGATTGCCACTTGAAGCTATTGCTTCTTATTTTCGTAGCTGAGATAGTCATGAGTTTGTATAAACTTTATCACTTTGGCTAAACGTGACATAGAATGATTCGGTAACTTATAAAAATATAGTTTCTTAGAACCAAGCATAATTTGGGGAATGAATTTATGGATTATGAACATCATAACATAGATCTTGAATCCACAAAAGATAAAATATACTGAGATATCATTGCTTCTAGTTTGGAGGTCGAAACATTACATAGGTTTCATAGATAACTCAGACCTTGGGCATAGGCATGATTTCAATGTATAATATATTAATGGAATGTCCTCATTAAATTGAAGTAGCAGAAGTTTGCTTGAATAGGAATTTATTTATCACAATTCTTACCTGAAACTTGACCCCATATGGAAATTTAAGGAACTACCTTACTTCATCATCTCCCTCTTAAATAAAAGTCACAATCCTAGATTTGAGGACATATCCTTTCATTACATCTACAAACACAACACTCAACACAATAGGGCATCACCGTACACATAAACGCTAAACTCCCCCTAATAAACTATATTTTGAAGGCAGTACTTTCTGAAAATGCTACTCTTTACTTAGCTAGCCTCTATAACTATCACCCCTGGACTCCATCCCTTGTAACAATACACATCCATACTACTTATCACATAATAAATCATTCTCCACTACTTAACATACAGACGTTCGACCTTTTCTCATAAACTTATAATATTAACAAAATTTGTAAAACTATACCAAAGGTGCATATTTCCTACCCATATTTCCTTAATTTAACTCTAAAGGTCACCATCCAACAACTCCCAAACATACCCATACTAGAAAATTCAAGAATGTGAAATAGGTATACAAACACTATTACATATATGAACCTTATCTAACATCATGCTACTGGGGGGTTGAACTTATTCTTAGATACTCACTCTCTTATCCACTTAATAATTCAAGCACAATTCATTTCTTTTTTACACTTGTTCTCATGTATATATATGCATCATAATTATCCACACCTTTTTCTACAAGTTGCCAACCTAAGCTATTCACACCTTACATCAAGCCTACTAATTCATTCCCATAAAATATACATCACTAATCTTAAGCTACTATCCTTTTTACCACTACCCATATCTCAACTTCAAGCCTATAGTCTACAATCAATCACGTACCATCGATGAAGCATGACACATACTATACTGGTCCGTAATGATGGAGAAATTTCATTTAACTACTACCTACAATCACATCCTCTCCATGACATTACTACTACACCTAAGAATCCACTACATACATTCTAACATTAAGTCTACTTACATATGCATACATTCTCACTATCACTAAATTCTATAAACACCAACGAGTCTCTACCCATAACATATTGATTAGTCTACCTCTTTCATTTCTTAATGTGTAACAAATTTTTATAACCATCACAACTATCCACTCTAAGTTCCTGCACTAATTTGAATCAATAATAATCATAGCCAAGCCCTTCTATCAGAACTACCACAGAATCTATAAATCTTTCAATAACATTAGCCAACCACCATAAATGAAAAACAACTCCTCAATCAAATAGTTATACAACTGAAACTACTTATTTTTACAAAAGTTAACCTCACTCTGAATGCTATCCTTGTGACTTTATGTCACCAACTTCTGGACCATCTCACTATAATTGGGTCATGATACTTTAACCTATATGACTACTCGAGTGGAAATATAGCTGCAACATTCCACAACACATCATTATCGTTATGTATGACATTGGTACCATAAATTTTTAACGGGGACTAAATACACTTCGGACCTCAAGCTGCAAAGCATGATTTTATCAGGATAAAGGTATACACTCAAATCAGTAAACTTTGAAGCACTAATGGACTCTTCTCAGGTCCTTGTGAAATCTCATAACTATATAGATAACTCAATCAGAGAGAACCACTGGGGAAGCTAGACTCTTAAACTTGTATCACCTCAACAATGAGGTATGGCCCATGAAATTTGAGAAGGAATCTGGATAACTTTCTTACGGATGCCACTATATCACGAACTAGAGTATGAAAGAATAAAAAATAACTTCTCAATGCCTGGTAGCTTACTGATTATAAGAGTGGTGCATAACACACCCATAGGCAAGACTCTACTAGACATGATTTTGCAGACATCCGTGGGCCATGAATCGTGGTTTGATACCATATTTTTCATTACTTGAGATGACACCCAAGACACATTGAGCATCCTAAACCTTGTAGGCTCGGGTGCCTTTTTCTATCTGTCTATTATTCTCAGCATTCATATAATTAAGAGAAATATTGAAATTTAACAAAATGGAACATGGTCAACTTCTTAATTCACTGAACAATACAAAATTAAATCCATAAATAGTCAACAACATCTAATACCAGTCTATGAAACCTCAAAAATTTTAAAACCAATATTTTTCTAAGGTAGGGACAATGCCCCAGTCAGACCATAAACCAAAATAAAATAACAGTAATTTGAAGAAAGGCCTTACAAAATAAGAGAGGTTCACCAACTATACACCTATAATCGACAAATCTATGGCCTAGAGGACCCCTGGGACTAAGCCTCAGATCCTGAATATAGGGGTTAATAAAAAGGTACTAGTACAAACAGACATCTAATTTAAAGTAATTTTATAAAACATAAGTTAGAACAATTCATAAAAAATAGTTTACATACAATATAGGAAAAACATATGGGCATAATTTGAAGACTTTAACCATTTCTAAATATCCATATTTCTTAATTAAAAATCTGAGTAAATTTTTTATTTTTTTAGTTTATTCTGAATCTGTCATAACATTCATCTACTTAGTATCGTCATACCAGGACTTGCAAGTCATATGTCTAATCCATATAGTATCATGTTACAATCCCTTCATTCAAAACAAAGTGTTTGGAGGACCAATTCATTCAAATAGTACAAGAAAATTTGTGTATCAAAGTGCATAAAAATATATACAAAGGTTCTTTCAATTCTTAAGTATGTAGTGGTCATTTACATCATAGTAAAGCATGCATTTCTTTCAATAATAATCATTAATATTTACAAACAAGATAACACCCTCTCTTCAGTTTATAATCAATATCAAGACTTAAATAATATTCAAACACGTTTATGTCATGCTTCTAAATGTGAAATTCATCAAATCATAACACATGAAAATCAAGTGAACTCCTGAAAATAGAGGAGGTATAGACATTTACGCTCTAAATTCAACTTGCAATCTCAAACTGCTTACATACATATATAAATTCAAAAATTATTTCTAGGGGTAGGCCTCAAGACTAAAACAACGTCATCAAAAGAATTCACAATGCATATTTGTTAATGTAATTTCAAAAACCTTCATAACCATATGATTATGTAACATTAAACCTTACTCAAAACTATTTCAAACTACCCATATAGTTTAGGAAAACCCCACATACCTTAAGTTCCTTAGTTTTAAGAATAGAACCCTAATATTGAAACTTTTCTTTAGAATATTTAATTGAATGGCTTCAATTCTTGTTTTAGAGAAGAAAAGATGAATCTTGTTTATTCGGAGATGGCTAGGGTTTTTTCTTTGAGGGAAAATTGAATAAAAAGGCAACTAATGCTCCTTTGGTCTTAAATTTTATGTTATGGACAAATTTTGGGTGAGGTAATATGACCAAAGTGCCCCTAGACCCTTGAGGAATTGACATAGTGTGTGAAAAAGCTTTAGGTCTCGTCAGATATCGCATTGGGATAAGCTATGCGTCGCGTCACTAACCCATCGGCTTATTACCTCTAATAAAAAATGTAATAACTTTTTACTTGGGTATCAGTTTAAGGAAAAATTAGTATCATTGGAAAGCTAACTCAAATATCTAAAATTTGGTGGTTCTTGAGATACGGAATTCTACATGTACCAAATGTTATTAAATTCAAAGTGGACTTTTGTAGAATTGAATACAAAGATTTTGCCAAGTCAATTGCTCTTAGCACAACTTTGCTCTAAGTGATCCCCATGAACATTTATTACTTTAAAAAAACTTAAAACCCGAGGATAAAGATCATGATACATGAATTTAAATATAAATCATGGGATTAGAGTTTAAACAGGTAGGAATGATTGTTTGATTTCTAGCTCGAAAATGTGGGGTAAGACACCTTCACTATAATAATAGATGAGGATGTCATCAATAAAGACTATGATGAAAATGATCAAGTACTGCTTTAAGACCCTGTTCATCAAGTACCTAAAATCTGTAGGGCATTCATTATTCAAAAAAACATGTTTAGGAATTTAAAGTGACTATACCGAGTTCTAAAGTCTATCTTCTGTATGTCATACACTCTAAATCTATGAAGATGATAGCCGGATTTGAGGTCTATCTTAGAGAAATAGCTTGCACAAAGGAGTTGGTTGAGCAATTCATTAATTTTTGGGAGACAAATATATTTATGATTGTGACATTGTTCAGCTGACAGTAATCCATGCATATTCTAAGGGAACCATCATTCTTGCACGCGCAGGACTGAACTACCCTAAAAAGAAACACTAGGCCTGATGAAATCCTTATCTAAGAGATCTTTCAACTGTTTCTTTAACTCTTAAAGATAAGTTGGAGCCATATTATTAGGTGTAATTAAGAGGGGTTAGGTATTTGGGAAGAGATCTATTCCAAAGTCTATTTCCCACTAGGGAAGTAATTTTTTAGCAATAAATTGAATGATTAAGTGACGTTCAGTCATTAGAGTGACAGTCCATCGCCCAAACTATAAACCATATCTATAGCACGATTTAATGTCAATTTTAATGACATTTTTGGGTATTTCCTACCTTTTTAACCCCTAATTCCTTTAATTTAAAAAACATAACTCCTCTTTCATCCTTAATACTAAAATTAGGGTTTCTTTTAAGATCATTCGCCAAGAATAAGATTCAAACCCTTCTTCAAGAAACTAAGAAATTTATGTTCTTCAAGATTAAGAACTATTAAGAAAATATCATGATTTGTATTTCCCAATCCAGGAATATTCAAGAAACATTAATTCTCTTTCAATATTAAAGCTTTAAGGTATGTTAGATGTTCATCCATGGGTCCTTTTCACCCATGGAGTCCAAGAACACGTTTTCAAGATCAAAGTTATGATTTTTTCATATTTTTATGAATTATATCCATGAAACTTCATCAAGTAAGATTTTTATATCATGTTTACACATAATTGTTGTTGTTATTAAACCCTCTATGTTTGAATGGTGATGTTCGCTTATTTAAGCCTTAATTGGTGATTTTAATATTAAAATCATGATATTACTACATGTTTAAAGCTATTCCTCTACCTTAGCCATGCTTTACAAGTGTTTGATAAAATCCGTCAAAGAATGAGTTTTCAATAATGACTACATGTTATGACCTAAAAGTTTTAGTGTGATCTTATTGTTATATTTATTGAGTAATGGGGGTTGTGAATACCTAAAAACTTAGAAGTTTACAAAATTTCAATAGTCTCAGAATAGTTTTAGATAAACTATGAGTATAACCACTTAGTTTGTCATCATGATTAGTTACCCATTTAGTTCAGCTTAGTCAGTTTAGTAATAACTATCAGTTTAGTTAGGAGTAGGATAAAGCACCGAGCGAACCCATGGATAGGGAAATTCCTGCTAGTTAGGCTTTAACATTTTATAGCAATCCCTGAGTTACAAAAATATGTTGCCAGCATAGTTTGAGTATCTTCCTACTAGATAAAGGTTGACACATCTCGCATAAGTTTTCCTACCATTTACGGTTGAAAAAATGTATTCCTTCCTGTTAGGGTTCACTCACAACCATTGTTAGTACCCGTGGGTGGGTACTAGAATACTTCCAACTGGGTCACAGGTTGGAACCCAATTATCTCAGCTTTGATGCATGTCGGTTAGATGATACCTCCTACGATTTTATTTTTAGTACTCAGTTTAGAATTTAGTTCAGTCTTGCTTGACCATAGCATATATTTTATCAGTTACTCATTTATCAGATTTTAGTATTTTAGTTTACCGATTATATTTAGAATATTTTTTTGCTTGGTCATGCATTCTCAGTTTTTATAGATTTCACGCATCTTCAGTATTTATAGATTTCATATGTTCTATTAAGAATTTCATGCTATCTATTTATTCAGTAAGTTATTACTGATGTTTATGAAACCATGCATACTAGCCTACCCCATTTAGCATACCAGTACATTCAAAGTACTTATCGTATACCTTTTTTTTTAGCTATGATATAACATATCATAGGTTTGGACACTCAGTTTCTAGATCACACATAGACATTCTAGATTATCAGCTATAGTAGTGGTGAGTCCTCATATTTTGAGGACAGACTATATTTATTTCATGCTTTTAGTTCAGTAGTTAGTTAGAGTTAGTTGGGTACTATCCCATCAACTCATATTCTATTAGTTTAGAGGCTTTCAGACATTTTAGATAGTCAATCAATTTATCTTTTTTTTTAATTAGTTTTAGATATTTGTTTCTAGATTCATGATTCAGCATTGTTTTCAGTTTCTAAAACTTGATGGCTTATCACTTGTTCTTTCACGCATGTTATTATATTGTTAAGTTCTAACAATGGGTACTATCTAATAGGTTAGCTTGTGGTCCCTCGCAACTATAACCACCGTGTAGTGTCCAGGGTGTGCTCTCGGGACATTATAGATGGAAAAATTTATGTTTTTCACTGAAGTGGGTTTTCAAAAGATCTCATTAGGGACTCCTCAAACCATAAGATGGATCATCAAAAATCGATTGCAACTTGAAATGAAAAAAATAAAAAGAAGGATACAACTAGCTATATTATAAAGAAATTGTTGGCTTCATGGGAAAACTCCACCAGTAAAAGTAAGAAAATAAAAAGTATGGTGATGGTTTCATGCTAAAAAGGGCGATGAGAAAATCACTTTTGGTTAATTTTTTCCCTCTTGGAAACTATTGAAGTAAAGAAGAAAATGGGATAGACAAAGGGGATTGCAACCAAAACTCATTTATGGACTGTGGTTGTTCAAGAGACATGACTTGAAGGACTAGTTATTTTCTCTCCCTCAAGACAGTTAAAGGGGGAGGTGTGTCTTTTATAAATTTTAAAAATGGTTATATTCATGGTTTTTGAAGGATTAGAAAATCACCTTATCATTCAATTGAAGATGTGTATTATGTAAATGGTCTTAAGTAGAGTCTTCTCAGTGTATCTCAAATTTGTGAAAATGGAGAAGAGGTAAAATTCATTGTAATGGATGTACTATATCAAACATAAAATCTGGAAGAAATATTCTCAAAGCCAAAAGGATCAAAAACATATATGAAGCTAATCTAGAGTATCTTTTGGATGGGGAATTAATTGATTTAAGTTATCAAAGTGAAGATGCTAATGTATGGCATGAATGACTATGGCATGTATGTTCCTCCTTTATAAATAAGTTGATTTCAAGAGACCTCATCTGTGGCTTGCCAAAGATAAAATTTCTAGACAACAATGATTGTAATGCTTCTATTAAGGATAAACATACTAAATCCTCCTTCAAATTGAAGAATTTGGTGAGTAATTTCAGTATTACACATGGATTTATGTGGATCTATTATTGTCTAAAGTAGAGAAGCAAAAATACATATGCTCGTTATTGTAGATTACTATTCCAAGTTCACTTGGACATTGTTTATATAAACCAAGGATGAAATATATGTGGTTCTTGTTTCTTTTGCCAACAAAATTCAAATGAAGCTAAATTACAAAATTGATGAATTCAGATATGATCATGGAACTAAATTTGAGAATTTCCAATCAGCTGAATTTTGTGTTGAGCATAGAATAAGTCACAACTTTTATGCTCTTAGAACTCCCCTAAGAAAATGAGTTCGTGAAAGGAAGAATAGAACACTCATAGAGATTGCTAGTACAGTGTTGATTGATAGTCATCTTCCAAGTAGTTTCTTGGGTGTAGCAATTAATATTGATTGTTATATGACTAATAGGTTCTTCATTAGATCACTTCTGAATTAGAATCCATATGAGTTGATATTCAAAAGAAACCACAAGTTAGACTACTTTACACCATTTGGGTGCAGGTGTGGTATGCTAAATAATGCTAGAAAGAATTAGGAAAATTATACTCTAAAAGTGATGAAGCATTGTTTGTAGGCTATTTCTCAACTATTAAGGCTCATAGAGTTTACAAAAAAAGAACTATATGTGTTGAAAAAAAGTTTATATGATGTTTGATGAGTTTGGAAATAAAATAAACTTAGGAGATGGTAAAGATTCAGAAGCTGGAGAGCTCAATCCTGTACAAAGAGATGATATTGCTGAAGATAATGATCAATGGATAAATAATCCAGACGAGAATGATGATAGTGATAGTGATCAAAGTTCTCAGGCATAGATCCAATCTCTAGTAGAAGAACAACCAGGAGAAACTAGTCATAATTTACAAGGACTTGGTCATAGTGGAATCAATCTCAAAAGGCAAAACTGGAGGTACAAAGACTCTAAGACCCTTAAGATTTTGATTAGACTCTTGGAAATAGGATTCCAAACAAAATCTCAAGAAAGAAATTCTATGAAGTTTTCATCCTTTCTATCCTAAGTTCAGCCAAAGAATAAGAAAGAATCCCTATAAGGTGTTGATTAGATTAATGCAATGCAAGAAGAATTTTGCAATTTGAAAGAAGCAAAGTCCAGCATTTGGTCCCCTGATAAAAAAATTATTGAATCCAAATGGGTGTCCAAAAATAATCAAGATAAAAATTAAACTATAAGTATAAAAAATAAAACACTGGTTATTCAAGGTTTTAACCAGGACAAAGGGATTGACAATGATGAGACTTTTTTCCCTATAACAAGAATAGAGGCAATCATGATTCTTATTGTATTTACTGCATATATGGGATTTAAACTATTTCAAGTGGATGTTAAGCGAGCCTTTCTGAATGGAAATATGAAGGAAGAATTTTTTGTCAAACAAACTTCATGTTTTGAAGATATGGATTTTCCTAAACATTTTGATTGTTTAGTTATTTGTTTATGACATAATATTTAGAACTAATTTTGAAGCCCTGTGTGAAGATTTCTCTAAGCTAATGGGGAGTAAATTGGAATTGATTATGATTGGTGAGTTGATCTTCTTCCTAGTCATATAGATTAAACAAATTTCACAAGGGATAATGATTTATAAAGAAAATTACATCAAAGAGTTACTGAAGAAACATAACATGGGAGATACTAAGGCAATTTATATCCAATTGGAACTAACTCCAAAATAGATAATGATGAACTAGGTCCTTCAGTTAAAGAGACAATGTATAAAGAGATCATTGGATCCTTGTTGTACCTTATTCCAAGTAGGCCTAACATTTTATTTATTGTAGGAATGTGTGCCAAATTTTATGTCTACCCAGAAAAGTCTTATTTGAATGTTTTTAAAAGAATCCTAAAGTATCTAAGGGGGATAAGGGACCTAGTCCTATACTATCCTTCAGGAGATAGTTTTAACTTGGTGGACTATACTGATGCTGACTATGCTAGATATTTGTTAAATAGAAAAAACACCTCATCAATGGAACATTTTTACTGTATTATTAATTTTCTAGGAATCAAAGAAGTAAAATTTAGTTGCTCTATCTACTGCTAAAGCTGAATATATTATTGCAGCTTCTTGTTGTTCTCAATTGTAATTAATCAAGCAATAATTCAATGATTTTTGTATAGTCTTAGACACCATTCTTCTAATATAATTAAACACCAGTGCTTTAAGCAAGGCCAAGAATCAAGTGCAATAAAAAAAAACTAAGCATATTGATGTGAGACATCAATTCCTGGGAGACAATATTGGCAAAGGGCTATCTGTAAGAAGTTTTGCAAGATTGAGTATCAGATAGAGGATATCTTTACTAAGGCACTTCATAAGGAACAATTTGTAAAGAATATGTTAGAGATAGGTCAGATTAAAATGACCTGACCAACCACATGAATCAGTGTTTTTTAACAAAAATTGGCTAATATCAAGAGACAAGCATCCTAGGTAAAGTATATATTTGTTAGTCTAACTCAGTACCATACCTTTGTAGGTATAGACCCATGAAAATAGCATTGGATGAAAATAGAAAATATATGCACAAACTTGAAAATTCACTCAAAGAAAATAGGGTACTTGGTCCCATCTCTTAGGATAGTATCATGAATGTGAATATTTTTGTTTTTTTTTGTTAAAAGGACACATGTTCTGTCTCCTTGTAAAAACTTTTTCCAATCTAAAATTTAAATCCAACTTATCTTTTCATTAATCCCATGGACCCTGCCCAACTTAGCTATCCTAACAGTTCTAAGAAAAAACTTTTTTAAATCACCTTTTTAATGAAACTTCATCACTTAAAACACAAGATCCCTTCGATAGTGTAATGACTTTTGATTCATAAGTTGTTGGAGAACTCATTCTTACATAACATAACCCAAGATAAAGAATTAATTGTACTAAGAAATAATATGACAACCTTAAAATAAGAGTCTCCAGAGAAAAATTGAGAAATTCTATTAAAAAATCACCAGAATTCCAAGGGACCTGGTCCTAAGAAGAATAGAATGACTAATGAAGAGCCTAGTCGAGCTTGTAAGAAAACAAAAACATGAGAGAATTTCTAATGATGTATAATTTTGACAAAAACCTCTCTGAATTCATCCCTATACAAGGAAAGGTTAAAGGGTCTTTAAAGAACTTAGGAGTGAGGAGAAAGATTGAAACACCCTGGGTTTGAAACCTTTGAAAATTTCATTAATTTCAAGATTTTGGACATCATATGAATTATGGGTACTAGTCGTATGATGGGTATGGTTGGTATGAAACTGGTCATATACTAACCAGTGATTTTGGGTTGGTTGAATTTATTTATGGAATAGGTATGACTTGGAGGGTATGAGTCGTATAGTTTGATACGAGTCATATGGTTTGGGTTTTTTCTTCACCTAATTTGAAAAATAGTAACTTAACTTGGATCTTAGTATGAGTGGCTCACCATGAGCCATAAGATAGGGTACATGTAGTACCATTGACTTGCATGGTAGAAAGTGTTCAAACTCCCTTTGGTTCTATTCTTCTTGGGATATGGTTTATGGGTAATAATCATATGGTTGGGTACAACATGGGTTGTGTAAGTCATATGTTGGAAAGTCTTGTGTCCAAGGGGGAGGCCTAGGATACGAGTTATAGGTACCACTCTTATTGTAGGGTAAAACTATTATGGGTAGTCGTACCATATGATGGGAATTATAAGTAGTTTAAGTCGGGGGTAATTTGGGTATTTCCCCACTTAACCATTTAAGGCCCCATGACTTATAACTCTATTAGGACATTATTTACCCAATTATTGTAATCTTAAACACTTATAAAATCTCTCTTATTCTCTCTAAGTGTCTTTGCTAAAGGAAGGCTAGGGTTTCTTCTAAAGGGTCAATTTGGGTGTTGTGTGAGTGATTTCTCTCCATCATCTTCGTAATCTAAGGCATGCTTCTTGTGTGAGGGAGTTCTCTCCATTATTTTTATAATCTAAGGCATGTACTATACCTTCATTGTTAGTTCAAACTAAAGGCATGTTAATTACAATGTATTCATGGAATGATTATTGTATGGTTTCAGGGTTTTCAAATATATTTTGGAATTTTGGTATTAATTTCTTAGTTATGGTTTTCCCATGTGTTAATTATGATTTTACATGCTCTAAAAATGGTTTGGACAATTTGTTGCATCAGAATGGTTAATTGGTAATTGTATTTTGATTTGGAAACACTATGCCCCAACATTTAAAAAATGCCTATAATAATGATTTGGCTATATTATTGGACTTTTAATGGAACTATTGCATGATATGGTTTGGTAATAGAACCGTAAATGATATAAATAGCGTATGTAGAGTGGAATGGTTAAATTATAAGGGTTGGTAGTCATGGTTACGGTTAATTAAACTTCCTTGAGGTGTACAAAGGAATTACCTATGTAAACATGTTAATAAAAAATATGTGGGGTACATGGTATTCCGTAAGATAACATAATAATAGAACACTAGTGGAGTATGCAGGATTCCCCCAAGTTTACTTGATAAAGTAGTCTGTTTTCTTTACATAAAGAGGGTTGTCTAAGGATATTGATTGCAAGCTATAGTCGACATAACGATACCACTAATCCTAGCCTTTTTTTTATAATAAAGGCATAATGGTTTGGTCGGATGCTAAAGGTTTTAATTGGTCAATAATGGTAGGGTATGATAGCTAATCGTGAAGGTGCGAGTCCAATGGATGATCACTAGAAAATCCTATTTACCGACTTGAGGGTTGGTCATAGATACCATACATAATACTACGAAGAACATAGGAATTCTCAGAGTATATTATACATATGTATCATTAAGAGAGTAGGGTACTTGGGAATCCAATAGTCTTACAGTATCTCAGGTTCATGTGGCTGCATGCATCAAGGCTCATTCAAGGGGTTACACTTGACCTATATAGCCCGTGGGTAGTTGTAGGATGATTAAGCTACATATACCCAAGTTAATGGTTTTACATGCATTCTAAACTTGAATAACTTACCTAGCATGGTTATATATGTTGGTTTACTTGGTTTTACTAGATGGCATTATTTTATCCTTATCCTAAGTTTATGCTAGCATTTACCTACTAACTTGTCTTCTGATGACTGTATCCTTATCGGATGCATGAACAAACCATACTACTTCTCTTGCAGAGTGCTCAAATCATAATCAGCTTAGTTTGATTGAAATGGTCAGCTTTCATATTCTAGAAGGCTTCATTTCATATTATGAATATCCTTACACACTTGGTTATTTTCTAGATATTGTATTTTGTTATAGTTGGGGGCATCTTCCAATTAAATATTATTTTTCTATTAGTTAGAGGCTTTGTGGAAGTACTGTGGGTTGGACTGGGAGGTGTTTATTGGTGTCAGCCTTAGTATTTGAATTGATACTATTTCATTGGATTTATTATTGTTCCGTACTTTTATTTTATGTTATATATAAGAACTTGGGTTTTATGTTGGTTTGGTTATGGTTGTTGGTTGGTTAAGAATGCTTGGACTTGTTTGGGTTGGTCACAATCATAGACCTATCAAGTGTCTTAGGTTATGCTTATACTCTATCTTGCTATATATCAAAAATTCATCCAACCTAGTATACAAGTAGGTTAATTAGGCTAGGTAATAGGGGTGGTGTCCAGTCTTGGTTGGACTTGGGAGGCCTATTATGATAAACCCCTAGTTCAGGTCGTGTTAAGTTGGTATCAGAGCTATATGTTAATGGTCAATTGCGAGTTCACAAAGTCGTGTAAAGTAGAGTCTCTTTTAAGGGTTTATAACTCGCCATACTCTCAAGAAAGAGACTATATGGAATTTAAGAATATTTTACTTTTTTGGTATTCTATTTTCAAGCTTGGAGTGTAAGTCCTTGAATCTTTCCTAATTTTAGTTTGTTCACTTTTCAAAGTATTCCTCGATGATTTGATATAGAAGGAAACTGCTTTGTCCAAATTGGGATAATGTTGAAGGGACACACACTACTCAGGGGATCCATACTGGGTCTAGCGGTCCTATCTATGATATTTCTAGAGTTACACCGGTTGCTACTAGTCCTCTTAAGGATGAGGTGACTAATATAGAATTTTGTCAATTGATTCATGTTGTTGCTCAGTTAGTTTTTACTCAGGCAGAGTGGGGTGTATCTATTTTTACATCTATTGAGCTTATAAAGGTTGGCCAGTTTATTAAGATAAATCCTTCTACTTTTACTAGTGTGATGGTGGACGAGGATCTTCAGGTTTTCTTCGATGAAATAGAGAAAATCATTAGGGTAATGTAGGCAATGAAAGTGGAATGGGTAAATATTACTACTTATCAGCTCAAAGATGTGGCATACCTATGGTATGAGGAATGGGAAAGGGAATGAGGTAAAGTTGAGGAGTTAATTTTGTGGGAGACTTTCTCTAATGATTTTATGGATCGCTTCTTTCCTCAAGAGTTAAGGGTAGTGAAGATAGAGGAATTTGTTAATATAAGACCAATGAAAATGTCTATCAAATAATAAGATTGGAAATTTTATAAGTTGTCTAGGTATGCTCCAAAATTAGTGTCTGGCAGGAGGCAAAGGATGAGGATGCTCACTTCTGGGTTCTCTCGGTATTTGATTCTACAACGTAAGACTTCATTAGTGATCAAGGATATAGACCTATCTAGATTTTTTGTTCATATGCAATAGGTGGAGGTTAAAAAGAGAAAATAGGCTGATTTTAGGGAAAGACAAGGTAAAAAGTTCAAATTATCTAAATAGGGTAGTGCTCAATAACAATGTGGTTGGGATTGCAGTAAGTGGTCAAAGAAGAAGTGGAGGAGTTCAGGTTCCTTTTTTATAGGTAGTGCTCCTAACCCAAATCAGTCGAGTAAAAAGTATCATCAGGGTGGTGATAATTTTTTAGAACAACGTGCTCAATATCTGACAAGTAAGGCTCGATCAGCCTCATTGTTTCCTTTTTGTTGATTCTATGGTAGGTTGGATAGTGGTTTCTATGATGAGGGGAGGGATATATTTTTCAAAAATAGTTAGCCAGGACATTTGCTCTAAAATTATTCAGTTGGTAAGGGTACTACGAGAGCGAGTAAGAGACGATTGCTTTATATTCTACTCCTACACCAAAGGGTGCTACTTCTACATCAATTTTTTCTTTTGGTACCAGCATAGGTTAGATAAGGTTATATGCTCTTGCTATATGGTAGGAATCTTAGGCATCACCTGATGTCGTGACTAGTATGTTATAACTCTTTTCTCGTGACGTGTATTGTTTTATTGATCTGGGGTCTACCCTCTCTTATGTGACTCCATATGTGCCTATGTATTTTGGTTTTTTCCCCGATGTTATTTCAGATCCTTTTTCTTATTGAACCCTTGTAGGTGACTTGGAGGTTGCTAAAATAGTTTATTGGGGATTTGTGCTATCTGTTGGTAGTAGGCAGACCTTGGTCGATTTGTTTTAACTTGATATGGTGGATTTTGATGTTATTTTTGGGATAGATTAGTTACACTTTTGTTATGCTTCCTTAAATTATCAGACTTATAAGATTGTCTTTAAGTTGTCTTGTCAATAAGTTATTGAGTGTGAGGGTGGTTTCCTAGATCCTAGGCGGAGGTTTATTTCTTATCTTTGAGCTCTGAGATTAATCTCCAATGGGTGTCTCTGTCATCTGCTGTAGGTTAAAAATTCTAACTTGAAAAGTCTTTCTTTACATTTGGCTATGGTGGTAAATAAGTTTCCTGATGTCTTTTGGATGATGTTCTTGGTGTTTATCTGAATAGGGAGATTGAGTTTGGTATGGATTTGGTTCCAGACACTCATCCAAAATCGATTCCACATTATTAAATGGCTCTGATTGTGTTGAGGGAAATAAAAGATAAACTTAAGTATGTTTTTGATAAGGGTTTCATCAATCTTTGTGTATATCTATGGGGTATACTAGTGTTATTCGTGCAGAAGAAGGATGTTCCCTTTGGATGTTCATTGGCTATCAATAGTTCAATAAGGTAATACTTAAGAACAAGTATACTCTTCTGAGGATAGATGACTTGATTGATTAGTTGTAATGTGCCAAATTCTTTTCTAAGATAAATCTTTGGGCTAATATCATTATCTAAAGAATAGGGAAGAGAATATCCCTTAGACAATTTTTCACACTCGTTATGGGCACTTTATGTTCTTAATTATGTCATTCAATTTTACTAATGCCCTGATCACATTTATGGATTTGATAAATAGGTTTTTCAGGCATTTTTTAGATCTTTTTGTCACCGAGTTCATTGATGGCATTTTGGTGTATTCTAGAAGTGAGGTGGATCATGCCATTCAACTCCGTGTGGGGTTGTAGACGTTTAAAGAGCAATAGTAGTTGTATGATAAATTCTTAATGTGTGAGTTTTGGTTGAACGTTATAAATTTTTTTCATATTATTTCTAGTGAAGGGATCATGGTTGACCTACCAAAGGTGGTTGTGGTTAAGAGGTGAGTTAAAACCAGGACTCTAACCAACATATAGAGCTTTTTAGGTTTGGTTGGGTATTATAGGTGGTTCGTGGAACGTTTCACAATGATAGCTGACGTATTAACTAAGTTGACTAATAAGAAGGTACGGTTGTTTTAGTTGGATAATTATGATGGGAGTTTTAAGAAGCTTAAGGATAAGCTAATTTTGACATTGATTTTGGTATTTCCAAAAGGTAATGAGGGGTTTATGATTAATTGTTATGCGTCCTAGGTAGGTATTTTTTGTGTTATGATGCAACATTGAAAGGAAATTGCCGATGCTTTTGGGAAGTTGAAGGTAGATGAAAGAAAATACCCTACGCATGATTTAGATTTTTTAACAATGTTTTTTGCTTTGAAAATCGAGCGGCATTATTTTTAAGGAGTTTGAGTGGAAATTTTTTCAGATCATAAGAGTCTACTGTATATGTTCACTCAAATGAAGCTAAATCTCAAGTAAAGGAGATGGTTTGAGCTTCTCAAAGACTATGATAAGAGTGTTCACAACCGCCCAGGTAAAGCTAATATAGTCACTGATGCTTTTAGAAGGTTGTCCATGTGGAGTTTAGCTCTTGTAGATTAGGAGAATTGAGAATTGGTGAAGGATATTCACTGCTTGCCTAATATTGGAATTCATCTCTTAGACTCTAATAATGGTGGTGTGAGGGCATAGGAAGTGGGTAAATCAACTCTTGGTTTAAATATGAAAGAAAAACAAATGCTAGACCCTATCTTGATGTAAATCAAGAGTGATATAGGTAGTTAAAAGGTAATGGTATTCAAGATTAGTGGTAATGGTACCTTGTGGTACCAAGAAAGGTTATATGTTCCTGAGATTGACGGTTTGCAATAAAAGGTTTTGGATAAGGAGCATGAATTGTGCTATGTTGTTAATCCCAGTTCAATAAAAATGTATCTTGATCTTAAGGAGATGTATTGGTAGAATGGTTTGAAGAAGGAAGTTGCGGATTTTGTGGCCAAATATATAGTGTGAGAAAGTATGAAAGATGAGAACATAAGGGTTGGAGAGTTGTATCAGATAATTGTGTTGCCTGAATTGATATGGGAGGTAATAAATATTGATTTTGTTAATGTTCTTCCTCGGTCTTGAAAAGTATTTTATTTGGTTTGGGTCATCGTAGATAGGATTACAAAGTTCGCTCACTTCTTACCGGTGCAGAATAACTTTTTGGGTGAGGACTATGCGATGTAGTATCTACATGAGCTTCTAAAGTATAATGTGGTACCTATTTCAATTATCTCTGATTGTGGTACACAGTTTTCATCTCATTTCTTGTGGTCTTTACATAAAGGGATGGGACAAAGGTCAGTGTTAGTGCTGCTTTTCATCTGTAGATGGATAGGCAAGCAGAGAAGATTATTCAGACATTAGAGGATATGCTTCAGCCATGTGTAATTAATTATGGTGGCAATTGTGTTGAGCATTTACATTTGGTATAGTTTGCTCATAACAATAGATATTATTCTAGCTTTAGGATAGCACTTTTTAAAACATTGTATGGTAGGAGGTATAGGTCTCCCATTTGGGGGTTTGAGCTTAGTGATGCTGATATATTTGGCATGGATTTGGTTTATCAGGATGTGGAGAAGGTTATGGTAATTAGGGATAGGATTATATCTTCCCAAAAATGCCAAATGTCCTATGTACATGTAAGCTGTAGCGACTCAGAGTTCGTGGTTAGGGATGAGGTGTTCCTAAAAGTATCTCCCGTGAAGGAAGTGATGTGGTTTGGTTAAAAGGGGAAGCTTAGTCCCTGGTATATTGGTCCTTATGTGGTTTTGCAAAGGGTTAGTAATGTGGCGTATGAATTGGAGTTGCCTTCTAGTATTAGCTCCATTCACCTTGTACTTTATGTCCTATGTTGAGAGAGTGTCTTGGTGATCCCTCTTCGGTGGTACCTTTAGATGGATTGGGTATCGCAAATTGTCTATTTTATGAAGAGATCCCACTTTATATATTTGATCAATATGTTCATATGTTATGTGCCAAGGATATGGCCTCAGTCAAGGTTCTATGGCTGAACCTTAAGGTGGAAGAGGCTACATAGGATGCAAAAGTTGACATGAAGTCCAAATATTAACATTTGTTTTCTGCACCGGATCTCATGCAGAAGATATGTGTTGTTTATTGGATCATTATTTTCTTACTTGGTTAATGGTTGGATTAATGTTTGACAATTCAAATAAATCTTGGTTGTGTTTGAGCTACCTTGTCCGTCATTCGGGGACGAATGATCCTAGTGATGGACACTAAACCACCTTAGGTTCTACGCTTAGAAAATTTCCTGCATTTCTATATTTTGGACATCGTATGACTCTTGCGTACCAGTCTTATGATGGGTTATGATTGGTATGCTCCTGGTTATATGCTAACTAGTGTTGGTTCGTTTGTTGGATTGCTTTCTAGAATATGCACGGATTGGAGGGTACGAGTTGTATGGTTTGATATGGGTAATATGTTTTAGGTTTTTCATTCACTTAATATGAGACTTTGTAACTTAACTTGGATCTTAGTACGAGTGACTCACCATGAGCCAAAGATAGGGTATGAGTTATACCATTGACTCGTGTGGTAAACAGTTCTCAAACTCCATTTGGTTTTATTTTTCTAGGAATACGATTTGGGGGTACTAATCATATAGTTAGGTACGACATGGGTTAGGTAAGTCGTATGTTTGACAAAGTGGGTCCAAGGGGGAGGCCTAGGGTACAAGTGTTTGGTACCACTCGTATTGGAGGGTTCGACTGGTATTAGTTATACCATAAGACAGGAATTCTAAGTAGTTTATCTTGGGGTTAATCTTGTCATTTCCCCATCTAACAACTTAAGGCCGCACGACTTATAACTCTTTTGGGATATAATTTTCACTATTATTCTACTCTTAGAAACATAGAAACACTCTCTAATTATCTTTAAGGCTCTTGGGTAAAAAAAGGCTATGGTTTTATCTAAAGGGTCGATTTGGGGTTTGCGAGGGTGATTTCTCCCCATCATCTTCGTAATCTAACTCACGTACTCCTCCCTCATTTTTATCTCCAACCAAAAGCATGTTTTATAAAATGTATTCATAGTCTGATTATTCTATGGTTTAGGGGTTTTCAAATATATGTTGGTTTTTTGGTATTAAACTTTTGATTAAGGTTTTCCTAAGTTTTAATTATGTTTTTACATGCTCTAAAGGTGGTTTGGGCAGTTGGTTGTATGGGAATAGTTAATTGGGAATTTTATTTCATTTTGGAAACACTATGCTCCTAACATGTTTGATAAAATGCCTATTATAATCCCATTTCTATATTGTTGGACTTTTAATGGAACTATTGTATGGTATGGTTTATTAATCAAACTCTAATTGGTATAAATAGTTTAAACGGTTTGTAATGGTTAAATGATATGGGTTGTTGGTCATGGTTATGGTTAATTAAACTTCCTTGTGGAGTACAAAGGAATCCCTAGGTAAATATGTTAGTAAAAAACTTTTGGGGTACATGGTATTCCCCTAAGGTAACATTATAATGGAACACTAGTGGAGTAAATTGGATTCCCCCAAGTTTACTTGATAAAGTAGTATATTGGTACATGGTAATCCCTTTAACTAAAAAAGGTTAGCTAAGTACATTGTTTTTGCAAGCTATAGTAGGTATGACTAAACTACTACTCTTAGGCTTGGTTAATATTAATGGAATAATGTTTTAGTAGAAGGTTAATGATTTTAACTGAGCATTAATGGCTTAGTGTTATAGCTAATCGTAAAGGTGAGAGTCCAATTGAAGAACACTGGAGACTTGCATTTGATGACATGAGTGTTGGTCATAGAAATCATAAATGATACTATTAGGTACATAGGAATACTCTAAATATGCTATACATATGTATCATGGAAAGGAAAGGTTACTTGGGAATGCCTTAATCTTATAGTATCGCCTGCTGATGTGGCTACACGGATTGGGGCTCATTTAGGGTGTTAGATTTTACCCATATAGCCCATAGGTGGTTATAGGATGGTTAAGCTACACATACCCAGGTTAATGGTTTTAAATGCATATTGAACGCGACTCCTTTTCCCAGTATAGTTGTATGCATATTTTTTGTTTAATTTGTTTTACTGGATGATATTATTTTATATTTATCTTGAGTTCATGCTTGCATTTACCCGCTAACCCATCTTCTGGCGGTTGTATCCCTATGCGATGTAGGAACCAACCATTCTACTCTTACTGCATAGTGCTCGTATTCGATATCAGTTTAGTTGGATTCAAGTAGTAATCTTCCATATTCCAGAAGGATCTATTTCATATTAGGGATGTCTTTACATACTTAGTTATTTTCTAGATATTTGTTTTTAGTATAGTTAGGGGCATGTCCCAACCCGATATTATTATTCTTTTGGTTAAAGGCATTGTCAAACTGCTATGGGTTTGAATAGGTGGTGCCAATATTGGTGTCTGCCTTTGTATTGGCAGTGGTATTATGACTTATACTGTTGAAATGGAGTTATAATAATTCCATTATTTTAGGTTATGTGATTTTGATTACGCTTATACACGATCTTGTTATATTGTAAGATTTCATCTGAGCTAAGATTTGTGGAGGTTGGATGTGTTGGGTAACGAAGGTGGACTATAGTCCTGATTGGACTTGGGATACCTATTATGATAAGGCCCTGGTTTGGGTCATGTTAAAGATTAACTCAAGATCAAGGGTACAATTCTAACCAATGAGGTTTTGAGCTTGAATACCGATATTAGTATGCTAACAAAAGAGCTGTTGTACTATCTTAAGATGGCCTTATGACTCCTAACCTTCTCCCCAAATCCTCCATATTTTTAATTACTCCAACTTCTTTTGGCTTTTCTATGGAACTAGAAATATAAATCTTACACTATAATGAGACCTAAGTGGTTAAAAATGAATGAGTTCTTATTTTTGTGCTCTTTATCTTATTATACTCTGTTTCTAAATTTGTTCTTCATCTTAATGTTGCCCATTGTCCATGAGTTATCTAACCTATGCTTAATAGTATACTTTGTTTACAATTTTCATTTTTCAATGATTCCAAAAAGGGAATAATGATTTCATAAAGACCAGGTACCAGGTGTGAAAATATTGAATTGTAGATGTGATGGCATAGTGATATGGGAAAGTATGTAAATTTACTAACTGAATAATGGGGAACAATGATGGGGGGATTAAATAATGCATGTAGATATAAATAATAACATGGGACCCGATCCCTAGGTTGTATAGTATTTGAAACATGATTGGTTTGCATAATAGGGTGAACATTTGTCTTTTGTAGTTTTAATCACACTGATTAAATGTGATGAATGAGTATTGCTCAAAACTCTATGTTTGGTTATTGATCATCAAAAATATGGAAAATTTTTGTATCTTAGTTTGATGCTGAGCAGATGACTACAAGGGATCAGGTTCCTCGATGTTCAATACAACAGTACAGCTGGCACCCGTATGTATAATTTTGTCCTCTTGTGTAGCAAACTGCACAAGTAAAGCTGGAACTACTGAGGACACCTGGTCCAATGGTATTTCAACCCAAATCAACACTTAACTATACATGGAAAAGAATGATTTTCTTTCAAGTTATTTTTTACAAAATTCAGAATTAAAAGAGTAATGACAGAAAAAGGCAAAAAGTCAATTTTAGCTCAAGTTCTTAGTTTTTGTATGATGATGGTGTAAACATTCTTGAGTTCGATATCATTGAATTACTCATAGTATAAGAGTAATGCTTCAATAATATTTTTAGAATGATTAGGTATGGTTATCTAGTCCCAATAATTATTAGAGTTAATCAATTTTGAGGGGTCTTGGTAGAGATATCAAGTTGATCTTGTATTAGAGTTATTACAAGCAAGAGAAACTTACAATTAGGATCATTGGAGTCTGTAATCAAGAGGTTGATTATACTTAAGTTTTGGGTGCTTGTGGGGGCAAGATGTGGTTTTTTCTCCTGGAGTAAGGGTTTTAAATGTGAAATCAGCGTGTTTCTTTAATTTTGGAAAAGTTTTCCCTCCCTAGTACTTTACTAATTCATTGACTGTTGATATTGAGATTCTTGATTTTGTTATTTTGATATTGTTGAAGTATTTTCAAGAAGCATATTGAGCATTATGTTATGCTATGATTTTATATGAGTTTGAAGCATAGGTCATTAAGCCCTATTTAAAGATTGCTATTTCAATTGTGCAATGAGCACCCTATGATAAGGTTATTCTCAGATTTGTGATTGAGATTTGACCATTTGGTCCCAAGCTAAGATAAAGAATTCATATTGTTCATATGACTTGAGATTTAAAGAAAGAAAAGTGTAATTGGTTTTCTTGTAAACCCTTGTGCTATTTTTTTTGAAGTGGATTTCTTAAGATCCTGAGCATAAGAATGAGAGTAGTATTTAGCACCGAGATGGGTATGTTACCAAGGTTTCATCCCCTAGAACTATGTGCCACCGTAGGATTAAAATTATTCCCACTTCTACGTGGATGACTAAGATTGTGATTACTTAAGACAAGAAGTTCTATTTCGCCGGCAAGGGTAAACAGGTCTCCCTAACGTGGGTAAGACATTGGACTCCATGAATTCTCACATAGTTTATGTCAGTTAGAAGAACCTCCCAAAAGAGGTCCCCTAATTTTAAAACAATCAATTGGTTAAAATCCTTAAGATAAAAGTATATGTTTCTAAATCTATCGATTTTAAGATTTCTTAAAGTTTTGAGATGAAGTATTCCCCTTACAGTTGACAAGATAATGTGGTAGTTTTCAGAAAAGCATAGATTTTAGAACTGAATGTAATGGCTCACAAGATTTATATTATATGATTTATTGTTAATGATTTATGATCTTCAGATTTCAGATTACTCAAGCCTATGTAAGTTATTTGCAAATAGCATGCACGATTTTATAAATTGTGATGATATTGTTTACTTATTGCATTCAACCCCATATACTTAGTACCACATCAAAGTACTGATCCACATATACGTCTATGTGCTACATTGTCTTATAATGCAGGTTTAGGTGCTCAGTCTCAGCATCGTGAGTAATTTTTAAGCATCTCATCTATATCTCTGCAGTTGGTGAGACCTCATAGTTTAAGGAATTAGCTATTTTGATTTCCTTTTTATGTAGTAGATGATTTATTATTCATTTCATATTGTTTGAGTCATCTGGAGCTTGTCCCAGTGACTCTCTAGATTCAGTCAGTAGAGGCTTGTCAGACTACTAGATTTAGTTTAGACTTTTAATTCTGTAACCAGATTTTTCTGTATTATTTTACCAAGACTTCTGATATTAGTATGCTTCAGATAAGATTTCTACATTTATTATATTTTCCTATTTATTCTACCCTATTTAGAGATTCAGATTTAGTATAAAGCAGTCAGGGTTAGCTCAGGACTATTGGTAGTTTAGAGCATCATGTGACATCCTGAGAATTAGATTTCAGGGTATTACATTAACTTACCTTGAGTAGAAGCAACTCATGATCCAACAAGATTTTCTTTCCTTTTGTTGAATGCTCCTTTTCAACAAGCAAAGCTATCAATAATACAATCGAACCATATAACAAGATTGAAAATACCCATTATGGCACCATTGTGCCATGGGTTCAAAAGGACACCAAACCCCCAAGTGGGTTTCACCTTTGAAATAAGTTTCCAAGACTAACCCATTGTTTAACTACCTTTAGGGAGTTATAACCCTTAAGGAATTTGAGTCAATCAATCAAATTTGGGGCTACACTTGATCCTCAATGATTTATTGGTTTTGAGTCAACAAATCATGAAATCAATACTAAACGATAAGAGATTTCACCTTAGATTGTAGCAAGAATCAATTTCACAAGTTTTTAAGCTTTAATTCAACCTACAAGGCTCAGTTAGAAGGTTTTACACTCTAATAGGGTTTAAGGTTTAATAAGGAGGAACAAAAGACCAAAATCTCATCAAAGAAAACACTTAAATAGTCTTTACTCAGGCCTCGGGTAGCGCGGTCGCTCCCTCTGCCTAGCTGCAGTCGTGTCTTGACCATCATGACCATGGTATATCAGTCAACACTAGGCATGGCTGAAGCTTGAAACTTAGTTCCGAGCTTAGATCAATGCCTTGAGATACATTCAAGGTTTGTTTCAAATTAATTAAATATGCAACCCCATAGTTTTTGATGTTACGAAAGCGTTGGAGAAGTGAAATTTTGCATACGAGGCTATTTTACCAAAGTTTTCACATAGTGGTCAATTAGGACTAACGAAGACTTCCAATTGTGAAAGTGGTTCGAGGAACTAAACGAACCACCAAGTAACCAAACTACCTGTCCCCGTAAGTTATTAATGACATGGGACGACTATAGAGAAGATCTATCAGTAAAAATAGAAAAGAATATGGATAATGACCCGAAGGGTCATTATAACATATCACACAGTTTGAAATAAATTTTTAGAGGGGAATTTTTTTCTCAAAGATCAACACAAAACATATCCAGTGCCTTTGATACTCATTTTTTTCCTAATTAAACATAAGACATCACAAAACAAAACATAATAAACCTAAACATGGTGGATTTGCTAGGAGCAGGCCTCCAAGAAAAAGAGGCACGACAACAGAAACCATAAGATGAAATCAATATCCACTAGTAGCCTCACTCTCAACTTAATACATGCATTGTCCCTAGTGCATTGAACTGCTACAAATCAAGAGAGTTAGAAACATACCTGTGGCATCCTAGGTGCACAAATCTGGCTTCAATCACAATAACATATACAAATAACAAAATACCTTGGGTTGCCTCCCAAGCAGTGCATGTTTCAACGTCGCAGCATGACGGGGCTATGTTGGTTACTTAGGCTCCACCAATCGTGGGTACCTTAATTACTCAGACTTCATTAAGGTAGCCTAAATGTTGGCCTCAATTTTTTCTTTCTACTTTGATCTTATGAAATGAACCCCTAATTGTTTTTTTGATTTCCTATTATGCTCAAGGGCTGGCGGTATAAATATAAAAGACCCAAGCAATAGATGAGGCATGTTGTACTTCTTATGCCTTACGTGAGAAATCTAATTCTTTGATTTTGGCTTAATGAATTTAAGAATATTGATATATGTTTCCTCTTTCTTGCACTTATGTTTAGGTTCAGATGGCTCGATTAATATCTTACTATCCAAACATAATATGGAGAAAGGCTTCAAATGAGGTCCTATGCACCCCAAGTCAGGAATTGTAGACTTATATATATCCCCACATAACTCTAGTATGCTCTTCATAATAATGACACTATCCATAAAAGTATGAGCAATTATTAACTTCTCCAATTTCAGCTCCTCAATTTGGATTTTTAAAATTTTTCAGTCTCATACCACCCATAACTAAGTTGTTGGGCATTACACATAAAAACTTTTGTTTTAACTCTACTTATATGCGGTGAATATCCAAAACAAATGTATCAATCATTTGAATAAGCTCATTATTTTTGTTTGCAAGGCTTGTTAATATTTCTATTAGGCTCTCTTTGTATTCCCACACCATATCTACCATACTCCTATAATACCACACCATATCAAAAGGATAAGGATCAATAATAAAGAAGTCTTTATCACTCCATGCTTCCTCTGGCTAAGTTGTCATATTAAGAAGAGTAGGTATACACTAGAGTATTCCTAAAGAAGAATAGAAAAGAAAAAACCTAACAACTTCAACAAATTCAATCAGTCAATTTGTAACAGTATTCTCTGGCAATAATGCCAAAATTTTAATGTCACCAAAACTACAACTCCAAATGAAGTATAAGGTGGTCTCTGTCAAAATATAGTAACCCAACTAGGTTGGGTTCGATCCCACAGAGAATACGTTAAAAATCTTACTTGAATTTATATAAATCACCAGGCATTAGTGAAAAGTAGAAAGAGTGTATTTGCTGAAATACTAAAAAGTAACAAGAACAAGATATTTGAGGTTATACTCAATCTAACATGAACTTTAGGCTTGCGTTCCCTCTGGCTTCTAACTCTGTAGACTTATTTTGCACTGTTGAACTATTCTAATACCTTGCACGAAGAATCTGGTAAGTTATGTACCATCAACTATTTTATGAACTCATTGAAAGATTTCACCCTTTATATTTTATCTCAGGATGTCACTTTTTTAACCCTTTGATGAGTCATCAATTTGAGTATTTTCTAGCACCTTTTAAGCCTAAATTCTTATGCTTTTTTATTAATTTTCTGTTAATCTCTTACTTAATGCTCATTTGTGTAGGAAAATTTGAAAAGGGAAGATGAGCAAGTCATTCAAGTCAAAAAAAGGTTAAATATGAAAGAAAAGAGTCAAATGTCAGAAATCAAGCCTAAGAATTGACTCTTAGTTATCGCGATTGCAGCCTGAGGGTCACAATCGCAACTAATAAATAAGTCAATTGGAGGGCAATCATGATATCACTAAGGCAATCGCGAGAGTCATAAATGCGGTAAAAAGGTGGCGATCGTGGTTGAGTGGAAAAGTTTCATGGGCATTTTTGTAATATTTGGGAAATATGGAATTGTTTAGATCATTCAGGGTAATGGTGAGATTGATGAGGATGTCTCACATCGTATTGGGGCGGGATGGATGAAGTGCAAACTCGCTTTGAGGGTGTTGTGTGATAAGAAGATGCCGCCCAAGCTTAAAGGAAAATTCTATAGGGTTGCAGTCCATCCGGCCATGTTGTATGGAGTAGAGTATTTGCTAGTTAAGAACTCCCACATTCGAAAAATAAAGATGGCAGAATGCAAATATTACATTGGATGTATAGGCTTACTAGGGGGATAGAGTTCAGAATGATACTATCAGGGAGAAAGTTGGTGTGAATCCAGTGGAGAATAAGACGCAGAAAGTACGATTGAGATAGTTCAGACACGTGATGAGAAGGGGCATGAATGCCCCGGTTCATAGGTATGAGAGGCTAGCTTTGGATAGTTTTAGGCGGGGTAGGGGTAGGCTGAAGAAGTACTGAGAAGAGGTGATTAGGCGGGACATGGAGCAGTTATAGCTCCCTGAGGACATGACCCTAGATAGGAAGATCTGGAAGACGCGAATTAGGGCTGAAGGCTAGGGTCAGTTTGGGTCGCTAGTGTAGAAAATTACTTAGTGGGGGTATTATTCTTGTTATGATACCTTGTTTCATGCTTTATTATGAATCTGTTTACTTTTCTCTATTTACTATTACTTATGGGTGTCATATTAATGTTATGCCATCTTGTTCCATACTTTACTATGAATTTGTTTAGTATTCTGTGTCTCGAGCCGGCGGTGTATCGGAAACAACCTTTCTACTTCTTTAGAGGTAGAGGTATGGACTGTGTACATCTTACCCTCCCCAGACCTCACTATGTGGGAATACACTGGGTTTGTTGTTGTTGTATGTTATCTTTCATTTTTTAATTTCTAGTGTTTTATTACTTGGAGAATGGAGCAAAATATGTACTAATCTTGAGATAAGAAGATATTAGAGTGACACCTAAGTTAATAATTAGCAAATCTCATTGAGGATTTATTGGAATTTAAAGTGTGGTTTTCATTGTCTTAATTTTTCATGAATTAAACTGATAGAGATTTTGGTATATTCTTGTTTATTATCTTTATGTTTTGTTGTTCTTCCTCTTGGGATTATGTTAGAATAGGGGTGCAATTATGTGTCGGTTGTGATGTATTACTGTAGTTTATAGTCTGTTGATGATGGGTTTCTCTATTGCTTGATTTAATTAATTGGGATTTATGGGTGAAAACCCCAAACACCCAAAATGGGTTTATAGGTAAAAACCCCAAACTCTTACAATCTCGCATCAACCTTCAAAGAGGGATATGGGTGAACTTTTGGAACCCATGGTATCTTTAAAAGACGTCTGTGGGGATAAAGTAATAACGAACAATAGTAGATGTAGTTTACTATCTTGTTGCAATCTTAGAAATAAGGGTGAATAGAGAGTAGACTATATTTTGGGCATCTTCCTAGAAATAGGGATGCCCAATTTAGGTGCTGGGTGGCTTTAATTGACACACTCTTTAGGTACTTAAAAGGGTCAATGAGTGCTATCTTTAGGACTTTGTTTCAAGGACTTTCAACCTAGCTTACCACATCATTAATGATTTGAATTTACACTGAATCATAATGTTCCCATGCATAACATGCCCCTAGGAAAAATAATCCCAAGATCCATTTCTAATTGCTTAGCCTCTAAATTATTATTAGTCTCGAGTTAGTCTTTTAGAAGCCCAAAAATAATTATATCTTTGAAAAGATTCAAAATCCCTAAATATTTGTATCCTAGGTTTGAACTTAGTAAGTACTATTATTTTGAACTTACCCATTCGCCATTCACATTATTCCTTGGGGATTTGACCCCAACTCTTGTTGGGTTTATATTGACAATGACCACCTTGCACTTAAATCGATGTGTAAGTTGAGTGTTATCCGAAATGGCACCGTTGCCAGGGAACAATTTTGCATTTTAAGTTAGTTTGAAATTTTAGCTTACTTGCTTTTATTCAAACTTGTAATATTTGTTTGTGATTTTCTTGTGTTAGTTAGAATTTTGTTTTTGTTTAC